>JAPZDY010000005.1:10698259-10711893 GCA_029783645.1 Ctenochaetus hawaiiensis
ATGAATTTCAAATAACTTATATTTTCAGAAATTTATGCACAGATATTTTTTATTTTTACTTGAGTATGTTCTTAGGATTGTAATTTTAACTTTTACTTGAGTCATGTTTTATGGGACCAAGTATAAAATTTTCAGTACTCTCCCCACCATCACCCATAAGAAAACCCAACCTGCATCCAGACCGCTGCAGCCACTTTAACCAAACCAAACATAAATAAACTTGAATCATTCATCGTAGTCGATGTATTTCAATGAAAAAAAAAAAAGACATAAGTCAATCATGTATCCAGCGGCTGTTTTGGCATAAAAAAATATTATTGTCGTACATTATTGACAAAGCCACGACTTAAAATAGTTTTATTACTCCCAAGAGATCTAAATCTAAAGCAAACAACCTTTGTCTGTCATACAACAATATACTTTTATTACATATCTATGTACTCTTCATATTGAAAATGACAAACTCCATAACATAACTTGTCAAATCTAAAAATCTGATTTCTATTATATTTCTTCA
Organism: Ctenochaetus hawaiiensis; assembly: GCA_029783645.1. Lineage (NCBI taxonomy): Eukaryota > Metazoa > Chordata > Actinopteri > Acanthuriformes > Acanthuridae > Ctenochaetus > Ctenochaetus hawaiiensis. Next base: position 10,698,777 of record JAPZDY010000005.1, read on the forward strand.
ATGCAATTCTACTGCAGTTTGTCAAAGTTATTGGTCATAATTCCTGGAAGAACAGACACATGTCTCAGCCAAGTGAGATGTATAACAGTTGGTGACTCATAAAGACATAAAGAAGGAAGTGCAGAGTGATGGCCATAAATACTTAATTGTTTATGTTCACACAAAATAAACTGTATGCTGCTCAGCTGTAAATCAAATATGTGTATTTTTCAAACAATTTGCTGAGCATTTTAACTGCTCCAAGCCAAGATCATGATTATCAAAACAACTTTTATGTGCTTTACTTAAAGTTTAAAAGATGCGCAACAAATTGTTGACACATGGTAAACAAATTAAAGACTTAAAGTTGATTGGAGTTTTCAATTTTAATTATAATTCACACAAAAGACTAGTGGCTCTAATTTCGCCATACGTTTGTGAGGTTTGGTTCCCGTTAAAACACTGCGTTTTGTGTGCTTACTCAGGAAGGAGTAGGAATGACCGCTAAGTCCTGAAACATTGTTACAGCAGATACAGTCAGAGGGATTGGTGGGTGTTTGCTGCTGGTTCAGTACAGATGAACTCTCCCCAGAGGCTCCATGGCCCCTGATTCAATCAGTGTGTCTCCACGTCCACTGTTTCCTGGCACTGATGTATTACAGGGTGCAAGCGGTGGTGTGCGCCGTCACTGCGTGGATCAAGTTATGTCACAGCCATTTCACAGCAGCTGCGATTTTATTCAGTGGCCGTTCGGAGACATTGAGGGGTGAGGACATTAGTTTGATCTGCCGGGTATGATCCCTTTATCTGAACGTGGATTGAGTAAGTCAGGATGAAGGTCAACTGGACTTCTCAGGGCAAACACACAGAAACAAAGAGGGTCAAAGAATGGAGACTAAGATTAAAGGTGTTATGGTGTTTTATCCATAATAGCTGCTCTTGAACCTTTATTTAGCTATATTAGGCATAAAGGGGGATTTGTCAACATTGTCAACATACCCTCTTTGTGTCATTCAGCAACAAACTCATTCATTTATAAAGCTGTAAATCTTTGAAAACAAGTGAAAAAAATTAACCTTTTACTTGAACATAGGCCAGTTTATCTCAGTAAGTAGCTGGGAACTGCAGTTTTAAGCAAATGTTACTTAAACAGGAGTAAGTAGAGCATATTATTATGGGGACTATTTTCCATATTAAATTGATCAGAGCTGGTGTAATAGTGAATACTGACACCAGTAGGATTGAGACAAAATAACTTTCCATGTTTAATGTAATGAGTAAACATGTAAATCTGTGCAAAAATGTTGCTCTCTGATTGTTTTATCTAAGTCAGGCTTTAGGGATTCAGGCAACATTCTCTTATAGGATCTGTTACTTAGTTTCACTAATTTGGGCTCATCGTCTGTAACATTATGCCTCCCCCTTACTGTGTTGCATCAAGGCGGAAAGTGTGTCCTAATCTTGTCTGTATGCATGTAATCTTGCTATCTGGAGGGTCGTGTGTGTGTGCGTGTGTGTGTGGATAACTCACCAGCGTAAGCCAGGTCACAGTTTTCCTTCCTTACGACCAGCTGTCTCTGCACACGACTCAGTCAGCTTCCCTCGAGAGCCATGGTTGTCTGTCCAGCTGGCTGGCCCACATGTTGATTTTGGACTTTTAAAGGCTTTATAGACATTACCGAACACATGAAAACACTCATTCTTAATGGATGTACTTGGTATCTTTGATTATTTCTCTCTTGATCAAGATTAAGTAAATCTGTAAGGGATTCTAGCATCACCAGAATCAACTTTTTATCTCATTTACTATATTTACTTTGTAAAGTTTTGTTTTACTGTGAAGTAGTTTGTAGCTGTTTTTGAAAATTAAAGTATAAATAAAGTTGCTATCATAAATTTTGGATCTGAGGGGGCTAACTATTTTTTTTGCATGTGAGACACTGAAAGAAAACATATAATGTTCACGAATATGTGATCAGACATTCTAATATGCTAATCTGAGCTTGACTACAAATTTATATTGTTTAAAGTTGTGAACTGGGAGTTTGTGGATATGGAGCCCAGACCATTGAAGGTGTTTTCTACTGGATGGAATATGGAGATATTCTAATGTTAATCTGATTCAGACCTTAGTGTAAATTTCCATATTATTACCCAAATGTATTCTCCTCCCGGATGCTTTATTCAAGGTGACTTTGTGTTCTATACATTATTGTATGACAATGTGCTGAATGTGATTACATGGCACTTATTCAACTTGTCATTTTCCACAAGGGTTAAATAAATACAAACTGAATTAAACGTGACTATTCTTCCCTCACCAAAGGAAAACAAAAGCTGAGATGCTGCTTTGCATATTCCCTGACACCTCTCGACTAACAGATGAGACGGGATTTAAATAAGAGCTCGCTTTCCTCACCTGTCGACCTCCTGTAAATATTATTTATGGCCTCAAACGCATCTTTTAATTCCAGATATGTATTTTTCCGTGATAGCCAAATGTCAGCACTCTGACTCAAGGCTCTGGCTTGTGCCCATTTTTCAAGACCACAATGAATATTCAAAAGATGTGCTTTAGAAAAAGGGAGGAAAAAAAGAAAAGGGAAGAGTTAACATTAATTAATATTCGTTGCAGTAAAAATGAAAGCTTGGCCCGCGCTAATTTCAATAGACAATTAATCATGAGGCTCAGTAATTACACCGGGGAGTTTACAAATGATTTTTTTAAGGGGCCAGAGTAAAGGAAAGGAGATAATCCCCTACCCATCACAATCACTGGCTTCCCACCAATCCCTGCAGAAAGAGCAATTAGAGCAAACAGCAGCGGAGCAGTAATTGTGTACCAGGAGAAGATGAAGGCAGAATCTTAATTGCAGGGAACGAAGATCACTTGCTCTCACACCTGATTGTGCTGAGGGAAAAGAATTCTGCAGGCCAGAGCAAGTCTGCAACACCTCCAGGTGCCGGGGTAAAAATAACCTCAACAGGAGCTTCTGCTGTATGAGGGCGTGTAGCACATGACATGTGGGCATCCAGAGCGCCCCATTCTAGTTCTGTCACACCAAGGCCGCAACACATTCACAGCTAAACCTCACAGGGCATGTGACCATTATTTCACATTTCACAACTTCTTTTACTTGGTTCAAACGACTCCTGTTGGCTCGGTTCTGTAGATTTTGAGAATGTGAAAAAGATTTTTTGCAACCCGTGCGATGTGTGAAAAGTAATAGAGATTAGTTTGACTTTGGGTTATTTTCACAGTGAGCACCGTGCAGCGGTGCAACATGGCTTTAATGTTTTTTCACCCTGAATATTTTCCATATGATCATTAAATGGAGCATGTGGGCAACTAGAGCCACTGAACCAGTCATATTTTCAGTTTTGCCAAGTGACGAAGTCCATGAGAAGAGAAGAGGACTGTGGCTCAATAAATATTTGACCGAGTGAATGTTTACAGTATTAATGTGTGTATTAAGTGTGCCAGAGAGACAATGCTTAAATTTAAAGCACATACCATGTTGACAATGATGGAAACCTTTAATGCTTTGTGTCAAATCCCCTTTCTTTTCCCATGTTATGTGTCTGATTTCCAATTATCCAATACAGGAAAAATGTCAAAAGGAGTTTTGGAAAAGAGGAGAGTAAGGTGGTTGTTTTGCCATTCTCTCTATAACTGCTTAAACTTTTTCACAAAGCATCAGCTTTTTACAAAGCTAATGCACAGTTTCACTGTTTCCGCATGAGCACTGAACTAATTTGGCAGTTACATTTGCACATTATGTGCATGTGATACATCACACAGATTCTATAAATTTCATGTTAAGTTAAATATGCAGTTTGTGCATATTTGTATTATGTCTTATGGGATATATACATGTACTTATCAATAGTATCTAATCTTATTCATTTAACATGTGTAACAGTCATATAAATGTCAATAGCTTTAATCCTCATTATGTTAATAGTGAAAATAAAACCATTTTTTGAAGACCTGGATGCCAATTTACATGTAATCATCTCTTCATGTCTTGACCTGTATTTCTCACATGTTTAAATTCTCTCATTTATCCTCGGAACTGTACATAACACCAGCTTACATCTACAGTATCAGTAATCTGATCCATTATTCCTCATCATCTTTTTAGGCTAAAGGTCTAAAGGTGGCAAAGTTTTTCCATTGCTGCGACCTGACAGTGGAGCTGTTTAGCTCTCACACTGCTCACTGTCAGGACTTAACCATCACTGTTTCATAATTATACATTTGACTGCCCTTAATATTGATTGTATCTATCTTAAAACACTTAGCACTTGTTTGTTTGACTGAACCACTTTGAATTAAATAGTTTCCAAGTAAAGCTCACTACGACCCACTCCCTGATCCCGGATCAGCACTTAGACTGAGCAGAATGAAGTGCAAATTCACGTTGCTGTGTGTTTGAGTGTGTTTATGGTGAATTGCATGGACTCATAAGGAAAAACATTAAGTCAGGTCATTCTGAAATGGTGTTGAAATATTGTGCTGTCAGCACATTACCACATCACTGCATGACATACAGCTGGGGCACACAGCACAAGGGCCGGCCTTCACCACAGTGTTGCTGCTGGCTGCCTCCTCACTGTGACCTGAGCCAGGAATCAACAGGAGACTTCCAAGGCTCCAACTTTCATTGCACTTATTCTAACTGCACTCATTTTGCAAGATTGCTAAAAAATAAGTTCCTTGTTATTGTTAAAAATATACACCAATCAAAGCAGTTATCCAATAGCAGCTCAGTAGTTTTTAGAAACTGTTTTGCCCAAAGTATCTTTGTACAAGTTGAGCTTGTTCAAAAGCTCCACGGTCTCTTTTTATGAGTCTGGAGAGAAATATTTCATTACAAGTCTTCAGTAATAGCAGTAGTTCAAATATAGCTGAATTTTTTTGCAGGATTAGTGTAGGCTGGATAGTAAAACAGTATGTTGTATATTGAAATCATAAAAGCTTATTTAATGTCAGGATTAACAAGGTGTTTATATTAAATGTTCAGTGAACCGTGAACAGTTTCTATTAACTAGCTGTAAATTTTTTTCAACAAACTTTATTTGGGAATATGGTTTTTCTGAACATGCAAACAATGTGGCATCACACACATTATACTGACGTGATCATTTTAGTGTGATGTACATGTGTTGATTCTTTTAGATGAAATGCACAGTATATAATTTCTTCCACTAGAGGCCGTTTATCAGAACAATGACACAAAAGTTGTAGAGTAGAGTTGTAGAGGACGCTGTAAAGTCGCGTGGGATCATTGGATTTTTTTATATTCATTGTCAGCCACCATTTTAAATCAAAATCTATCTATCTGACATAGGCAAAGTTTCACAGATGTGGTAATGTATTCAATTTTTATAAATTTTTTGTTAAGTCTCATTTGCTGACACACTTCTTCACTCTCTGACATAACATCTGGTTTCTGTCTTTGTCCGCAAGCTTCAGCATCTGATGACAAAATGAAGCACCATCAACTTGTGTAAAATAAAGGATTTCTTCAGAGTTGAATATGACATATATGTGACATACAGTACTTGAGATAATGTAAGTACACAGCTTAACAAAATTTATAACAAAGAAAAAGGTGTTTACAGATATTTAATGTGGAAATGTTACATATGATACCTTTAAATTTACTTTTGATTGACTCGAGTTGATGTGTTACTTTACAGATTGATATTTTTGTCCAAAATACTAACATGTGATCTGTTTATGAAGTAAGATACATACTATAATTAATCATACAACAAATACAAAGCATTTTCAAACCACTCCACCTCAACCAGCTATGGAAGTAAAAAGCTGCTTGCACATGAATGCATCAGAAACAAAAAACTAAAAATAGTCTGAAAGGTGCACTTAGTTTGAAGTTTAAGTTTTATTTTAATATTAAGAGAACAATTGCTAAAACAATTTATGTACTTTGGTACAGTTTTTAACACAAGTCTTTTAAAGGAGATTTTTATACTGTGGTATTGTTCATTCAACTGAATTTTGGGATCTTAATAACACTTCTGCTGCAAATGAAGTGGAACATATTTTAATGTTTCATTACAGTCACAAGCTAGAGTCATTTACTCAAGGGAGATTAACTTCTTTAAGGAACCATAATTGTGGAATTACCAAACAACGTTACAAATAAATATCATTATGAAGATCATGTACCATATTTTAACATATTCATGAAATTTTTAGCAAATCTTTCTTGTTTATTTTTAACTGATTCTTATTAGTCAGTCACAAGATTGCAAAGTTTCTAAGAATTCATCATCTCTTTTATTTACCATGTGTCTGTTTCTCTATTGAACAAATTTGTACAAAAACACAGTATAGCAACAATTACAGAACTCCTGTTATTTAATCAGATTGACAAAGTTATTATATTTACATTTTCACCTTGTAGACTTAACTAATATGCATCTATAAACATCAACACTCAAATGCATCAGTAAAATATGTCATACAGAGTTCATCTCTGTCACAGATATGGTGAAGCTGCTGGGAAATGCAGGATTTTAGGGATCTATTCAGAGAAGTGTGTCCAGTTCAGTAGAGCCAGATAATCGTTAGGAAATGAATTAGATCTACAGTGAATGATCAGTGCCGCCTGTGATCTCAGTTTATTGTGTAAGAAGATACAAGGGCAGGCATGCCGGAGCCTCGTGCTTTAAGCCTGGCTTCCTGTGTAACAGTATAGCATTTCTGTTTAACTTTATAATCAGGGCTTTATTAATGTAATGCTTTTCTTCCGCCTAATAATGAAACAACACAAATAAAATAAATTGTGATCAATGGAGGCGAGCAGAGACAGATGAGGAGTCTGTCACACTGGGGATGATACCAATTTATCTCTTTAATGCATCTCCATGGGGTTCTCTCACTAAAGGATACAGATTACTGAACCCCTTGTCTCAGAGGGAAATGCGTGAGAAGAATCCATATAACATACAGAGATGGAGAGCCCTCCTTTCATCTTGTATCATTCATGCTTCGTGGTCACTCTCTACAGCAAATGCAAAGAATCCAGCAAACATGTGTACATATATTCAAAGGAGGGAGGATGTTTTCTTACATTTTTGACTGGATTTAATTTACACGGCTGCAGATTTACACGCATTCATGTGCTTTTTATGTTTCTTGCTTTAATTTTGGGTGCAAAACACGGTAGGATTTCTGTTTATATGTTTCATTTTAATTTATTTTGTTTTGTATTTTGTGTTCCTCTGTGTCCCTCTTTCAAGTTGGACTAAACATGAGTCCTTTGTTTTTGGTGAATATTGATATGTTCGTTTTATGACAAATAATACCAAACCAAACGACTGGGAGCTGAAACAACACCAGGGACACCATCAGCAGCTTGGGGTTTTCCACTTCCTTGAAAGGATGAGCCATAAACAACCAAAGCTATAAACAACTGAAGCTTTGCAGCGGGGCGAGAGACAGAAATCTAACATGTGCTGGTGAATGAAGACAAGGCGAGGCACACCCCTGCAGTAAATAAGGAATTCCCTGCGGCGCTGCTCACAAACCAGAAGGCAAAAGTCGACCAGGTCACTGTTTTGTGTCAGTAACTAAAAAATAGCAGAGAAATATTTGAGGTCAGGCTGTAAAAATACAGCCACTCTGTGCTCCAGGGAACAACACTATTATCTCTAATATGGAGGCTTTGATCCTAAAATTCTTTATTAGATATGAGCATGTAGAGCAGGATCCGTCATGTGCAGCAACTTGCAACAAAACTCCCACATTACACTTTTCCTGAGTGACATTCTCATGCAGTGCCAATCATGCAGAAAAAAGAAAGAAACCAGTTTATGCCTCCATATACACACATCTTTTCATTCATAGGGTTTCTACATTTTTCTAAGGGGCAATGGCATTTCAGGAGGCCCAAGGTCAAATTTAGACCGGGCCATAAATTGTTTTGTTTGATGGCCTACATTTGCCTCAATAGCAGGGGGAAGGCCAAGCCCATAAAAACGTAAAAGACGAGCCAGCCGACTGTGGGCTCGGCTGCCAGCATTGTTGTCCTGGGGACCAAGAGATGCTCCCAGTGGAGGTTTCATGGTGAATAAAGACTGTTATGGCCCACCATTGGCATGCACAGAGGACTCATGGAGATCATTACTGCCAAGGCTCAGTCAGTGGAGAAGTCACAATGGCAAACGTAAAGCTAAAGCCATTGTCAGCAGCAGAAAGGGGTTGGCCACTAACGGAGGGGTGGTGTTTCTCTTTGCTGATGGATTCAGTGGAGGCATTAGGGGACAGCAAAACAACAATATCATAGATTTATGAAAAGATGCTTTTCTTTGAGCTGAAAAATGACTTTGAGTTTTGGAACTAACATTATTATGTCGTCTGTAGCCATAACGGTTTGTTTCTTAATTCTCTGAGGGTGGAAGATTAATGTCCTAGTCGTTTATGTTTTTGCTTTACAATTAAACTACAACCAGTAAATGAAGCACGGGTCAAAGATTTGCTTAAAGGCTTAAGCTTGAGATATTCTGTATTTTTGTTATTTACAGCACAGCACATGAAAGGAACAAAACCAACAATTCACTCTGTACCAACCCCTTCATTTTCACTGAAGACATAAATCTTGAAAGATATATAATATTTTTTTCTGTAATAAGCTGGAGACTTCAGTTTTTCACAGAGGTTACTCATCCAAGAGTAAACAGAGCATTTATTGGGGACTATTTTCAGCTGTGGATTAACACACAATTTTCTTTGGAAATAAACCAAAGTGCTCATATTTGATGTCATGAAGGAACACGTCACTGCATGTCGGTGCACTGATGTGTTTTCAATAGTTGTTGGACACAGTGGAGCTCTGTGGTACCCAGGAATGCATAATATATAAAGGCTTTAATTACACAGAAAAAGCTTGTAAGAAATAAAAATCATTGTTGGTTTAGCTATTTTAATGGGATATATCAATAATAAGAAAAATATAAAATCCTTTAAGGGAAAATTAAAAATCATGCAAGTTAATTTCTGAAAATAGTTGCTTTTAAGTCTTAAAAAAATTCATTTGAGATTTACTATGTGTTTATAATTTTTCTCCAAAGACACGCCAAATCTATTAGCCACTTATGATATAAAATGACGCAAAAAATGACGGCTTAACATGAAAATTGATATAATAATTTTAGCTTCCCAGCAAGTTTGTAGTTCTTCCATCTGAACCCACTGGTTCCTAGTAAAGATCTAAAACAGATCGTGAATTATATTGGTTAGCCAACACTTAAATATTTCCTGAAACAAAAGTAATAGTGTATTTGTCTGAGACTGTTTTCAGCCATGGATTAATATGCATTGGTGCTGTAGTGGTATTTACAGCAGCAGGACAGTAAATGTGGAGTAAAAATAAACTACAGTGTAAGAAGAAACATGTCACCCAGTAAAACAAGGTGGCCCACTAATGTGTTTTAATAGGTTTATGACATGAAATGAGCTCTACAACACAGAGAAACAAATTATAACAGGTATGTTAGTATTTAATATTTTAATGGGATTTGCTGACAGTCAGAAAAGCATGTAAAGGCAGAATTATCCTGTGTGTAAAGACTAACAGAAACCCTAAGAACCTTTTTTTCATAAAGCCTAAAGAAGGAGGTTCCTCTCAGGTCTAAATCATTCATGACTACAGTAATATCCCCGTAACCTTTTAACATAGCCAGCGTTCGGAGGGGCTCACTAAATCACCGCGGTAGGCAGTTTTCACAGTTTGCTAATAGCATTTGCTGAGTAGATATTAACACGTGAGGAGCAGGAACACTGGTTGCAGTGAGAGGGGGGATTTAGGAATCCCTGGACAGGACCTCCACGTAGGCTCACCCTGGACAGGCCACACCTTGCTCCTCCAACCACCACCCCTCCTCCTCCTCCTCCTCCTTCTTCCTCACCCTGCTACATCTGATTCTCATTAACACCATTATAATGAGCCGCTGCACCTGAGGTAAATATAACCGTGGCCTGGCTCTCAGTCTGCTGCATCCAACAGTGGTGCTCTGTGTGTGAGCAGCAGAGCTCGCTGCTGTTGTGAAAGGGGGCTTGGGCGGACCCCCCACCCCACCAACCCCCCGGCCTTCTTTGGCCTGCTTTTTTGTTTCTGAGAGGACATTAAATGTGGTCAGTGGAGGAGCTACTGGCTACACATAAAACCCCCACAGGTTCTCCATTCACAGCCATGGCCACAAAGCGGATAATGAGTTCCATAAAACTGTCAGGAGGGAAGAATAAATGTGCATCGGATACACCAACCGTAATTCAGACGTGGCTCTAAGTAGCTGGAAGAATGATAAGAAATGTTTTTTTTCTGGCATTGATCAGACACTGCAGAAATATTAAGGTGTTGAAACTCTGAGGGGCAGCAGTAGGTGTGAAACCTGAGATCAGTCGTGTTCTCCAGTCGTCTGGACTCCGACTAAATCCGGCTCTTATTAATCTGAAGAGGTTAAATGCTGTTTCAGAATCCAGGTAACATAGCTGAACAGGACAGCTAGTGTTTCATGGCAGACGACTCAGATTCAGCTGATATCTCCAGCAGCTGTTCCTGCAGAACCACTGTGCGTGTGTTCCTCCTGCAATAATCAACAGCTCATTCTCACTTTATGGTCCAATCATTAGTCCTGATATTTGCTTAAATACATAGAGACTTAGATAAATGGCATTTAGAATTCTGCACAATTTTATTATTCCGGCATTACCATAAATATGACATCCAAATAAAAATCCCCCCCCGCCCAAAATGTGATTTAGTTGGATGTGAAGCAGTGGGCAACTTTGAACAACACTGTTTTGACAAATGAACATGACATGCGGGGGGGAAATAATTTGACAGGTGACAAATGTTGAGCAGTGATACAATCTGAAAAGCAAGCCACCTGAAATATGACTCACTCTATTAAAATCATTCACGGAGGATATTGAATAGTTCTTTAAAGACTTCAAATATCTGATAAGATTCATTTTCATTTGATTAAATGTTTTTATGATGATTACGTTTAAGACAAAAGCGTAGACTTATGCTCATTGCAGCTGCATTTTATTATGGGTTTGGTGTCTTATGTGTTTGTGGTGAAACATAAATCTTTTTCTGGGTTCACGTGGTTTAAATACCATCCTCAGTCTACACTGCATGCAAATTATCAGTTCATCTTCTCTCTGGTTTACTCGTTCAAATGCTTAGATAGAAAGTGTCTATTATAACAAGAAACTTTTGCTTCCCTTCCTGAATTAAAGCTTAAATTTATTATTCCTACACTTAAATGTTCAAATTCAACTCGCAAAGTTTAAGTTGCCATTAGCTGGGAAATTTTTTGTGTATTACATTTATGAAATACCATAAAACAAAATATATGAGGTTTGTTTGGGTCATTGCAAAAGTATGTTTTTCTTTGGGTCTTATAATCACCAGAACATGTTTGCTCTGTCAGTTTGTCCACAGCAGCAGTCGATGTGCAGATTGTACAGACAGACAAATGTCTGATGGAGGAAAAGGTGAAGGGTGCAGCTAAAACACAGTGAAATCATTGCACTGACTGTGCTGACAAATGATAAAAGTCTAATGTTCTTTCCTGAATTGTACTGAATTATCACAGCATGCTGGGCTCTTACATGATTGTTTGGATTATTTCAACTGGTGTTTTTTAATTTTAGTTTTTTATTCAATCATCAGTCGTGTCATTGTGGCATTGATAACACTCCAATGTCCACATTTGTTGGTATTTTTCAGAACATCTGACTTGTGCAATGCCAAAAAAAGAAAAAAAAGGATTAACTAGGTATGTGTTTTTATAATAATGGTTTTTATGATACAGATTTGCTTATTTGGAGAAAAATATTTTCCATTATTTATGACCACATATGAGTTCAACAGACTTCTTCTCAGGCTTTGTGATCCAACACAAACAAAGCAGTCACGCTCAGTGAAGGTCAGATGTTTTCATTCTCTGCGTGTTGAAACTCTGCAGTAAATATTCCCAAGATCACTCAGATTTTCAAAACACAATTCCTATACAACAAATAGCCATTTTTAGGTACATAGCAAAAAAGTGAAAAGTGTGAGAGATTTATTAACTAAAAATAGACTTTCTGGCATGGCCTTGTTGACAAAAGTAACAATTTATTCTGATGCTTTCGATCCACATCAAGAGATGCAATAAACATATGAATGGCTATAGTCACATTGACATTGGTGAAACAGAATTGAGTGATCTGATCCACTCTGTGGTTTGATATGACTACAGTGAGAAAAACACGTTTTGGCTCATTTTATACATATGAGAATTAATGAAAAGGATATGTTTTGGTTAAAATTAGATAAGATTCTGCAGTTGGTTACATATTCATAAATGGTTTGACATTGTTTTCAATTTCAATTCAGTGTTGACAACATTTTCACTGCTGGTAAACAAGCTTTCCACTGTATGGTCATATTAGAACCTGAATCTGATCTCACATTCAAAATGTTAAATTTCCACTGGTAACAAGCATTGTTTTTCAACAACATAACCACCCGCATGGCAGACATGGCAAAGTAAACAATGTACATTGATTTGATTATAAAATAAAATAAGAGAAGCAATAAAAAAATACAACTCAAAAATTGAGTTAATACTGCTCAATACATGGACCCTGTCTAGTCATATTTACGGCTCCTTGTAAACCTTCTGATACTTGTTGGTTTTGCAATCAAATGATCCAAAACTCTGCTAAAACAAGGCAGCCCTGTGAAAAGATGCAAAGCAACATAATTAGTATTATATTATATGTATGATCTTTTTAACCAAGAACATGATTGAAAATGATTACAATAATATCTATTTTACAATTTAATTAACTCACTCTGATAAATGTAGGCCTAATTAATTACTCACCAACAGCATATGAATTGCTCATGAGCAGCGAGGTCAGTCTCCTGGACACCAAATTTGCTTTCTGACCCTCAAACTTTGAGAACTTTCAAACCTCCAATCCAGTAAGATGGTAAAAATTAAAATGTTTTAATCTTTTACCATTTGGTTTCCCTGCTTTAAATCATTTAATAAATAATAATAATAATAATAATAATAATAATAATAATAATAATAATAATAA
>JAPZDY010000005.1:10715134-10725815 GCA_029783645.1 Ctenochaetus hawaiiensis
ATCTGCTGACTCTTTTTACTCATTCAGTTTTCCAGAAATCTGAGAGTCTACACATACACACACATTCACACACACACACACACACACACACACACACATTTAAACAGGGCTTCATTGCTGCACACAAGCTGGCCTTCTTTCTTTTTAGATTTAGGTTATATTACTGCTACCTGCTTCAATTTCCCGAGTCCTGCCCCCTGGGAGAGCAGATTCAAGCTGTTGTTTGTTGTTACCGCTCCTGTGTTTTCTCCTGAGGTGGTCAGATTTTTGTGTTAGAGACTACAGCTTTGTTCCAGACCACTAGTGACAGACGGGGCTTGACCCCGGCGCCTTGGCGGGACAGGTGCCGTGCAGGTGCACACCTTTACCTCAGCTTTATGTCTGGCTTTCATCCACAGCATATCTCAGCCTGCAGCATCTGCTTAGCTTTCTAATTCTCTCTAAAAATCAAAGCTAACTTTGCATCACTTTCCACGGTTTTCCTCAAAAGTCACTCAAAGGCTCAGCTACAAATATTGTTCTGCTTAAAAAATGAAAAACAACAATAATACAAAGAGATTCTAGCAGCAGGTCCCCTAAACTGAATAATAAGTGACATTTTCTGTATCTATCTCACTGCATCCGTGCTCCCTCACTGCGTCTTTGTTTGTGGTTTTCTACACTGCAGCCACAGTGTCTGGGGCGCGACTGATTTAAATACCATCCCATCTCATTAACATGCACAGATAGAGCTGCGAGGGCCAATTACATTCATCTTGTCATGTGGCTGGGCTTCCAAGTCGTTAATATTTTATGGCAACACGCTCCCCCAGCCGCAGCAGAAACACACCAGTGCTCTTACATTATTCCACAGCTCAGGACACGAGATCAGAAACATCCCCCTGAATACACACACTTCTAGGTCATGACAATATAAGCATGAAAAATGAGCAGAGGGGGAAACTGGTGGAAATCCACATATAGATATGCCACTTTTATGATAACTGATTATTACCAGACAAGTGGACCTAAAGAAATAACCACACAGAAGAAATGTTTAAATGCTTCTGATTTGTGTATGTTCAGTTAGAATGGGAAAGTTTAAGAAAACTGACTCTCTTTTCATTAGTTTTTTGGATTTTTCTGTGACCATCAAAGCATGAATTGAATAAGTAAATAAATAATTGTCAAACTACAATATAAAGCTCTTTATTGCAGTTAGTAGCAAACATTGCTATTACAGAGGAAAACAGTGCATTTGTAGGGAATTTTCAGAAATGGACTGATAAAAATTTGAAATGTGTGAGAGTTTTTAAAGTGGTGTGACAGCGTATTAAAAAGTGTACAGAGCCATGCTGAGGTCATCAGTTGGTTTGTGGAGTATCGATTTGAAGCTGCACCTTTAATTATGCATAACTTTAAGCCTTAATGTTATTTAGATGAGAGAGATACATATGAATTCACCCTCTGTGAAGTTGTCATTAGTGGATAAATAAGCTTTAGAGATCAAGGCTGTGAACATGTTTATTTTCTAATGTAAAGTTGAGCATTTCAGTATGAGGCTCTGTGAGGACTGAGTGGCTTTTGGAGTCAGCCTCAAGTGGCCATTAGCTGAACTGCAGTTTTTGGCACTTGATGTTGGCTTCATTTTTCAGCCTTGGAGGTTTCCACTTATGTGAGACTGACTCAAAATAAACCATGTGGCTTATTAATGTGTTTTTAATAGTTTTTAGAAAACACCAGAGGTCTGTGGCACAGATGAATACAATATATCAGACTCTGACTAAACAAACAACACTTGTTAGTGCAATCAATTCATTTTGATGTATCTATAGGATTTGTTGATGGTAAGAATGATACAGAATGTTGCCAGATGTATAGTATTTTTGAGATGTTTGCAGGAGGATGTCATGACTGTAATTTACCTCAATTTTCTTCCAGGCTCTAAGCTCTTGACCCATGAGAGCACCTTTGGGATGATGTTGAATGAGAATAAACCCCCTGATAGAGGCTTTCAGCTTGTTGGATGTTTACTTTTTAAGAATTTAACCTGTTTCGAGGCAGATAAAGCTCCCGACTGAGTGCAAAATTATTTAAAAAATCCTGTTTAGTCATTATGGATTAGTTTTTTATCATTAGATTATTTTTTGGTGTAATCATGGAGGCCACATTCAAATCAGCAAGTCACAAATGCAAAGAGGAGTTGTGGAAGAACAAGAATCCCTCATACAAACATTTTAGAGGAGTAGAGTTTTCTCTTTCTTTTTTGCAACACTCACTGCAGCATTTTTGTTATAGGCCTGATGAATTGATCTAAATCCAAGTAACATAATCCAAGAAAAACCTATGGCCTAGCTCCTGTAATTCCTTTAATGACTTCTCTAATGAAAGTGGCCAGTCTTCAGAACGGTGGCTGCAGCTCGGTTCCTCTATACTGTACAGAGCGAGGATGGCCTGAGGAGACAAGCTCAACACATTTCTGACTGGTAACAGCAACCTACACCGACTCGCCTCCTGGCTCTGTGGCGACACGCACTAAGATTGATGTGTGTTCCTGACAAATAGCCTGGACGGCCATTTATATGGAGAGATGCTGCCTGGCAATGTGAGGGGAAGAGTCACTTAGCAGAACAATTTCCTCACACAGCATGGTCCTTTCGCTTCATCTTGCCAGAAGAAATTATATTCAGAGAAAGTGCCCCGCTTCCAAATGATACCGTTATGTACTTTTTTTGTATCACAGAGTTTGACAACAAATCCAGGGGAGAAAAAAGATCTGTTTCTTTGAGTTAATAAACTCTATGAATAACACTTATATGACTGGGCAACATTATGTGCTGTATGTCTGAATCACAATGTAATGAAAAAATCCAAGCAGTTACATTTGAATTTCTTGACCTAAAATTTGATTCGATCTCCTCGCAATCACAAAGCAAAAAGCAAACAGCCTGGTTGTTTTAATTACTCTATTAAACAAGTTCGACATAAAATTGAAAAGTAATAGCTTTTAAAATCTAGAAACAATGAGTCCTGTGGAATTCATCTCATCCTGTGCACGAAGGCGTTAGATTAATTTAATTTCCATGAGATCATGTGACGCCTAGAATATATTGACATTTGGGCTGCAATTACATTGTGTGGCAGACAGCAAAAGTATGAATGGTGCGGACGTGTGATAAATAATTGCTCATTAATATTGTGGCTGAATGTTGCAAATTAATTTACGCTCCAATGAGCTTTGCCGTAAACATTATCTATTGCAATTCAGCAAACCCCTCTTCAGTTTTCATTACACATTTTCTTTTAGATTATCATTTCTATGACTAAAAAAATATAGCCGACGCACACAGAAGTTCATTTGTCAAGTACATTAAGGGATTGTCTATGCATATTCCATTAGAAGAAAGTTCAATCTAACATTATTCTCATAAGATCCTTGTTCAAGAATATGAATCACTTTTAAATTCTTAATAAAATGCCTTCACTCTCAGAGTGCAATGTTTTCTTTCCAGTGACATCATTCTTCAAAACATACTCAGGTACAAATAAAAAATATATTATAAAGAGTAATAACAGAGAAATCTTCTGAACATTACTCATGTCTCTTATCTGTTGTTTGGTAGCAAGGCATTCCTCATATCTCATTTCTCAAACAGCCAGAGTAACTAAAGCGTGAGGTGTGAACTGCTCCACATTTTGCATATCAACCATCTTCCTGCTGACAAATGTTAGCTTTAATAAAAACTGCAGAGCGTAGACAGGACTGGGAGGGGAGCCCACCAGGACGGGACTGGAGCTGAGACAATTTACCAGGAAATGAAAAAGTAGAATTGTCTGCGGAAAATATCAAAATCATCATAATCATTTGTCTCGCCGTGATCTATATCTTCGCCATAGCTCAGATTGTGCAGGCCTATCTGCTGCAACTACGGCTCATTGTTTCAACTTTTTGAGATTATGCTCTTTGTCTGCATCTTTCCAAGACACAATTCTGTTCATTAAGTGAGTTTTTGTATCTGCTGCTGCCCTCTAAGCAGTTTGGACCAGAGCTGATAAATAAGCATCTCTCCTTCATTTTATTTTCATTATTTAGACTGATTAATATATTACATGAATTCATTCTTTTTCATTAACCAACAACAGGAAGAAGAGGTGCTTTCCTCAAATGAAAGAGCCTTTTCATGTCACACACAACCAACCATTTAATATAGTGCTGTTATTGTTTGCATACAGCAAAACCTGTTAACATTTTTTATCATTTAATCAGGAAATGTGCACAGTAGTAGCAGCCATAAAACCAGTGCCATTTCTGAACATTTTGGGGCTTCCAGTGATGTTTTTCTCAGCCCCTCTCACAACGTAAAACCAGCATTATCACCATTCCAAAGCAAGAAGAATGCCAAAGCGTAAATTTACCCTCGTTTTCAGCATTAAACTGACTCTTGACTGCATGTGCAAGTTGTCTTTCTTTCATAACAGTTTGATAAGAAGATTGAGATCTTTCTCGTATCAGTACTAAAGGCTAAACACAAAGCTAATTCAAGCCTAGCTTGGATATACTCACTACATATAATAAGAATTTTTGGGTTTTCATTTTCTGAGAATGAGACTTTTATATGTACACAAAGAGCTGGTCCTCTTCCACAGAGTCTGCCATGTTGCACAGTCATGTTTCTACAGTAGCCCTAAATGGACAAACTAAATACTGGCTCTTAAGAGAGCGTTTGCTTTTTTTGCAAGCTTCTCCTGCATGCACTGAGTAAGAGGTTGGGTGAAGGGATATTCGGTTGGCTGTGAATCTGCACCTTGACCCATAATTAAGGAACACAGGATTTTTTATGACAATCAGCACCAAAATCTTTCCCTAACCTAAAGCAAAGTACTGTGGCTGCCTTAACCCAACCACAGACCAGTCTTGAGCTTAGATTCTTGAGTGAGTCTTGCACTTCATACACTCTCCCCTTTCCCTGTGCAACCAGGCACCATTCATAAATGTACTGCATTATTCGATCATACAAACACTGTGCGGGTAAAAAAGACAGTTGTGCTGAGTGTCCCATAAAAAAACACAAAATTTGTGTCCAAATACAGTAACTTTACAGATTTAAATTCCTTACTATTCAACAAAACACTAGAAGACTATTTTGAGGTAACAAATCCAGTGCTGAGGCCAACTATAAGGCTACAGGAGTTTGGCTGCTCATCACAATAGCCGTCCCAACACAGCAGCACATGCAGGGCTAGTTCAGTTACAGCTTGGAGTCCTTGACTTGCTCTCAGTGACTGTGGCCCTCAGCCATACAGTGTAGCCAAGCAGGTTACTCTCCACTTCTGCACACCAGGTTTTCTTCTTTTAATGGCCATAATGGAATGATGCACTGAGTGTCTGGTGTTTGAACCATCTGTGTTCGTGCTGCAGAGACACGCCCCCAGTACAAAACATCAGAAAGGTAACTGATACTGTTGTAAAAAATAAGCATTAGCAGGCTGAGAGCATGTTTATTACAAAAAACGGAGTGAGAAATAAATATTGGAGAGACACATTTGTAAGGAAATTGGCTTCATGAATCAGAGACCAAGCTTTTGTAAGGTTGATTTTGACGAGATATAAAAAATATATCCTCAAACAAGCTGGATGTTTCTATTTGTAGTGGGCGAAGCACAGACAGTAAACAATTTAAAATATCTCATATGGAGAAGATGGAGCTATATGATGTTAATCAGCACAAAAGTAATCAAATCACAGAGGATGCAATGTGGGTGTAATTTGATTTCTGTATTAATTATAACCTGATATCATCAACCTCAGCACAGAGTCCTGACACCTCCAGAGCTCAGGAGGCTGGAAGGAGACCCCATGATGAGAGAGAGATTACAAGTCCCAAAAACTCCCTCCTGCTGCTGTCCCCCTCCCACTGAGCTGAGGAGACGGCCTGTAAGAGGGCGATGTGTCCGGAGAGGCTGGTCTGCTCTTCAAAGTGATCGCTGATAGACATGGGAGCAAGGTCTTCCTTTGCAGCATGCAAAGCACAAACTCTCTCAAAAGGATATGAGCAGTAGAGCTGGGAACCAAAAGGGTAATGAAAATTCAAATTCTGCCAATTTTTTACCAACCACATTTATTAGAGCTTATTTTAACATGGAAAATATGTCTAGAATAAAACCAACAGTGGGTAGACAGACTGCATGTACAGACACAGTTTCACTTTCATGATGCACTTAACAGCGAAAATGCAGAAATCCCTGAACAACAAAGACTTGCTGGCTGTTTTCCATCCTCCTGTGGCTAGTTATATTGTTTTCTGTGATCTTCAGTAAAATATTTCTAAACGCAATGCATTGTTCCTGCTCACTCTCCAATATGCCTAGCTCAAAAAAAGACAATTGTTGTGGCCTGCCTTTAATTGCTCCATCTGTACTGCATCCCTACGGGACGTCTCCACCTCAGATACTCTCCCACATACAAGATAACTCTCACACAGACCTGGAGCAGAACTGCAACTGCAGCACTGCACTTCATTAAAGCAAAGAGTGGCTACAGAGCAGCTCGGTGTTTCAGCTGGCAGTGTGTGCTTGCGTAATCAGACGTCCTGAGCAGATGAAGCATGGTGCAGTGTGCTCGAGTCGACTGCTGCATTTACTTAAAGGATGTTTCCATCACTGGTGTGTCATCTGGAGTCTGTTCTTTGATACCTTTGCTCAATTCCAAACCAATTAGCACTTGATGGTCTGCGTGAAGGTGGTTTCCAGTCCACTGGAAGCTAATCTAAACAGTCAATACGTTACCAACCTGCAGAACTCTGAGTTTAAATGCAGGAAGATTCAGCGTGAAACTGCTACACGAGCTGCAGCATGTGTTCAATATGTGGTATTATAAGTTTTGTTGTGCGAAGTTTATACATAAATAACAGGTCATTTGAGCGATACACATGGTGTAACTTCTCCTTTACTTCACCTAATTGTAGTACTGTGTAGTTGTGTTGGGCACATGAAATAAAATAAATCTTCTTTGTGTAATATGAATTTGATATAATTACACTTTCACCTTTTCTTAGTCCGTCTAAAACAAAACTTACACGCCCATGTTTACAGGCCGTACAGTGCTGGTGCTAACCTTGCTATCAGGAGACTTTTCTACATTGAGGAACAGCAGCGTCAGGAGGTCACAACATAATCCAACACTCCCACAGCACATTCCCTCTCGCCAACATTGCAAATTTTGGTTGACAACAGGTAAAAGCTCCAGTCTGAGTTAACCTGCCAGTAATGGCCTTTGTTCAGGCTTCTGACTGATAAGGATTCAAGTTAGGGTTGCATCACCACCTGGAATTAAAAAATTTCTGTTTTAAAAAATACTTGTGAGTGTGTGGACTCAGCCTAAGAGAGACTTGAAAACTTGTTTGCCTATCCCTTAAGAAAATGTATCTAGAAAACTAGACAGTATGAACTTAATGAGCACTGCTGATGCTAAGAGAGCTATCTTAGATATGTTTTGTTTTGGGTTACACAGATATCTTGACTTATATAAGTATCTAGCCAAAACCAGAATGTCTGTGTCACAGTTAAGACAAATCTGTGGGATTTTAATCAAGATTCTGTCTTAATATTTTGTGTCTGTGTGCATATTGAGCCATCATCAGCCTCTAGCTATAAAGCTATAAAGGTCTCATTAAAGACTTTTGAAAGAATTGGTTGAGCAAAACTATTTAAATGTATGTTACTCTGAAAATGGAGGAAGTAACACAATTCTGTCTTCTCTCTGCTCCTTTTTAATCATTCAATGTCTATTACCTTCTTGCGAGTATTTGTTTGAATATTTTGTGCAACAAAATTAAAGATAGACTACATTTTTACCAATAAAAAACTGCGGTGGCCTGCTTATCCTCAGAGGTGTCATACAGTAACATCTCTTTGAACAGTGGATGAACACTGATTTAGTGCAGATATCGATGGCTGCTGTGGAAACCATTTGATTATCACCTCGTTTTGACAGGATAAATGTATTATCAAAGGCAATTAAGGTGTCACCGGTGTTTGCACGGAGAGATGGATGAGGCTTTGATGATCGCGATGAAAAGCAATATATTGACCCGGAATGAACCGTCATCCCACATATCTGACAACTATTCACACGGCTGTTTGCTCTTCTTCTTTCATGTCTGAAAAGATGTTTGTATTTAGGGAGAAATCAAACAACATATGAAACAGTGTTTATTTGTATCAGCATGAGTCAAGTGTTATAAGGTCATAATTTGTGAAATATTGGGTTACATTACTGCACACACAAGAGTGCTAAAACAGCAATGAGGCCTTTGTGAGGTCTCCACAAGAGAAAAGAGGCATTTTCAACTTGCATCCTGATTGGCTGCAGACACACACACCCATATGCTCTTTGAAGAGGTGAAGGGGGGGGGCATTTCCTCAAGGCTTTCCCCATGTAAGTACAGCATGTCTCCCGTGACTTTATTTACAGTCAAAAACTCTTAAGCGTGTGCATTAGTGCAAGAGATTTATCACTCGAGCCTGTTTCATTTGAGAGGCACTGTAACTCTTCCCCTCTGTGCTCTGTAATAAGAGTGCAGAAAAATGTACACTAATGTAGCAGTCCGAGAAGTTTCTATGAAATCTGCTCTAATCTGGTCATCTGGTGATGGCTGATGCGGAAGGGAACGGCAGAGTAATGGCGCTGGTAATTGGGAAAATAGGTCACATGGGATATGAGGTGTTTGCAGGTGGAGTTAATGGGGATATTGCGTTGGTTCAGGGCTAAAATGAATCACCATTAATGTGTTCTAAATACAGACGGTAATGCTGTCACTTCAGTTCAAACAGCCTGGACTGATAGGTTTATACATCTGACATATTAAGGTCATGGCTTTAAACTAATCCTCTTTATGTCCTAATGGAAGTTTGGTTCACGTCTAAATCTCGTGCAGGAAATGAGATGAATCCAGTTACCTGGTTGCTTGTAAAAGAGAATATTTAGTGAGAGAGGGCCGAGCGTTTATCGCTGGCCCTGTGTGCATGTTGTGGTTAATTAATATTTCCACAGGAAATCCCTGTATCCAGCCACGACCCCTTCCTAAAACGCACAGACACAGAAATGCACACACACACACACACTGTGGAGACACACATGCGCGATATTGAATGCAGCTGCATCTCCCAGAGGGGAAAGGGTAATTTGTCCAGCTCAGAAATAAGGGTCTCTCCATTTCTCTCAGCAGGATGATGAAAAACATGAAACCGTGCTGCTAATGAAAAGAACACTCAGGATGTGTATTATTATTCCATCAGTCTCACCTAGTGAGCCCTGGCCCGGGTCCACGCCAGAGGAAGGGCCACAGCTTTTCCACCCTCTCCTTTCAGAGCGATCTCATGGTAAGCTGCCACTCGCAGATTTCCTCTTCATTCATTCCACAGGAATTTGGCTGCCATTTCCTGAGCAGAGGAGAAGGTTCGACTGGCTTCGTGCAGGGCCAAGCTGGTATTTATCTAACCACACACTGGGCTTGATTCATGTGAAACAAGCACGCCCTGTAAACAGTCTCATTACTGAACTCCAACACTTCATTACTCAACACAAGCCAAGTCACTGGTCGGAGAGGGAGCCTAAAACGGTGTAAAGCGTGGTTTGAACACATTCGCCTCGATTCGTCCGCGAGGGGACTGATGGATTTATCTCTGAGGTAATGTGATCTTACCATGCGAGCCACTCTGACTGAATAATCTCTCAGAGAGCAAAGTTAAAAGTGGTTCCTGTATGACTCAGCTACCATGCTGACAACAGGATTTTACTGTCACAGCAGGACTCTACTGACTGAAAAGTGAGGAATTAATCCTCACCACAGAATGAATGTCTAATGAAAGTATTCAGACCTGAAGTACTCGTGCCAGCACACTTTAAACTCCAAGTCCACCCCTGCAGCAGTGCTAACCTTATATCCTCATTTGCCTTCTGCTAGCACCGTCAACATGACAATTTGCAACACAACAAATCAATGTAATGCAATCTAATACTTTATTTGATTTAATTGTGACAAAAACAGACATATTCATTGCCTCCTAATCACATTACGTTTATCACAGTGGGAATCACAAATTATTTCCTAATATCCTCTGTCATTTAATCTCTTGCATTTGCACAACAGGAATCTAGGAGGGAATCATTGCCCCTCTAAATCTATTTGTCGCACCTTTCAAACTCACAGCTCTCCTCACTGTAGGTCACCTGTAATTTGTAATGTTAAATAAAGGGCAATTCATTTCCTGCAGGGCTGAGCAGTAACCCAGACTAATACTGGATCAGTCTCACATTCAAATTCATTACATTCAAGGTGCCAGGCTGTTTCTGTGCATACCCGTACATGCAGCCATGAATATTACAGCAGTGTTGACGGTCGACACAAGAGTTACAATGTAATTCTTTATATGAAGGCACAGGACGTAGAGAATAAAGATCACAGCATTGAATGTGTGTTGCATATTATGTACAGTTGTTTATGTTTAATACTGTGATATTTTTCTGTCTGAAATTTACAGACGTCCTCAGTGCTGGAGATGGAGGAGACTTTAAACCACAAAAGGGCTGCAAGAGTGTAGTAAGATGTTACTGGGACAAGCTAAGTGTCATCAGAGACGTGTTTAAGTATGTGGTCTTTGGGTTGTATTGTGTTCAGCTGTGGTGTGAGGAGTGTGTATG
>JAPZDY010000005.1:10736365-10750527 GCA_029783645.1 Ctenochaetus hawaiiensis
CACATGCATCACACTTCATAATCAATAAATTTGACACACTGCATCTCTCCAGTTGCAGTGTATTGCACTGTGTATATTCTATTTGTATGTGTTTTTCTAAATGATGAGTTTATCTCTCATAGGGTACACACTGCATAGATGATGCATCTCACCAGCAGTTATTTTAGTTCACAATGCAGAGCTCCTGTCTCTTCTTCTCAGCAGGCCTCCATGCAAGTCCACCAAGAGAGGCGTTCAGTGGTTGCAGCAGCAAAGAGGTTGGTGGGGAAAGATGCTTCATTTTTCTCCACAGGACTAACTTCTCCATGCAGTGTGGGACAGGACTAATGACATTCATGTTAATGATGTTGACACTCCCACCAGCGCCAGCCAGCGTACAGTAATGAGGGGAAGTAAATAGCAGGTAGCTGACAACACGGCTGCTTCCGCTGCCACACAACTAATGATCCCTTTCACACCGCCTGAACATACTTTGTAAAGATGACAGCACACAGTTTAGGAGGGTAAACCCTGCCTTTCTTACACCTTCACTCCGCCTGTCAGCTGAGAGCTCCTCGGTTAAAACACGATACACCATCACATTTACATCTGTATTGTCCTTCTGAGATCCCAGAGGGGCAAAAAAAAAAAAATCTCACAAGCTGATCTGCAGCTATGTGGGAGGCCTGATCTTTCATTGAGGATTAGCTCAGCTTCTTCTTTAAAGCCCAATGGGCAGAGCAGGGCATTAACACTGCAGGATCACAGATTGTGTTACCGCTGTACCACTCATAGCTAAAGTAACATCTCTGTGATCTTAGACAGGATGCATGCAATCATGAGGGGCTTAGTATAAAAGTTATCAAAACTTTAAAACAGCTGACAATTTTTATGCATATTAAATTAAAAAAACATCCTACATCTGCTGCTCAGCATGCCATTAAACTTTATAGCATCTTGCATCTGTGTCTGAATCAAAAACATCCCTTCAGATTATGTGCAGTAACATATCGGAGTGCTGAGTGGAAGAATTAAACAAAGTAATCTGATATAGTGGAGACAAAAAAGGGAGGCAAAGAAAAACGAGCAGCGTAAGTCTTTTGCTTTACCTGCTGTGCTCTTCTCATATGTGAGGGTATGTCTGTGTGACCCCGCTCTGAACTCCAAAGTGAAAAATTCATTCACCTCAGGAGCGTCTGTACAGCATGTGAAGATTGATGCGTGTGGCAGAACACATGAGTAATGATGTCAACAGACATCCCGGCAGTGGCGGCCATTATTATCATCTCTAGCATGAAATGACACGGGGCCTAATCTGATCCCTAAACAACCTATTACAGCAAACCCGAAGCTCTCTGCCATGCTCTGGGCTCACACAAAATAATTTACATACTGAAATCAGTGGGACTGTGAGATCCTCGGTATTAATGGCTTCCCCGAGCGAAAATGATCTCCATGTTACAGCAGCATATCTCATGTACAGGACATGGTAGATGTTCTGCCTAGCAGCATGTGATATCTCATGTGATGAGCATCAACCCCATTTGCCAGTGGTCGTGCCTGGAGCCACAGAGCATAGGAAAATGCATGAATCTGCCCCAGCAGCTGAGGTCCTGAACGCCACACTGTGACACTTCCTATAAACAGACATCATTGATCACTGTGTGAAAACACAATGGGCCTCATTTTTTAAAATGTATGTAGATGAGCTTAGATTTTATTGATTTAACAATAAATAATATAAATCATCTAATCTGTTTTATTTGTTTTCTAACAAATATTAGCTGTTGGTTTACATGTTCAGTGTGTGTTTTTTATGTGTTGACCCACTTTTTCAGGCTTCTAAACACTGTCAAACCTGAAATATCTCCTGAACCTCATGCTCACATCGTGACCAGGTTTTGTTTGTTTGGTTTGTGTGTGTGTGTGTGTGTGTTTGTGTGTGTGTGTTTGTGTCTGAGACAGACAGACAGACTTACCAGGGAGGTCGGATGAGATGGGGGTTGGAGTTTCCATCAACACAGTGTCTTTGGAAGCACAAGGACTCTCTGACCCTCCTGTGAACTTTCAGGGAGGTTGCAGAGGCCATCTGAGGGGGCAAAGGTCAACATTCATGCTCATCGCAAACAATGCACTGCTTTTTGCCCACAGAACAGAGAGAAGACAGTTACACATATGGACCAGAATGTAGTTATGAAAAACACACTTTTATCCTTTGTGTATTTACAGATTTCTTCATGGTTTTTGCTTTTTCTAGAAACTCATTTAAAGTTCAGTCTGTATGATTCATTGAGAAGCTGAAACAAAATGGTTATTTATATGTTGTATGATTATAAATACATCAGTTACTATATTTATGTTTACCACATGCATATGTACATAATTAAAAATGTACATAATTAAACAAAATAAATAATAAAACTTCCTTATTAAGGCCTATAAAGTTTTTAATTTTTTGCATATATGACTTACATATATATATATATATATATATATATATATATATATATATATGTTTACACACACATACACACAGCAGAAAGAGATGTGATATGTAAACAAGTACAAAGTAAACAAAGCAATATACAGAGGTATTGTACTGTACATAATAAAGCTTTGGAATCATATTTGAATGTTTATTTTACTGTAGTCATGCTATTTTAAATTTTTTTAAATCCATTTTTTCTTCTAAAGACTGTTTCTTGTGCTGCCGTAACATTAACATTTTCCCTCTGAGGATTGATAAAATCTTTTGGGCTACAGCATCAGATGTGCTTAATGTTTAGTGAATGGTTTGCAAACATGTTAAACTGCTGAGAAGCATTTGCATTATTAATCTAAATCAGCTAATGTTCATTCGTGACTATATCTAATTCTATATCAAATTTTTATAAAACAGATATAATATCTAGTTTGTGTGCACATGATTTTTTAAGCATATTTATGGTATATTCTTTACACAATCATAAATCTACAATGGCAGCATAGGTGTTCCCCATCTTTTACATGTAAGAGTAATCACTTTGCATTCCTGCGCAGAGAATTCGCACTAAACAGCACTTATAAATCATAGTCGTGTAAATGTTAAAGATCCAAACATAGTATGTGCCAGTGGGTGGTAAATTGTTATGTCAGCACAGAGCTCTGCTGAGAAAGGAGTGTAGAAATGTCCATTTTGCCCTTGTGGCAACATGTGCACCTGCTCTGCAGTTGCCAGCTCTGAAATGTGAGGGATCTGAAGCCACTAACTAGAGGGAGGGAACATTCGGCTCATCGCCATGTCTTGCTGCCATGCTGAGGAGTGGGCCGACGATGAAGAGACAGAAGGATGCCAAAGGGATGTGTCTGTTGCGGAACGATAGGAGTGACTAGCTCAGCTTTGCATGGCCCAGTCATATGTCCCCTCTGTGTCCCCCCGAGGCCCTGCAAAATGCTGAGCAGCAGGAAACCAGCGCACCAGAACAGACAGGCCCAGCGGTGCACCCACTGCACAACAACATAACAACATCTCCCACCACCACAGCCGCTCCCGACACATGCACACATGAACATCTGCACGCAGAAACACAGAGAAAAACTCCTTGGCTGGTTGCTGCAGTACAAACCCAACAGTTCATTTTATTTAGCTGGAAATTAACTCAACCATATTTCTCTAAACTGAAACCCACTGAGGTGCTTCCTGTTATTTGTGGGTGTTTTCACTCTATTGCAGTAATCAGCAATTAAATTAAAGCAATTCAATTTTTCCATGATGTGTATTAAAAGTAGCTCAAGCTTGCACTCCTCCTTTAAACCACTAGGGGGTAAAGCTCCCCACAATAGATGGTGGCTGATGAATGCAGCAGGTCTAAATGCAACTAACCCTGATCCCCGGACCAGACCTCCCTCTGCTCTGTTATCCACCGGTCTAAATGAACCAGTCCACCTCCGCCAGATTATCATGATGTAAGGCTCTCCTAATTGGATTCTCCGCAGAGTAAGGACTTGTTATTGTAATGCGTTATCTATTCTCTAGATTTCTTCTGCAGCATCTGGGAGATGTTGTCATTCCAATGATAAACACCATTTTCACTTGAGCCTTTATTACTAGACACCGTGTGCGAGAAATGGAGATAAATGAGCGCAAATCCCCGAGCTCTGATATGCTGCTATGAGTCTTCACCTCCTGTATACCCCAACACTCTGCCAGCGGCCTCGCCTCCACATGGGAGATGCACCAGCTAACAAATGACCAGCAGGATTACACACTTTGAGCAGGAGGAAAAAATGTTTTGTAACTGCACATTGAGGAAACACTTTTCAAGAAAAAACACATTTGCTTTGGGACTGTCTAGCCTCCCTAATCCTTATCTAAACTGCGGATAGATGCTCAGTGAAAATACCATATTTCTTCACTCATATATTATAATGTGCCTCTGCACTCACTGGTTTGGCTGCACGACATGCGTATGAAAGAGGATATTCATCTTGAGGTCCGGTAATATGATGAACTGATGCTCCCCAAGCTTTTTTAGGAGCTGCACATTTGAGCGGACATTGATGCAGTGCTGGAGATATGAGGAAACAGCGGAACATAAATGGACCCTGTGTGACCCTCAGTGTGAGTGATTGCATTTGAATAAGCTTCACATCTGTTTTTGTAGGCTGGAATGTCAGAATAACATTCACAAATGTCCTGGTGTGACTCCTGACCCAGTGCCCTCCTGACTCAAAACTCCCATGTAGACATTAGACGGCAACACACTGTAGGACACCACCTTACTGCATGCAAAATGACTGTCCGCTGCCACAATAAAAATAATCTTTTTACATCGCAAGTCCTATCAGAATCTAATAAGAGCAGCAATTTTTGGCCCACCTTAACCTGGTGGTGAACTCCATAGTTAATACGCAGCCGTTATTATTTTACCATCAATCAACAGCAAGGCAGGCAGGGTGCTCTCTCACCTCACAGCACTGCCTTTGCAATCTAATTGTGCCTGAGCTTCATCAGTTTCCAGAACAATCAATTCCTCCTCAAGCTGGATGCAGGCAGCCATGCCCTGGACCACTACGCTGTCTTTAATATGAGCTCCATCGTCCAGGCCTCCTAACCAGAGAGCCAGGAGGCAGCTTTGTTGGCCTGAAGGGCCCTGGCTCCAAACCTGTGTTCCATCATTTTTTTTTAGTGATATCTCTCCTGACAGGTCGAGTCTCTCCGTGCAGCTTTGAAAATCAAGATGTGGTGAGAATGTGATGAGACCCTTGAGGAAGTGGCTGAACTTTTGAACCGACGTGTGGGGACAGTCAGGGCTACGCAGACAATATTAAGTGGCCTACTGCCTCGGAGCTGTCACTAATGGGGTAAACATTGACATACGAGCGCAGTCTCAAACAACCATTCATCTGAGCAACTTCACTAACCTTGAGAAGGAGCAACATCCTCCTGTCTGTGACAATCCAAAACAAATAGAGAATAGATTATTTTCATAAACACATTTCCAAGAGGAATCTCACTTGACTAAGATGCATGGGCCCCGAAACCACAAACAGTTTTTCTCTTACCAAGCTGCACTGTAAAAGTTACAAGTGCATTATGATATTATATTTATCACAGTACAATAAGTGCACACCTGTCTAATACACCACACTCATTTGTATTTCAATAGCAAACTTTTCCCTCCTGTTTTTTTTTTTTTTTTTATGGATGTGCTTGTCAAAAAAAAGGTTTATATTCATTTATTTTGCTAATTCATGCGAGAATTTTACTGTAATGACACAAGATGTAATGAAGTAACCCTGTGATGTGTATCAGAACCCTAAAATGTCCCCTTTGGGTTTTCACTGGCACAGTGTGGTAAACTTATTTGTTATACGTGTGTCATTGCTGAAGATGAAGACATATGGCTCTTTTAAAGCTGCTAACAATACCAATCAATAATCATGAATGTCTCAGTATTGTCATATTTCATAAATCAGCTCCATTGTTTGGGGATGACAGTGATCGTTTTCCACAGAGTCGCAGCATGAATGCATGCAAATAATCCACATCTTGATCGCAGTCATGTGAACTGACCACAGTGACACTATTATTGGATTAGGTCCAATAGTCCTGTAAATGACGTGTAAGATTTAAAATTTTCAGTATGTTAAATCATCATCTTAACTAATGTTAGCCTAAAGGACACAATGGAGAGATTCGACTATAGATGTCTAAAGCTCAAACATGTATGTGACTCAAATGAGGAGTCTGTATGTTAAGTGTTAAGTATAGTTAGCATCTTTTATTTGTTTATGTTGTTTGTTTGCTCGTTAGCTTGTGACTGGCCATGGCTCACACAGCACTAGTGAAGCAGCTAATGCAAATGCACAAGCCCATGCTGGTGGTTTCAGGTTTCTTTTCCTGTGATTGGCCTTCAAATTTGTGACGCACCAAATTTATCTTGTCTGGTGTCCATTTGAATCTCAGATTTTAGGGAAGTAAAGAGACAGCATTGCTTTCAGTAGAGAAATGTGGAAAAGTCTCTCTAGTAACAAACTTTGCAAATATACAAGTCAGTATATTAAAAGCCTGACATTTTAGGAGACATAAACAAAAACAAAACACTTTTGACAGGAGAGGATCTTTGAAGGACCTGCAGGCTTTACATGTGAATCTGAACAGGAAAATAATACTTCACTACATGTGACAGCAACAGTTAACAGGCTCACACTGAGATTCGGACACATTTCAGATTAACATGCACATAAGAAACATTTTCAACCTGTTCTGCTCATTTATTCAGTCGCTTATGCTTAACCTCACACCAATCCAACATCCTATAAGTGTTTTTTGTTTTGTTCAGGCTACTTAGACCAACTTGCCTGCATGTCGAGGAGTTACTATTTAACAGTAGATTTATGTTTAAGAGCACAGCGGGATAACCTGCTTGGCAAACAGTGCTGGTTCCCAGCCAAAGCTATCTGTAACACACACTTTGAATCAGTGCCGAGTGGGAAAACAAGTCAGTGATATTGTCACAAAGTGTGTATTTACGAAGGAAATGCTCAAGCCGACACAAACTGCGCCCCTGTGTGGCACGAAAGCACGGGCTTCCTCTCAAATACAGTAGGTGATGATGGACGAAAGTAAAATGAATAGGCCTGTCTCAAACACACAACACCTCACGGACACATTCATACACCAAAAATAACAGAGAGGCTCTTCCTCGTGCTGCTACACAAAGCACAATTGAGAGTGATGTGTGCTGCAGTCAGGCAAAGGTTGAAGTACGTGGGAAAAAACGCAGGCACATAACTGCAGAGAGGCATTCAGCGGGAGAACTATCCGTCACTGGACTTTCGCAGGGCTGTGACAGAGCAGCTAAAAATGACAGTCTAATAGCAGGGATGACATTTTGTTTAAAAACGTGATGACAGAATGATCCCACGTCTCTGTAACTGTAGCTGCTGCCTGGCCAGGAGTCAGCCATTATTCTCCACTTGGCCACTGTCTGTCTTGGTGGTCACCATGAGTGCTGCTTGTAATGGGCTATGATGAGTTTGTATGACTTATGATAGGATCTCCCATGTCAGCTCATGTCATGCAAATATTTATGTCAAGTAGGAGCACTTGAGTATGTGAGCACATGCTCTGATAGATGTGAAATCCCTGTTGGCGCTGTAATGACAGAACGTTTCTGAGGCAGTGGCCTACTTCCTCTCCAGCTCTCCCCAGGCCTGGCCACCAGCACTGTGCCAGGGCACTGCCCCTCTCTTCCTCTGAGAGATCCTGTGATTGAGAGCGTTGAACATGGTGTTTACTTTGGCTGCACCTCAGAGAGAGGCACATGGAGGGAGAAAAGAGAGAGAGAGAGGAGGGCAAAAAGAGACAGAAAAAAGATAGAGGAGGAGATGAGCAGGAAGACAGCACCGATCTCAACATCTCATTCCTCAACAGGCAACAATCACTGTCTACTCTTTGCTTATTTATGGCTTAATGGTGCTGCAAAAACCACATACTGCAGGCAAGTGGCCAAAAACATAACAGACATAGTATGATATAATGGCATTCAACACCGAGTTGGGTTGTGGAATTGCATGAGTCAGGTCTATTTATTCATCGTTGTGAGCAGCATTAAAAGGGAGTAATTTGAAGTGTGAGAGCTGATAAATACTAGTGGTGTCCCCCCATTGTGAGGGAGCAGTCTAAGTGGTGAACTCTCTCTTTCATCCTCTTCCATTGCCTGTGGCTTTCTCAAGCGTCAACATTCCTCCACTTATCTTTATAGCCATTAGAGCTGTCAGCCTCCCTGCGTCTCTGCTCAGGCTCACTGCGAAGCCCTCGACCAAATTCCATGAATATCAGTTGACAAGCGGGATGCCTTAAAACTTAAGACGCAAACAAATTGAGTTATTTGTGTTTCTTGAGGAGGAAACAATGGAGAACACATTTTGGAGAGAGGAGTGTGCCGGCCTTTGGTTGCACCTCTGGCCTGTTAGCAAACACACAAACAAACAGTATACAGCGGACAGAGAGTGTGAAGTAGAGTGGTCTCTCAGTATCTCACTGAGGGCGAGCAGGAGGTGATGAAGCTGGGAGTGTTTGTCAGCGTGATGATACGTGTGATAACTGAGCTAAACATGGACTGAGTTCAAAAAATGACAATGCAATTTGGCAAAGCATTTCAACTATGGGTTACATTTTTTTTTTTGATGTACCATGTATGTCTTGTCCAGCTGTAGTAATCTTTGGTTTTTACAGGCAATGGTGTTTTTTTTTTATATGGTCAAGCATGGTTACTTTAAATGTATGTACATTATTTTATTTTTCAGATTGCAATTCATAACATGACACTCGATCAGGCAGCACTCTGTGTGACTTAAAAATAAACCCAAGTTAGTTTAGCTTGTTAACTAGCTAATTACCCAGTTGATGATTTAGTCTTGGGAAAGCCTTCGTACAAATTGTGCAACTGTGCTAATGATGCTAACGGGAGCGTATGCTAACCTCAGTAATTAAACCACCATACACAAAAGCATCACAATTGCTCTCTAGAAAATCTATGGCTGATGTCACAGAGACTGTTTATGTTTCACAAAATCTATACATGGCATATAGCCTCACCCAGTAGCCAGTTATTCAGGTTTACCTCACTAAACCTCACTCTAATGACATATGCAACAAGCCCCCACCCCTCCCCCTTCCTGAGAATTATGTTGTTCAGCTTTTTAAAAAAACTTTTTTAGAGAGGTGTTGACTCAACTCTCTGGTCACTTTTGGAGGTTGCAGTTCAAGGTGTTTCTTTCTTTTGTTGCAAATTTATAAAGGTAAACTGGATATTACACATACCTCTCCTTCATCAATATGAATGAGGTGGACAAAATATTAGAGGCACCTCTCAGCATAATGCTACTGCTCCGCAAACCGCGGCCTCTTAAATAATCATAAAGTTTAATGAACACCTATAAACAAAAAGCTGACATTTTATACCAATATATAGTTTATATAGTTTATAAATACACGTGAAGGTAGGATTTATTACAAGCCTGCAGTATTAGATTGCACTTGACTTGACATGTTGTTCCTATAAATTGCCTGAGCTTCTGTCTCATGTTATAGTCAGCTGCAAAATGTGATCTAAGAGAAGCCCTGTTACAAGGAGAGCTTAATTTTTGATAATTACTGTAACTTAATAAGACAGAGTGTTTTCATCAATAAATACATAAAAATCTGCACATTCATACATTTTTTCCTTGTTGATGTTTGTCATCAGTGAGGAAGAAGGTTTCAACCTCTCACTGTTATACAATACTGTATAGAGTATTGAAGTACTAAGGAAATCCTATAGGGGGAGTCAGGCATCACCTCTGTGTGTGAGTAGAACACATACACACACACACACTGTAGACCACACACTGTTGGAATGTGCAGTCCTGTCATCAGCTTGTAATTACAGACTTTAACCAGAAAAATCCAACTTTTGGAGTCAAAAAAAAGAGGAAAATAATCTTCTTCAGTTTTGGCTGGGGTGATGATGTTCACACCTCCCCAGTGTTCACTGATTTCAGTGGAAAGTGGCACACAACCCTTTAATTTAACACTCTGTTGAGAAACTTACAAGCTATTTTGGTTCAATTAAAACATGGAGAGCAAAGTGTCTTACACATCACCCTCTTAACCCAGCTGCCTTCAGCTATAGCTGATAGTCTAATCCCCGGGTGTAATTGATTTTGGGAGAAAAACATGAGGATTTGGCTAATCCCCTATTAAGGACCTCTGTAATCCTCTTTAAAATCCTTTGTATACACACCAGGTTAAATTCTGTAGCAACAGCAAAGGTCAAAAGGATTAACCTCACAGAAAGTGATCTGATGGTGTTTCCAAACAGACAGAAGTAGTGTCACCTCAAATGTGACTCAAATTGCATGTAAATATTATATAGATTTCATAAAAATCATTTATGTTGGTTGTTATCTTACACTACTGCACACTCCATTCAAGTGTTTTCAGTCATAATATTACATAGAATCATGTAAAGATTATTTTTTACATCAATTATTCTATTCCTATATTTGTTTTTTTTATTTTGATGTCAAATTAAGAGACTTAACATGAAAAAAACCCTACAATGCTAATGGCGTCGCAGTTTATTTAGATAATATTTGCACAATCACACTTTAATATGTTTTGCAAAATGAGAACATTTTTCTCCCAGAATCTGCTATCATTTAGTAATCATATCATTATGACTGTTATTATTTTTTAATCCCAGTAACATAACTCCCTGTGCGGTGGTTAAAGTCTCTATGAATTCCTCAGTGGATGGAAAATGTATATGCTCCATATGCTCTCTGGCTACTGATGTCAAGGCAGAGTGATTAGGTGGAAGTGGAGTTTATGTAAGCAATGGTGAGCGCAAATCAGCCCCAGATCTCCCCGCAAGATGCTCACACTCACTGAGCTTGCAGCACTTTAGACGGAGCATTGAGATATGTGATATTAAGTAGGCGGCCATAAAACCTTGTCTGGACCCATGTGGTTGACTACGAGTAATAGGGAACAGTCAAATATATATTCAAGTTTTCAATGAATGCCTGTTGAAAGTGTAATGATGTTAAAGTGCTGTCAGGGGAGTCCAAGCCTGATGTTTTATTGGCTGTTTATTTTATTGGAGGACTAGTCATGAATCTAGGTAGCCTTCAGTGATATTGCCACAGTGTGGTTGAGCCTTCAGTTTGCATGAGAGATTTTATTAGCCAAACATTTGTTTCGCCATACTACGAGTACTGAGGACTATGTCTTTCCAGTTCAATGGTGAAAATAACAAACAGATGTGTGTTCAGTGTTTAGCCCTCCCTACACAACAGTGTGTTACTAGGTTTGTGTTCTTTGTGCTGCTTTATTTACAGTAAAATGCTAAATTTCTTTGCTTTAGCATGAACATATAGGCCTCTTCTTTTGCTGCAAAGCTGTTAATGATGAAGAAATGAGTAAAATAAAATGTGCAGTTATGGTTAATGCAGCACTCCTCACTATATGGAGTGAGTGTAATTAGTTCTTATGGAACAACTGTAAGTCCAACAGAACCTGAGTTAATATCATAGCAAACATAAATTTCTGCTTCCTCCAAAAGCTCTATGATTGTTTATGAGTGTTTCAAAACCCCGGGGATAAAATAATCATTTTCACCACGATGCAGAATGCTCACTTCCATCCTATGTGGATGGGCAATTTCTGTTTCATTTTCTCAGCTCACTAACTGTTGGCTACACTGCAATATGTGATAACTACAGCAGTAATATTTGGTCTGTGGGACTAAATCCATTACAATAAGCATTTGCATAATACAGTTGGTGTCGTTGAACAAATGAGGAATATGTAATGATCCAATCTGTGTGGGACAGAATGAACACTGCAAGTAAATATGTAATGACTTCCACATGGCTGCACATCTGACAAGAGGAACAACAGCCTTCACTGTGCAGTACGAACAACGCTGACCGTACAGTTGTGTGTCTGGTCAGCACTAAATGCATCAACAACCTCACAGCAGACATTGGCAGGAGGGGCTTTAGATTAGGTAACATCAGGTGCACATCTTAACCAGCCCTTGGCAAATCAGAGCCACACACATAATCAGTGTAATAAATACTTACTAGCTGTTTGAACGAACTGACAGGCCAGTGACTGATGTGGTTGCGAGAGAGTAGGCTGAATGGATGGCAGAGATCAGCCCGATGAGGTCAGAAAGCAAAGCTCTTGCTGCATTTGGCCCAGCTGATCTCCAATTAAACAGGGCATTGACACAACACAACAGAGCAGACTATGTGAGCCACCTCTGGATCGCCAGCCAAGAAATGTCATGCACACCCTCTTTAGCTTTCACCACAAGCCCACCAAGGAAAAAAATACAGACACGAGCAGCACAAAAGAAATGGTTGCACCTAATTTTGTCTTTATATTCAGACAAAGCTACCAGAAGCGCAGTGGGGGCTCATTTCAGGAGCTCTCTGCTCTGACGTTGGGTACGTGATCTAGTTTCTGTGCAGGCCTCAGCCTCAGGCAGCCCCTGCGAGGAGGGAAAAGCGAAACTCTTTAAAGGCTTCCTCAGCTATCACGTTTCTGGCTTCAAAATACGGAGCCCCAAGTCAATATATCTATGACTATTATCTATCAATTAATACATCTGTCTCCATTGTAGGGGTCTGCTGCCCTGCTAGCGGCCTGACCAGGCAGTGAACTCTTGCATTCCTAAAAAACACGGTCATCCAGCCTCTGTAATTTGTCATGTTAGAAGTTGACAGTAAAAGGTCATCCACTCCCATCGCTGGAGGCAAGAAAAAGCACCAGGATGAAAGTGCACGTTCAGACGATGGCTATTGCTAGGCTCTCCCTATTTGTGTAAGACTAGGAAGACACACACACATACACACACACATACACAGCTTTATCTAATCTAGACCACCTATCTGTCTTTTACTTCCCAGACTATCTGAAAGCAGAGGCAAGAGCAAGTCCATTAAAAAGCATGCCAGTGCCTAATAATACAACTATTATACATAACTTAGACTGAACTGCCTAAATAGGCATAATTAGGCAACATTTGTGATGTGTCATGTTTGTGAAAGCTTTCATAATGTGTGGAAAAACGAAGCTTCACTGTGCTACAAGTCAGTTTGTGTCTTTGCAAAAACAAATACTTGTCTGTCTGTTGTCTGTAGTTGATTATCTACTGAATTTCGACATTTTCCAACACATTAAATTAAATATATCTCCTCTGAGAAATAGTTTGAATCAAAAAGAGACAATATCATATCACTTGTCACATTCATGTTCACTACAGATATATTGACATATCAGCAAGCTACGCCACCTTCTACCAGCTGTACATTTTATGTTTCAGTATAGTTGCACATTTAGTTTTGAGGCCGACAAGCGATCCATTAAATCGGGCCACCTCTGACTCCGCTCCAAAGAGAGGGCAGGTCTGCCAACAGCTCATCCATCATGCGCAATATCAATTGATTTCCAAACATAAACAGAGCATCTTTGATATAAGGGACAGCTGGATCAGAGGGGGCATGCACGGAGGAAATGCACTTATAGGCATCAGAGTCCAGCTCCTGTCTGCTGCCCTCTTTCCCCCAGACTGGCATGATTTAGCCGGGTCGTTCCTTCCTGCAATTATTTTACTTCCGAAGCACAACACTGCCAGAGCCGAGAGCACCATGACACTGTGGGGCTGACTCTAATGACTCCTCCTGTGCACCTAAAGTCCAGCCTGTTAACCCGTTACCTTCACTACAGGGCAGTAGTGGAATGTAACTAAGTACATTTACTCAAGTACTGCGCTTTATTACAGATTTGAGGTACTTGTACTTTACAAGAACTTTTTTTTTTAAATCATTTTTTTTATTTCACTACATTTATTTGACAGCTTTAGTTACTGGTTATTATTAAAATTAAGATGTTTGCATAAAAGTCAGACAGCTTTTCAAGTATATTGCTACTTGTAAATAAAAAAACAACACAATATTATACAATAGTACAGCAAAAACACTAGCTATTTAATCCTAAAGGTATTTTTAAGATTTTTGTACTAATGTATAATCAGCAGATTCATCCATAAATAAAATAATTAGTAAATGCAGTCCTGTGCAAAATGGTTACAAATTAGCTCCACCTTAACCACCTATGACAGTGAAATCCAGCTTTTTCATAT
>JAPZDY010000005.1:10758361-10779087 GCA_029783645.1 Ctenochaetus hawaiiensis
GGAGCAGGAGGAGTGGATTGGGGGAGGGGAATAAGTGCCAGGCTCAGCTTTTTCCTGACTGAAGATGCACAGCCATCTGTGAGGAGACAAACACACGTATGGCCATCATTTGTCCAACATCTTACGTGATGTGAAGGCTTTTCACTCGCCATGCCAACCTGTGTGGCAGATGATGTATGTGTTTCTTCAGTCCCGTGATTACTAGCATGGAGCTGCAGAGCAATGCTCTTCACCTCATCAGTTCCACAGGCTGCGCTCCAAGGTGGGTGAGGGATTCGCTGCAAGATGGCTTCTGACACACAGCACAACCAAGGCGTACCAGCATGAATATTATACAGTGCATTTCACCACAGCCACCCACTGTGAACAGATCAATCGAGGTGGATGAGGTGAATTAGAATTTTAATAGAGTGCCTAGGTGCAGTAATTAAAAAGAATGATTATATTTTCCCTAAATGTATGAAAAAGTGGATGGTCCATTGGGGTGGTGCTAGCTGCTTTGGTCTTATATATGGTGTACGCTGCCTATTTGTCTCTAATATGTTCTGTGATGGAAACTTTTAAGTGACAGTGGAATTATGATAAATATAATAAATCTAATCTATATGGCTTCCTTTCCTCATTATAGCTATCTTCCATATAATGTTGGTAAAAGTTTGTTTTCAAATCTAATAATGTTCAGAGCAGCTTGGTTTTGTTTACCCACTGCAAAACAGCATTTGACCTGTATGTACATTTTATTTTTGCCCAGTCCCTTTACAGCCATTAATCACTGCCAGGATTTAGGTGAGAATTATTAAGCTTCACTTAATTTGGAAGATAAAGCCCATTGCTCCTATAGTGCTCTATAATTATATGCTGGGTAATTATCCTCCATGTCCGGCAATACAGCACAGCGGAAAAAAGGTAAATACAGAGATGAAGATGATGAGAAACAGAAGCCGAGACAACAATATCAGACCGAGCTGAAAGACAAGCAGGTGATAATTGTCGTGGGAGCCATGGGAGCAATAGGCTCATTGAGAGAAAGGTAACAAACCAGCAAAACAATAGAGATGAATCACAGTGGAGGATGTGCTGCGGCAGCCTACCCTCCACTGAGGCCCTATTAGACTCGGCTCACAAGCTTTATGTTTCAGCCACAGACTTCTGATTAAAGCTCTGAAAAGCCCAGGCTTCTACCAAAACAGATATTTTGATTTTGGGAAGGTTGTGTTGATGTTTCAGTATTTAAAAGATTGAGAATTTACCTTTTGTTGTTTTTTAACTCAATTTACTCATCAAACATAGAATAATTGCACTCCAGGGAGGAGACAATGTGACCTGACACATCCTCTAACAGCACAAGTCTCTTGTAAAGTTGAGCAGCAGGACAGGAAGGATGTTATTGCTTTAAAGTTCACTGCAAAATTTTGCTCCATGAGACAAGTTAGCTCAGTCTCAATTAGAGCACTATGGGTTGTCTGTCAACCAGAATATCTCCATTGTTTGGAGGCTTCATCCAGAGAGAGAGCCATGTTTTTGTAGGGTGACCTGGGCAACTATGCTGTGTCAACTGGTGTCAGGCTACGAGTGCAATATGCCAGCTTTCCCGCAGGCTAAACCCCAAACGAGGCCCCTTGTGTCCCAAACAAGACAACCAAAGATAAGATTCCAAGCCTCCTCCTTGACAGATATTTCTGCTTGAAAGGGCCAGAAGAGGTGACACAGCCACAGTGACTAGACAGGAAACTGGTCAGCCAACCTCTGTTTGGTATGTCAGCAGATCACCATTGACCTGAGGAGTGTCTATGAACATGAGGGCAAAAAGCACACTTAAAGGGGAATCCTGTTTAGACGGTTTTAGCAGTAGGAGAGCATCTTTCAAAAAATAATAATCCTCCAGTGGTGCTTAAGTGGCAATTTACACAGCATATTTTGCATTACATGGTATATTTTTGTTGCAGTTCAGGCTTTCATTTCCACAACATCAACATTTTAAGGGGGCCTTAAAATATATTCTTTCAAAACGCGGTTCGAGCATCTAATTTTTTTGGAACATCACCTGTATTGATGACATGTAAACTGGCTAAATGAAGTTTTTGTGAAAACTGTGACAACACAGCCACACTTTGCACATGGCTATTATCTTTTTAACTTAATAATCAAGCATTGGGACAGAACAACAAGAAAAATGCTGCATAATGTTGGGCTTTGTTTGTGCTATAGACACAGTTGAGATTTATTGATACTCCTCCAGGAAAAAAAAATATTTAAGGCAAAATTATCTGCTTTTTGGGCACAAATTCACCATAATCTTCCATGTTTGTTTGTTTATTCATGCGGCACTGCATGAAGACAGTGTTTGTATGCAGATTGTACAAACTGTTGCAAAGTTACACTGCAACCTGCATGCATAGTACGTGCATACTTAATGTGGACTGTGATTGTGAGGATCATTGTCGCAACATTGTCGTATGAATGCTGCACATTTTTAAAACGCAAATGGTAAACTTCTCAAAACTTTTGTCTTTAAATGGGACCTAAGTTTAGTTTTCTATTTTATTTTTTGTTCCTCGAGGGCAGAAGTCCAGGGCCCTCCTCTAATGGGACCCTGCACCACAGAGGAGGCTTTGTCTTTCATCAAAGAGGAGGAAGTCCTCAACTGCTGCTGTAACTACGCAGTGCCTCTCAAGAGTGCATGTAACAGATGATGCACCGTCTTTCATGTTCCAGTTTAGGGGAAGAGGAACAAGTGAACAACCCAACCTTTAACCCTTCCAACTTTTCATAGTATTTTAAGTATTGAGCGATGTTTTTTCCAAAGTTTGAGCCCTAAGAAATGATGACCAAATATACACCGTCCAAAATAATTCTTATATCTGAATTTGGAAAAGGTTAGACTTTGGATAGTTTAATTAATTTTCCATGAATACAAGCTTTTTCTTCTTTTTTTTGTTTGCCTTTCGGATACAAACCAGGCCATCCAGTTCAGTGGTTTTCAAAATGGGACGCTAGAAAAACTCATTAGGTTTCCCCTCACCTCCCTCAGCCGTGGTTGAGCTACAGCAGGTTAAGTGTCACTCAGAAATTAGCGTTCTCCTGGTAGAGCAGTGGACGCCACATCAGCTGCTACCATTTTTGTAACTACATTAAACAAACCCTCTGAAGGCCTCAATGATGCATGCAATCTTAATTTTTATTACAGCAATTTATTATACACTCCCCGAGCTTATGACAGCCCCGACTGTCATTAACAGATTAATTATAATTTCCCCCTGCGCTCAGAGTTAAAGAGAAGCGTGAACACATACAGGCGCCCCTTAAAAAACAATGAGAGTTGGGTAGCAACGTTTCATCATGCCAGTGGCTTTACCCTTCACCTTTCCTGAGAGTAAATGAAATGAGGGAACCAGGGGTCTGCTCCTGGGGTCCTCCCTGCAGCCACTGCGCATAACAAAGTGCTCAAACACAACTGATGCACTTCAAAGAGCAGAATCTCCTCCCAGGTCATCACATGCAACGAAAACTCAAACAGAAAAGACTTTAAAGCTGTCTTTTGGTTCCACCTCCTATGCGCAATTGTCCAAAACATTTATATTCACAGTGCTTGTTTCCACATAAAGATCTTAGCCTGCAAAATTTTGGTATTTTAAGGATAAAAATAACTCTAAAGCTCTCTGCAAATGGCAAGTTTCCCTGTTTTTTCCATCTTCACGCTCTTTACTGCTCATACAGAGCACAACAGCCCAGTTAAAGGCACAGTATATGCTTTCTGCTGCTTAGGGCCTTTTTTAGCGTGGGATGGTGGGAATCAGAAATTGGCAGTTTCCATTGTCAAACAGCCACCATTGCAGATGAAAATCTAAGTGACTGATTCAGGCAGAAATTTTCAAAGATAAAGAAATATATTTAAGTCTTATACATGTGTTGTTAAATTATGTTTGCTCTCCCTACCCTCTAAATTACTATTACCAGCAGGCGATAAACTTCCTCAGAAGCCTGAAAAATGAGGCAATCAACTAAGATTTCCATCACAGAAAGTTACACTGATTCTATAGAAAAGACTGAAGCAATAATACTCGTTATTCTATTCGTAACCCAAACTCCTTGATGTAAGACTCCATAAGTAAGGATTACTGCACTTTAAAAGCTGATATTATAATAGAAAATGAATGGCAAAAAATGCATTGCAACTTGTTTGTTTTCAGAGATCAGAGAAACACTTCTCAATGGGAGGTTTGACTTTCAGAAAATTTAATAAAATCTTTGAAAGTGCTTACAAGGTTCTGAATATAAACTGGGTGAATTCATTATAGTTACCCCCAAAAAGTTTACCTGGCAACCTGTCATCAGCGAAAAGGAACTAGCTTTTGCATTAAATTAACATCTATATGATTTAACCTGTGTATGTTTAAATTAAAACTGTACATTTTATTATTCAGAAAGTAAACTTGAAATAACGATAGAGTAAAACAGCTCTGTTTAATTTGTGAAACCTTTTACAGTAATTTGCATTATTCATAACACCTCTCTCACATTTCAGGGAACCATTTGAACTTTGCTCAATTAAGTTTTAAAATTACAGATTTTTCAGACAGAACAGTCTTTAATATACTTTCTGGATGGTAGAAAATGTTGCTTAAAAGAATTTATGGCAGCGCTGATGATATCTACTAAAGTTTGAATAAAGGGTAGAAGTGATGCATAGGTAACATGGTTCAAAGCATACAAAGGAGCTGTGAACCAGCTAGCAGCTATCATGAACAGCTATTCATTGAGGGTCTGTCCCCTGCAAATTAAAGCAAGCACAGAGATATTGAGGTCAAGGTAAGTTTAGCTAATTTGTGTTAAAGGCTGTAAGGCAAGACCATTAAAACGCTAGTTGGGAAGAAGGTAATAGCCCAATATTAGACAAAGGTGGGGATTAAACTCATTAGATCACCCTTAATCATCTCTAATGACCCTCACCTGTAATTTACAGCTCATAAAAGTTCTTCCTTCTCAGAATTCATCACCTTAGGTTACACTGATGAATTTTAAAAAAAACAGCAAGAAGGATGTGAATGAGAAGAATGAAAGAAATTCATAAGTGTTGGTCTACAACAAC
Organism: Ctenochaetus hawaiiensis; assembly: GCA_029783645.1. NCBI lineage: Eukaryota > Metazoa > Chordata > Actinopteri > Acanthuriformes > Acanthuridae > Ctenochaetus > Ctenochaetus hawaiiensis. The sequence goes on from JAPZDY010000005.1 coordinate 10,763,451, forward strand.
ATACAATTTACAATAGCTGAATATGCTCTCTGAAAATGTCAAAATGTTATATATTATATATTGTAATGAAAAAAAACATCGTCTGAAGAGGAACATGAACACTTCCAACTGCTGCTCTAAACCAATGAACATTTATAATCAAGGTTTAAAAACATGTTGCCACAATGTCATAAATGCTAATGGACAAGATTTAGAGGTGATTTGTGTGTTGCACACCACCTGTTGATCTGTCAGCTCTTGCTAACAGTTTCAATGAAAAAAATGCAGTAATTATATAAACCAAGAGCACACAAAGTTAGCTCAACAGGTAGTGAGAAGAAATGACTGATACATGGCCCAAAACATCTAAGAGTAGTGCTGGCTGACAAAGCAGAAGTTCAGAAGTTCGGACATGTAAACGTTAGCAATTAGCATGTATGGGAATCCTGTTGTTTGCAATTAAACATACAAGACATTAGACTGCTTCTACTTTACATTTACATTTACATTTTACTTCAAGACTACATGCCTGTGGTGTGTGTAAAAGCTCCAGTTATTACAAATTGTACCATACAGGATGTTAAACATTTTCAGTGACACATCAGGACAAGAGACTTGTTGGGGATTTCTCTCTGAAAATGTAGCAACATGATGTATTTTCCATCAAAAGCCATAAATCTGAAACTTCTCTCAGCTGTCCCCAAGTCACAAAATATAAATCTAATGCCAAACTGATCACCAAAGCATCAATCACAGAGCTTGATAAACATTTGACATATATATTTAATGACCAAAAAACACTGAGTAACAGTTTGAGCTGTCTTACTTTAAAACATAAGTTTCTTCATCTCCTTTTTCTGTGAAAAATCATCCACCACTTTTCATAATCGAGAACTTTAGAGAGGTTTCCTTGCTGGTAAACTAAACATGTTCTGTGCATTACTGTAGTAATTCATGCAGCATGGGAAAAAATGTCTCATTTTAATATATTAAAATCTATTTAACTGTCAGTATTCTTAGCAACAACACTTGTGACATGTTGTTGTTGCTGAGGGTTTAGCTAACTCTATATGGTTAGAAAAACAAATTAATTTAAGAAGAACTTTGCACTTATCTTGCAGCTGTATAACTCCTAAAAAACAGAAGGAAAGTATGGATGAGTTAGGTTTTTAGCCGTTAGCTTAACACGAAACTGCTCTTCACATTGGCCTACTCATTCATATAGCTAGGTAGCTACAGGTAATATCTAATGTTTTTACATTGGGTGGTTGGGGCAAATAAACTGTTGGCATTCAAAAATATTTCTGCGTTGGGCCTAATTGTCAAAATTCATGCTACTTAAACCAGCTTTAGGACACTTTACTCATGTTCTGTGGTCACGCCATACGCTTAGATAAAACTTCTTTTTGGAAAAAAGCTAGGTGCTAACAAGCTAGCTTAGCTAGCTAAGATTGGCATGGCAAAAATCTTTGATAAGTTATTATAAATAATACTTAATAATCATGATAATATTATCGTTTTTAAATTATAATTTAGCAACTGTTTAATCTTTTTTCCTATTTCCTAGTGCTCTTAGCAGCCCTTACATTGAAAGCCAAAGTTAGCAAACACTCATTTATCTAGAGCATGGAAAGACAAGATCTAGTTTCATCAAAAAGACCGACACGGACTACATTGAAAGAAGTGCTAAACGGAAGATTTTATTGAGTAACAGAAGCTGGTGGAACTGCGGCTCGCCTAAAGGTGAAGTCAGGACTTTGGCTCACTATTAAATTAATGAAGTTAGCTTGCACGGGTCTGTTCCAGGCTACTTTCTACATAAATAATGTCCTCCAATTGGTCTTCAACCTTCAGCTGCACATTTTAGGCAACAAGAATGGCTGTCACATTTCTCAAAATACATAATTTATTACACTGCAACACTCCTAAAAACAGGCAAAAATTCATCAAATACACTCAGTAGTATTTTTGAGGGCACTGATTAAGGCCCTATACTGTTGCACTGGCTTTACTATTTGTTGCAGCAGGCTTAAATAAACAAGGCATGGAGCACTTTGTGAGTAATGCTATAAAGTACAATGTTTCATTCATGAGCTGCAAGACAAGAGAACCACATTTCATTAAATTTTAATTAAGACAAATGATCTGAGAGGAAAAAAACATCTCTTAGGTGGCTCTCCCACATCATGTGACAACCAGCTGGGCACGAACACTGGGGACAGAAGGAGGAGACGCTGAGAAAAGGGGGAAGTGATGGCGACCGGCTAATGGATGACAGTACATTTGTTGTGAGTTACACACCTCAAACCAAAATAGCAAAACAGGGGTGGTTGTAATAGTTTTGTGTGGAGCATCCCACTGGCAGGTGGTAAAATTTATGATGGGATGACTGATGAGAAAAGGTTAGCAACATGTCACTAATGATGCTTCACAGAGCCACAGCATAACGACATCGAGTGTTTCTTTGTCTCAATCATCAGCGGCTTTGGTGATAACTTTGACACCCTTTTGTTATGTTCATAAGGGTGTAATTTACATTTTTAAATTTTATTGTTTGTCCACTGAAACACCCCACTGCCATATTCTCACTTTTTAAGCTTAAAGTCTGACACAGTTTTTTTTTTCTTTTGTCATTTTGTTTTGGTTGCCAAGCTTTAACATTGTGGGTCTTATCTAATACGCACCTGGCAGAGAGCAGATGCCAGGAGATCAGAGATACAGATATTTGAAAGAATAACAGCACACAGCTTTTGTTGGGACCGTGATGAACACTGAATGATAACCTTCATCCCTGAAACATTTTGGTTTAGTCTCTCTATGGGTCTATCTGTTTACCTAAACAAATTGAAAACCAATGTCGAGCTCAGTGCATGGCAAATGTCAAAAAATGCCACTGGGAAAGTGTGGAATGACTGCGACTAACATTGCATCCTTTATTTCTGTGCAATTATGGCCCTCAGTGTATCTCATGGCCTGTTAGTGGTGGATACATGCAAAAGACTCAGTGGTCATTAAACCCTTTAGAAGCCCCCATCTATTTATCAGGTGTATTTGAAACAAACTTTTGAAAAGTCGCCACAAAAAGATAAGAGATTCGACACATTTCCATCAACCAGTCTGAGCTGAAGAAACAAGGATAACATAAAGGAAGCAAAACTGTGTGTCAACAGCCGTTGAACCTGATTAGAGTAAGGAATCATTTGATTTCTTTATCAATCCATTTTGATTGGTTTTAGATGCAGAATGTTTCTTTGTGTTGGTGTTAGCTGGTTGCTAACTTTGACTATTAAGTGAAATATGTGAAATACATTCAAAGCTCCTCAGAGCTGCAGGAAGCTGTGTGATAATTCTCTGTGGTTCATCACGAAAAGTAACTTCTACCAGGTTACACATAATTATTCAAACCATTGTTCATTATAGCAATTTTACCTAAGAGACACAAGTCAAGTTGTTGATAATATTTCTTCCAGCTTTTTTTGTTGATGGAGCTTTTACACTCATAAGTCAGCCACCCACTCTTGGCCTCTCTAGGAGTTTGAGGCGTGTCAGACTCTGAATACATGGACGTGACATACAACAGTTATGCTCAGTGGGACAAAATATAATGTGGAGTTGCTCTGTGCACGGATTCGCTTTGAAGGAACAGCTCCAAACTTGAGTCACATTAGTAGAAAATCATATTCCTCCAACTCTCGACTAAAGATGCCTAATGTCAGAGCTTCCCAAGAAGAAACTCACATCATTTATTTTCCCGTCAGTCAGACCTGACTAGAGTGCTGTCAGTCAACATGAGGAAAAGAGCCATGAACACACCGCTCTGCTACATACCATTAGGATTCGGAAACATTCACATGTTCAAGAGTGGCTGCTCCCTGGTTGTCAGCAACACATTTTTCATGAGGAAGCTTTATGTGCAGCCTTTCAAATGTAACCCAGATCTCAACAAGCTGCTCCAGGATGAGAGGTCTTTTAACACTGTGTAGGATAATTTGCACAAAATATTGCAGCTTGAAAAATAAAAAGTGAGAAGTTCTTTTACGTATTTCTGTTAATGGAAGTTAGTACAAAATCTTGAACAAATGAGTTTAAATCTATTGCTCTCTCATTTTTTTTTTTAGAAAAAGCACATTTCACATCAGGTAAATCTTTCAGAAAGGGAAAATAGTTGCAGTGTGTTATGCATGCAGTCATTAGAGGCACTGTAGAGCAGAAGGAGATTGATGGACTTGTGCAGCTCTGTGAGGTCTGTGTTGCCTTGTCATGCTAAGGAGAGCTCCTTACAGTTCTTTCCCCCTGGGCTAGCAAGACTATTGGTCGAAGTTCAGACATAACTTCATTTTCTATGTGGATGAAATGCACCTTAAGGGCACAGGCAGTGGGTGGAGGAGGAAAAGGGGTTGTGCAGACACTGTGTTTCCAGCTCACACAGATGCTGCATGAGGAGGCAGAAGCTAAGGCACGAAAGAAATCCATTGTGGCTATGGAGCCTGACTGCTGACAGAAATTAAATTGTGTCCAAGGACTTTTTACATAACAACCTAAGGTCTATGTCAATAGTACCAGAGTTTCAGTACCATTACAGAACAGGTAAAAAAGCCTTTTGTTTGTGCTCAAAATGTCAACCTTTACATTTCTTTTATCATTTTCTTATGTTAGCAATAACATCACAATGTCTGCCATGAAAGATCACCCAATCAGCATAACATTTGTGTTTTTGTTCTCTACTGTTAAAACAGCATGTTGTGAGCACATGAAGGGTCCACATAGTGACTCTTATCATGTGTATGCCAAAGTCACCAGCACGATAATTAAATAAAAAACAAAAACAAGTTGTTGTCATGTATTCTGCTGTAGCAATGAGATGCTAGTGACATATTTAGTATCAGAAATTAAAAATCACTACTTTTATCATATTATCATCGATAAAAGTAGCTCTCAGAACAGCTACTATAGTTATTGTAGTGTTGTTGCTTACTACTGTTCTAATCTCTCTTTTTTGCCTTTCTGTAAAACACAACCAGTGAGATTGAATCTGTGATCTGTGATGTTTTGCAGTTTTGTTTAAATGAATGAATTTGAATGGTTGAAGAAACAAAAAAAACAGTAACAACATTTTTGGCATACTTTCAATGCAAATGCAAAGGAATGGCATTCAGTAAATTAGACTTATATCTTCTTACATTTAAGTTTAAAAAGATTGTTGTCACCTTCAATCATGTTCAGTCCAATGTAACAGAATGGGTTCTCTGCATTTACCCAATTACTAAGCATCAGTTGGCAGCCAATGTACAATACATGAAGACCAACTCCGGCCCTGAGCCACTGCCATGGTCGAGGGCACTGACAGGAGAATTAATCTAATTTACATCTTTTTTAATGCTGAGGGAGATTAGAGCACCTGGAGGAGACCCAGAAGCAGCAAACATTCAAAACTCCTCACAGCACTAACCCTAACCCTCACAGCAAGAGACGAGCCGTTCCAATGTTCATAGTTACATGTGTGCACTTAAAGTTTAGATAACTGTGCAAGGCAAAACTTGCCATTTAAACCAACCTCCAAAGGTAGTGAAAGCCAAAGCCAGCACACTGTTTGCTGACAAAATTGAGCCATCAAACTCCACTACAGCTGCGCTATAGCAGCATTATAGGCCTAGTTAGTGTGTATGTAACAATGAACTTTCTAATCAGAAATTAAACTACTTTAAAACTGTTTGTTTCAAAAAGCAAGCCTCATGATAATACAATTTTTTCACTTGTGTTTTTATATTTAATATTCTGTAAGGTCACGTACAAGAACAAATTACTGAATAAGCAAAATTTAAACTTTATTAACTTAAAAAGAATTTATAATTGTTTATCAGAAATCATTCCTTTGAGTACATAAGGCTTATATTCAGTATAGAATAAGGATTAGCATTTTATTTTTAAAATATAAAATCAATACATCATGATATTATCCAGAACACTCTAACTACTGTGTAGCCGGCCATTGTATGTATATTTTTTAAAATATATCTTACAGACTGCAGTAAAATCTTGAACTCAACAAGCCTAGATAGTCACATGATTCCGAGCCCTGTGCACGATTGAATCTTTGGAGACGGATACAGTGCTCAGACGAATATCAGATTGACAGATTGATACATGAGGACGCTGGATGTGTTGATAGTAGCAATCTGTATGAAACACAGGCCAGAGCAGCGAGGAGAAATTACTTATTTTTTTCAAGCATGGATCCTGCTGTTGAGCCCAGTTCATGGAAAGTTCAGCTGAGCGGCAGGCTCTGTCATGATCCTTTTGAATGGATTCACTCTCCACTATCTCTCTGGCAGGCTGAGGGTAATGGATGAGGTGCGAGGTTCCACCAAAAAGCACATCTGCATCCACACGATAAAGTGTCTCACAAAGGAGAGGCAGGTTTCTTTGAACGAGGACCCTCTTGGAGTTTCCCACACATGGTCTTCATAAACAGTTGGGGTCCTCAAATAACCAAAACGTTACTCTTCTGAGGGTACAGTGGTAAAACTATAGGCAACTACATTTTAGAAAAAATGCTAGTCAGGTACAAAATTTATATAAAGTTTTATCCCTCTTCCAAACCTGTTTCCTTGAAATTACATTAATATTTACTAGATTATTTTCTCAATGGTGTTGTGCTAACAAACATACATGGACTGTGCTCATAGGCAACACTTGAATGAAACACTAGGTGGTGAGGTAGATAGTTGGCAAGACTAACTAACACCGACTAACTGATTAACCCTAACCATAACTTCAGAGACTGAGGTCTGCAACCTGAATTCAGTCTGTTGTTAGGATAAGGAACCTAAATTGTTTAAATGTAATAATAATGTTCTGTCTCAAGTCACTGTGGACATATTCTGTGCTCAAGGTCCAGTGTGTAGCATTTAGGTGGATGTTTTTATGGAATATGGCAGAAATTTGGTTTTCATATGTATGTTTTCATTTGAGTATATAAGAACCTGAAAATAAGGTAATGTGTTTTCATCACCTTACAATAAGCCTTTCATATCTACAGAGGAAGCAGGTCCTCTTCCACATGTTGCACCGCCATGTTTTTACAGTAGCTCTGAACAAACAAATGAAACACAGGCTTCGTAGATGGCCTTTTGGGTGTTTTGAGGCCACCGTTGATCCTCTCATTTGCCAAAGTCAAAGGGTAAGTGGAAGAAAATTTAGTTGCCTGCTGTCTGCAACTTCAAAGCTCAATGCCACTAAAACCAACACACTCAACCTTTAAACTCAGCCCATTATCTTTCCATAACTGAGATCAGGTACTTGACACCATTGCTTAACAAACATGCCTAAGATTTGCAGGTGCAACTGGTGCAGTAAACCAGGCCCCAGAAACTGTCTAAGAGCCACGAAGACAGCGATTATTGCCACTCATCTGTTAGACTTAATCTCTATCCTTTACCATGAAAGCAATTGTTTAATGACAACATAAAAAATTACTTTAACATGAATGTGATAACTTGATATACCACTCTCCCATCTTGTGTATTACCTTGTGGTTTTGTGTATTTTCCATGTCCAAGTGTGTCTGTGCTTGTGTTAGGAATAGAGGGAGGGCCCAAGAAAAATATTTGCATCGAAGTCAATCAGAATTATGTATGTTACATATACACACTGCAACACCATTTCCTCATTATGTTTATAGAAAAAAATAATTTTAGTGGCATTTCATTTCCTTCAAACCATTTCTGCTGATGTGAATTTGTTGTATATAACCATCATTTCTGGGAGTCATGAAACTGCAAACAGACACATTCAAGCGTTTTCTTGACTGACCACAGCACTGCACAACATAATGATAATATCTGAGCAAATATATTTTAAAATGGTGTGGCCATTGGTAGGTTACGTACGTGTCTCCTCTTTGCCTTTGGTCCATTATTGAGCACATGTCATTGTTCGGGGTAGTATTGTGTAATTGACTGGCTGGCCCTGAGGCAACTGGAGATGTTAGGCATCTCTGCGGTCACACCTCAGTGCCTCACAGTTGGCAAGGCTGGGCTTGCAACAAATCACACTCCAGTGACAGCCGTGCTCATCTTTTGCTCCTCGCGTTTTGTGGAACTGCAGCAACAGCAACAAAAGGGTCCTGGAAGCCAATGAAGCACATTTAAATATTACTCAGCATTAAAACACTCCATCTGCAAATAAGGACCAAGTAGTTGTGATCAGAGAACTGTGAGCACATTGTGGGGGCATTTACCCTGCCTGTAACCTTAGAAATGACCAGGAAGCCTCTGCTCCTGCAAATGGGAAGGTCTGGCGGGGGAAATGTATTGTCTGGGCACTCTGGAGAGAGAACAGATGGGGACGTGCTCCTGTTGTTGGGCCAACAGGACACTTGAACAGGCAGATTGCACATTTACATTTACGCCTCAGAACTGGAGACATTACAAGCCAATGCTTTATACCGAAACAACATGCATCGTTATGAGAGCATTCGCAGCAGATACACAGCTGCTGGTGCATGCACAGGTGTACCTATTTAATGCAGAAATCAGACAAATCAAAACTGAAAGGGTTGCATAGGAAATATGATATTATTAGTCCATACCTAAAAGCACACATAGGTAAAATTATCTGTATTGAATAAGTTATTTTATCTGCAGCAGAAACGAGGTAGGGAAGGAAGAAGCACAAGCAATTGCCAATGTTGTTCCTGGGGACACAAATGTATTCAGATTACACCCGTCGGTCAGAGCGCATCCCAAAATCCTCTAGTTTGATTTAATCCCATCTATCATTATTCTCTTTGGCAAACACAATGCCATTTATTCCCAGAAGAATTATAGGGCAGCACTGCAGAAGACAAACAATTTACTGGCACTTTGCCTCACTGAACAGCACTGTCAGCCTGCCAGGAACCATCCATTTTAAACAATACATGTTTTTGCTGCACGTTTCTTGGACACAATAACTCACAGCATCCATGGAAGCGTTCGAGTTGAGCAGACTATTTAAAAAGAAAACAGAAGCCATTCAGACACTGGAAATGTGTGCTCTCATTACAGAGTTTCCATTTTATGTTTAATGACGTTGGATAAACAAATATTAACCTCCATAGATGGAATGAGCAGACAGGATGTGCTGGAAAAAATACCATCACCTTCCACACTTTGTTCGATATATTGTGCTCTAAACTACCTCACCTTTAAAGAGGAAGGGGAGACAAGATTCTTCTTGGCAGGCTCCTCTGCATTAACTCCCTCTCCCACCACAGTGTAAATTAAGAGGGGAGCTAGTGCAGTGTGCCGAGGCAGAAGTGTGGGCCTGAGGCAGAGCTGAGCGGAGCAGCGGGATGCTCCAGGGGAGCCGGAGGCCACATTATGCTGCAGCAGGGCCAGAGAGCTCAGTGTCTGACAGCCCTGCGCCCTCAGCGGACACACCAGGACCACTGCCACCGTATTCTCAGGACATTTACATTATTCAAAGATAAATGCATTGTCAATTTTGTGTCTCCCAACACTAGATATGTGCGCTGCTTCACTCCTCCCGCAGCCAAAGGTGGGCTCACCTCCGCCCGCTGCAAGACACACTACAAATGAAATCAAATGTCTTTCTCAGTGGTGCAGAATTACTTAACCCTGCACGCTGACACTGTGCTCTTGGATTTTAGATTGTAATGCAGAGGTGTGTGGGTGAGGAGAACAATAGAGGTAGGAAAATGTGTCTTTGCATGTGGGTAGTTTTAAAAATGTAAAGATTTATGGTTACTTTCCAGTTTGTGATTTAACACTGAGAATAAAGTTGGGGGTTAATCACCCAGAGGAAGCTGTCCCTGTATTTTATTCTTACATAATTATATATTTGATTATCAACAGTGTGCTGTAACTCACTCAAGCCTGGGTAAATAATAGGAGTTCTGACAGGGTGCACCTTATAAAACACAATATACAGAAGTAATACACTTAAGTTTGACCAAGAAATAATCCCTACCTTCTCTATACACTTCTCAAGTTTCTACTACATGAAATACGAAACTCAGAGCAGAGCTTCTTTAGGAGGACTGAATGGTTTGAAAGAATGTAACAAGCTATAAAGTTATGCAAAGATGTCAAAGATTTAATAATTAGAAATATATTGTGTAACACTGAATAATGTAAGATAATAGAAGGACCCAAAAAAACATCAGCTTGCTCCTCTTGACCTGATAATTAAGGGATAGGACATTATGTGTTTTTGTTATGTTATTAAATTCCATAAAAACAAATCAAAACAAAACCAATAAATAATTAAACCTACTAACTTGTATTGCTTTTGTGTCCGATCTTATTCCTCTGTGTTAAGATGCATCCATAGTTTTTAAAAATTTGTAAAAGCACATCAGCGAACCCCACTGGTACACTGATATGTTTCTTCATCCCCACCAACAGGGACGCTGTAGTTGATTTTGAGTCATTCCTACACAAACCTAGCTGCTGTTGTAAATACTTGCTAGAGCACCAAATGTGTATTAATCCGCCGCTGAAAATAGTCCCCCACAAATGCACTTCTTAATCTTACTGCTTTACCCACAGTGCTCAGCTTATTAAGAAGTAATTTAGCCTTTTTTAAGAAATGATATAGTAGACTTGTCATGTACTTGTTATGTCATGTACATCTTAAAAAGGAACAACAGAGCTTCGGGCTGAGTGCCCAAGATTTTAGAGTGGGGCTAGTACAGTGTTTGTTTTGGTCTTTTCATTATTTTTTTAAGATAAAGAAAAATGGATTCACCAGCCTTATCGCTTTAATGTGCATCTCTATTGATTTTAATGCCACACACTCTACTCTTATTTATCCACACTTAATTTTCTATCAATAAGACATTGTTCCCATCCTGTAAAGATGATTGTACATGTCAGACTGATAGAGATCTACCTTCCATCCTCAGCAGAGGTCTCTGATCAAGCAGGATCCAGTTTTGCCGCTGCTGTCCACTATGCAGGAAAAGTTACACAGGACAGAGTGTGGCATCAATGTTGAAACTTCCTTCCATGGATGAATTGTTAACTTTAATACAGAAACTTATGAATATAGTTATTCATTCAACAATCCATCTCTCATATCTAAAAGTCACAGACTATTTTACTGAAATAATGTGTCTGCGATTACAAATGAAAACCACACAGGATCATTCTTTATCCAGCAGACAGATTAAATTCCAAACCCTGTTACTGTAATAGGCACACTTGTAGCTTGCCATGAATTAGAGCTCTAATTATATTAGGTACTATTTTAAACAAAATAACACATTTCTTATGATCCATAGGTGTAATTTATAGCAAAGCCAGGTTCATTTTCCTGGGCAATCAATTTCGTGGCGTAGCAGAAGACTAATATAATTATGTAAAGCGCTGAGAGCTGAGTATCGCAGTCAGCACAGAAGGGTTTTTCGAAGATAAATGAAGATGCAATTTATTCACTCATAATTTCATACAGAAAATGCTGTGAAAGAAATCTATATGAGCATCAGAAAAGGGTAAAGGCACTAATACTTTTTGATATAGACTAGCAGAGCATTGTAGTCAAGGCTTGGGTAATGTATGAGTTACTTCAGGTTTCCTCACATCAGTGAGCTATCTTTCACATGAGGAAGGAGGAGAGGAGCCTTTTGGCCAAGCCCTCTAAATCATACCCCGAGGAGTGAGTCATTTATTATAGTTACAATTATATCAATATCACTAACACATAAGAGCTGCCATAAATCCACGCACATCAGTTTGTGCGACAACATGCATGATCAATGCTGGGAGGTTCTTCAGCTACAGTTACTCTTAGCAGGTTTCTCACAGTTAAAAAGGGTTTTTTTTATGAATCAGAGAGATTATACTCACAACTAAGAAGCTCAGTGTATTAAAGCAGGAGGGTATAGATTCTGGATTCATCTTTCTTTATGGTTCCTCCTGCCGTTTTGAATGTTCTTATTGAAAACAGTAACCCACGACCCTGCTGTTATGGCGCAGTGTGTGTGTGTGCAGAACAAAGGACCACCTATACTTCACTGGGAAACCCATTTCAGTCAGCTGCAGGGGCCAGTTGAAAGAGTAGAAGATGACGCAAGTAAAAGTGCTTTGTGTAGATCATCCAAAATGGGAGAAACCTCACATCAGACATTCATCAGTGGATACAGTATTGTAGTTTTATTTCAAGCTCTTCACCTCTGTTGGCCATTTTTCCCCTGATACAATCTACCCTCTTTAATAACACAACGACTGAGGGACAGATATAGACCTCTGCCACTTATAAACAACTAATAAGTATTCACACAGATGTGATGTAACCCTGCAATGGTTCCTAAGTCTGTTTCCCTTAAGCAGAAATGCAGTGACTTTTAGGGTTGGTAAACAATTCAGATTCACCCACAGTGAGCACAGTGTCTGCCTCCTCTGCTCATTCACCTACACAGTATGTGGGGGATCCTTAATGACAGCAGAGGCTGGAGAACAGGAAGGACTTGTGACAATGGTGTCCTCTAACATTCACATCCTCTGTCGGTATTTACAGATGGTCAGGGTGTGTGTTACAGATCAGCTTTCCCTCCTCCTCAGGTCTGATACCAGAGAATTACTGAACATCAATACAGATGTGAGGTGAGAATGTGAGAAAAGAAATGGCATACAGTCCATTTAATACAGTAAAAAGAACTAAGATATCTAAAAAATGTATTAAACTTTTTATAGAAAATGTTCACATTTTCTCTTCTCACAAATAAAAAGTGTTTCCTCACCTGCATTTTGTATGAGTAGTTTATTTGTGAAAATGAACATCAGAAAAAAACACACACCATTTCAATGCTAATTCAGTCCTTTATTTGAAAACATTATGGGTCTTTTATGAATGAATACATCTTCTGTCAATATATATTAAAAATTCAATAAGGTAATTTAATTCAACAACTGTTAAATCACAGAATGGCACAATAAAAGTCAACTCCATTCACATTAGTTTGTTAAAATGTATAAAACAAAGAATAGAAAATGTATAATAAAATGTATAAAACTGACTAAAAGAGACAAAGAAGTATTTAAGTGAGCAAGCAAAAAAATAATCCTACACACATTCAAAGCAATGTAATCTAATAACTTGCCCTTGTCTCAAAAGAAATCCCCACCTCAAATGATTTTTAAGCAAAGTTCCCTGCAGCTATATCCTACAATAAAGGCGTTTAATCTGTTTGTTGTGCACAAGATCCTCTTATTGGATTATTTTTTAGTTATCTTATTTGATTTTTTCAAAAGGCTGCACTTAACATCAAGTTTCCTCGAATTTAAATTAAAGTAAACACAGTGCCAGTACGTTTGAGATAGTATTTCATAGGGCCAACGTTACCAGCGTTACACAAACTATATTCCTTCTTTACAGGAAATAAATGAGTTGAGGGATGCTGTGATAAAACCAAAGCAGACCTCCAGGCCCCCGTGTTCTGCTCCGCGCCACTCTGTAGCTCTGAAAGCAGTTCAAACTGCGGGTCAGTCCCTCAGGTTTGTTCAGGTTTGGTAAAAATTTGAAAAACAAAATCCCATCTTTGTTCACTTCCGTGAACTGCTGTGTCGTAAAATGTAAATCTGACGCGATGATAATCCACAATGACTTCGTTTGGTGTCAACAAAACCGGTTAGGACACGTTTCAAAAAAGTCAAAGCAGGTAAAAAAAAAAACGACGCATTTTCTTACTTGTCTTAATTTTCTTCCGCAACGTTTTCTCAGCCCGTGCTCCCTCTTGTCTCTCGAGCCAGCGCGTGTAAAAAAATAAAAGCCCTCTTGGGATGGAGATGAATGCTGCTCACTTGCAGAGCCGAATCATCGCGATATGTTCCGCCAGCGCCGACGTGCACACCAACTTTCTTCTAGAGGCTGATAAAATAATAGTCTTGTGTTCTTATAATGGATATAAATACTTTTTCCCCTGCTTCCTACTGTAGTCATGTATGATCATGATTAAACAGCTACGACTGTCCCTATTTTATTTCATTGTAGAGACCCTGAATGTAAGGCTGCCTCTCTCCCCTCGGTTCAGCATCTCTACTATAAGCTCCCTGTCCAGCATCCAGACAACAAAAGAAATAACAAAAAAAATCAAAGTGTTTTCATTCAAAGACCCGACTCTCTCCAGTTAGGATGTCCTGAGTAGAGATGGCTGTTGGCACCTCTTGTTCTCATTAATAGTTAGCCTACAGTAGGGCTACACTTCCCCATATGTAAATATTACCCTCCACTGAGCAGGCGTGGTCTGCTCTGCCTTTATCCAATCAGAAACACAAAATGAGCCTCCAGCTGCACAGTCTGCAACAACAATGCTTCCCTTGCTTTAGGTGTGTTCATTCATGGCTATTATTTACTAATTATTATTGCAGTTTAAAGGCATCATCTGAATTGTATATCACAATTTATGCATAACCTAAAACAAGTGCATATGAAATTTTATTCTGCACACACGAGAAGGGATTCATTTATTATTTGCAACAAAGAGGATAAGGCAACGTTTTCACATAGGTTGCAGCTTGTAACCAAACTCCACTTTATAAAGAAGAATTTTTTGCAGAGTAGCTCAATTCAAGGGAACTCTGCTGCTCCTATTTCCAATGGGTTGAAACTTCCTGTTTGCACGCCAGATTGTTTAATTTGATTCCAGCTACACCCATGTTCAATTACAAAGTCAGGGGCGTGATGTCAAGGATAAAATCTGAAACTCCATTTGCTCCATTTGGTGCTACAGCTGTGAAATTTCTACTTTTCTTGATCCCCACTTTCTCGTGCATTTGTCTGTGGCTTTTTTCGTCATTAAAGCTCAGGCCACAGGTTCATTTTTAAAGAAAATTTGAATCAATAAACTACATATATTCATATTCAAAAACAGAATCTAGATCTTCTTATTTTATATAATTTAGTTTAACGTAAATGTGTTTATGTTTATACAGATTGATCTAATATCATTCTGTATTGTTTTAATTACATTAAATTATTTTTTAACATTCTGACAGTCATTAAAATAAAATTTTCGTTTAAATTTCCAATTATTGTTTAATAAAAACTAGTTCAACTGTGTAATGGCTCAATAAAAAGGCTTGCGCGGTGCAGAGAGTTGCAGAGGGGGAGATGAAAGCAGGAGCTCACCCAGGGTTAAAATGGCCGCCATCCACTGAATACTGAGGTGATTTGTAGCCTATTGTAGTAGCTCACAGCCAAAATCCATGAATGAAATAGGATTAAATCAACCTAAAAGGCTTAAAAGGGTAGGTTACTGTAAGATTCGGGCTAATGCTTGCGTGCTGAGTCACATTTCAGTTCATTGAAACTTTTTGGGACCATGTGACTGTTGGACCTGCACTGATTTAAAGCCACCAATGGTTTCTCTGAGTTTATCTTGGTGCGCCCTAAAATCCGAGGATGCATCATCTTAGAAGATGTGAACACAGTAGTTTTTTTTTTATATATATATATAAGTCTAACTCAAAAGATTAGGGCTGCTCTGTTTGAAATGTGTTACTTGGATTTGGAATGCAAATGCTTTGTTCACAAGGAGGAGGGATCAGCGAGGAGTCTGAAAGCGACGAGTTTTTGATTAATGAGCTTTGAAATGGCTCTCCAGGAGCAATAAAGGATGAACTGCGCTCCCTCCCTCTCTCTCTCTCTCTCTCAC
>JAPZDY010000005.1:10783489-10813144 GCA_029783645.1 Ctenochaetus hawaiiensis
GCCGAACACCGAGGTGAAAGACTGGGGATATTTTGCAAGTTAGAAACAGGAAGAAAATGTTGGCGATGAGGCATTTTAAATACCGGTTAAAATTTGGAAATCGTCAGGATGAAGTAGTGAAAGTCTTCCCGATTTTAAGTTTAATAATTTGCATGTTTTTCACAAAGTTTACGAAGGATGCGGAGATGATTAAGGTATTTTTATAGCTGTTTTTCTTGTGGATTAATATTATTAAGTGTGCTCTTGATCATTAGGTTTTATTGCGGCTCTGTAGAAAACTGGACATCCTAGAAAAGAACTCTGGCCTGGGAAAATAATTACACGTACCGGCTAAGTTAAAGTCATCCCTCATGTCTGTTTTCGTGATTTAAGCCTCCTGTGAAACACTGTGAGCGTTAATATGTAGCCTAATAACAAATCACCCTTTCACCTTGTTAGCAGTCGGCGTGCTGTCCACTCCCTTCATTAAAGAAGTGCTACTCACCGAAATCTGCGCAAATCTGTTTTATATCCCTCACGCATTCATCACTGCTCCCACCTCGACCTGCAGAGGAACAAAATAAATGTTTCTTCACATTGCATTTTTCTCCCCTTTAAATCACAGTCATATATGGGCCTAAAATTCGATGCACACACCCATAATTTATACAAAAAATACAGATCAGGCCCAATCTTGTCCACCATTTAAAAGGGGAAATGAACATCACAATAATTTAATTTTAAAGGCTAATATTTAAAAAAAAATAATAATTCACATATTTTTTAATTTATTTTTTCCCAGTTTAAATTTGCGAATTCGGAAGACTTGTCACTGACCACATCTATGACACTATTTAAATTTTTTTTAAGTCTCTCCTTGCAGTGCTCGAGAAAGAAAACTCTTACATGTGCACTTTTTCACAAAGAGCAGGCCCAAATATTTAGCAGAGATAAGCTTTTTTAGGTGACCTTTTAGGTCATTCAGCATTAAGTCAAAGTTTAATGAACAACGAGCTGTTTGGCTTCAAGTAGACCCAAGTCCCGACTAAAATTAGAGCAGTTTTCGGCGGAGACTGAGACGCAGGAGAAGATGCTCGACCGACGGCAAGAAAGTAGAAATTAAGCCTCCGAATATTTCAGTTCCTTTTTTTTTACTATGGATGTAAAACCACGCCAATTTTCCCCTTTGTGTTTGAGGATAACTACTTAAATCTATTCATTTGGATTTCGAAATTCCTTCGATGTGGAATATTTGTTAAAGCTAGTCAATAATCTGTGCCTGAAGTGCTTTTGAGCCCACTGAGCTACTAGTAGCAGACATGGTCCTCTTTTCAAACAACAGTGTTTTTCGCCTACGCGTTGTTACGGTAAGTTTGGTTCACACAAAGGGCCGGACTCGGTGTCGAGTGTTATTATCCCAGCCAGTCGTTTTTCCTGGTTAGCCCCTCGAAGTCTGGTAATATTTCAAGTTTAGTAGCCTTAATACGCTTTTAGTTGTCGTAGAGAATGGATAATTCGTCTCAGAAATGACTGCAGATGTTAAGAGTGGAATAAAAATGTTGCTTTGTTGTGGTAAAATGCGAGGTGTTTCCCCTGAAGAAAACACGCAACGAGTTGCTCCCAAATGCGAAAACACCATTTGCAGCAATAGGTTTCGCGTGTTTAGATTACGGTAAAAAAAATCTGCGAAGACACACATTCAAGTTAGTGTAAACTGGACCTAAATCCAGGAAGAACAGTTTAAATTGTTGTAGCAGGATATGAGAAAACCTGAAAATAATCAACTTAAATGTGAGTATTTATTGTCATTGCGATACAGGCCTAATTGTAATCCCACCACCGAATAAATATTTGTTTTCATCTTAATGAGGGTACAATCAAGCAAAATACAGGTAAACAAAAAACGTATCCAAATGGTGGGAAAATCATAACATGCTTTATGCCTTTCTCCTTGTTCACTTGGCTATCCAGCGCGGTGATCCCTTAAAACCTCAAATATGAATCCATGTATAATATAACGTCGCAGGTTAACAAAGCCGTATGACTGAAACCACATAAATCACCGCAAACGCCACTGTGACGATAAGACAACAAATTAATGTGATTTACGATCCAAGAGTCCAAAAGAAAAGTTCCTCTCCTTCTTCTTCCACCGAGCCGGTTTTCATGAAATCAGCTGAAAAGCGCCGGGCAGCTCGGGCTCAATCTGTCGATAATATTTGAACGCGCTTCCTCCAAAAAATATGAATCTGCTCTTGTGGAGGTAGCTGTGGACTCCATATCCGCACGCTCGCCGGCAAGAGCGACATTAACAAGCATCGCCTCCTTGAGTAGAATAAATCATATATATATATCCTTGCATTATATTAACCCGTGGTTAAAGGTTGCTTTCTGCCATGCAATTGCTTACCTGTGAATCAATTCATCATAAACCAGTTTCCCTCTCAGTCTTAGTTCCTTTCCTCGCAGCCTCTAGAATAAATCCTTCACCCTTTGTCTGTAGACAGTGCTGTCCTAAACCTGATCTTGCTGTTTTTCAGACATTTCCATATACCAATGGAGACAGTATTCCCGAAAGAATGGAAGGACTCGTATTCAGCTACCAATAAAAAGCGAACAAGGTATCCTTATTCCAGAAAAAAAAAAATCCCTGGCAATCAATCACCCATTGAAATATACAGGAATTCAGAACATGATAGGCCTGTGCAGTTTTGGAGCAAACATTAGGAGATTTTTTGGTGTTTCGGAAGCTTTGGGATGACAAATAAAGGCGCTGCCTTAAGATACAAGCATATTTGTTCACGTGATTGTTCTCTTCTTCAACCAAGCCTTACCTCACCAATCCATTTTGATAAAGGGTGGCGTTTATTTCCTCATCTGAACTGTGTGAAAATGTTCCACCGCCTATTTCTTTTCATCTCCTTCTAAATTTGTGAGCATTACAAGCTTGCCCTTCAGTACACAAACACAGGTATTATAGGGCCTATTTTATTCTATTGTTGAGGTATTAATGTTAAGGATTTGCACGATTCCCTTATAATAGCGCAATAGTTGCAGCATCTATTGTGCAGTGTCTTTATAACCAATTTCTTTGCGTTTCATATGTTACTGCAGGTTTGCAATTTCCTGCATTTTGTCACTTGTTCTTAAAAGGCAACTGCCCTCAGTCAAACAATATAATGTGTAAAATGGGCCTTAAATGCACCTCAGTTAAGTTTATTGGGATAATAGTAACAATTATATTATTCTTTTATCGGTGTCCTGTTTAGTCGCCCTGTAGCTACAATGATGTGTAATGTGCATTAAAAAAAAATGATTAATGAAATAAACGACATGTGTTTTCTTCTTTCAGCTAGGATTGAATTGTATTCAAATAAACCACATTATCATCTTTTGTTTGTTGTCTCTGTGCTCACACACTGCTGAAACACAGAGTGCGAAAGCCATATCTTTCTCCTGCATTGTGTTCAATATCAGCCCGCAGCAAAAAAAAAAAACAAGAGTACGATTTTATATCCAATAAATAAATATACTGAAAAAAGACCAGAATTGATTAGAAGAGGAATATTTTGCAGCCGCAGAGAGCGTCGCCTGGTTCAGCGGTGGGTTATCTTGAAGAAGAGGAAGAAGAAGGGATGCAAGACTGGTAGCGCCGCAGCATATGTTCAGAGGGTAATAAAAGTGAAAGATTTACAGTTTTCGCCCGGCCCCCCAACAGCCTCGCACCCTTTCAGGAATTACTGAGAATGATTTACAAGGAGGCAGAAGTGTCAGCCTGCCCAAACTTCCACGACTTCTTGGAAATCAAAATCAAATCATCCCCCAACAATAAAAACAGCACAGATCCACTGTGTTCTAAAGCAAACAAAAAAGGAAGATAAATAAGCTGCTACTTTCCTTATGCTTAAAAACTTTAACCATAAATCAAGACGGGCTGGTTTTAACTTAACAAACCAAATACAAAAGTTTAGAATTTGAATGCTGTGTCTTTTTACCAACATTTAGACTAAATAGGTAAAAAATTGAAAAAAGACTGAATAAAGAATCAGTGGGCCCAGTGGAGGGGCCACAGTGAGCTGTGAGTCCGAAAGAGCATTTATTCAGAGCGAGTATCCATAAATTCATGTCACTGCCCTTTAGTTTTTACCATCCATCCTATCAATCCCTCCCAAGATATATGCGTAAACCTGCAACCCCAAAACTTTTCCATTTCTAACATATTTAATAAAAAAAAAAGAAGACATGCACACAGCGACTAACCACAGTCCATTCAATTCTGCTCAGAGCGCACACATCAAAGGGAGCAATTTATCAAATATCACGACATTTGATATCGTCATTTACCAGTTCGGCCAACATGAAAAATGCTGAAATATTTACCTACCCAAGCATCCATCGGTTCGGATGTGTCGCTACAGTGCGGGGCTACGGTTGCGCCGGGTATCGGATATTATTTTCTTGGGGGATCTCTTCAGTTTTCAAGTCTGATAGAGTCCTTGCGATTAATGACGACGCCGTGTTTCTAGGGGGACGTGCTGCATTAATTATTTAGACAATCACGTGGTCGAGAATAGAGAGCGGAGTGGTATAGTCTCTGGATTATATCTCTGAATGCAGACAGCGCACTTTAATATATCTTAGGGGGGTTGTCTGGCTCGGAGAGGCTTCTGCGAAAACAGCTGGAAATCAAATATGGCCGGATGGAGAGCGACGACGTTGTATTCCTGCACTGGGTGCAGTGTCATTGAAAATGGCACTGCCTTTGGCTCCCATTTATTGCTGTTCAGACATGTAGGTCAGTGTGGCTGCACACTGTACGTTGTAGTAGGCTGCTCTGACCTGATAATTGCTGGAGGAAACTGTGTGTATATTTAATATTTAATGCATGTTTGAACACCATGTGTTCAAACAGCTTAGGTATGATATTAAATGTCTTTAAAATAATAAATTATACGTTAATGGCACCTTTAAAACTAGTATGTATATTGGGTAGATTATTGTCCAATGGTGCCAATATCACCCCCCCACCCTCTCTCTCTTTCTCTCTCTCTTATCTCCCTCCTTCCCATTTCTCTCTCATCCTCCCTTCAGCATCTATGTGCAGATCATTTATGGCAGGATGGTGGATTGGTAGCATCACTTTGTCTCAGCTTGTTTCTGAATCTATATGACACATGCTTGTATTTTACACATACACATACACATACACATACACATACACATACACATACATATAAGGGCCCATGCACGTCTGTAGGGTTACACGTGCTCGGTTGGGGATCAGACAGTGGTCACTGGGGATGAAAACACTACTGAGTGGCTGAAGATTGTCTTTCCACATGTCTGTGTAGGACCACTTTTGTTTGTAGGCTATCACAACTGGTTCTGTAGTGTAGAGGGTCGGAGGTCAGTGCTACAGTGGGTCATATTCAATAAGAGCATAACTCGTGAAGCACGAGAGGTGCATGATCCCATGATCATTATTTGTAAACATTCACTGATAAATGTGGCGTAATCTGGTTTTGGAGCAGAACCGCCACCCCGGATATAGTTATTTATTTACAAGTTTGAATCTTTCAGGCCATTTGTGTCCCTATTACATTAATGAAGAGGCATGTTACAACTAATCTGCAATAAAGACTCAAGTCTAAGTCTTTTGAAAAGCCCGGCGCAGTTTTCATCGAATAACATCACCTTGAAAAGCTGCACCAAGAGCTCATGAAAGTGATTTTGAACAATCACGCGCTCCGTAAAATGAGAGCTTATGAATGAAAATTGAGACAAATCAGACGATAAATTTATTTTATGCTTTTTAAGATTTGCCACACTTATGGTATACTACTAATATATTTATGCTTGTAAACTTCATGTTTGACAAGAGCAAAGGATGAATTTGCTCACGCAGCGCACATTTGGTGCATTTGTGGATGGTTTGTGAAAGGAGGTTATATAGATCCATATGGCTCCACGTGCATGTTATCACTGAAGAAAAACTCTTTTCCCACCGTAAGAAATCATTTTATAGATGGCGCAAAACGAATGACACTAAATAACCCCATGAAAAAAAATAAAATAAATTAAGGCTTAGAGCAATGAGAAAAAATATAAAATTGGTTACTTCAGTGGAGCCGGTGAAACACGTTTGCTGATAGTCATAATATTTCTGAAGTGGGTAAAATAAAAAAAAAGTGTCCACTGCAATTATTTAAATGCATAATCAGTAGAAATCTTTATTTTTCCAATATACTTCTCGCATCTCAATGCACAATACAAGGTAAAAAGCATGTACAAAAATAAAACCAAACAGATTGCATATTGACATGAGGAGACAAATGCACAAATCAGAACCATTTGGGGGCTTCGCTTGATATGAAGAGGCCTACTGTTAAAACACGTGTAAAACTATGGAATTCACGCTTTGAATACTTTGGCTTTTTAAGTGTGGAAAAGCGCTCCAAACCAAAGCGAGTAGCGCCTGGGAGAGAAAATGCTGCTTGTCCGGCGGGTCAGGGGTGTTGGGGTCAGTCCTTGCGGCTGAAATGTGTCCCCTGCATGAACCTGCCACTGCTGCTTTGTCGACCTTCGATTGAAATACCTTTTCAAGCTTCTCATCGTGAAGACTTGAGAAAGAAGACCTCCTCGTTCTGGGAGAGCTTCTGGGCTTTTTTTGTCCGAAGACAATGACGGTAAAAAAAAACAAGAAATATCTGTCTTAAGACGTGACGCGAAAGCCCCCCTCGGTTAGCACGGTGTAGATGAAAAAACTAAGATTCCCACATTAACTAAGACTAAAATTTTTGCATAAAGCCATGCTAATAATGCACAAGAATTCAAACATATTTTTAGATTAATAAAAGCTTAACGAATACTTTTTAATTAAAATTGTGTGTGCGCTATACGAAAATGTACACGTTCTTTAAAAACAAATAAATAATGATGTAAAAATCATATCAAGAAAAATAAACAATTATACTCCTAAATATCCCGGATTTGATTATTTCCGATGAGAAACATCCAATATCAATTTGATGCCATGCAGGAACAAATGATCTTTCATATTAGAGTTTCAAATGGCACGAGAGAGCCTCTGAAAATGTACACTGTTTACACAGATGTCAGAAGAGATTTATAAGGGCACTCAGAATAGTATGCACACAGGAATGTCTTGCTTTTGGGAATAATATTTAGGCTAAGAAAAATTCAAAGCTTTATTGTACAAAATAAGTTAAACATATTATCACAAAGATCTGAAAGGCTCACGGGATTTTACCAAAGTATAATGTATAGTAGCCTAATGTTTCCTTCAAGTATATATATATTGTGCGTTTAATGTGAATTTTAAATAGGAGAAAAACTGAAATAACCTCTGTGTGTGTGTGTGTGTGTGTGTGTGATTTGAACGAAGGACTTCCCTGTTCTGAATGAAGTAATTAAATCTTTAAACCAGCGTGAATCCACGTGAGAAGAGCAGTTTAAATCCATGAAATCAGTCGAGGTTGCTCATTAAATGTCCTCAGGTGGGGGAAGTCCGAAAATAGAAAAACAAACTTATTTCGATGTTTTGAGCCTTTTGGAAGAAAATACGAGCAAGAGGCTCAACTTTGAAACCTTTCTTACCTTAAGACATTGATTTTTCTGACTCAGTCTTAAGTCAACACTGCTTGGGTCATTTTTGTTAAATAAAAAAATGGCTAAAAACGACATCAGTCCATGCAAAAGTAAGATGCAACCTTTTCTTTATGTACAGTTAATTTCTAAAGATGTGACACCCTCCTCTCTTATAAGGACGTGATATCAGTCTGGTTATCCTTCTGAATGCTTTGCAGATGGCTGGAGGCTGGTGCAGATCTGCCCTTGGTGTTAGGGAGTTTGTGATCTTTTTTCCATTTCATCCGTCTGTTTTGAAACCAGATTTTGATCTGCCTCTCGGAGAGACAAAGAGTGTGAGCAATCTCAATCCGTCGCCGCCTGGTCAGATACCTGTTAAAATGAAACTCCTTTTCTAGCTCCAAAACCTGCTGCCGTGTGTAAGCTGTTCTGGACCGTTTGGGCTCGGATCCTGTGTAATCCTGGTTCACTGGGAGAAAGAAAACAGGAGGGGAAAAAAGTCAGCAAATGTGGCCAATGCAGCATGCAGGCAAAAACAATACAACAAGAGGAGTCTCTCTCTTCCCCGGGCGCTCAAACTTTAAGGAAATTCACAAGGAAGCGAGACCGGGAAATAATGAAAGATTTAAATTGAATTTAAGCAGATTTGCTGCAGATTTAAGCACCATTACAACCGGTCAATATGTGTTTTCAGGAGCTTTCAGGCGCTCACCTAGCGGCCTATTTCCTGAGCTATAAAAATTTATGACTTGTGTAATTGGCGAGGCCTTTCAAAGACTCCCATAAATATTACACTGAATGATTTCTAAAGTACAGGTCTGGGCTGGTTCATAAGAGGAGAAGCAGAAAAAGTGGAAACCTTACCAGTAGTTACGTGGACTTTCTTCATCCAGGGGTAGACTACCGCAGGCTGCTTGGCTTGTATCCCATTTTGGCTCTTTGTGTTTTGTTGCTGGCCACAAGTCCGTGGTCCGGCCACTTGGACCGGGGGCCCTTGCTCAGTCTGTGCGCTAAAAGGGCTCGAGTGGCTGGATCTCTCGTGCACATGACCCCGTGGCTGCACTGTGGAGTCCTGCACAGTGTTGCAGCTGAAGGGCTGCTCCGTGTAGTTTGACCGTGGGTAGATCCCTGGATGCTGAAAGTCTGTGTCCTGCGATGGACTGTAGTAGTCCGAGCCCTGCTCAGGTATATAGTTATTTTGTGAATATTCCTCGCAGGGAGGAAATTTGGGATCCACATACTTAGAGTTCACCATATACGAACTCATGGCCATTAATTTCTGAAGGTAGAAAATACTAATTTTTCTCGAGTTGTCTTTTTTTCCTCCCTCCATAAAGCCCTCCTACTTGGTGTCAACTGAATAAAGTTAGCGAACCATGTGACCAGATCGGCCAATGGAGGTGATGCTGGTCCATAAACGGGTAAACATACAACTAAGAGCAATTTCATCCAACTTGAGATAAAACAAAATTAAATCCCGGTGGAAAAAAACAAACAAATATTGCCCTGAAGCACCTGCATGCACATTTGGATAATAAAAAGATTTGCCTGGTTAAAAAAAGGTGGGGTGGGAAAAGCCGTAGTTCAAATATATTACTCCAATATTAAATTTTTAACTTATAAAAGCAAGTAAACAAGAAATATGAGTTTAAATATGGTATTATTTAAAACCAGATATAAAAATGTATCAGTTTCTAAGGTCTAACCTGGGGGCATGCTGTTCAGAGAAACCAACAAAAGATACAAAAAGCCCCATGGCATAAAGGCAGCGAATAATGACTGAGGACAATTGATGGACACTGTCTTTGTCAAGAAGGGGTCATCCAAAAGTTACACGAATCTCATCACTTCATCTGCTCCCATCCCTTTGAAAAAAACTGTCTCAGGAGCCTATTGGCCAGAGGCAGCAGCCTCTGGGAATCAATAATGTAGAGACACAAACGACTCACAGGAGGGACAAAGCTATAGCTGGAGTGTGCTGTGGGTTTGCTTTTTGTGAATCCACTCTGGTATTTCATTCTAACAAACAGAACTAAATGGAAACTGAGGCTGCTTCCTAGTTATACTTATTGTCATGTGGAATATTTCGCGTCGGATTCCCATGCAGCCTGTAGGGTTTCAACTTGCCTCTGAGCCCCTCTTATGAAGTATGTGCTGTTGTCAGATTTACTCTCATTCATAAACTGACACTGTCACTGTAGCAGCTGACAGCAGATGAGGCACCAAGCGCCTGATAAGATGGCAATAAGTCAGAAAAATCGAAGTTTTTTCATCGACCATATACTCCCCTAGAATCGAATCTGTGACTGTGGTTTTATCACACAAATTCGGTTCTACAGGGTATATATAGACGACGGCAAGCGACAGTGCCCACCTTTAGCGCCATGACCACGGCACTTTATTTGCTGAGCACTCCAGCCAAACAAAATGAACAACTGAACAAAGTGACTCACAAGCCGGATAAACAGAATCATCACAACCACAGTTGCGTAAGGAAATAAGAGGCATGCATCACATCCAAATGGAATAAAAAAAATCTAAGGAGATCATATTACGGGCTTTAACAACAGAAAGAGGGTCCTCTTCTATGTGTCATAAACTTTTAACATGTTTTCTTTCTTTAAAAAGACTTTTATTTCGTTTTAATGATTTCCTTTCTATGTATTTCACTGGAATAAGCGTCCCCTTGAGTATATGTGTTTTTATGTGCATGATATGAAGTTGGGGTTGATTCTTTGAAATAAAACTGGTCACACAGTGGCTTCAAACTTATTGTCAGTGTGTGCGTCGCTGCTTTTTCAATCAAACTGTACTGCTACAGAATCTCTCCGAGTATTCCTGACAGTTTAGGAAGCAAAAGAACTTAAACTAAAAAAATCAGCCAGTATCTCATATTAAATCAGGTTTCTTTGCAGGTCATCTTCCCGTATCACAGTCCAAGTTCACATTTTTAAGAAAAACAACCACTCTAAACAATATAAACAACTCATCAGCTCCAAACTATATAAATAACTCGTCAAGTCCAAACAATATAAATAATTCGTCACTTTTGCCAGCTGTCACCTCATATTCAAAGATAAGCATATGTCAAATAACGCTATAAACTCAATAACAGATAGGCCCAATTGCTGTCTGATACGGAAGAGCTTATCACCACAGCCCGAAAGATGGGACCAGAGGCCACGGAGGTCAAACTGAATCATTTACAAACTTATCAAAAAGTTCAATTATTTTCGGGCCTGCTGACAGCTCAAAAGGGTGCAAAAGTTTCCCAATTCCTCGTCAGCCATTAACTAAAACCACCATGGCGGCTACTGCTACTCCCTCTCAAGCATCTTTACAATTGAACTGAAGCTGAAAATGGTTCACATTAGTTATTTTACAAAATGGTCAATAAGAGGAATTATTTTATTTTTAAGCACAATAAATCAGTGTTTTAAAAATAGAATTTCATATACATGCTTTTATTAATCTGATTGCGAGAGTTTCTAACTAAAGTTATGGCAAATGTGCATTTGGCGCTTTAGGGCCGATTTAAAAACAGAAATTTGCCTACATCTCTAATGGATCCTTAATTTTCTATGATGTTTCGTCAAATATGACGCTGGTTTCACATCACAGCTCTGAAGAAGTTTGCATTAAGATTAAGACATGCATAAAGCTCTTGATTTTGCCTTTGAAAAGAAAAAATGCACATGGGGACATTTTAAGTAACTGAATATTTGGTGGATGATGCTTAGTTTTTAAATCACTTAGTTCAATAAAAAGTTTTGGCAATAGTTACATTTTCAGAGTTATAAGAGAGTTGTGTAAAAGTTATATGTTAAGTAGCATAATAAATAAATAAAACAGAAAGCATAACGCATTCTTAACGCAGATGTAGATTTTTATATCTACTCCGCAAATTTATATTCAGCGCTCAATAATAAAAAAAAAGAACTATTCGTTCACCAGCAGTCCAAATATAAATTATATCATCTGTAAAAAATCGTTCTTGCACTTCACATGTGAGTGTTCGTTAGACAGCCTGACCTGTCTTTCACCTTGCCCTGCTCGTCCCTCAGACGGGTCAAAGCCGAGATTCACAACAAAAGAATGATAAAGTCAGCGTTTCCTGGCAGCTTGTGTTAAACGAAAGGCCAACTAGTCCAGCTTGACTCCTTTTTCATTACAATTACAGGCTTTTATCACCTAAAAGCTCCTATTGAGCATTTAAGAGCAACAGAAAACCCGAGGCCTATCAAAATTTCGGGCGAGGTAGATAAAGCATTTTAACAAATATTAATATAAAATAAATCTTAATTTTCTAAGCGGCTTTGTATTAAATATTTATGATTATCGTTAACCTGGGTTTCTTACAACGAGTGACGAAAATAATAATTGAAATGCTTACAAAAATACATTAGGCCTTCAGCCACATCATGTGAAAATAATAATAATAAAAATGTTTATTGTTGTAACCTCAAAGCTGTTTTTAGCTGTTTGTAAATTTCACTGTGGTTAAAATTGAAACTCATATTCTTACAAAAACGAATTTTGAGCCATGAACATTTTAAAAGAGCCGAATTGCAGATTCACAATATCAATATGACTTATTTTGTTCTAGTTAGGCTCTCGCCTTTGATATATTTCACCAAATTCTTCATCAGTCTTCAAAAGTCTACTGTCTGACAACAGGTTGATTTCTGTGCCTCCAAGCAAATAAGAATCCCAGTGCTATCAACTCACTAAATCATGTAGCAGTGAAGCAGAGCAGCAACTTGAATAACACCATCCAACAAAGCATCGATTGAGTCAGTACAAGTTTAAAACCCCAGACCAAGTATACGATTTAACAATAATTTCTTCCTGCAACCATCATCTAACCACTTCTCTTTGTCCTGAACACGCGCTGCGGCCGCTTTTAGAGGCAGGAAACGGTATAGCCTGAGCACTAGGCGTGTGACATCACACGCCCATACCACGAGCATAATGATAAAACACAGCTTACCGCAGAGACCACGACACACGGCACATCGAGGAGCAAACACATCCATGTTTAAGGAAAAGTCAGCCTGATGCAGCTCCCTGCCAATTTCAAGCTCTATTCCAACCCATCTGGACGCTCTTACTAATACACAATGAGAATTATATTTTGGCTTGTCAAGTCCCGGGCCATAAAACAAACTTTAATGGCATCACGTGTTTCCTCACGGCCACTCACAACACCGCGCAGGCCCATAAATAATCCTCAAAGTTGCACTTACTCAATAACGCCTATTACACTGATGTGCACTAAGGAAATGTCGTAGAAACGAGGAAGCTGGGAGGTTATAACTGTCATGACAGAAATGGGAGCAGAGGTGCGCTGCAAAAAACGACCTTATTTTATTTTGGCATTATAATTAATTACATATTAGGATAATACGTTATTAATCTGTTACAAAGCTTGAAAGAACAATAAAGTCTACTCTGACACCTGGCTCACTGCACATGATAATAATAATGTTCATATGAGTCTATTTTCCTATTTAATTCAGTAATTTCTTCTCCCCTTTTCAGTAATTTCTTTTTTCCTTTTTTTTCCCAGTAGAAGAGATCCGATTACGTCATTTTACTGAAACATTTTAACCTCAAAAGTGTTAACAAATACATCAAAACTGCATCATTTGTGCTCAAATGCATTTTTCTCCCCAGTGAACCTGACACAATAAGACCGATGTCATTCATTCGCTCAGGCCAATCCCAGAGCGCAGAGCAGTTTTTGCCCCTCCTCTCCATTCCTGTGCACACTGAGAGCTGATGATGTTGAGGTTTGGTTTGCTTGGCTGCCACTGTAGGGCAGGCTACAGGTATGATAAATGGAGGGGAATAAAATCAGAGGCTTGTCACTTTTTACATGCATGTCCCCATAAAAAAAGTGATTTCTCTGGAGATAATTTTAGGGTAAGGCCCCTGTATTGCCTCCTGGGTGTTGCAGAAGTAGCTGCACTCACATGGCCCCTGCTGGTGTTCTCTGTGGTTTAATGGCTTGCATGCAGTTTTATGCCTGTAAGTAAAGGCCTTAGTCATTTTACTTTCAGCTCCTTCAGCTTTTTTTACAGACCATTTCTTTTATCCTCCTCATCAAGATGTCACACACACTCTCAAGAATCTGTGTGAAATATTCAAACAGCTGATGTCAATGAAGCCACAGTTTGTTCAACATCTTAAACTGAAGTTGCGTCTGTAACAAAGCATCCTCGGTTTGTTTAGGATTAGTTAATGACAACAAACGTTTTTCCCAATACTATATGATAAAAAAAAAGCGTTCAAATCCAACAAAAGCAGCAGAACAATAACCACAGCAAATGAGTTCATGTGTTAACAAATGCTGAAGAAGACACCATTCTCAAAAAACACTTTCAAAAGTGAACCACATCACGTGACCTCGTGTTTCAGCCAATCAGTGTGCTCAGGAAGGTGCTCTTGAAAGGCTGCTGAACTGGAGTAGAGAGGCTGACTGTTGGGCAACAGCGCCTTCTGCTGGCACTTTAACGACCTCCCCCTTTTCCACTTCAAAGAATGTCCATATACTAACAAGGAATTTCACGTAATCATGTGTTTTTTGAACTTTGAGACAGACGTGCATGATGGTAGAGTAAAAAAACTTCTCCAGTGCAAATGAGTTATTTCTTTATCTCTTTTATTTCTTTCATTTATTTCATTATCTTAAAAACAAGTAAGCTGATGAGTCTTGGTGCAAAATTTGTTTTAATTAAGTTCTTTAGATGAATAAAATGAACTTTACACGAGATGAATCATCTCAGCCTTTTGCAAAATTGTGCTGCCTAATATTTGGATTTTTAAACGAATGTGCAGTCTGCATATAAAAAAAATACATTGCGCGACTCTGGGCGTGATTTGCAGTGTAGGTGCTATTTCTTGTTATTGAGCAGATAAAGCTCAATAAACTTTGTGCTTGTGATGATGGCTGTGCCAACACGGGTAATAGTCAATTAATTTAACACTTTTTGACTGGAAAACGAATAAAATAATATAAAATATATGTATTAAAACTTAGGTTTCATATAACTCAATAGAAATAAACATTTACAAAAGCTCTCAGTTTGTCACAAAATAACCCAAAAGAGTCTAAAAATTGTCCAGCCTACACAACCAGGGGGTTGGGGGGTAAAAGAGGGTTGAAAGGGGGAACTACATCCATTCATGGAAACTGCTACTGTAGGCTTTCTGATAAAATATGTGCAGGGCCTGCGGTTGGACATTGTAATTACATGTATCAAACACATGTAGATATTGTGTAAAATATGTAAAGCGTCAGATCAATAACACAAAATAAAACCTGTCTAATTTTCGCAGCCTCCTGCTTGTGTCTGTCTTCCAGGGTCCATTTTGCCGCATTGCAGTAAGGCTGTAAATACTTTCGCAGCTGCCTGTCAGGCCACAGTGAAATACTGTCTTTGTTCAGTTGGCCCCATCTCCAGGCAGCTGAAGACAGCTATGAAAACTGAACTTCTGCTGCCAGATTTGCAATATGTGGAATATAACAAAACAAATTCGTTCTGTATCGATTGTAGTGCAGTATTTTAGCAAGTGAGCAGTCTGTGAATATTTAATGGGTTCATCAGCTCTGTGCACATTCTCTGTTAGCTAAAGAAATGCAAAATGACATAACTGTGGGATTCACTGTCGAATCTGATAAGCTGAGGAAAATTAAAAGATTTGTTGAAATGTTGGCTGCGCTGATCCAGAAAGAAAACGAAATGGGTCTATTATGGTTCAAGAGATAGAGTTCTCGTCTAATTCGTGGGAAAATCCGGCTACTGCATCAAAACACACTGTTCTGACTCTATCATACTCGACTTCAGAAGCTATATTTCTGCAGAATAATCTTAAAATAGAAAGAAAGAGCCATAATGGATGAGCCACGATGAAAGCATTAGTAGGACAAAGTAAACCATTTTATAACCAAATTGATTATGTCAAAAAAATATATCTCTTAATTCTTGCTAAATGACAGCAGTAAAGACACAATTTCATTAATTTTATGATTACCCACCTTCTCTGCATGAACTGTCTAGAAACAAATTATTTCAATACATTCAGCAACATGTGACATTACCCGACAGCCTTTACCCAGCAGCTCATTTACATGACTAATGAAACAGGAAGCTGTCAAACTTCACATGCAGGCACACGAGCAATAAAAACCATTATCACACAGAAAGCTTACCTATAGCCGGGAGGTAATCCATGTTTATTCTTTGAGGTTTACCTAGGAAGAGCATTTTGATAAAGCTGTGTGGAGTCATTGCTGCTGTGTGCATGAAGATGTCAGATGGCGTAAGAAAGTTGAGACGCTCCTCTTGTCATCCAGGAGAAAAAGCAGCGCAGTGGCGCTAATATGAGCCGATCAAACCTTCATGAGAGGAATGCGAATTTTAAGAAAGCCGACCGTGGCGTATCGCTTTGAACGCCATAGACGCAGAATGCAGTGGGAAAAAAATCGCCTGGGAAATCAGGAAAAGAGCCATGAAGACGTTTGCCTCTCACACATGACCAGTGGCATCCAATGACAGGCGATGGAGGCACATAAAAAGGTCTATTACCAAGTTGTAAATTGTCCTCTCACAAAAAGGAATTTCGACTGCAGCAATTCTGCCCATCTTTGCGCATAATAGCAGAAGCCCCTCCATGTTCTCTTTCCCCCTTTTGTTTCTATCAGTCAACCATAAAATATATCCCTAAGTGCAAAACAGGGCTAAGGCTGCAGCCTTGAAATGTTTTAGCTCCATCATAATGCAAATTCTTTGGTGTAACACTGAAAATGGAAGATTTTAGTACATAAAAATGTCTCATTTTTTCTGGAAATAGAGGAAAATCATGATGTAATCTGTTAGCTTTGGTAGAAATGCGACATATTTCTGTTAAACGTTTACTATTCATTTTAATTAAAAAAAACAATAACAAAAAACAAAGAAAACATGTAAGAGTACATTAGAAATGATTTCGAATGATTTTTGCTCAGAATGGAAACTTTTTGCACCATTAAAAATAGAAAGACGATATTTAGTGTTTTTGTTTTTCTTTATTTTTCAGAAAGTGGACTTTGAGTCCACAAATAATAAAAAAAAGATTTTACTGGGCTTGATTACAACTAGTGCTGGTAGAAAGACAGAAAAAGTAAAAAAAGAAAAAAAAAACGTATCAACGAAACATTTAGTCGAATATTGTGACATTGGCCTTCTGCCTATTGTTGTTCAATTATTGTCCAAGACGACGAACGGACTTGTTATTTATTAATATGTTAACAAAAGAAGTAAGAAATAAATTCTGGCAAAAATATTTTACGCTGTTGAGCCCCGAGATTTAGAGACTAAACATTGCAAATGCAGTCTCCTCCATGTGTACACTTCTGCAGCAATGAGGAATTTCATTCTCCTTCATCTGGTGGCATGCCAGAGTCAGCACCATGCGATTTATAGTCGGGCTATGGCTCTGGTTTCCTGTCTTATAGCTCTATGTGTGTGTGTGAGAGAGTATGTGTGCGTGTTGTAGTGAGTGTGTGTGTGTTGCAGTGTGTGTGTTGCAAGAGATCAGGATTTGTTGCATTACACAACTATGGCGTTTTTGGACGGGGCAAAAAATCTGGATTAACATCGCTTTAGTCACGGTACAAAGAGATGAAGATATGGGACTATTTGTCTGCTCATTCTTCTTACATGATGTTCTCGTCCCATATTTGACGTCACATGGCGGAAAGAGGGCCGACACGTTGCACTGGAAGAATGGTATTAGCTCCAGTATGTGATATGGTGGTGAACCAGTGCACAGTCAATGAATGATGGAGAGTCAAAGACAAATGTAGCGCGCACACACAGGCTATTTCCTTTGATTAGGGAAAACAAATGGTGCCTGCTACAGGTCTGCTAGATAGCCTAATAAGAGCCATATCAAACTATTTAACTTTGCGCTGCTTCTAAAATAAAAAAGGACCCATTAATTGGTAAGTAAAACAGCTATGTGTCCTGGAAACGAAACTAGACCTTGTCAGCTTAGCCTACCCTCCACTGATTTAGTTTAAAAATCCTAACTGATACTGAAAAAAAAATAGAAGGCATGTGGTCGGTGGTTAGGACTGCAACATACAGCTGCAACACTGTTAGACACCCTGAGGACTAATAAAGATGTGGCAACCAACAGCATAACATGTCTCAGATGCTAGCAAATCTCCATGTTTGCATTTTAATTCATGACTTTTGTGGGCCTTTCTGTTTTATTTGACATTAACCCACTCCAGCTATTCCGGATTAGAAACAGGCCCTAGAGATAGAAATAGGCCCGCTCAAGAAAGCTAAATTAGCTCAATTCAAAGGATAAATAAATAAAGAAAATCCAAGGGCGTGCGTCAGCTGGCTTGGTGTATGTGCATTTGCGTTGTTTTGATGTTGACGCTGACATCCAAAAATAATGTTTTTTTGTTGTTGTTTGTTTGCTTTGTTTTTTAAACGTAGGAAATTGAAATGCTGTGGATTTTGACAGGTGAAGGAGAAATGTCCATAACAGGTGAGAATACGACATAGTATGACATTATCAACTCCAAGGATAACCTTTTACTTCCAACACAGAGCTTTGGGCCTAACGGCGTCCCTCTCTCTTCGGGGCCTGATTCTGCGGCTATTAAAAAATATAAAGAAGCTTCTATCTATCGAAGGAGGTCAGTGGATTTTTGTTCGTTTGTTTGCTATCATCGTTTTGATTTAACTCTTTACCTCAATCCTAACAATACGAGTTAATCAAAGATCCTCTGCTAATTAAGTCAAAATATTAAAGGATTCAAGATATTGTTTACTTGCACACCAGTCAACCCAGTATCACGCAATAGCACTGATGATTGTTGGCTTTAATTGTTTATTAACCAGTAGATTCATGTTTATTCCACTTGACCTCTGTTGGAGGCTTTATACTCACCCCATGATTCAACATGCATCAGCCTTCGTTTGGATACATTGTTGCATTTACTTTAATTCGGCGGTCTCATTCTCCAATAGCAACACAACGTGGAACTTCGGGTTCTTAAGAATGTGAGACGTCACAACTGACAGAGTTAAGACCACAGAATACCTGCCTGATTGGATCATCGGCCTCGACCATCTTACAGTTAGGTCTATTGTTGGGATTTTTGTAAACAAAAGAAAAAGCGGACTGACCTAGCTTCAATGAAACGCATTGCAGGCTTCAAATTTCATAGTAAAGCGTTACTGACTGGGATTCATGTCGTCTGCATAAGCTTGACAAAAGCGAGAAATGATGTAGCCAAAGGTTTCCAGAAATAGATTCAATTGAAAAAACACACTCTCTCTCCCTTTCTGTCTCACGCACGCACACACACACACACACACACAATATGAATGTCTATAGCTTCATACTGCTGACATATTGTCTATTTGATGTATTCTTATGTTACTGTTCTGGAAAAGACCGACCATTTGTCTTAGTTTGTTC
The DNA here is from genome assembly GCA_029783645.1 of Ctenochaetus hawaiiensis. Lineage (NCBI taxonomy): Eukaryota > Metazoa > Chordata > Actinopteri > Acanthuriformes > Acanthuridae > Ctenochaetus > Ctenochaetus hawaiiensis. Next base: position 10,802,564 of record JAPZDY010000005.1, read on the forward strand.
CAAATCGGTGACGCACGGCTAATTTTTTACAGCTATTATCTCGGTCCGTATTGGACCTTCACAGAAATAACACTGGATATGGAACAACACAACATTCAGGGGTGTAATGGGACTGTAGCTAATGGCAAGAATGAAATATAGCCGACCCCACTCGTGGCTTGTGAAGAAAGAGTCACATGACCATAACGGGACAGGGAGGATGACTGCGTGGAAATTGACATACTGACATTGTTGATGGTATGTTTGTCATTATCAAAGAAAACGCCTAATCCAGTTATTGTATGCGTGTAATCATGTGGTCATATATTGTTAAATAAAGAAGATGAACTTCGTCATATTGAAGCCAAGTTTTCAGCCGTGACATTCTCAGTCTCCAGTCCACTGTAGCCTACTTAACACACATGTAGCTCAATACATCAAGACGTCAGAACAAGACGCAAATAATCAACTCAGCATTTCCTCTAATTGCTTTAATATTTGGTTCCCACCTTGTGCCCTCTGAGCGCTACATTAGCTGTCAGTGTTTGGATGCTTTGAACAACTTAAAACCTCATGACAATAATCACTTTTAATGGCGATGACTGAAGTAATGTTCACTTAAACTCCTCAGGACACAGGGCGGTGTACACTAAGGGAGGCGCCTCTTTTATTCTTCCTCTGCAGACTGAGTTAAGAGCAGGCCGCACATTTACATTAAATATGTCCAACTGGAGTCCGGTGGTGTTTAAAGCTCCTATAATCGGTTTTCAACTGCAAGTCAGCAACAATAAATGTTTGTCAGACGCCTTAGCTCTATAGCTGGCTAGTGCGCTTAGCAGCAATGAAATATTAGGGGCCTATGCGTTATACAATCTTAGGGGCACAGAAACCCTTTTTGTAGCCTATTTCAGTTATTCATATTGAATTAAGTATACCTTTTAATTGTTGGAAGACCAAAGTATTCAGTGTTGTGATAGCCTTAAGGGAGTTTTTTGGGGTTTTTTGTGGCTACATTGAGCAAGCTATATAATTTGAAAAAAAGAAGATTCTTGATTATGAAGGATTAATTTCAACATGGTTTGTTCGCTTTAGAGTATAAAGACACTACTTTGCTACGCTTGTAATTATAGAGCGCTAAATCAATTACATTTAAGATAAGACTATTTGACCTCGGAGGAGAAATTTATTTTTAAAAATGTATTTCTGAAAATCGCCTTTAATTATATTTGTTCTCTTTATGAGTTAAGATTATGAGCTGAGGCTGCTCATCTCGTCAGTGACCTTCGAACATTTACTTGAGATTTTTGTGCAAATGAATGACATATTACTGAGATCTTGAATCTAAAAATCAAAGAGATTTTTTTAAACCCTACATGTTAACTACTGTTTTAGTAAATTAAAAACATAAATTGCGACTTAATTAAAAAAGCATGTTATTTTAAAAATATTTAATCAAGAATAACAGTTGCTGATTCAGGACGGAAATTTTTATTATTTAGCTTACGAATCAGTCAAATCGACCCCCATAACACTGGACTTCTAGAAGCTTGAAATACATGAACCTTCAGTCTTATGAGAAATAGAATATTTTGTAATATAAATGTTTTTCTTTTTCGTGGAAAAGTTTTTTTTTTACTTTTATATGGATCCGCGAATGCCTGTATGGTAGAATTTTCTCCATGTGTTGCCTTTATGTTCCAGCTGTGAGTGAATTGCAGTAACTGAAACTTAAAGAACAATATCGCCCTCTAGCGCTCTCTTTACATTTCCAGTGAGGCTCCAGTAGAGACAAACAGGTTGTATCCTCTGCACAATTCAGGGGCTTCCCCTCTGATTTGACCAGTTGAATTAAAAAATATTAACAAGAATTATTGATCATACGCTTACGAACAAATAAAAATATCAATGCTTATTACACTAAAATTCTATTTAGTTTCCTCGAATAGACTGTATGAGGTAAAATCAGGACACGTGACCTGGATTTATATGTCAAAATAAAATTATTTCAAGCAGACGACAAGACTGCATGAGACACCATGCAGTCAAAGTTAAGTTTTTTTCCCATCGATGGGAAGTGCAATTGGTGAATAAACGTGACCATTAAGGTGGCGGTGGTGGGGTGGTGATTTCCTTTAACAATTCATCGACCAGACACCCCTGTGGAAAAGTGTCTACATTCTGTTTGTCAGCAACAGACGCAAACGCCCAAGAAAAAAAGGGGTTTCAAAGGAGAGTATAATTACTGGCCAGGACCATAAAGTCATTTAGGCCAGACGTCTAGCCATTTCTATAGCTTTATTGGACCGCGTTTCTTCCTGCTTTAAAGCAATTATTCGTACAAGTTGGACAATAAATTGGAAATCTGCCGCAACACCTCTCCCAATCGTAAACGCTTTATTACTCATTCTTCTACGTTTCAAATCCACTGTTTAAAAAGTAAAATTCAACCTATGAGACAAAGTATTTTGCAATTAAAAAAAATACAAATGTCTAACACTGAAACTGTAGGGTTTATTTTTTGTGTTACTGCTGCACTGCAGTAGTAGACCTCCTGTAAGAGAGGCCTAAATATTTTTTTATTTCTTTAAAAATGTAACTAAATAAACCACAGATGTACCCAAAACCTACACATAAAGTTGTCAAATGTTTTAAAGAAAAATGTTAATTATAATCCTAGATTACTATCCTATTGTTATCCTAGTTGTTTTTTTTTTTGTTGTTGTTTTTTTAGCTAACATTATAATTTCATTTATCCATTGTAGCACAAACTCTCTTTGGTTTAACAGACAAATGCGTAACTACTTTTCAGTCATACAGTTGTCAGCAACTTTTTTAACAGAGAAAATGGGTCAATGCACGGTTTGCTGAAGCAACATCTCCATGTGTGTGTACCGACACAGACAGCAGTCAAAGTAGTTTAAAGTGTGACAAATGTTTTATATACAACTCTACATTCTTAAAAACTATAAAAGCAATAAACACAGGCCCGTTTCCAAGTGTGGGGGATGCTTAACAAATCTGAGAAACTGCTTGGACATCCCAGCGTTTTTATGTATAACAGAGACCTTCAGACGGCTTGAAAAAGTGTTTGTCAGATCCATTTCTGTATCTCAAGACAAATTCCCGTACATGTGACTTTGATGAACTGACACTGACACACAATATTAGGTTACTTAATGGGTCTAAAAAATAAAATGGCTGCCGAGGCTCCTACTAAAATAAGAGTAATTGTTCAGATGGCTTCCTTGGTACAAACACTGAATGTGTGAAATGGCAGCAGTTGGGTTTTCATAGGTGCTCCTTGCCGCTCCTTTCTCTGTTCATCTTCTTCATTTTCATCCTCCTGTTCTGAAACCAGATCTTGACTTGTCTCTCGGTTAAACTGAGTATGCGGGCGACCTCATAGCGCCGGTCTCTTGTCAAATACATGTTGTAGAGAAATTCCTTCTCCAACTCTAAAGTCTGATATTTTGTGTACGGGCATCGCTTCTTTCTCGTTGAACGTGCGTGAATCCAGTTTGCTGCGGGGTTGTCTGAAAAACAAAGGAAGTAAAGACAGAGTGTTTTTTTTTTATTTGAAACTTTGATTACCTTGGGAAATGGTTGCAAAATTGAGGTTGAGGTTGAGGAGACTGTTGTGGTTGCAGGGAATCAAAAGCAACATGAGAAATGGTTTAATTTGACAGACTATTTGGATTACATGTTTTCCTGTTTTATTGATAGGTCTATACCAACAGAAGAAAATAAATAAGGCCCATATCTAGTCATAAAGTCTTCCTCAGGTAAAAACTCATCGGCAAGAAGCAATGTGTATCTATTTTAGGTGTCCTGTGACATGAAAAACTTTAGGACCCCTTGTAATAAGCCTTACAGGGCGGGTTTTTCCCCTTCCTGAGCCGCGGTAGTACGAGACACTTTTATAGGTTAGTAAAACCTCCAGTTTTACACACCCAGCTCATACAGTTCTTAGGGTTGTAAATCAGGACTGGCTATTTCGTTTACTTACTTGGGTCAAGTTGTTGTTGTTTCTCCTCTTTGGGCTCGCTGTGGCTCGAAAGTTCACTTCCACTGTGCTCTTTAGTCGCTTTATCTGGACACTCCGATACTCCACACGCGAACTCACCGGGGAGCGGCCGAGCCTCTACCTCCAACGTGTCGCACTCTGTAGCTTTCTGTGGCAAGACCTCTGGCTTTGTCCCGTACGACCGACTGCCGGAGTGAAATCCGGCAAACGAAACGTGGTTGGAGATTGGGTCCATCCAGGAGCGGACGCCCACATATCTGCCGTCCGAGGCGGGGAGATGGGACTGGTGGTGGTGGTGGTGGTGCACGTAGGGATGATAAATTCCCTGCGGATGAACCGAGGACCAGGACGACGAGAAAACTGCGGATTTTGGTCCAAAATTGCAAGAGGAGAAGTCTGCGTTGTCCCCAGCACCTGACGGCCTCGGGGTCACCATGTGTGGAGCCTGAATAAAGCGAGCACCGTATACATCCTCCGACTCCTGCCCCATTATAGCGTCCACATAGCAGTTACTGAGAGTGCCACTGGAAGACATTTTTGATCTCTTCCTACTCATATAATAAGGGTTGCACTGTTACGGGAAGCTTCCCTCTATGAACAATCATAGTATTTTTGCTGGCCTGCATCTACAGGGATTGGTTACATGGATCACGTGGTCATATTTACCAATACAGCGAGTAAATCAATCCTGCCCTTGCTCTCTCTCTTTTTTTTTTCGTCAGGTTTAATTTAGCTTTTCATTTCACAAATAATAAAAAGGTCCCATCAAATGTGACTGGAGGGAGAAAACAATCGCTCAAATGATCGAATTATTTTTTTCTGTTTCTCATATGCCGGTGGCTGCTGGACGTTGCAACAATACAAGCAAAAAAGGAGAAAGACACCTTTACTTCCACACACAGTCCACCAACATGGATTCCCTGTATCTTAATGTTGGAGAAAACTCTTATAATATCGTCCTGATACCCTCAATGCTAGTAAAATGGTTTATAGACTTGGGGAGTCTCGTAAAATAGATGTAATAACATGTTGTAAAAGAACAGACGCCATTTCTGTTCACAATGCTGCCTATCCATTGTTAATATTCGTCGAGGAAACATATTTTCTGGGTTGGTTTAATTTTTAAAGCTAAGCCGGAAACATGGTTGTGAAATTATTGTATTCATTCAAAGGAGAGCAATAATGTCTTTATGTATCAATAAATGTTTTATGAGGTGCGTGTGATTATACATGCCATCAATAAAATAATAATGATAAAAAAAGACTTGGAGAAGCAAATTCCATCTGTGTGTTGCTATCTGAAACGTACAATTTAAATGTAATTTATATATATTTTTATTTTTATTGTTGCCTATTTTGAAGCAATTTGTTGACCTTCAGTGAGGGAAAAAAAGGAGCACATTTCCAGGGAAATAGTTGGGCTTTAGGTCATATACGATCGGGTCGAATCGACAGTAACATGCTATTTTATCACATGAAAACAGATGATAATATTAGGTATATTAGGTGGTATGCTTGACCTTAAAAAGAAATGCAACGTGGCCACGGAGGCCTCTGCCGCTCGAAAGGGAGGAAGTAAGCTGATTTTTGCCGTGAATTTGTGCTTGAACATAACTTAATGTCTTGTAGCCCTCATAGACTTGTTTAGTCACCAACAGGCCTGAAAATGAAAACAACGGCGTGTTTATTTCGTCTCTCTGCTGCAATCGTTCACACGAAATAGACGATTGACAGTAAACGGCTGAGCGGATTAAGACATCCATGTATTTAGACCGTTTTTCGCTTAAGTCCACAAACATAAGTCTGTGGCTCTCGATTTGTTTTTAAAAAGCACGATAACACGATCAGAACCGCATCATATACAAAATCCGCATATGTTAAAGCTGCTGGTCGTCCACAAACACACTATTTTCAAGTTTTTAGGTTCATCGTCAGAGGAATTTAGAGCGTTATTGTAGATTAAGCGAAATGAGAAACACATGTTCAGATCACCTTTGGATACCGTTTCCCCTCCAATTGCAACAGGCCCGTCACTAACATTTCTTTTTTTCCCCTTGTTTTTTCTTTTTCCCAATAAACGTTTAATGAAAATTGTTCCTGCGTCAAAGCAACAAATACCACAGACTTGATCACATTAGTACAATTATGACTCTGTTTGTAGACCAGGGACTTTCATTGTGCAAACAAATACGAAACAAGAATATTTGACAATTTATTGCAAGATACATGCCACAAACATGCAATAAATTCACAGATTAACATTGTTTTTCGTCACTTAAAAGCTCATAGAAACATTTCACTATTTAGCAAATGGCTTGCACTTACTGTAAAACAAAAGTTGCACTAGTTACACGACAATAAATGTGCTTTCATGACTGCAATAGAGTAATTCTTCCAAAAAAAAAACCTCGCCATTGCGACCCATAGAATATCCATGTTTAATGGCATAATGAAGAAACCCACGTCTCCAATAATTTAAGACCAAAAAGCGTTACCCTGTGATAAAATAAAACAAATTACACAACGCCACAAAAAGTACTAAACTTAGCATATATAGTCACAGTTTCCTTGAAATTGAGGATAAACGTCCAATGCCGCTTAAGCATTAAACTGAATATGAGAGGGGGAAAAAAAATAAAAGACAGCTAACCACAAATACATGCAGGCTCACGAAAAGGTGAGATTCGAGGTCAGTTCACGGATGCGGTTTTCCCTGCTCATTTTCTTCAGTTTCATTCTGCGGTTCTGAAACCAGATCTTGACCTGCCTGTCGGTCAGGTTGACGCTCCTGCTGATCTCTAGGCGGCGCTCTCGGGTCAGATACATATTGAACAGAAACTCCTTTTCCAACTCCAAGGTCTGGTGCTTTGTGTAGGGACATCTTTTCTTTCTTCCACTTTTTGCAGTTAACCAGTTGCTCGTTGGCGGGTCACTTTTGCAGTCTGTAAAGATTCAGATCAGAGACACACAGTATGTCAACGCTGCAGAGGGATTCAGCCTGAGGAAACTCTCACCTGCTGATTAGGATTTTACCTCTGGGAAATAACACACAATATCAATGTTTTCCCTGAATAGATAAAAGTGCAAGGGATGCTATTAGTCACGTACATGCCATCACTAATGAAACAGAAATAAAATGGAAACCCCAACTGATCAAACCGCACCCAAGGAACACATTTTTGTACATTACAAAAAAATTCTAAAATTTAATTAGGGCTGAAAATGTAATAACAAGAAGCTAACTTTTGATTAAATTATTAAGATGATTACCTTTTAATCACATTTCCAATACAGTCATTTAGTCATGTTGCAAGGTTCCAGCTAAAGACACTGATAAAACTATGAAGCACTGCACAGCTGTGAATGCACCATTTCCTTGAGATCCAAGAGTGATTTAATTTGCACTAATTCAATAAATATGACAAAGTTTATCTTACATTTTTAGATTCTTTATAAAACGAGCAATACGCCCAAATAAGAAGCAAAAGATTTAAAAAATATTTCCAATTAAGACGTAAGATCTTTTTTTTTTCAAAAAAGGAAAGAGGACAGGAAGCAGTCTGCATGCTGCATGGTAAAACCATTCTCTGTTGCCTATTACTGCAACCTGAGAAAGACTCTCATTAAACATTACGACTTTAGGGTTGTTTGTGTTTTATACTTGGTTTTATGATGCTGGAGCCTTCTCAGCACCGCAGCGCCACAAGATAAAAGCTTTCAGTGTAGCCAACCCACCTTTCCCTTCCTTCAGCTCAGGACTGGACACAGAGGCTTCCATGGAGCAGTTTTTCTCCCCCGAGCTGGACTGAAGATCCGGGCTTTCTGCAGGGACCGGCGTCCTAGAGGTCTCGGGGTTTTGCGGGACGTCCTCACTTTTCTTTTCCGCCTCTGCAAAATTAGAAGACGCCGAGGAAGACTGCGGTTTCGGGGTGACCCGGCTGAGTTGCATCAGTGTTGGGTTTGGACTTGGCGGCTCATGGCAGTAGTTTTCCTGATGTTTCCCATTCGCATAAGTTTGGCTCAGTCTGAAATAGCCTGGAACCGGGATCTCTGGACCATCGACTGGACAAGACTCAGGAATAATGTTAGAATATGCGGGGACCTCTGTCGAGCTGACTTTTTGTACTCTCTTATCGGAGTACATGCAGCAGTTACTCTCTTCCTTTATGCTCTGTGAAAATGTACAGTTTGACATCTGACTAGACGACTCTATTCTGCAGGGTCTATTCGGATCAGTCCAGTTATCTATTTGAGGTATGTAAGAGTGGACATTCATGCCCATATTTTGGTGGTTGACCTCCCCTCTTTTGCCGAAAGACGGCAGGAGTCCACAGGTTTGCATTCCGTAAGTTCCCATTTCAGAGCCAGACGGCATGTACATGTTGCTGTTGGCGTAAAAGCTGTCCGTCCTGCAAGCACCTATTAAAGAGTCCACTAAAAATGTGTTTGCCGCAGGAGAGCTACTGGGAAAGGACATTTTGAGGGGTTAAGTTCTTTAGAGGAGAGAGATGTCCTTTGTAAGCTGACATATCTAGGAAAAACAATCTCCGTGTAAGTCAGGATGCCTCCTGACCACATGACAAGCCCACCAATGAGATTTGAAAATGGCCTTGAGACGCAGCCTCCTCTCCCCCCTGCACGCGCTCACACTGCGGATGCAGACGTGGTCAACAGCGACACCTACAACACGTACTTGAAATTGGTGCACAGGTTCGCGCTGGCAACGGGGGGCATCGCGAGAAGCTGTGCAACAAAAACTGAAACAAGCACATCCAAAAAGATGATTTGAATGACACCAGAAATTTGTCCACCGCCCCAAAATGGATCTTTACTGTTCATCAACCGAAGTAGTACAAATAATTTTCAATATGTGACTGCTTCAGAGAGGAGAAATGTGTCATTGTGTGAGAGAAAAGACTGAAAAGTAGAAGTGCATGTGTGTGTGTGCGTATTGAATGCTGCTACGAGACGCAAAGGCGAAAACTCCAGATTATTTTAAAAGAATGTAAACACTAAGTCTAACTTTTTTTTTTTCAGAATCAATATCGATTGTTCACATAACTCCAAGAGCACCAACGACTAACCCACAGGGTATTTGTATAGTTTAATCACTCGATTATGTTTGAATTAAAAAAGGGAATGGAAAACAAAAGAAGAAAGAAGAAAGAAAGTCAATTTGTTTGAGCTGCAGTGTTTTTATACATTCCGGGTTTTAAGTGTTTTGTTTTTTGTTTTTGCGTATGAATTTTCCCATTGAATTTTTGTAAGAAACAGAACAAAATGTTAGATATACCTAAAGAGAAACATTTAGACTTCTCTTAAGATGTCTACATTCAAATAAGAAATGTATAGTTTAAAGACAAAACGTGACTCCAACATTAACGGGTTTAAAATAAGAGCTCTGATATGAACGTACTCATAAAGGTCAAGACTGGGCGGGAGTTACTGAAAAAATAAATTAATCTTAATACGGATTTTAAAAAAAAAAAAAAAAAAAAACTTTATTATTTGCACAGAGTAATGAGCACAATGTCTTTATTTGCATGTTGTCACAGGTATTTTTGATTTTCAGATGGAAAGTTGAAAATAAAACCTGCGGGATGTGGCAAATATTTTGGTCAAGGCTGTATTGTTTTCGTCTGCAAGGAAAGGAATTATATGCAAAAAAAAATACAAATAAAAAACAAATGTAATTAAAATACAATAACTGAATGTGTCCATCGACCAAAAGAAAGACCACAATAATTGTAATGATGCTACAGGTCTTTACAAGTAAACACACAAATGAACAATACACAATAAATGACGCTTAAAATTATTATATCTTTGGTATTAATGCACCAAGCTTTAAATAATTATACAACTTATATGTGTAAACATCGTTCTCCTTTCTTCAAGGCTCATAGATATTTACAGGTTGTAAATAAGCATTCGTAGTATGCAAAACATGTCAAAAACACAGGATTCACGACGACCAAAATACAGGCTTGTTAACCCAAGTTGATCATGGAGTAGAGTATGTGTAGAAAATACATTCTTCGTTACACCATACGGCCATTTAAAGGGAAAAAACATTTAATTGAGAGATATTTCAACACGGACATCATTTCTATTTTTGATAATCATGACTCATGACAAATCATGACAAAAATAACAATTGCTTACAGATAACGTAATAGATATATTTGTTTCCTGTGACGCACTGAACTAAAATAGAAAAAAAAACTTGGCACTCCCCACCAGTCAGTCAGAACTGAAGAAGCCCCTTGGATTAGAGGCCAAACGTTTTCAAGTATCTACAAACAAGTCCAGTTGCCCTAGATTGAACCCTTGGATAACCGTGACCTGGACGACCGAGAATCTTATTAGACGCTAAACTGAAAAAAAAAAAACAACTTAAACATGGGAGTATTTTTCTCAGATATAAACAAGAATTCATACACGTACAAATATACACAAGTACCGTAAAAGTGGCAAAAACTGGACCTCGAGTTATGCAACAATAATAATAATAATAATAATAATAATAATAATAATAACAATAATAATAATAATAATAATAATAATAATAATAATAA
>JAPZDY010000005.1:10813244-10859379 GCA_029783645.1 Ctenochaetus hawaiiensis
TAATAATAATAATAATAATAATAATAATAATAATAATAATAATAATAATAATAATAATAATAATAATAATAATTTAAGGCAAATACCAGAGCAATACCAGGCAAATACTGATATTTCAACTGATATTTTAAACAAAGGAGTACACCTGTAACCTACTAGTGTACAGTTACTCGAAATACAAAAAAAGATATTGTTGAATTTTCTGCAAAAACCGAGATGGTAAAAAAAAGAACACTTATGTTCCCGCAAATAGCCAGGCGCAGATAAACGATAATCTAACAACAGTAATACAGATTCAAAATGAGATTAAATGAAAGGAATTGCAAAGCATATTTATATCAGCAATTTGTCACAATGCCATAATAGTTGGGGACTGAAGAGGCGGGTTTCAGAGGCCTGCAGGTAAAGACCGAGAACAAAGACACGAAGAATTGTATTTATTTTGATCGACTCAAGACCCCAAAAACTTGGACATGACTTGTAAATGTTAAGTGCCTTCATGAACAGAATGTGCATCAGTTCAACTTGCGACTGAAAAAAAAGCCAAGATCCCTTGTTTTATTGCTATTTTCTTCGAACTGTTGCCGCATAGTTTCTTTGAGACAGTGATTTGGGATATTTTTAAAGAATTTTAACAAAGAAAACATTCTACTGGAAACGTGACATAAAACAGGCTATTAGATGCAGTTAAAATTTAATAAAATCTATCTCCTGAAACCTCAAGCTAAAGTGATTATTCCTCTACTGAATGATTTTCATGCAGAGTGTTAAATTTGGCTGAACTGTGCATTTCCATTGGCAGCAAGAAGCTGCAAGTCTGCCCTCATGTGGATACATCGAGTAGCAAAGTGAAATACCCCACACAGTTGGTAATGTAATTTCACTGTAGGACATGATGACAACCCAATTAAACGCTTAATGAAACCTCGCTTTTCTAATTGTCTTTTCGGGAAATAACTGCAGATGTGATACATCACAAATGAAATTAATCCCCCTCCAAACCTTTTTTAAAGGAGCTAAAACAATGGATGTAATGTTTGCTGCTAGACTAAATTATCCCTCATATTGCCTGGTAGGATCACACGAATTATCAATAAATCCAGTGGTGCATTTATTTACTCAGTCCCCTTTAATGCCTACCAAAATAGCACAGAGATAAACTACACGAGATGAAGCATGGCACTGATTTCACCACTTGTAGAGTTAGCGGAGCTACACAAAGATAGAAACGTTTCACCTGCATTAATTAAAGATGGAAACGCGCTCTTCCCCCAGTAATTAGATATCTTTCTCATTTGCAACAGATTTAAAGGCGTCAAAGCCATATTTCTGTTTTACAGTATGCTAGAAAAGCAGATAGACCTGAAAAAAAATACCTATTCCTTCATGTGACGGTCCTTGTTAGAATATCCTCCATTGTTCTTCAGCTTACATTTAGGGTCCCAGAGGAGCTACATGACGGGATGCGCAGAAATCTCTTATGTTCTTCGAACATTTGTAGCCTGGGGTAAAACTACTTTGAGGCAGGAAAGAGAATCAGACTTCTTGTGGTCTGGGGGTTGGGACACCAAAGTCCAATAGCCCCCTATTTAGACATTTACAGCTAGGTTTATTATACTGTCTAGACGGTTCAAGGTTTAGTAAACAACACTGTGTTTTAAAGCAATGGAAATAAAAGGATTATACTGGCCTGCAAGCGTAAAAACCGTTAGTGAATCTTGGAAAAAATTGCCCTTTTCTTGAGCTATTTTTGTTGGACTTGTTTAAGTTCATGTGACAAGTTTCGTGACTATGATACAACATATGTCTTGTCTACGTTATTTTACACCACAACGTGCATTTGTGCATGCGTCGTACAAATGAACATTACACAAAGAGGGAAGCTTACTTGTCTTTTAGGTTATATAAATAATTTCAAAGCAAAGTTTGTACTTTGCTGAAATTTTTGTTGTCAATAAAGAGAAAAAAGGCTATATAAACACCAATAAATAAATGCAGAAGGTGTTTGCAAAATATGGCATCTTGGTTTGATGCAAGTCGGATTTTTGCAAAATAAAAATTTTAAACAAGGTGGTCAGAATTCAAACGTGAAGATGGGGCAGTCTTTAAAACGTGTGTGTGTAGTTGCTATTTTACTACCGTGTGTGTGTGTGTGCACCACATTGTCAGGTATCAGAATAAAGGATTTCCAGTGAAATACTGTAGGCGGTCGCGATTAAGCTTTTTCTCTTTCATTCTTCTATTTTGAAACCAAATCTTCACCTGCCGATCGGACAGGTTTAACATCCTGGAGAGCTGAAGCCGCTTCTCTTTGTTTATGTACACGTTGAAGAAAAACTCTCGTTCAAGTTCTCGGATCTGGTATTTGGTGTAAGGACACCTCTTCTTCCTGGACTTGGTTGATGAACCTACGTAAGAACAGAAAAAACGTTAAAAATGTTTTGTAAAATTGGAAGATCGTGTAGGTTAAGCTACAAAATCTGGATTAAGTTAACAGGTTGACAAATATATTTATTTATAACTCCACAAAGCCCCCCTATCCTGTGCCTCACACACACACACACACACACACACACACACACCTACACACACACACACACACACAACGTGAAAGACAACAACAGATGAATTTGCTTTATATTGAATTTATGCTGCACTGTTTTTTATGCACAAGTTGGTTTGTGGAAGTAGACTATCACATTATCTTCCAATCGTTTTCTAAAAATGTTGTTATACCTGCACAACATCGCCTCAAGGCCGATGAAATAAACTTAAAAAAATGAATTCCTTACTTCTCTGAACTCCATATCAATACAGATCAATTCAAGCAACACGGTGTTGTTATTAGACACAAGTCAACCTTTAAAGTATGGTTACTTAACCGTTTCCCATTGTAAATACCTTTACAACCGTAAAATAAATCTTATTGGGATATAAAAGCTTTTGCATGCTTATAAAGAGGCACATAACCCTGAACGGCCATGGTAGTGGACACAGTGCTGTTTAGAGACTCTATTGTCTAAATTGCGCACCTTATATTCAAGACAAAGAGGAAAATAGTGACTCACTCTGTTGGTTGTTCTTGTCGCCGCAGTTGGAGGATGAGTCTTCGTCGATGCTCCCTCTCGGCTCAGCTTTGTGCTGTTCTAGTTTGGTTAAAGCCTGATTGCTGATCGCTGCATCTCCGGGAACAGCAGAGTCTGTCTTTTGTTTGGGGAGCTCCGCGCTGGGTTTGTCCGAATTAGGAGTGTCAAGAAACTGGTCGAAGCCCTGGGGAAGAACCCCGTTTCGGCCGACGCTGGTGAAGAAATTGCACGGCGAGCTCGTGCCTCCGTGGTGGCCGTACAAGGACTCGTTTTTGAATATCACATCCGCCCTGCTGCTGGAGGACTGGATCAGGTCCCGATGCATTATCTCGTCCGTTGAGTAGTAAGACGCGTAATTCCCCCTGTAGTGCCATTTGCTTGGATGGTCCAGTCCATAATCCCTGAAAGCGACTTCTCGAACAGGTTGGACTTGGGTGATATTGGGGGAATAGGGGAAATTAATCTGACACGAAGTAGTCTGCGGTAAAAAGGAGGAGACTGATGTAAAATCGGGCGCCGAAACGTAATAAGTACAGCTCGGTAAATACATATTTGACGCACAGCTGCGATCATCGTATTCCGTCATATCTCTTCTCCCCTTTTCCTCTTTGCAACAGAGGAAATGAATTGGCAGCTTGACTGTGTTAAACTTTGTCCATCTATAGCACCACAGGCGTGCGGAAAGACCCCACCAGGGAGAAAAAATCGGAAACGTAGGCAGACCTGCAATACATCTTGATCGATTCTTGAGGTAATTGCGTCATGTGATCCAGCCAAGAAATTACCATACATCAATATCAGTCATTAAAAACTGTCCGGAGAAACTCATGTGAGCTCATGCAAGAGACTTCATTGGCTGCCTGGCTGCAGAGGAAACTCCTCTCCAGCCTTCTTGCCCTATAGCTCACGCAAAAGACATTTGTGAACCACCGCTGGAATATTTAATTGAAAGCTTTACAGCATCACCATCTTCATCGTGTAATGACATGTAATGACAGCAAATCGCCCTCATTTGCCAATAAATATGCGCACTTTGAAGCAATCACCACGCATTTGTAGCAACAGTTAGGTTGAAACATTGAAGTTGACCTCTGCATTCAATGTAAAGCTTGAGGAGAGTAGGACCAAGGCCACCGTGCCTGCACTTCCGCCAGCACAGTTAGACTAGAAGTCTGATTGCATGTTATTCACAAGCGGCTCATTAAGTCAGCTCTCATGCAGATAAATTTTAGGGTTCAATGCGTATAATCATTGTGCAGCATGATGGTTGGAGGCAATTTAAATACACACAAAGAAACGCAGCAGGAAAGTATTTGAATTCAATATTAGTCACAATCCTCTTGGATTGCAGCATATTGAAATAAAAAGCTCAGGTGCCACAAAAGAAACGAGTCAACAGAACTAGTCATTGACAACAAGTTATTTTGTAAATTATATTGAAAAGCATGCAGACGTAAGTGGCTCTCAATTTTAAAATCGTTTTGTTTTAGAGCAGAAAAACATAATTTGCTGATTAGTTTTTCATTTGTTGCACTCTAAGTAATAAAGGCAGATGAATGAGTAAAAACTGCCAGACAAAACAGCCCACGATCTGCTATTGCAAATACAGGAAAGTTGATTTTGGATGTGACAAAAACATAAGCTATGTCAATCGCAAGCACAAATCACTAAGCACATTCAGCATGGCCAAGTCCAAAACAACTGGCTTTGACCGTCTGTGGTCTAGGTGATGTCCACCAAGCATTCACCACAAGCCTCTGCACCCAAATCACTTTATTGCACGGCAGCAGCCATGCCTGCAGTGTTAGGCCTTCAACTCGGTGGAGAAAACGCAGTTTAACACCGATGAAAGGACGCTACATGTCTTCAAGCCTCGATCAGTACTTTCTATTTGACTCCTGTGAGTATGGGTTTTATGTTCAATACTTCTAAGAAGAAAAAGATAAGAAAAATTTAAAAAAATCTCGCACTTGGAAGTTTTTTGCAGGCCTGACAATGTACATTGAACAGAAACTGATTGTGGAAACTGTGAACCTCCAGTAGAAAAGCAGTGTTGTAGTCACAGGACAAGTATTCTTCACTTCAAGCCTGAAGGTCACACGCAATGTGGAAGTAAAGGCGACTGGGTTTTATTGTTATTGGGGCTAAAGTCAGCTCTTTGGTCGGGGTCTTTGTGTTCAACGTTTAGCACATGTTGAGCCCTACCAGTCCGTTAAACAACCTGCGAAATATATTGTGTATTTTTCTATTCATGAAAATTGAGGGGGAAACTGGACATTCCTTTAAATAGAGTCCATTCATATTAAAAAATACGCATTTTCTTTATCTCAACTATAAACAGTAATACAATGAAATGCCTCCAGGACTAAATTATATAAAAATAGGCAACTTTTTTTTAAGCAGGCAAAGCTAGGGCGACCTGTTGCTGGTCATTTGTGTGACTATTTTTTTAAGTTGTGGTTTAATTATCTAAATTATTTTTTTTCCTGTGAGGCATTCTGAAATTTGGATTTTTATTTTTTACGAATCCTATTTTTATTTTTCAATTACTTATTTGCTTTTGCAAAAAAATATTATCTAATACTTATCGTTATTTAAAAAAATGATAACAAATACAACTTTTTACTTTTTAATAAGCTACTTTTAGAAGCAAAGTTACTCGACATAGTTGACCGGGATTTAAAACATGTGATGCCTGCTATTAAATTAAAAAAAATACACAATTACAATTAAACCAAGGTAAAATGAAAATAAAATACCAATAAAATAATATTCTGTGCTCTAACTGTGACGGTCACATGTGTTCACCATAGCCGCCTATTTCAATTCTTACTACGACATTTCACGTTTTAAATGACACTGCAAGAGAGAAAGTTTCAGGGTGCAAACTTGAATTCAACTTGAATGTGCTTGCTGTTGAGCCAAGTTTATTGCGCCAAGTATTATGTTTAGTACTAAAATTTTTCCAAATATATACGAGAAGCTACTTCAAAATTGTTCATGTTTGTTAGAGAAAAAGATGTTTAGAAAAACTATTTGCTGATGTATGTGGCAAGTAACCATGCACAGCCCACTAACTTGACCTTAACTTTGTTTTGGCGCCCCCACCATTTTAAGTAGCCTGAGCTGGATTACGCTGTCTGGCTGCATTTGGCAGTAAAGCAATAAAGCAACAAACAGGAAGAGAAAACGTTGTTTGTCGATCCCATGGTCAACTCAATGTAGTCGTTGAAAACAATTTGAATTATTAAACTATTTGCATAACAAGTATGTTGAAAAAAGGGATTTTAAGCTGCTAAATAAACCGAAAGACCACGAGCAAGACAAAACAGGCCTGTAAAACATATGAGTGTAGCACGTGTCTCAAATGTGTTTAAAAAATATACTGAAAATAAAGCAAATTTGCGCCAATTAAAAGAACATAAATAGTCAAAATAGCTCTATAAATTGAAAGACCAAAAGTGGAAAAAACTGAAATCTGTAACAGTACCTAATGGGGGAAACAACATCCCTACGTTTTTTACAAATTAGTTTGAAATGTTCATTTGACTTTCATCAACATTTAATATGACTGCAGTGTTTTTTGCAGAAAAATATAGATGTAGTGATGATGACGTGATGATGAGGTAATGTGAGAGGCCATTAATAGATTCACTCTCTAATGTTTCCTGTGTGCTGGTCTGTTGCTGGCTGGTTATTGTTTGATGGCTGCAGCTTGAGCTTCTGCCTCTAGAGACAGACTGGCCTCTTGTGACCTACAGGCTTAAACTTTGGCAATTCTGAACCACAATGGAAAACAACAGTAAAGTGTTTTGGTAATTATAAATATTGGCCCACGTAGATACCCACAGAACATACAACAAGTCGCTTCGGGCACCCACAAATGAATCTGTTTAGCACGCATGAGGTGCACAAATATCACTGAGAAATTAAATAATGGATATGACTTCTGAATTACAGCAGATGCATTTGTCCACAGTAACCATCTGCGGACAAGTGGAGATTTGGACGGCTGGTGTGAGCTGCTGCTGTGTGGCATATTTTCTTAGAGCAGAAATTACGCGTCCGCGTCGAGAAAGAAAACTTGATGGTAAAAAAGAGAAAGAAAAAAATTACCTTACATTAAGAAAATTCACGAAATCAAGTTTCAGAAACTGTAACTAAATATTTTGTAATTGTACTTTTGTTTTTATTGAAGCAGCCTATTGTGTGAATTTCGACTTTAAAGTAAAGATGGATGATTATCAAAATGAAACTAAAGCAGTCATTGCTTTTATTCTGCTGGTTGGGGAAATAATTGAAATTTCTCATATTAAAGCTACATGAGAGATATACAGACATGAAGACATTGACTGCAGCTATAGCCGAATGCAATACTTAGGGCGTATAATTAAAATACGTAAAGGCTTATTTTTCAAGAATATTTTTCAGTAATATGTTGTTAAAGTATCCTATCTGTGTAAAAACAGCAAATACTTTCCATCCATGTGAGACCAGTTTATGAAGTGAAAGGTATTTAATTTATCTTAAATTACAGAAACAAATCTCGCCTATGCTTGCCCTTCCACGCTGCAAGTAGCCGAAAAAAATACCAAACAAAAAAACAACAGGCTCTATGTTCCCTCGAATTCTCCTTTAAAATCATAAGTCAAAATTGGTGGAAGAGGTGAAGACTATTTACACCTTTTGTTAAACGTAATTAGTAATGAAGTAATGAAGATCAATTAGTGAATGACTGATTAAATGATCGTGAATTCAGAGCCTCCAAACTTAAAGCTTATGGGTTAACCCGCCATTCAATTAGCCTGCAAGTCATAGAAATAAGAATAAAAAAATGCATGATGCTTGCGTACAGGTATTTAAAAATGATCTTTATTTACAAATTTATCGATTTACAGATTGCATCCATTTTTTAAAAAAATCGTGTCCATGCGTAAAAGTGGGGCTGGTGTGGTCTAATGGTCTAATCACATAACATGCCATCTAGGATGATTCAAAAATCCCTTTTTAATCCAAAGTGTAGTATTCACTCATGAACTGTGTATTTGTAAAATCTGGATCTACAGAGCAAGAGTGTTTCCGATGCATCCAATCTGTGACTGCGCAATATATATTTACGTTTGTATAGCAACACAAAAACAGGTCTGACAACAAAACTCCATTTAACACAGTTATGATGTAATTTGAACCAACACCATTAAAATACTTCACATCCACGAACTCACTTGTTTTGCAGGCATTTGAAGTAAACACAGCACAAATCTTTTCATCCGCAGGCGACTCTGACTGTGGACGCGAGAGAACAAGCAATGTAACTTTTCTTATTTGGTCAGATTTACAATTAATTTGGAGGAAAATATGCATTAAACCGAATAACAGCAATCAGGACATAGACATGCATTCATAGCATATTTTGCATCACTGACTTCTGTTTATTTCTATCCGTCCGTAAACATGAACTTGACTGTTTGCGTCCACATTAGGCCTACACATGCGCAGGCTATCATACAAAACACACACACACACAATAAAACATATGAACAATATTCCTGCTAAAATTGGTTTGAAATATAATCTGTATGAGAAAAAAATAGGCGTAAAAGTTTATCATTGCATGGCGGCTAGACGCCAACCAGAAGCCAAGGCCCACTGCGCATTTTGTAGACCAGTTTATCTTATCCAACCTGCAATGACTTCTTTTATTACCGTTAAAATCAGAAAGCTGTTGAGACTTGATAAAAATGTAGCCTATTATGTGACAGGAATATAAAATTTTTCATTTTTACATATTTATACATAGGCTACAAGTCCCTGCCACAAACAGAGGGGGCATGTGATGTTCTGCAACATTCACAGAACAACACAGCATATTTTCTGTGCGCTGCTGGTCATGATCAAGTCCAGAGGTCATCAGTACGCGGAGAAAGCTTGTTCGCGCATCATCAGTCGTTTCTTCTTCATCCTCCGGTTCTGAAACCAGATTTTCACTTGTTGGTCGCTCAGGTCCAGTCTGTCTGACAGCTCCTTTCGTTTCTGTCTGTTTATGAATTCATTCATCATAAATTCGTTCTCCAGTTCAGCCAGCTGTGGCTTCGAGTATGGTTTTCTCTTCTTTCTTGTTTTCACTTGGGACGAGCACCACGGGGCGTCTGGAGGTAGAAACAAGTTTATACTTGAAGTTAATACTAAATTAATACTTTGGATACAGTGAGATAAACTAATGAAAATGAAAACAATCACACTATTAAAGTTGCTCTTATTTTACAAGAGTAACAAACGTTTAACAACATAGAAAGTCATAGAAAGTCACACCTACTGTTCTTATAGGACAAAGGAGCTGATATTTCAATGAATAGAAAGCACATTAGCTGCTGTAAGGACATTATGGGGATATTAAAGTAATAATGACGCCACAGGAGATAGAAACTAATCATTCAATAGTCTCAGACAGTCGTATAAACTTACTGTTACACACAAACCAAAGGCTCTCAATATGACCTCTATATAACATTATTCCAAAAATTGGAAATTGATTATCCCTCTATAATGATGCGACAAATGAGAATCTGCATAGGACATAATAGCAAGAAGCATGGCTCTATTTATGACAGATTGTCTTATAATAGAAGTAAAGTTGATTCATTGTACATTGTATAAAAATGGGCCACTTAACCTTCTGCATAAGTCGTCCTGGTGCATGTGTGACTTGATGATGGGTGACCTGGATTCTGCTCCTGCTTGGTGCCGTTCACATGCAATGGACCTGCCGAATCCGGATCAAGCTGGGCCGCAGAACCGTGAGACCGGCTGTCTAGATCCGAGTAACCTCGGTCATTGGCGGGCCCCTGCTCCCCGGCGTAAACTTCATCTGGTCTTCCAGACTGCTCTGTCTTCTGGCTTGTGCTCTGGAAGCACCGAGCCGATCCCTCCAGATGCGCCTTGATGTGCTCGCCCGAGGAATTCGAATTTATAGACACCGAGTTGGATAGAAACGGCGGACAGTAGCCTCCGAAGGCGCGGCTCTGTGGTGGTGCTGCTGGTCCAGACGTGCACGAACTTGAGGAAGTCCACGGGAGCGTGCACACCTCTCTCCTGTTATAAGGGAGCTGATGCAGCCCGGGTATGTGGGCTCCATTCCCCCGCAAGTTGGAGAAATAGAGCGACTCAGGGGGCGCAAAATTCAACAAAGAACCAACATAGCCGGGATTTAAAGGATTCCGCTCACACATTTCCATGGAGCTTTCCTCAAACGCTTCTTGCAAGCCTTTTAGCAACTCCTGAAGAATAAAGGGTAGGTAATTGATGATTTGTTAATACAGCGTCACGTGATATGCAAAATATGTTGTTTCGCCCCACCCTTGCTCCCTACACTGCAAAGCAAAATACTTCATGAGGAAATATTTTGGTATTGGGTGGGTGGGAGGATGAAATAACCATCTGTTTAGTCAGGAATAGCTTAAGAATATTTGGCTTGTGACAATTTTGCTGACAGGAGCACTTAGATACAAGTTCGTGCACGAATTTTCTCTTGGCATCATCCTGCTGTGACATGAAGAATGACAAGGTGACATTCTGGACTGACCCATATAGCCCCTCCAAAAAGGGGGAAAGCAGGGCTTTAAATGCACCACAGGAGACACCAGACAGTGCATGACCACCATACAGGCTTCAAAGATTGCTTATAGTCAAAATTTTAACAATTTAAGGCCTTCAGAATCATTTTGGGGTTGCTTTACGTACAAAACGTTGTTCTGCGGTGACAGAAAACACTGTTTATCAAAGCGCAGCAGCATTTCTTAATAAAATACAGGCTAACTATTTAATTCCTGGATTGATAGCTAGAAACCCAGCTGGCTCGCTAGCCAGACATATGTTCATGACAAAAATAATACAAAAAAATCTCAATTTTCTCATGCAATATCAACAACAATCATCTGAGCAGATAACATCAATGCATTAGGTTACATAAAATGGTGCTTTTTGTGATCTTTCCTTTGTGAATGATATGGTATTTATTCGTGTCGACCTTGAGGCTGTATGAGCTAACAACACGTTTGAGAGACATGAAGGCTATTGTTGTAAATCTGCATTTCGAACATTCGCACTGACCAATATGAAACTGTTCATCTTTTTTTTATTTCTTCTTGAAATGCACTTCACCAAAACCAACTTTAAATAACAAGCAGCCTTGAGTAAGTTTGAAAACTGTCTTTTCACCACCTGCAGGATTCCGTATGTGCTTCGATGTGCAAATTCATACCTAAAAATTAACATAAGGGAGGCCTACTGGTGTAGTTTGGTTGATTGTAGCAAGGCTATCTATAAATAATAACTACAATTTTCTGGAGCGAAGAGAAGGACGATTAAAGCCGTTATCTCTCTATAAAAGTCAACACGGATCCCCAATTGTACGATTACAACCGTGAATCTCTGGTTACATATTGGTTCCTTAAAATAAACCGCAAAACGATTACATTGTAGGCCTACACATAAAACTCAGTCAAACTTTAACTATGATATATTGTGTTCACTAAGTAAGTGAATTTTTACCAGAGTTAGATGATACTATTAAATGTCATAAGTCGAGAAAAATTACTCCTACTATGATCTAATAGGCCTATGTAGGCAATTTGGTAGATAGAATATAATTTTAATATAACTGGAATATTTCTATTATACAATACAAATTTGGTAGCTTATCAGAAGAAACTAGACTGTTACAGGCTTTTTCTTACAGATGTGTGTGTGTGTGTGTGTGTGTGTGTGTGTGTGTGTTGAGGGGGTGGCGGTGGAAAATACACTGACACTGAAGATGAGGAGCAGTTGATTTTTAGAGGGTCTCCAGCAAAAATGGCCTGAGTGTTAGGAGATAATTGTTTTGATCAGCTTAGCCTCCCTGATCACTTCAGAGACAATTAAGTCTTTACAACAACATAAATGTGCAGACGGGATTTATTTTTTTCCATGGTCAAAAAGGCTTCTTTCATTTGACTGCTTAAAACTCTTTAGCCCAAAGAGATTACAATGAATATTGAACGGATTTAAACCAGTCAAGTGTCTTCAAATCACTTTCTTAGGCAAGGTTATAACTTGTCTAGTTGCGGCTGTAGTCCAATAGGTGGCAGTACAAGTTCGTCCTGACGTACTGCTATTTTCATTGTTTGTGAGTGGTTTTATTCTGCATCAAGCATAAAAATCAGCAGATTAAATCTCTTACAGCTGCGTTTGTTTTCAAGAGATTTAAGTTTGTCAAAACAATTCAAACAAATATAAAACCTGTGGCAAAACGTGTCTAAACGAGGTTTATTCAGAGTTTGTTTTTGTTTTTTTAAGAAAATTTAGGCTAGTGGAGAAATATAATACTGATATAACAGACATTTCTACTTGAAATATTTAGACATAGAGACATAAATTTAAAGAAGAAAAAATAGCAACATTACACAGCTAGAACAGCACTCTCTCTAGATTTGGTGCAAATGAAAGTGTATTTGTGCTTTTTAGTGAAAATGAAAGTATGTTTTCTAGCTTTTTAATTTGCTACGCCTGAGTTGTTAAGAAGCTGTACTTTAACATATTTATGTTAAAATTTAGAAATTGTGTTTTTAATATCCACGTCATCCTAAAGGCTAAGGCGACTTACTAACGACCAAATTTCATGTGGCACTTTTGTGTACTCTAAACAATAAATTAATGCGACCAGTATCAACTAAATTTAATAAAAATATTCACAAATAAAAAAACCGTAAACAAAGGAGTTATAACTAAATGAAATTAAAACAATCAGTTTATCTTAATTAAAACTTACACTTACCGTTATCGAGAACCGACCAGTGTGCGTCAATGTTATTTAGGCTGCTATTTTTCTTAAAACGTGCTGCTTAATCACAGAGTGCAGAGTTCACAGAAAAAGAAAATATCCTTCCTTAATAAGAACATCAAAATACTTTGTACTTGCGACAAGCTGACTTAAAGTCTTGCTGCGCAAAATCTACAGGCTACATGTCACATTTTTTGTACTTGTTGGCTTCCACAATTGCAAAATTAGGAGAGGTTTTAGTGGTCAGTTTTAGTGTCATTTTACTGCTCGCCGTCCTTCATGTTTAGGGTGCCAGGAGTCAAATTGGGGAGCTTCTGTCTGTTTTTTTCCAGGCCCTTTGGAGGAAGCTATCCGCCGTCTATTGTCCTTGGTAATAAACTTGCGGCTTCCCTCGTTCAAGTTCTCTGGTCTGAGTGATTCCTGCAAGGAATCTTCCCAAGTGTTGAAATCCTAAGTGCTTTGAGTCAAAGGAAGTCAAATGGTTCATAGTTTAATACCATTTGAAGGGCTCATAATTGACACGGACTGTAAGCTCCTATCAGATTTCCACTTTCTTGAAATGAAATACGTAGACGATCAGGTAAGAGCATACTCAATTATGCGTGGGAAACAATGTTAAATTTACATTTATTTCTGTGTCCTGGTTATCCAAGAGTAAAAGACTTAAACCCAAAGGGCCTTAGGGTGTTTAGAAAGCAGGTTCAAAAGTGTGTGAAATGTTTTCATCAATTTATTTATCGATAGGCCCACTCATCAGTTAAGATCTTTAAACATGTCGAAAACGGTGTTTTTGCTTTTGTTGGGGACGCGAGAAATCTGAAAATGACAGTATGGACAGGGATCATTTACTAAAATGTAGACAGAACATTGGGATTTTTCCTGGAGAAATTTGAGGGCACCTATTAATAAATCCCACTGTTTAAATGTTTACATGGAAATGGTCATGATTCCCAGCTTATAAGATAAAGAGAGATAAAGCATGTGGAGTCAACTGGTCCCATTAACGAAGTTATTCTTCTGTGCAGTTTATCCACTACGCGGAAAATGTCGGTCAAAACTCGCCTAAATTTACAGGATAAATTCAGATCAACGTAACCAAAGGCTGCACTCGCTCTTCATTTTTATTGAGTCAGACTGTACTGATGTCCTACGAAAAACTTACCAGTTTAATGTTTGGTAAAGAAAAATGACGGCAGTGACGAGGCTGCTGTACAGAAAGTTTTGTTGAGATAGCTACCAATAAACTGAACTTAACAGCACGAATAAACAAGTAGCTCCGGAACACGTTTGACTGGAGGACTTTAAGATAATAATGAGTTAGGCTTTACTTTGAGATTATGTTCACTAAAATAGTGGTAGATTTTATCTTTAAAAAGGCCGCTATATGATGTAAGCTTTTGTAGCTGCCTTTGTTGCACAAAGCGGATACGGGACCACACTAATAACTATTTCTATTAATTACTTTTAAAGACTTTTTTTTATACCATTTGCCATTGTTGAACCCTCTGACATAGTAAGTAGGCTACTATTTGTTACTTCGTTGTCACCTCGCCTTAAGTGTCCCATAAAGCAGAATACTAGCATGGAACAAGAAGGCCTAGATATTGTGTTTTAACTCGGAATCCACAAATAGTTTCTTAAAGACAAAAACTGATGAATCATGAAAACGATCAATAACATTTTGCTATTTAAAGATAAGGGAACATGAACGCCTTCTAATTTTGCAACACTCAAGCACAAAGAGTAGGCTACCAGCGTTTTTGGGGGCACGACATTGTCGCCTCTTACTTTGGATGAATACGTCTGAACAACTTTTCCGAGTACAATGATGAGCATAATCCAGCTATGATGTTTCCGGTGTCACTCATTAGTGACAGACATAGTACAGTTTACTGCATTACGTAAAATGCTGGTCACGAGGAAATGTGCACAAACGAATAATGAAACACAAAAACAGTTGAGCCTTGAGATGATTATGTAGAAAAACATAAAAGTAAGTAAAGTAATTGTGAATCTTACACAGTTTTGTCAATACACCTTCCGAAGACTTCTATTAGCAATAATCAGATATGATCTTGTCTCGTGCTAATCTGATTGAAGACTGAACGTGATTTTCAGATTAAGGTAGCCATTAGTTTGGTCCCTGTCCTGTTATTTACTTTGGTTGCATTTACAATCATTCACCACTAGATGGACCTCTTACTTAAGGAAAGACGTCTTGAGTGACGAACAGGACTGCTTTCTTAACAGAGCACTAGCATGAAGGCAATGTTAGGCAGAAGCTTCATTTAGCGTTAAGCACTGAAACATCTTATTAATCCGTAGGTTTGGCTCTCTGTCAGGGTTAATATTTGAATCAGAGGTACATCTGATGGAAAAATTCAATCAGTTGAAACCAGGAGGGAGGAGCAAACTGGGCTTCAGTATTCCTTATGGAAACAGTCTCTACCAATTAGAAACAGCAGTGATGCAGTTATATAGCATAACCAGTTCTCAAGGATGTAAGGCCTTTATAAAGTACGTGAATTAGATTTTCAAAAGTATTTTTCCATCGTGTATATTTGAGAACTGAGACTGAAATGTGTCATATGTAATGATGTGCTCTCACTTCAACAAACTGTCCACAAAAAAGACATAAAACTCCATACTTCTCACTGGCTGACAGCAATTTACAGATATATTTTGCATAGTAGGACTGTATGTGATTATGACATTATGATGGCCTGTGCCGAAAAAAAAGTCTGGAATTATTCAGCCACATACTGTGTATTTAACAGTTGCCCTTAGTTTTTCATACAAATCTGAACTACAGCATATTAGACACATGTGGAGTGAGATGCAAATTGTGGTTCAGTAACTTTGTAGGATTTGGTTCTTTTTTTTTGAGACCTAACCTTCATATCTGCCCTTCACATGTATGGTTTGTTGATGATCATTGTGTGGATGATAAATTAGCAATCAGACAGTGGCAGCTGCCCAAAGGAGCAATGTGTAAATTATAGGGGCAACATATCACCAAAGTAACCACCAACTGTTGCTTAGTATATTAGCAGTTAGCAGTGCAACTAGTGACCCTATTAGCTGACTTAGTCTGCCTGGACTGGGAGCAATGAAGGGAATGTTGTTTACCCCATGGGCAACAGAACCAGGCTCTGCAGTGTCCCAGTGAACACAGCAGGATCTGGACTGAACACAGCCTCCAAGACCAAACAAGGCCTGTTTGGAAGTAAATCAAAGCGGCTCCAATGAGGACTTTGACTTTGAGGACTACAAAGACACAACAAGCAGGGACAGGTAAGACAGGAGAGGGATAGGTGACAGGGGATGGTCAGACATCATCAGTAGGGATTTTCACATCCAGCTGAGTGATCAAGTGTTCATTTTGACAAAAACAGAGTTTGTGACTGTTGAAACCATGAAAAGACACACCAAGATGCCTTTGTTAAGTTTTATTTTGTTTTTCTTTTGTTGAGTTTTAATAAAGTTTGTTTTACGATGAGTTAACAAGGTAATTACGCTTGAGACAGGACAGGCTAGCTGGTTAGCATGCCAACTCCAGAATATACTTTTGCAACACAGCACATAAACATCTATGACATCTCTGATGTTTCAGAACTGTTAGTTCTTTACATTATATTGATAATGTTGTTTTTTTATATTTTTGAATGTTTTAAACATGAATTCTGGCCCTATGCTACAGACTGTTCCTTTAAAGTAAAGTGTACATGTAAATTGAAAACATGGCACAGAGGCTCAAGTGATACACAGCTACACATTGCATTTACTCTGAAACATACATCAAAAGAAGAAGAAAGCTAAAAGACAATTTAGACATACACAGGCATATTTTTGGTTTTCTCTAAGTGACAAACCCTAATTATAATGTTTAAACTATCTCCTCTCTATGTCCATTAAAGCTTAAAAGGTAAGTATCTGGTCAGGTAGCTTCAAAGGAAAATAAATTAAAAATATTTTATATGCAATGAATACTGTATGTCTGCAACCTATTAAAACACTTAAAAAACATATCCAGATTTTGTTTTGCAGGTAAATCTTTCAGCATTTAAGTGTGACATCATTGATGTGGTTTGGAGAGCTGATAAGTAAAGGGACTAAACTGGATATTCACTCAAGCCCACTTCAGTTTTAAGGCCGTGGTTCAGTTCTGCCTGTTCCTATATGGGCACATAGTGAATACAATCTCTTGCAACACCTGCGCTTAAGTAAAAAAGACATCTTAAATTTAAAAACATGGATTTTTGACTTAAGTGGAAGTTAAAAAGTTTTACAAAAGTCTAAATTTATTACAAACATCTGTTGTATGATGTTGTATCATAAGTTATAAACATTCAATGATGAAACTAAAGCAAAATTAATTTAATCCTTCTTCGTCGACTTTCTTTATGTATCTGACCTTCTTACATAAACCCTCTCAGCTTCATCACATGGAACACATTGTTTAAATTATCACAGAAAAACCAAGAGAGACAGCATTTCTCCTTTTTTTGGAGTGGAACAAAGCATACATATATACAGGCACTTCATATTGTTTTTTTTAAGTTTCTGAAGCATGACAGAGGTTAATTGTGTCATTTTTCTGTCATTTTGCATGCAAGTTCAAGGAGTCAGAAATACCTGAGAAGGCTGAAGGGAGCCCGTTGGAGAGATTATGTTGTGATTATGGCCTCACTCACCCCTGTGTAGACCAGACCTGGCAGCCACCATGGCTGAAAGTCAGAGTTTGAAGTGACTTAAGTTGCAGTCCCTCTAATAGCCACTTGATGCTACGTCCAACAAGACAGACTGTATTGATGCCAAACTTCTCACCGCAAACACAGTCAAGAGAATCACAAATCTTATAATGTGCTGCTAATTGACCTTTTTCTCAGAAGACATTTTGACATGCCACGGAAGAAAAAGCCCAGGTGATTCTACAAATGAATGGTGAAAGCACTAGTGGATTCCATTTAAAAGTGGCGATTGATTAGTTCATGACCTAAGGTGGAAAGAGACGAGTCACACAGCTCTTGTCACATGTATTTGTTGTTCAACCCATTAAGGGATTATGCAGAAAGTCTGAATTGAATAACTTTTGTGATATTTCTGTTTTCGGTAATTGTTCAACTCGACATCTCACTTCTTGAGCATGTTGCAAGAAGGGGTACCCTCCTCTAGTGCTGCCCACATCCAGGGGTGAGTTCCTGAGATGAAGCAGCTGACTGCACAAAGATCAGTACTGTTTCTCAGATGTTATGACTTGAAATTTTGATATACCTAAAACAGACATACCACAAAAGTTATTAACTTCAAACTTTCTCCTTAATCAATAAAAAGACTTGGCTTGCACGTGCCTGCAACAAGAGCTCTCCAACTCACACTCCTCTACCTCAGGCCATGAATTTATCAGTCATCCCTTACTGCCACTTAAGTGTCAGGGTTCTGGTATTGTGTATGTTGGCTCACAGTCACAATGGGACACTTGAACAGAGCATGATTAATGTTATTAGTTACACCTGTGATTTCCCTACAACACAGCCTGCCATAAATAAGGCTATCTGTGACTCTGAAAGGTATTTTTCTAAACATTTAAAGGGCACTGCACATCATTGGTATATACACAGAGTTGATTTAATTATTTTTTGGTAAGTGATCTGACTGAGCTTGTTTTACATCTCAGTGACTTTCCTGTTAGCATCGTTGCACTTGCTAAAGCTGGGTACTACACCTTGGTCCTGTCATAGTTTTGCCTACCTTCAGCTGGTTACAGCAGAAGTCTAACCAGCACAGTGACTGAAAGCAGTTTGTGAGTGTGCAAGGTCTTGAATTCTTAAAAATGTTCTTTTAATAAAATGCAACGTATGTAATACATTCTCTTTCTTATGTGTGACAGCAGCTTCATTCAGCTCAGTTGTGTACCTTGTAACACTGACTTGAGGGCTTTGCTAGCCTACCTTTATGCTGATTTCCCACGGCTAACACATAATTAGTCAAGTCTTTTCCCAAGATTGTCCAGTTGAGTGAACTGTTATAGTATTTAGTGTACATGATCTTTTTCTTTATCTATCTCATTGCTAACAGCTGCTGGCTACTGTGTGCAAGAAGTAGGCATCAACAGCCATTATTCATAGACAAATGCACACAGTAGTGGATGTTATCTGCTCCCCTTTTTGAGACTGTTGATTTGTGCTTTGTTTGCTTTCTTGAACCCGTCAATTCACTGGGTTCAGAACATCTTACGAAAGTACTGTAGTTGAAAGTCAGCCAGCTGGCTAACACAGCCATATTTATGATAATACTGATTAATGTGTATTATCCTCATTAATCAATAAATTAAATGTATGACCATCATTTTTGATCTGTACTGATTTATACTTGTTTTGTGGGTTAAATATTCTCTTTAACAAGTGTTTGTGAAGAATGAGTGTATTTTTCATACACATTTTCCATTAGCATTAATCAGACTGATCATTTATGGGTACTGCAAGTTACATGACTTTCAAAACAACTGATTTTAGTTTCATAAATTTTCTTATTTTCATTTTACAGATTAAAAATTGCAATTATAATGTTACAGAAAATGCTCAAATAAAGTGAGATTTAACAAATTTGGCCACAAATTTTTTCACTGCTGCTCTTTTTTTCTCTCTTTAACTCTAAAGCCTTAATCTGTGATCACATACTGCATCAGAGAGAAGTAATTTGAAAATGAGAAAATGTTTATACAACCCTGCTGCACTCATCCTGAAACTATTTCCTGAAAAACCCAAATTTTCATGCTGTTAAATTTCAACATACCACCTCGCACACAGTTGGTTCCATACAGCAGATATAAGGCAATTGTTACAAACAGACAATTACACACAGGCTGAGAAGTCCTGTAACCTTTGCAATGTTCAGTATATATAACATCTTGAAACTCTGTGATTTAGTCTGAACTGCATGAATTCTCAATCTTCATATCAAGAAACCTCAAATGTTTTTTTTATAGGTGAAGGTACATCCAGAGTATGCTACTGTTCATCGGTGCAACACTGAAGAGTATTTATCTGTGCCAACCACTTCAAGTTCTCAGGCAACTTCATGTCGTAAATGGAAAAGAAAACTGGGGCAAAGATCCCTTCACTAGAATGCCTTGTTTAAATATGCACTGTCACTAAGTTGAAAAGTGAATATGTGCACTGGATTTAGGAACTTAATTTTTTGTTTTAAGATTATGCTACTGGAGAGAAACAGTGACATAAATACACAAACTTAAAAAACAATGTAATGACTTTTAGCCAATCAAAGGCAAGATTAACACTTGATTTCTTTCAGTAAAAGAAAAACTAAGCAAAATAGGGAGATTTGATCTATTATGCTAAACAATGGTAACTTAAGTATAAGTCTTATTGTGAAATTCAAAAGTACATTTACACAATTCAGACTGCTATGTAATGATATAATATTTCCTGAGGTAAAACTCTCTTCATAGAAAGATTCATCAGCTGCGCAATTAATCCAGAACTCATATGCAAATTACCTAATTATATTAAATGTAAATTCCAAAAGCTCTTAGAAGAGATTGCTTACCAGTGTCTTCATTGACTATAATAATATTAATTTTTTATTCAAAAAATTAAAGAAAATATTGTGTTCACTAGGAAAGTGATGGGTGCATATAACTTCGGTATCATTTGGTGAACCATGTATTAATTGGTTAGTTGTAAAACATGATTCTCTTAAATTAGATTGGAATACTAGTTTACATAAACACAGTTTTTTGAACAAGTGACTAAATGGGCTGAAATAATTAAATTTGCTGCATGGAGTAAATGAAATTCAAGCTTCTGTAAGTTCCTATCTTGGTTCTGAAGCTTTACATTTTTTTATGATTCTCATATTCTGCTTTTTCCTGGAGGATAGAGAAAACAGAATAATTTGTTCTGATTTGAATCCCATTACATAGCTCACCAGGATTACCAAAAAACAGAGCATCAGGTTAGAGATATGGCTTCATGGCTCTACAGCAGCTTTAGATCACATAGAGTGGCTTTGTGGAAGCCTAATCAAAATAACTTTATCTGTTTACCGCATTAACACTAATTTTGGCTGGAAAGACAAAACTCTGAAAAACATATAAACTACAACCCCTCACCACCCACTCAACACCTATTAACCATGACAGCAAATAATATTAAAACCTGCAGGAGGCGCCAGAGGACGCGCAGAGAATAAGCTAAGGCGCTTTTACAGTCATGTCACATCGAGAGACCAGGAGTCCATGCAAGGGTGTTATGTCTTTACATATCGAGTCTCCGTTAGTGTTAATGTGATGTATAAATGTGCAAGTTATTTACTATAAAACGCCCTACTTCCATGCAGTTAATAAAAGGTTTAAACTCAGAGACGAAAATTTGGCGAAAATGCCTTAAAACAGAGATTCTGTTAAAAACGAAGATTTTTGAGAAGAAGACCCTAATTCTGAGGAATTCACTTCAATGCGAAATGAAAGCCGATTAAATTGGTCAATTAAAGTGTAAAGACTAGCGTAATACATGTCATTAAAAACAAATGACTAGGCCACCAATCGTTGGGTTAAAAAAGGATTAGCGACGTTTTAGATATTTAAAAAACACAGCCTAGACTATCTGAATAAACAAATAGACTACTTCTATATGCAGTAATAAATAAATAAGTGTGACGCTGTTGGTAAATGTGTAATAATGCAAGTACTATCGCCAAAAAAAAACGTCGTTGACTAATAAAGAACTGTGGAACAAAAAAAGAAAAGAAAAAGAAGAAAAATATAAAGATCACTAAAAGAAAATCAAAAAGGTCTCAAAACAAATAAAAATCACTGAAATCTCTCATCAGAAATGCGTACTTTAATGCACTACACATACTGATGAAGTCTCAGAAATGGTAAACAGATAAATAAGCAGAAAAGAAATAAGGAGAATAAATAAAAGAACGATTAGAAAGAGAGAGAGAACGAACAGAGAAGAGGGAAACAATAGAGAACGAAAGCATAATAATAATCCTAAATGAAGAGGGAAATGTTGCACCGCTCATTTTATTAATCAGACTGTCAATTTCACCCAAGAGGCCAAACCCAAGAGCAATCTCAAACAGACTCAGAGATCAACCCAGGGACAAGCACCTCGCTCCTCACTTCTCTCTTCCTCTCCACTTGGATATTATTCGTCTGACCGAAGGCCGCCTCCATCATCAAGTGACAGCCCTCTCCTATTTATTTGCTTATAAACCTGTTACAATAAATGATCATTGGAGCAACG
This sequence comes from Ctenochaetus hawaiiensis, assembly GCA_029783645.1. Taxonomy (NCBI): domain Eukaryota; kingdom Metazoa; phylum Chordata; class Actinopteri; order Acanthuriformes; family Acanthuridae; genus Ctenochaetus; species Ctenochaetus hawaiiensis. Next base: position 10,835,423 of record JAPZDY010000005.1, read on the forward strand.
TCAGCCGAGCATTTTAACAACGAACAGCAGCCACTTTTGATGAATGACATTTTGCTGCTGTGGGGAGGATGCACGGCTCATTTTGAGCAGTCGCTCGTCGATTGCATTCAGATTCTTTCATTTTTGCGACTTGCTTATAAAAAGCTTTACAGACAGTTATTTAGAGACAGTTGTTGAGTTGCGGGCGGATTTTGCTCCGACACAACTCATTGGCGCTCCAGCCCCCCGGACAAGTGTTGTGTGTGTCTGTGTGTGTGTGTGTGTGTGCTTTTTTTCTTCGTCTTGCGCGGCTTAATGATGGAGAGGATAAGAAAAGAGATGATATTGATGGAGAGAGGTCTGCACAGTCCCGTCGCAGGGAAGAGGCTCGCAGACACGCCAGGAAATTCAGTGCTGGAGGCCCTGGAAAACTCTCAACACAGCGGACGGCTGAGCCCGAGAATAACTTCGGCTTCTCTCCATGGAAATCTTGGGGACCTCCCGACGAAAGGCAAATTTGAAATTGACAGTCTTTTCGGTACGCACCACAACAGTGAAAATACCTCTTCGGCAGAAATTTCGTCGTCAGAAAGCAGGAAGAAAATGAGTCTTTACTCCGAAGTTTCGCCAGATTCAGATATTAACAGTGATGTGGAGGTGGGATGCCCTGCGCATCGCTCCCCGAGCCAGCACAAGGAAAATAACAAAGGTATAATTTCATTTTACTCCAGATTTAGCTTGCTTTTATTTCTTCTATTTGATAATAATATCGCAGGTATATTATTATTCTCTCCCTCATTCCAAAAACAGATTCATTTAATTCTTATTATTACTATTACTACTGCAACTAGATTTATATTTTTATTATTATTCCTATTTTTGGGCAACTATACTGTTAAGGATGAATTAATACAAAATAATGTAACAAAAATACTATGCCCATTCAAACCTTGCCTTTGTTATTTCTGTAACAATACCTATTTATTTCTCCAATTTTCGTTTTTTTTTAGGTTTTTCAGACAGTAATTCTGGGTCTTCGAGCTCAAACTCCATCGCGAATATGAACGGTAGTAATTCAACGGGAGGATCAAATAATTCAAATTCCGACCAAGTGAGAAGGTATCGGACTGCTTTCACGAGAGAACAAATCGGAAGACTGGAAAAGGAATTTTACAGGGAAAATTACGTTTCGAGACCACGAAGATGTGAATTAGCCGCAGCGCTAAATCTGCCTGAAACTACGATTAAGGTACCGATTAATCTTCATTATTTATGTACACAGTGTGTGTGTTTGTGTAGTCTATGTGTGCGTTTGAGAAAATAAGTCAGTGATGTGGATGTAAAAAGAATAACAATTGTAATAACCTTCAAAAGAAAATGCAGTCTTTATAATAATTAATTCTGCCTATGAAACACATATTATTTTTATTTTAGGAAATAGCCTATGCCTACACAAAATAACGCTTTTATTCCCTGGTCAACCCATGCTACTGGACTCAATCTGTGCAAAATTATTTTAAAGGCCAAGACTACACAAAATACTGTTATAAATCTAAATATTTTAATAGACACATTTAAATTATTTGGTGGATTTTAATTCATCCAGCATGTGATAATTTATTATTTTCAGATTAGATTACAGGAGCCTCTACAGGAAATTTCTCAGTGCAAGGATACGTGTCTTGCTGAGCACAAGCTAAACCCCACAAGTCTAAATTTAGAGCTTGGAAACAACATGGCAGCTTCAATACGGGCCCTGTTTTGACTCTTTGTGCAGGTGTGGTTCCAGAACAGGCGGATGAAGGATAAAAGGCAGCGTTTGGCGATGTCCTGGCCCCATCCAGCAGACCCCAGCTTCTACACTTACATGATGACGCACGCGGCAGCTACAGGAAGTCTACCTTATCCTTTCCATTCACACATGCCTCTACATTACTACCCGCACGTGGGTGTAACGGCAGCAGCAGCAGCCGCCGCGGCCACCGGTGCCGCGTCGTCACCTTTCGCAACTTCCATCCGGCCCCTCGATACCTTCCGAGCACTCTCCCACCCCTACTCACGCCCAGAGCTCCTGTGCAGCTTCAGGCACCCGGGACTCTACCAGTCACCCGCAGGCCTAAACAGTTCTGCAGCGGCATCGGCGGCGGCGGCCGCTGCGGCAGCAGCAGCGGCGGTCAGTGCCCCCTCATCCACCGGGCCTTGTTCGTGTCTTAGCTGCCACAGCAGCCAGGCGGCGAGCGCACTGGGCTCCAGGAGCGCTAGCGCTGACTTTACCTGCACAGCCTCGGGTCAAAGATCCGAGAGTGGATTTCTGCCGTATTCTGCTGCTGTTCTCAGCAAGACCTCAGTCCCGTCACCTGACCAACGAGAGGAAACTTCACTTAACAGATAACTCATCATGCAGCCTACATGACCAGTTTCCTTTTTGCTCTAGTCCTACTTTAGAGGATAGGCCTACTTTAAGAATAACACCTGGGTTATAGCAGACGTTTATTAGGCAGCATTGTAAACACAGACACACACTCACACACACACGAAGATGAAGTCTAATTCATGTCCAAAAGACTCTTTTTAACAAAAAGACATGAGAGGCTAAAAAACGAATTTTTTTGCGACTCACAAAAAAAAAACTTTTTATACAAGCTTGTGCCCTTGTGTTGTGCCAGTAGACCATTTTTATGGGATGTGCTGGATTAATTTATGTATGTTTGGAAAAATAGCAGACCATGCAGAGTATCCATTCGGTACCCATACCTCAATCACTGTGCCATTTTAAATTTATTTATTCGTTTTATCAAATTAAAACAAGAACTAAGTCACATTACATATTTCCAGCGGCTCATATATCCAATAGTCAGCGTGACAAACCCAGTCTGCATGGCTATTTTCACTGCTTTGGTTTAAAGATAACAGACGTGAGTTAATTATGGAATCTAAATTTAGCAGAAGGTCCTGCTTTTCTGCTCAGCAGCATATCTTTCTTCACTAGGCCTAATAGACTGAAATTTTGGCAGGAATAGCTTCTCCAAAACCCAGCCTCTGCTCTACAGGGACACCCCTAATCAGCTAGAAGGTGCATATAATTTTGCACTGCGTCTTTTGTGTCAATTTTTATGTTAATAATGAGAGGATCATGACAAAAATTGCCAATCATGTACCTAGATGGAGCTCCTTTGAATACATGCCTGTAAGAAAGTTCCTCGTTTTGAGACCCGCTGTCAAGTGCTAACAACCCGCGGAGGGAAGTCATTAGACATACAAAAGACCTGGAACAAAGCGACAGTCCTGGTACACAGAATGCACTGCAGAGGGATAAAATCTGACAGATGTAGGGTTTTAAAATTTTACATTGAAAGCAGCCTACAAACAGCCCCTCAAATTTTTGTTGGCTGATAATGGGAAATAACCGCGATATACAGTAGCATCTCTTTTATTTACATTGCTGAACCTCATTTTATCAATCCAGTATTTTCATAAGTGTGTAATCCCTTAAGGACCTCTTCACTCAGCACTCAAACACATACACACAATGACCGGACTGAGCGAGGCAAAGGTTCAGACAAAATAGCCTGGCTTTACAATCTGTCTGCGCCTGTAAAAATGGCTGCGTGCTATTTTATTCGTTCCTGTTGGGACATCACCAATATGTTAATTATAAAACATGTGAACTGTAAATCGTGAAATATTTTGCAAATATTATGGATAGTCCTACTGATAGTTGAAAACTGAATTATTGATCGCCCTGAAAAATGCTTCATGAATTTGTGTATTGTGGGCTATTTTTTAAACACATTTTTTAATTTATTTCGTGTGACTTGCTGAATGTTTTCTTTATGTTAAACACTGGATGTACACGCCAATAAGACCATCCCATAGCCAACAAATTGGCTTGTAAGCTGACCAAAAGTCCAAATTCATAATTTGTATTTCGTGCAAAATTAAGGCAGAATTTTGGAGATGGGGAACATTTCGTTACGGTCCACCCAAAAGAGGATTTCAAGGGCTGATAAACGAGCACTGAAATTAAATGATGAAAATAGTATTGGCCTTTGTCCCTATAGGGTCTCTGTTATAACTCTATATCTCTGTATTTAAAATATCAATGACAGTATGAATTTAAATATTTTAACTTGAAAAAAAATGTGCAATATGAAATGTAAATCATGTTATTTATTGATCGTGTTTGTTCTTGGAAAATAAATAAAAAAAAATCTTTACACATTTTCGCTTCTTTACATTTATGACACGAACATTGCAAAATTAATACAAAATTTGAAACAAACCAAATCGAATTTAATTCTAAAATTTGATTTCATATGTCCACACATATATGTGAACATTTAACATTCAACCGACATTGGAGACATCTTGGCTTATTTAGGTATTGGGACATCATTTCTATAGAAAACACCGTCTAATATTAATTAAAAAAAGACACGGAAAGCTTCAGGGAATATGAGGCCTGCCATCACGGGTCATTCCGGCCCTATAATTTACCATTATTTTTACATTACCTCTAAATGATACAAGCTGATACTGTCGTTAATTGCACTTGGTTAAAATATAGCCTACACCAGAATGCCCCCAAGGGACTTTAAGATAAGTTGCTTTTTTGAACGTCCCCATTAAAGAAATAGGATTAGGGCAGCAAATATGGGCGTGATATATCACCATGTTTCCTTGCTCTTTACTAAAGCGAGGGTTGCAACCCTACAACAAAAGCATTGAGATAGATGGAGGTGTAAAAGGGAAAAGACAGAGGCCAGAAAAACACTGCCCACAATAACACGATTAGTTTTGTATCCAATGTGCAAGACTGAAAAAAGAATTCATCATAATGCAGAAGACTGTCTGTCACCTTTGCTGAATGGTTTTTGACAAGAAAATAAATCTTTGGGTTGTTTAATATATTTTATATTTTCTTTATTTCGGTGCTAATAGAAAAACCAAATTAAATGTCCACCAGCGAGATAGAAATGCAAAGATCGATGATCCTGCCCCTACTGTCCAATCACCCCTATTTAATTGACTGTATTTTCAGGGTAATTGAACTGCTTGTTGTAAATTGAGGATTTTATAGAAACGACATGAAAACTACATTTACTGACATTCATCGCATCTTTGACATTGATTATCTGATCAGCGCCGTGTCATGCTAACCTCCAATTCTTCATTACACACTGTTTATGAGCTGTTACAGAACAACTTGCTTGTTCCAGAGTGATTGATTGCCTTATTAACGCGTGTTCTTGTAAGTGTGACCGGACTGATTACGATGCATATGTTTAGAATAATGTTTCATTTAGCTGACTGCGAGTAATGCAGGGTGACAGCTGCTGCGGGAGGACAAAAAACCTAAACTACAGGGAGCAAGCGAGGCCAAAACGCATTTAAGGTGGAACTAGAAGACAGCACGGACCCCTATTGGTCAAATGCAGTCACTCATCGCCAGATGAAGGACTGGCAGCTCTGTAGGGCCTTCAGTGAGCCAAGCTAGGACTAAAATATAACATTATTGTACATGCAGCTGTTTTGCTCCTGTTGATGGTGTAAAAGCGGGAAATTATACCCACAACTGTGAGATGACACTCCAACATAGCTCAGCCTTGTTCTTCATACTGTTCCCACATTTTTATGTGGTGCAGTTCACTATTTACAACTGACATACCAGCTGTTACATCAACATATTCAAATCAATCAAATCTCATCAAACATTGCCAAAAACCATGCCAGAGCTTCACACCTAAAAAATCCTTTTAAGCTTGGAATTTTCTTATCTATTCAACTGGAATATTTTTTTCCAAAATATGAGGAAAATGTGCAACATGCACCGCAGCCTGATGAGATTTATGCCACCATTATGCTTCTAAAGTAGTCTCTGCTCTGTTTGTCTCAAATCATTGCCTCTGTTCAAATGTTACTTTCATATATTACATGACATTAATTCAACTATAGCTCATTAAGACAGAATGAAATGGTTAAATTAACTTATCAACTCATAATGATGATGAATGAGGTATTAATTCAGATACAAGCTGGGCAATTTGCAATTTTACGTGTTTTGATGGTTCTCAAATAGCATTTAATATAACGGGTCATCCCCTCAATCAATTACATGAGCATATGAGTCGGTCGTATGGAAAATCCTTTATTCATGAATATGTATTGAAACATGTTCTCAATTATCTTTGGAAATTGCTTTTATTGGTTTAAAGACTAAGTCTTCCAGTGGTCCTTAGCGCTGGCTATGGTTAAGGTGGTACAATAAATTGCTGTTCTAATGACTTTCACTTGAAACACACCCTCACAGAAGTCTTTGGTCAATATATTTTTTGTCTTAAAATGTGTTTGAGAAATCTACAAAGTAAAATATTTCTATAAACACTTTTTAGAAAATGATATTTGAACACAACTATTTCAGTTTTTTTGTTTTGTTTTTTTGTCTTTTTAAAGATTTTTTTAAATAAGAAATTAAAGTGGGACAACATCTAGTCCCTTGCCCAACTTAACTGTATGTCAAACTGCCATTCTCCAGTGGAAAATACATTAAAAAATAAAAATGAAAAAATCACTTTATTAAGTTGTCAATTAGATACCCAAAGCATTTCATCAAATTATGTACATACTGTATGCTTTTTCTAAATGACAGCAAATTTTGATTTAACAAGCTCAATAAGTTTACATGTTAAACCATATTTTATAACTGTATTCTGAAAGGTGTTGGGCCCAGGCAGATAGTCTTATTGAGATTCACTCTGCACCTGTCTTGGTGCAAATGACAACATGCTCTATACAGCAACTTTTAGCAGCTTTTAAGTATAACAGTATGCACAACCAGATCCCATTGGAAGTCACTACAATTCCCACCATGACATACCATTACTGCTTATCTCTGCAAAGATCAAAAGCTTTTAAAACCAGCCTGATTTGGGGTTTAATTGATCATAATGTGATCATATTGGATATCACTTATTCATTCACTATACTTTTATTTTGAAAGTATGTTAGTATTTAATATAAACAAATTTCACTTCTATGGCTTTTTTCATTATGGTCATTATGTTGTGGAGCTGTCTCTGGTGTAATTCTTTAATGAGTCTCGGTCCCAAGAGGCTTCATATTTCATATTTCACTTTCACAAAGCATGTAGACGTGAAGCCTTGAGCTATGTAAGGCATAAAGACAAGAATATTTATCCAGCAAAAATACTACAGATAAGGCAGGACCTTGACCTGTCTGAAGCTCAGGGCTAAAAGAATGTTTAAATCAATGTTCTCAACAATGAGCACATTTACAGGACTTGATGGGTTCGGGCACCTAGTTTTATTTGTCTTTCCACAGGATGCTGTGAAAATACTTCTCCCCGGTGACCACTTTGATGCTGGGACTTCCCTGTTTTCTACAGATGTTAAAGTGAAACTGGAGAGTGCCTGTAAAATGACAGATCTCCTTCTGTATCTACATATACAGTGTCACTTTGGAAATTAGGACCAAATCATGTTTTTTTTAATATACCTTGTCTGTCTGAAAAACAAAAAAATCAAATAACATCTAAAACAATAATAAAACATTTGTACCATTTTCGAGGAGGGTGCAGGAAGACTTGATCTCTAAGTTTGTATGTTAAATAAATATGAACAGAAAGAATATTGAGTATGAGCTGTACTCTTTCCATCTATAAAACCTTTCAGGTGTTTCATTGTATTATGGATATTTTAAGAACATATATAAAAGTATTGTCATATCAACAGTTTCCTTAAACCAATAAGAAGTATATGTCCTAATTGCATACAGAGGAGTAGTCACCTTGTAAGCACAAAAGATGAATAAACAAAGGAAAAAGATGGCAGATTGGCATGTAATCAAAATAACAGCAGCATTGATTGTTGGTTCAAACTAATTAAATTAAAATCTAAGTTCATGTTCAGTGGCAAAGCACAAAGTTCACAATGTGATGTTCACATAAAGATAAAAGGGGAACTGGTTGAGGTGGACAAAGACCAAAAGAATTGCATTTACGTATGATACTCTGTGCAAAAGCTTTTATTTGTCAAATACTAAGCCTCATTTGATTGAAAGATAGCTGGAAAAATTGTTTTAATACATAATGTGCATAGCCGTAGTTTTTAAAAAACACCACTGTAGCTCTAGAGATGGGAATGTCCGCCTGACAGTCAGTTAGGAAACCACTTTAGCCCACAGTGAATTATCTCAACAGAGTTTGTATGGACTGGAGCAAAATTTTTTGGGGACATAGTCAACATTTCATGATTTACTCAGTGACTTTATATTCAATATATATTTCTCTTAAGTGCTCTGTTTTCATATTGTTATTATTTGGTATACCATTACTGGATTTTCTTAACTTTTGGGAATACAGTTGGTGTTTGTTACATGTGTCTGGCCAGTTCGCAAATCTGATTGCATCCATCTTGCTTTTCAACTCTTGGTTGGTATCCCCTAAACATAGCGCCCTGTAACAAGAGTGGGCAAAACACTACTGAATATGTGGTTTTATATTGCGTCAGATATATATTGAGAAACAGTATATTTCAACTGAGAAACAATGCATGGAAAAAAATAACCATATGGAATTAAATATCTGAATTAGAGTACCTGGGAAAAAAAATACTGCAACTGATCATAATAATACAGAATCCAATATGGACCTGAGGAAGTCTTGGCTAAAAATCTGCATTTAATTTGCATTTCTCACAAGGCCTATTACAAGTAGAAACATTTTAATTTTGGATTATGCCCATAAACTGCCCTTTATATTTAAATTAACTCAATGGATAAAAAATACTACAAAATATGAGGGAAACAACATTTTAAATTCTTTTTATATATCTGTTAGGGTCTTTATTTTTTACATGTCCTTTAGCTGTACTTGAAACCATGAACATGACAAATTGGTCAATTGTATACACACTTTCAAACTTTCAAAATTACTGGCCTCTTTAGCTTCAACCTTTCAGATTCAGCATCATGCGACACTCACCATAGCATACAACCCTCAACCCATTTTCAATGCCACTCCTATAAAGAAGTATATTGCTGAAGATTCATGTCATTCTTGATATGGCACCTTTAGGCCCCTGATTACAACTAAATGAACATATTAATGAACACAAGACAGCTCTCTATTACGAGCTACCAAGGACTGCAAAGAATATGGTATTTCTCAGCCTTGCTTGGAGGAGACTCTGGAAAGAGAAACCTTTTGTTATGGGTTATGACCCATATTAAAATGCACAGTTTAAAGGGCACAGCACCTACTAAACTAGGATGCTGCTATCTCTCTCTGTGTACTGACTTTTTTCTTCCAGATGTGGGTGCAACTGGTTCCACATCAGCACACTGCCCCTCTGATAAGTTTATGTCTGACCTTGACAAAAAGTACTGAACTTTTTCTCGACCACAATAAGGAAACCAGTGCAAGGTTTCAACCAGAGACATTATCAACCAGGCTACACAGCTGATTAGAGGAAGTATCTCTCAGTTTAAAAGGAAGAAAGTATGGATTCCTGACAGTGAGGACAAAAAAACTGCTTAAAAGAACTGAAGGCGTAGTAAGCAATGCAGGATTAGCAAGCTAAAAGTATCTGGCTACAGTCTCTTGCTTTGACAATATTTGGAGAAGACTGCTTATGTCTAGCTGTGGTCGAGGACAAAAACACCACCGCTTTCTATGGCTTTGGTAGCAGAAATAACTGTACTTGTTGCTATGACTACAATCTCGAAAAACCATTGGCTTTTGTCTTACCAGCATTTCGCCTCTGGGGGGTGTCAGCCTGTGTTTTTGGGCTCCTGGTGTAGCCAACCACCAGCTAGCCAACTAGCTTAGTTAACAGAGTCACAGAACTAATGGACAAAACCAAATGAGAAATGTGACCTCTCAAAGGGAAGATTTTCAAATTATCTTTAGTCATGAACAGTCATTTCACTCTATGAGCTGATCTGCACCAGTGAAGGGTGCCTGTGCCTTCCACTTCTTCAAAACCCCATAAACACAATCTCACTCATTAATGTAAATAGTACATGCATTCATACTATACCTAATAACAGGCATCCCAAAGGCTGTATCGTCAGTAAACCCTCTAAAACAATTGCCTGGGAGTATCACAGGACCTTAACAGCTAAGTAAAGCAAAATTTAAAGCTGAGAAGGTTTAAAACCTTTGAACCTGTCATTCATTATTTTTTATTTAGTGGAATTTGTTCAATTAGCTTCTGAGTTTACACTGATTTGAGTTATAATTAAGTTCTTTCTAAAACAATTCTCTCATCATATATAAACAATACGATAATGAGCGTCATATGTTTTTGTGAGCACAGTCATTTCAGCTGAGTCTTGAGACTGAGGTATGGTATATCTTATCACACTCAAGTAAAAGTACTGGTACTTGAAAGAGATTTTACCCAGTAAAAGTTATTGCAACAAAATGTACTAATATAAAAACAAAAAGTAAGTAGCCTTAAATGTACTGGACTTGAAGCAGTAACTGGTGATATATTATTCTACTGTTAAGGACATTTTTTATGATATTTTCTTATTTCTGTGCATACAGAAGTTGATTTATTATTTTATTTTTCAACTGGAATTATAAAACATTATGAAACTGGTTGTCTGCTAACTTTACAATTAGCTAGCTACTTTAGTTAGTGGACTGAAGTGAAGTCTTAGGAGCCAACAAATCAGCGCAAATGATGTGTCCAGTTTCTTCTAACACAACAGTTATGTTAAGCATATCCTTGATATCAACAGGGGACACTAACCAACCACAAAACCAACCAACATAGTGTTATTTAAGCCGAGGAGTCGCACTTATTATCTATACCACATGTAAACCACCTAGCTAACCCAAAGTTGGCTGCGTTGAAATCTTCAATTAAGCATCATGTATTAACATCACTTTTTGTCAACTTACCGCATGCCTTTACAAGACCGTCTTCAGGAAGGCAAATTTAAAAAGAAGTAATCCATGTCTTAGTCACGTAAAACGGCAAAACAGGAAGTGGGTCAGTTTATGGGAAATGTGGTTCGACAGTTGTCAGAAATTGGACCTCGTTTGTTTGGTAACAGCGTGTTTGTTGAAAAACGCCAATTTTATACACCCTTTCTGCAATAGGAAATGTAAATAACTGCCAAAATAAGCCACAATACTGGATTTATTTTAGATTTTTTTGTGAAAGATATTTTTTATTGTGTTATACTACTAGCCATTCAGAATATCAAAGACTATTTCTGCACATTAAGTTCAGGACAAATTGAAAAAACAAAGCAATTGTCTGCAGTATAAACAAATATATTGCAGACAATAGCTTTGAAATTTCTCAAAGTCATTGTCGAACACTTATGAGATTGTATTTATGAATGAACACATGATTTGTTCTTATGGAGCTGTAATAATTAGAAAAAAAATACACCAGAGATGCTGATGTTCAATCAGCCAAGAAGGAGCTGCAGCATCTTGCCTGGGGAAAAAAAAAGGAAAAATAGGGCCACCACCTGAGGCCAGATCAAGGAGGGAAGCTTGCAATCTAGTGTTTGGTGCACCAAACATGACCAGGCCTTGACTGGGGCTCAGCCAGGCCCAACACAAAGAAACAATATGGAGATGCTGCCCTGTGGGCCCACCACCCACAATGATGGGAGTTTTAGTCAGGTGCTGTGTATGTAAGGCAGGCAGGCAAAAGCAGAAACTTAGGTGTGCTGACCTCTGACATCACAGACTGGTTACAAAAATCTTGATACATGTAACTATTATGAATTCAGCTTTTCAGTGGCCATCCCACAGCAAAACGTTGCAAGCCACAATTAAATGTGTGCATACTCTTGCTGAGGTAACAACAAGTGATTGTGGCTATTGGAACATGGCCCTTCATCAACAATGCCAGGAAGACATAAAATATCATGAGAGAGAAAAATAGTGATTTTATTTTTGAACATAAGCTATCAACAGTGCAGAATTAAAACTTGTTAACTTAGAACATACATTTGTTGCCAAGAGACATCTTTTTAAACTTCCTTAACTTTAAAGTAATAATGTAACACAAATTTTAATATTGCAACAATGTTGACAGTGTTTACTGTCGAACTATCAACAGTTATTGTCTCAACTGCTCATGTATGTTTCATACTTTGTGTAGGACTGACCTACATTGCTGAAAAAGCTGCAACCAGAGGCAATAAAAACTCTTTTATGTAACCAAATCCATGCCAACATGCCACTCCTGCTCACTGATGCCCTGCAAGTTTTACTACATCTGTGTGCCAACTGCCAATTGATTCAGTCACCTGCCTGCTTCACTACATTTTACTGTGTTGTGTATAGACGACACCTTTATTTTTCAGATCATCAGCTAAGCCTGAAGATTGTTTTATACTGAACAATATGTATATATATATATATATATATATATATATATATCTCTATATATATTCATTTCAGAGGGTTGCAGCACTACGTAAAAGGCTATATATAGTAGTCCAACCACACTGCCAGAGCCTAATTGCAGCTCCTTGTAAACAACATATTAGGAATCCAGGTTTCACTGTAAGGCTTTTGCTTACACCAGGAGTCATTTGACCTGGCTCTTGTCTTTACTTACGTATCTATTTATTTTATTAGGCTATTCTGTAATCGATCTTGTAATAGAAATTTGCAAATAGAGGAAGAAACTGTGTCTACAATAGAAAAAACAGTTACATTAACATAGAGCTAGAAAAATATCAGTCTTGTCATTCTGGCTATATACTACAGATCTATAGTAGCAGTGTTGAAGAGGGTTTACATTGAAAAAAATGTTTGAAATCAAAATGCTATCTGTATGCTTTTGGGAACTCTGATGTCTTGTAAAAGAGATCTTGATCTCAGTGAGATTATCTGATTAATTAAAAGCTATATAATTCTGTCCTTCCTGGTGGCTTACTGAGACAAATACCATGTAATTGTAATGTTTCTATTTTAACCCCTCCCCGTGACTCTTCTTTGATAATATATGTAAAGGATAAAAGGCCCAAAGATAGCTTTTTTTCATCCTGCAGTGTATTTAAACACAATTGCACTTCTTTCTTGACTAAGACAGAATCAATTTTTTTGAGTGCCTATGAAAGAGAGACCTCTGCATTTATATTGTGTGGATACATAAGTGTACACAGAATTGTCAGGTCACATTTTTTGGGGATTTACATCACAATGTCATGTCAATGTCAAGTTGTGAAAAGGACAACTGAAGTTGTTCCCATCAGTTGTCCCCATCTACTAAATGAAGAAACACCAGAGCCCTGCAAGCCACTGGAGCTTCAGCAGAGCAAAGCGGATGGTCAGCTTTTGAGCACCATTTGGCGGTCGTTGAGTCTCTGTGGTTGACCACTGGCCAGTGTTTTTGTGGTGTGTCTTCTGGAACTAGTCAGGCCTTCTAATGATGGAGTTTGTTGAAACAGTGGTGGAGAGAGTGAGATGTCTGACTGTTCAGCCAAGCAAATACGTAAATTCACCCATTTACAGTAGTGTGGGTTCTGCTCCAGTTTTTCTTTTCTTTCTCCACAACCAAAAAGCTACTGACACCAGTGCAAAGCAAACCTCACAGTACCAGTTATAACTTTTTGGCCACACTAGTGTGGCTCTGTCAGTCAATCTGTCCACCACTTAAAGCCTCTTTACCTATGAAAATAGTGTGGTGGTCATCATCTCTGACAATGTTCCAAACATTTTTGAAAACTTATATGTGAGGCTTCAAACAAAGAATGCGTGACTGCATATTGTGTGCAAGAGTATAACATATACCGCATCTAAGAAACCTCTATAGGTCAAAGATTAGCATGCTGGACTGATAGCTCCTTAAAGTTTATATTTTCATGACAAAGTTTCAAACTTTGAGCAATCTTCATCAGACATTTGACAATGCCTGTTTAGAGCAGTGCTCTGTTAAATTAAAGTTGTTGGAATCTGTCCGTCTGTCTGATGAGTTTGGCTTCTGCATTTTGTGTGCTAACCAAATAAATCTAATGCTTGCTGTTTATTTGAAACAGATCAGAGACAGCGTTATCCATTGAAGAGACAGTGTCAGTGCTGTTTATACTTTGTAAAAATGTGAAAAATATGAATATGAAATATGAAAAAGAAGTATTACAACTGCTCCATTACATTTATCAGGCAGATATTTTGACCTCATTAGCATTGAGAGGACATAACAGTATGAAAATAGGCCTATGATGGTGTATTTTTCAACTCTAATACTCCTTACATTATTACCGACACTACCAAGACATCTACAGCCACAACAACAACTCAGTATCACTTCCACTAATAGCCTTGAGCCCCAGCTAAGTGGCTCATTATCATCAGCCAAAACAGTAACAGTCTCTCCAAACTGGTTAATCATAGAGTTGTCAAGCTGACACCGTATGGCAATTCAAAGATTTCTGTATGTCTTTATGTTCCAACGCACCTGTGGACCAGGTTTGCATTAAACATTACAACATCAACAAGTTGTGAGACCCAACAGAGTCAGACCAGACCCCTGCGAAGGCCCCGCTGTTCTCATGTTCCATGCCGCTCAGTCTGTGGACACTCCCGCCTCTTGGGTCACACACCCTCCGTCTAAAGACAGAAGGACTACAGTCCTCCCACAAGCTGCTAAAACCGGACAACTCCACTGCCAAGGTAAATACTCCCCTGTATTTCATAATATTCAGCTGTTATTCATTCACTATTTAGTCAGCCTCCTCCGTCTTCCTTGCATGTAGCTGCGTGCCGAAGCGAATTTCAACTAAGTTAGCAACGGCTGCTGTTGGTTATCATAATCAACTGCGGACTGCATTGGTATTAGCATTACCAGCTACTGGATAAGCTAGCCATGGTTAGCCAGTGGTATGGTAATGCTAACGCTAACGCTAACGAAGTGCTGCATATTAAGTAGGCTAAGAAGTTATTTTAGAAATTTTGGAACCGTTAGCTGCAAATGACAAACACTGGCAAACATTTCCTGATGAGGAAACCGGTAACGTTGCTGTTAAAGTTACCGCCGATTTCGGTTAACGTTACCGTTTGTTGTGAAGTGACAGTTGCCTCCAAAAGTATACGTTAAAACTGGAGATGTTAAGTTTGCTAAGTTAGCAAGGGTTAGGGTTATCTTGAGCTAACTGTGTCAAATGTTCACTGATGAAATCTGTGGAAAGTTCATTGATCAAAACAATACGTGGAACCGTCAAAAGTTCTGTTTATGTTGTGAACGTGAACTTCATTGTTAGTTTAACGTTACTTAATATACTGTTTTGTTGTTGTCCATACAATACAGCAACCATGTGGTTTTTGAGCTTAAACAAATAAGGAAGAATAATATTTGAAAAATAGACAAATGCTATATTATAGAAGAAGCATATCAATACAGCACAATATAATGAATCAGTCTCATAACGTCCTTCAAAGTTGAATTATCACCCCTTTGAAATAGTTAGATCAAATTATCATCTACATTATCATCATGTGCCTAAATACATTGATAACTGAGTTTAAATGCAAGCCTATCACTGTTGTCAACAGGTGAAGAAGCTGTCTGTGAGAGAAAATCAGAGGAGGCTTTCAGATAAAGAACATCTGATACTCCCTCATTATCAACATGGGGGCTGTCATCTCACGGTGGAAGGTTAGTTTTAAAATGTTGCTGATCAAAAGTTATTGCACATTAATTGGCAATATTTTTACTCTGTCAAACTTTTCATTGTCAGTTTAGTTGTAGCCTTTATTTTGTTTGCATACACTTTCTTTTGGGAGAGACATTGAAGACTTTTACAAATAGTTCAATGACACAAAACTTAGGCACAAATAGAGGTAACATACTAGTAAAAGGATAAATGTACATAAATTGTTACTATGCACATGTTAATGCTCTCTTTCTTCACTATTACTTTCCACGTTGGCATGTAAAGGCTAACTAATCCCCAGAAATCAAATAGACATAAACATGACACACACAGAATTTGCAAGAGTAGGCAGACAAAACAGGAAGTTTCTGGATAATTTCAGGAAGTTGCTTACATAAAGAGTACTGCTGCTATGGCACATGTCATCAGTTTTATACCTTAGACTGAGATTTCAAAATGTTTGTCTTCCAGGCTAAACCATCCACTGTGGAGATTTTGGAGGGGATTGATAAGGTATGCTGAACTTAAAAGACCTGTCAGACAGAATATTTGAACATATAGTTTAAATCCTTTTTTTAAAAGTTTTTTTTTATGTTTACATGGAATGTGAAATAATGTTACATGCTAAAGCAGTATGTCCTCATTCTAAATCTTTTGTATTTTTCATGGTCTAACTTGCACTGTGGGTAGGTAGCTAAAACCCACATAAACAAAAAGCATTCTCACAAACATTCCTGAAACAGGAAGACGGCCATTGAACTTCTCACTGCTTTAAAAAGGAAGCCCAAGTTGAAATAAACTGTACTTTTCCTTCCAGTAAATGTGCAAATAAATAAAGCGAAAAAGTGTGGTATTCTTATAACAAAAAATTGCAAAATTGCAAAATAAGAATAAGGTATGGCTTTATGGCATGCACTTAGTTTTGATTAAGAACAAAATGCTGTTTAAGAAATGTTGTCTAGTCATGGGTCTTGTGCTAGTTGCTAGTTAACACATGTCAATGAATGTCATATCAACTCCTTGTTTTCCAACTGATAGGGCTTTAGTGTTCTTCCACAGTTAAGCTTGTGTTAGGCTATTTTCAGCACCTGTCCTTAGAGCAAGAAACCCTACACATGCACCGAAGAGGTCAGGTGGCATTGAAGTCATGAAAAGATGAGTGTTAAGCCCAGTGTTAGTTTCTTGTAAAGAAATCCCATCATCTATTATAAAAGAACATCAGGCTATAGTAATATTTCATATGCATGATAAAACCATATGCTTTATACTGTAATGCTAAATTTGAATTTTAACAAGCTTAGAGTGACAGACACACATGTTTCAGTTGAACCATAGTGACCATAGTGGGTCTGATGCTGTCCACCAGCTATATTTGGATTGGGTAACAGTAATTCAATGCACTGGTATAACCTTTCCATCTTAAAAAAAAGATGAATAAGCCATTTGTTAGCTGAAAAATGATAGTGAATTGCTTGAACGTTTACCTTTTTGCAAGACCAAAAATTTGATCATAAACTGATCAAAACATTTTAGTTGGTATACTCTCACTTGTTAGTATTTGAGTTATGCTTTTCTAATATGGTGCATGTTTCACCTTAAAATTTTTAGTCCTGCCAAAGTGGAGTGTTCTACTAATGCAAACAGACAACTACACATACTGTATAAGTGCTGTCAACTGTTTTATTATAGTGTTTGATTCAAGGGAATAGCTTTGATTAACAAGTTAAGAATTGCTATATGTGTATATTTAATAACCATTAACCTCTGCTTCAAAAGAATGCAAGCATGATGACGTAGAAATCTGCCAATCTCTCTGCATCACACCTTTTAACCCCCACATCTTCATGTAAATGTGTGTGTGCATGCACTCAACTGAGAGGCTATGTCCTGTGCAATGATTACATAGACGAGTGACATCCTTATTATGAAACACTGGAAAAACCCTGTTGCCAGCAACTTGGTGATTGTGTATTAGGCATTTATAGTAAGTTTAAAATGCCGCAATTCATAAAGCAAACAGGGGGCTTTATGAATTGGAAAAACTATTTTATTTTATTTCTTTCCATAAGTTTGTCAGTACATATTTAATGTAAATTAACATGTAAATATGCCAGATTATAGCCATAGACTAATTTCACTGTGTTGTCCCTTGTATTGCTTTTAACGGTGCCATCTTTAAGACACATTTCAAAAACACCCTAAAAGAGGTAATATTGTCAAAAAATACACCTCTGTTGTATGAGGAAAATGTATTCTGTTCCTCACGGTATAATTTTACAGTTTAAAATGTCACATCAGATGTATTATCTTAATTTCTAAAATTCTGATCAGTCAGAAAATGGCATGGTTTTGAATATTAATAACTGTTTATGCACTGTGTGTGCTGAAATGCACTTTGAGCCAAATTTCCCTTCACTGTTATCTCTGACATGTTAGCAGTTGACAAGGCAAACACATGAAAATGTGCAATAACTACATACATAAATAATTATGTATGATGACATAATTGCCTTAGATTGTGGTAATGCCACAAAAAGTGTGGTTTTTACATTTTTTTCCGTTTTTTTTCCATTTTTCTTCTCCACATAGTTCATGCCCCTTGACCCCCTAGCTGGCTGCTTTTCCCACTGGCTGGCTACTTAATAACCTTGTGGATAGCTCTGTAGAGAGGGTGGTTGCATTGTTGAAAAATTAAAAAGCGTATCCTAATAGAATTACCTCCCATGTAAGGATATGACACCCATCATTACTGTTGAGAGACATGGAATTAGAGCAGTGGTGAACACACTGGATTTGCAGTTAAAAGTAGAAGAAAAACTAAAAATGTTACAACACTCTCATTTCATTTTCAAACACACCTCTCCTAAAGCTCCAACAGTTTGTTATTTTCCCCAAAGGGCTTGTACTAAAGTCAAATTGCATTTTAAATTTCTATTCAAATATTTAGGGAAAATAAAGTAAAATGAGGGCCCAGCATTAATGAAAAAGCCTGCTTAATTTAATGATCCAGACCCCAGCCCTGGAACAGGAACACAACACCATGGAGAGTTACTTTGGCTTACTCAGATGTTGTATGTGGGTGCTCTTTATATTTTTAATTTTGTTTATTTTAGGTTTTAAAAGTAAATGCAACAATTGTATTTAAATATTTGCCAAATTAATTGTAAATAGTCTTAGAAGTTTGATGTGTATTAGTATTAAAACAGTTTTAAGAGATGTGGTCATTAAATTTTGCAATTTTGCATCATAGGTAAAGTCTACATTAAACTCTACTGTCCTGAGTGTCTGGTTGGTTATGAAGAAGTAAATACAGTGTTGAGAAATGTGTGTCATCAGTTGGAAAAAAACAAAAAAACAACAGGATAAAATTTGTGTATTAATATAATACACCTTTTTTCCCAACAGGATATACAGATTCTTGAAGAATACAGTGAAAAGTATCAAAGGCAGCTGAAGATATGGGTTGGGCGACTGCTTTTGTATTCGTCTCTTCTCTACCTGATCACATGTGTCGTTGTGTATTTCTGGTACCTGCCTGAACAGTTGATGGGCCGACTCATATTGTCTCTTCCCTTCGTAATATTTCCATTATTGTAAGTGTAAGATAGTTTATGACATTTTGTCACAACTGTAACTACAATGTAACCAACCGATCTCTCTTTCTTTCTCCCTTTAGAGTTTGGCTGCTTCGAAAAATGCTGATTGTTATTTTTTCACGAAGAACTGAAAAAAATAGTAAGATCATTTTTGCTAATTTGCTGTTTATATATGACTTATCATATTTAGTTTTTTTTAAGTGTAAGCTGATGTTGAATTTATTCTCTATTTTTTTCAGATGACAAGTTAGAAGATCTGAAAGCACAAAAAAGAAAAATAGTAAGTTATCTGTTTGTCAAATTTCTCATATAATTTTGATTTAATTGACTTTTTACCAGCCTACCATTGTGCTGCTGTCATATCAGAAGATTTCTTTTGTATTTATTAACAAAGTAACAACAAATTTAAAAAACAATTATAATCACATTGATGCAGTATATCAAACCGTGGATCAAGCACATAAAATTAGCTGGTAAAAGAAATGTTGAGATGGTTAAAGAGATCATTTAACGCCCAAGTTTACATGGTTCTTTTCATCTGTGGCTTATATACATCTGAGACTTTTATTCTGGTCAAATAAGTGAGAGAAACATATGCAACTCATGTTCTCTGTGGGATGCGCTGTTTTTTGGTCTTTAGCTGTCTCAAATAAAGTGAACATTTGCGCTTGCTTCTACAAGTTATGTAGTGAATCTCATAGACTGTTCTTACTGATCCTCAGAGCATTTTGCAGCATGATACTTGCTAATCTAGGCTGCATGCAGACAGCATTTGATTGGTACAGTGACTTAACCCAGTAAACCACTCTGCTAATGTCACTTTAATTAATAGCATTTAGTACAGGAAAGAAATAAATCTGAGAAATTGCTTGTCATCCTCTGTCAAGTCTAATAACTTTCAATAATTAGGGCTGATGGATTTTCACACTCTCCATTATCGAAGTAGTGAATGTAATTATTCTTCATATTATATGTAAACATTTAGAAATGTTTGGTACTTATTTTAAATGAAGATGTACTATTTAGTACAGTAACTTTCTGATGCCATTTCTCAGTCACGTTTACTTACGATGTCATGGTAGGTGACTCTAAGACATTAATGGGTGTTGATAAAACACCTATTAATTACATCAGATGATCATCAAATAATTACCCGGGAACAGAGTAATGATTCTAGGAATAATTTGTTGGTGAAGTGTGTTGAAAAAAGCATGGATGCATTAGCATTTATCCTAAAATGTTTTAATGTCTTCTCTTTTCCAGCTTGAAGAAGTTATGGAAACTGAGACATATAAAAATGCTAAAATGATTCTGGAAAGGTTTGATCCTGATTCCAAGAAAAAAATGGTAAATTGTTTTTACTTTGAACCATAAAACACACACTTTTATTGTGTTCCACATTAAATTGTGGTCTTGTGTTCTCTTTTAATCTGTGTGAAGGAGCTCGAATCTACTCCTATAGGTCCTCAGATGACACCAAAACCAGGACAGGGTAGGAGAAGACTAGGACAAGACTGCACCATTCTCCCTACTTGTTCATAATATTGTTAAGCTAACCTGCAATGTCTTTTGTGTTAGAACTCCGTCAGCGCAATGTCACCCCAAAGACCCTTCCAGCGTCGATGAGTCCTGCTAGCGGAGCTGCAGCCCGCCCTCCTCTCGCCTCTGGGCCTACCTATCCTGGACGGTCTTCCCACTCTGCTCCAGGTGGACCCCCAGAGAGGAACCTGTCGGCTATAGCTGCTCAGCAGAGCTTGATGAGGAAGCCTGTGACCCCTGGAACACCTGTTCCAGGAGTCGGTGAGTTACCTGCACACAGGGGGACTACATCATAATGTGGTCGATTAAGGTGTGATTTACTCTTCCTAGCTCTGTGTCCCTAGTTGCCCATGGCTCTGTGGTGTGTGTTGTCAGCAAGGGTGGTGTATGTTATACGGTAGTCATAATAGGTAATTATATGAATGTAGTTTTCAAATATCTTACTAGCGGGTCCAACCACTCTTAAACAGTGTATGACTTTTAATTACAGTTTTTCTGATAAAGTCATGTGTGTACCTTACATCTTTGGTGTCTGTTAAAGAATTCAAACGCCAGCCAGCCAACACAAAAAAAGAAAGCTTTCCTTGAACAGTTGTATATGGAAATCAACAGTGGAGTGTAAAGGTATTGAATATTCAATATAATTTTTTATAGACTATGAACACTCAATAGAAGATGCAAATAAGTGCAAACGGTAAAGAAAATGTGTTTTTAGATGAAGTGTAAGCTGTAATTGCCATTTGGAATGCCAACTGTGAGGTATGCACAAATCTGGATTACATTAACTATGATTAATTAGCCAGACCTGCGTTTGTTCTCTGGGCAATGGTGGTGGAATCTCACTAAATGTCTTTTAATGCTTGGTGAAATTGCCTTTGGCATTGGGAACACCTCACAAATGGTTTACATGACTTGATGTTATCACCTGCTTCTGTGGAAAATTGAAAGTGAAAAGCAATTTGATACAAAGAGTCACCACAGAGTTTCCATATGTTGGTAAATTAATAACCAGCAGGATACTGAGACTCTGCCAAGTCTCACAGAAATGACCAGTCATCTTCCTATGATTGCTCTTGATGTTAGATTATATTAATTACTACTCACCAACACAGCAGGGATTCTGGACGTGCTTTGAAAGTCAGATCCGGCGTTAAGCCATTAAAAAAAAAAAAAAAGGTGCAGGTTTTTGTGAAATTCATCATGGTTTGTGCAGTTAACTGTGAATCTCAGCTCCATGATTTTGCTTAGTTTTTACTGTAAGCAGCCCCAGTTTACTGCAGTTTGTATTCAAGACTGCCGACTCTGTCTAACAGACATAGATGTTGTGCTTTAACAGGGATGCACCCCCCAGGCCCGCCCCTGGCCAGACCTGTTCTCCCGAGGGAAAGAGGCGCTATGGACAGAGTCATTGAGTATCTTGTTGGAGATGGCCCTCAGAACCGGTAAACAATCCCTGCTTTTGAACAGCCCCAAAGTCTTTTCAGAAAAACACTTACATGAATACTCTATGGCCAGATTCTCATCTAGAAATATTTGTTGACCTGAATGTATAGTGAAAATATTAAGGAGGCTCTTACTCAACTTATTAAAATGACGTCTTGATGTGACACCTAAAACTATACAATTTATATTTTTATGAGACTGATCTCTCTTTTGATATGTAAAACAATGTTAATATGCTAATTATCTACCAAGATTAACAGTGAATTGCAAAAACAATGGATTGTATGGATCAATAACATAAAATTATATTTTATGTGATCTGTTTTTAGCCAAGTACTGAATGCTGGCCTAACTGCATTATCTTTCCTTCCTCATAGATATGCTCTCATATGTCAACAGTGTCTGTCTCATAACGGCATGGCATTAAAAGAGGAATTTGAATATGTTGGTAAGACTTGGAGAAACACAACACTATTTGTCAGTCTCCATCAAACACTGTGCCTTCATTTGCCCTCTAGCATTTGGCAGTGTAGTATATCATATGGCTCTTAAATGCCTCTGCCACTCCCGACCCTTGTAAGCAAAAACGCGACAAGATTGAATATGCAAACTGATGCTACACATCAATCTGAAGTGTTTATGCATCTTAGGCAGTTTTTGTCATTGGCTCATATTCATGTATATTAATCTGTGTCTGTTTGAAAATCTATTAGTGAGGTGACATAAACCATATATACATGGTGTTTTTATTTGTGTTGTTTCAGCCTTCAGATGTGCGTATTGTTATTTCCTGAACCCTGCGAGAAAGACCAGGCCTCAGGCGCCCAGACTCCCGGAGGTCACTGGTGAACTGAAGCTTTCATCTGAGGCACCCTTATCATCATCTGGTGCTGACAGTAATGACGACCAAACTGTTTTAGGTGATCATGATGCTTGAATAGGTTTTGACCATACAAGGCGATCTTCAGTGTAACAGTCATGCATGCAATTAAATGTTACCAATATTAGTACATTTAAAAATAAATATAAAAATTTCTATTGCACACATATACAGTAAAAAGTTATGTTACTTCTTTTACTCGTCCGTTTTTAGCCCTTTCCTTCTTGTTTGAAATGCATGCAAATCTGAACTGAAAAATTATCTCTGATTTTCAGGGAAAACCAAAGTTGCTGATGTCTCTGCTGAAACCGACACCCAAGAGCCAGGCTCACCATCAACTGCAGAGACCAGTTCTGCGTCAGACGGCCAAACCATCCCAGAGTCACAAGACCTGCCCTCAGAAAACTCTGAGGGAGAGCATGATTTGTCTGCCATGGAAGTAGAATAGTGATTTCAACACAAGTCAGGCTGGAACTTTTAATTTTTCTTGAATGAATGCGATGATGGTGAACTTGTAAAGTAATTGCCCTGAGTTGGTAAAACATATAATACTGTAGTAATCAAGTCAGCAGCTGATGTGTTTTTCAACTTACAGCACAGAATGTTTTTTCTTTTGAGAACTGCTTTTACAGTTCTAGGATTAGTAATGAATTCAATATTATATTGTGTAGCACTAGCATTTGTTAGCAGCCGCCAAACAAACCTCCTTCCCAATCTGATGATATGTCTAGCACACTTTCATTACATTGTATTTGTGGGGGTTGGGCGGTTATATTTAGGTTAATTTAGCTGTTTTTGATGTTCTATAGTAGCAGTCTTTTTCCATGTTTTTCTTTTTTTTTCATATTTTATTTGTTTTTTTCCTTACA
>JAPZDY010000005.1:10859479-10871064 GCA_029783645.1 Ctenochaetus hawaiiensis
GTTTTTTTCCTTACATTAGGCTATTCTATTTGGGTTAATTGGAAACTGCAAAATACAAAACAAAAGAATATTTTGTGGGAAAATACATTTTTATTTATGGGAAATTATTTATAAATATTTTTCTATAATACTGTGCCTTTCATTACGGTGTTGACTAAGGTACTCTGCTGAACGAGGTGCTGAAATGTTTACACAACCATGGTACCAATATAGGAGTGCCCATACAGTTTGTATTTATTGCTCAAATGGTGGAAAGGAGGTTTGTGTCAGTACGGTGCACCTCCCCCTAAGTGCCTTTTATATTTTAAGTCTCTGCCTCAGAGTATTGTTGATAAAACTTATTTACATATAGACAAAAAAGTCATTTAGCTGTTTACAAACAGTATGCGTTTGCTGAATGTCTGAATCCCTGTTGTGTATGAATATACTAAATAAACTTTTGAGAATACCTCTGTACATGTTTGTCAAGGATCATAACAGATGTGTTCATATGTTTTGTTTTTTTGTTTTTTGGACATACTGGAACGATATTTAATCGTTAATTTTGGAATTTTAACTGTAATTCTGCTTGACATAAGAACATGAACAGAGAAGGTCAAACCAACACAATAATGGTATCTCTCATGTATTTGCACTACTTGTTCTGTGTCATCTATTTTAAATTCCTGCCCCATTTCTTTGGTCAGCTTCTTACCAAGGACCGTATTTAAACAGTCCATTTTCATTAGCAGGCCAATTTTAGCGTGTGATCATTTTATTTTAGCTCATTGATCATTTCAGACAGCGTTAGATAATGGTGCTGACACAGAGCCTGACCAGTCTTGATTGCTTGACCCTCTTCATTTGCAACAAGAAAGTCATTGCAGCTACAAAGTTGCTCTCTGCCATCACATGACCCTTTTCCCCTGAAGATAAACCGTAAACTATTGGTGAGGTCAACACCCTGCATCTTCTATGGGTTTTGATAATGTATGTTTACAGAGACATGACCTCCTGGGCCTTGTAATGCATCAATGTGACATCGACAGTAACGCCTGATTCCACCGCATGCTGTTTGAGGTTGACCTCTGACAAGAGCCAAACAGGAAAAAAAATGGGACATCAATAGGACAATGTTTGGATGTTTTCACACCACTGGGAGGTTGGCCTGTATACATAGCCTGCACATATGTGCATCATCATAAGTAATATATCGCAAAGGATCTCTGCGTTCTGTGGTTTGAAAATGTATGTTTGAGTAATATTTTCAATTCCACTGCACTCAATCATTTCTTGACATTTTTTTTTTCTTAGTAGAATTATTATATGTGAGCAAGGTTTTCAACTCACTGTAACTTCATTCAGTTTCTTGTTTGCCTTTTTCTTATATAATGCATGAAGAACCTCAGGTGAAAGATCAAAAAGAGATCTGGAGCAGAAACAGTTGCAAAAGTAAAATTGCCATCTTGACCCTGATCGCTTTGCTTTTTAAAGTGTTAGCACTCTAGTACTGCTGTTTGTGTGGTGGGATGATTTTTATCGAGAAGCAGGCAGAAGGCCTATTTAGACACAATATTTGGGATGGCCCTTCAACTCTCCAATCAGGATATTTATACCGTAGTGATCATAGTCTGCACCTAATTGACCGTTATCTCAACCTATTATGTGAGCAATTCAAAGAAAACAAAAGATACACTCTGGTGTTTGTGACCAAACACTCAAAGGATTACATCTGGATTGCTATCATGAAAATACTAATTGATTTTCAAGGATGACAAATGACATACAAAGCCCCAGTGCCAAGGTAATTTTGAGCAAGCGATGAAAATGTACAGTGGGGCTGTCCCAAGGTTCATAGTTCTTTTCATACTCATCTCTCACATGTGCATTCGAGGCCACTTGACATAAATTTATACTGATCTTTTATTTATACCCAGAAAAAATGGCAGATAAGAAACATAAGTGTTCTTGATATTGTGTTTTGTCATATCTACCAGCCAAAGATTGAAATCCTGCGAAACAATTTTCTGAAGAAATGAAAGAGCGTGCCCTCCTGAACCCTGGAGGAAAATAACCCCACGGTGCGAAGCAGAATATGAAACAGAGGCACAGAATAAGTAAAATAGACAAGTGCACCAGGCTTGTCACTTTTCCATTTGCTGCCCCCGAGTGTGAGCACTTCAAAATTCTCCTCATCTCAGCGAAGACCTTCATCGTTATGCTCTATCTACTGTGCTGAATACGAAAAAAGCACCATATCAGACAGAGGTAATAAAGAAGGGAGTTTAAAAAGATTTACCATGTTTCTGTCGATCATGAAGTAGGATGAAACAGGAAGAACAACAAAGTCATAAATATACAGCACAAGCCATTGTGCATTGGAGATGATGTGGAAAATCCTGAGATGAGTGTCACAGAAGCAGTTAACATGGTTGTGATATCAGACATCACCATTGGCTCTTGACAACAGCATCATTACACAGTAATAAGAGCACAATCTCCTTCAGAGAAGCATTAAAATCAAATTAGATGTTACAAGAGCTCGGCTTGATGAGCTGCGAGGGGTGATGCTTCCTGTGCAGTGGATCTCTGGTTATTATTGGAGCTCTTTAGCTGCTTGGGCTGGAATTGCCACTTGACAAAGTTGAGCAGCTTTTCACAAAAGGTCATCAGCGTCCAAGAAATTAGTTTTTAAAATTCAAGTCATTTGAAACCCACACATCCAGATGGATGGGCTTCCTTTTTTTCCCCCACACATTCTATCTGTCAAATCGAGAATGCATGCTGTTGAATACATTATGCCAGCAATAAACCACTGTGCTGTAGTTTATGCCGGAGTGACATTCAGGGATCAGAGAGCATTGTCATTCTTTGTCCTATCTTGAACTCATTACGGCACTGAGCGATGACATCTGTTTGAGCTCTCGCAGTGTGACAATTATACAATTATCACTGCAAGCAGTCAACTGTTGTACCTAGAAGGGACAAGGAAAACAATTGTTAAACGTTAAAAAATCAACTTAAATTATCAACAGAATGTGAAGTTGCAAGTGTGTTGCAAAGATATCTATTGAAGTTAGCACGTAAACCCAGTGCAGTCTGTCTTGTAATACTACGTTGTACCTTAGGAGGCCACAGTGAGTCACTGTGGCATCCAATCTGACCTCAGTCCAACTACACCAAGGGGGGGTTCTCTCACCAGGGTTTACTCCTGGCACCTTGGGGCTGATCTCCTCCCTGTAACAAGAGGGCCTTTTGGAGCTGTGCTCTGACCTTTGCCTGACTTCTGGCGGATTTACACCAGAGTTCTGATCATGGTCAGAAATTATCCGATAAACTGTTAACATAATGTTAAAGGTCCAGTGTTAGGATTTAGGGGGGATACATTTGTAGAATATGGCAGTAATAGAATATTATAATAGCCAGGTGTTTTCTTTGGTTTAAATTACCCATAACTAAGAATTGTATTTTATTACCTTAGAATGTTTTTTTTATTTATAGAGGGAGCAGGTCCATTTCCACTGAGTCTGCCATATTGTGACGCCATGTTTCTACGGGAGCCCAGAGTGGACAAACCAAACACTGGTTCTAGAGAGGGCCTTTTGTGTTTTTTGAGGCTACCAGAAGTTCTCTTACAGCCTTTGAAGGGAAGGCTTGGTGAGGGGATGTTAGGTCGGGTGCAAGCTGCAACCCTACCACTAGATGCCACTAAATCCTACACACTCAACTTTTGATGTCTAACAGCAGATAGCGGCAGCTACATTTAGCAGCAGTCAGGGGTTACATTAGTGATATGTAAAAAGACAATTTTAGAAGACAAGACATGCATAAAAATTATTCTATTGCATTAAAGCATCAAAAAACTACCCATTTATGTGCATGTTCTGAATTGTCCTTCAACAGTAATAGAACTAATTTTAGCTGTTTGTACTTTGATATTAGTGTATATAATTTCTGTGCTTGACAATTGATATATTGATTAGTTTTATATATTGTTAGGATAGAACATGTCCCCTGAATCAATAACACACAAAACAACACCAACCTAAAATTTATAAGTCCTGTCATATGCTTGATAATAATTTAAGTATAGAGCAGAGTCAAAGTCTAAACATTATTTCTTTCCTTTTGTATTGTTGATGTTTAATTACATATTTTTGTGGGTAAAATTTTCAAGAGACCACCACAAACAGAGTGGGGAAAAATGGAAAGCTGAGACAACACACTCCTGCCACTACCTCATGTGGAAATCATACAAAGCATCCTGCAGGCAGCAGGTTCATTTTATAGCTTCATCTATTACCACACTGTCATTGTTAATTGTCTTCTTTTTACCTCTGCAGGATTCTCCAAATTGGTCCTATCGAATGTGACAAGAGGAAGAGCATTAAGCATCTGACAAGATGATATCTAAGTTCAATTTCCTACTCCTCACCTGATTTATACCTGCAGCAGATCATTTTCCTTTCTGTCATAAAGACCTCTATAAATCAGTGGTGCTTATGGAAGCACTACAGAACAGGGTCTCTGGATTTGTATCCCCTGTGTTTGCTATTAGGAAGCCATTACAGCCACATTTTCCTCCTTCAAACAAAAATGATCAAATCTAATACTGGCAAGATTAGAGAGATAAAGAGAGAAAGCGCTGCAGTACTGCTCAACACAGTCCCCTATCTAAACAATATGCTCTAAACTCAATAAAAACAGGGCTTTTTGCTGGTGACACCATTATCCATCTGTTTGGACAAAATTGCTGTATCATGGTATAAATCTGCGATACAAGTGACATATCCTCTAAAATAAAAGGGAACATTAACTGCTCTATCTTCTAGAGGCCATGGGACTAGCTGGCTATAAGCTCAGTCAAGTGTGATGGCAGTTATACTGTGTTTTACTAGACTGCAGACAATTATACTTTGCTCCTCTCTCCTAAGAAGACAAACTGCCATGGCTTCAGCTGAAATGATTTCAAATAGATTTTCCAAAATGTCTGTCGCCAGATTGCTTCCATACATTATTTCACTTAAATGGAGTGAAAAAAAGAGGGAGCAAATCCACAAATCAATCACAACAGCCCACTTTACCAGATGGAAAGACGAGAGCTTTCAGGGTGTGTGTGTGTGTGTGTGTGTGCGCGCGTTTGTGTGAGGAAGACCTGCCGAGAAGGACAGTTATAAGATGTGCACAGTCCTGTCTCTGCTATGTGTCTCACTCATCTTGAAGGATGACATAGAGTATCTACCTTTAGTGGTGAGCAGGCAGTGCTTTTAAAGTGGAATAATGTATAATGAACTTACCCCGTGGCTTCTGGCTAGTTCAACAACTTGTATATTCATCATGTTGAATTCATTAAGAGAAAAGGGGAAATACAGTTATTAAACATGACAGGTAGCGCAAAAAAGTCAGATAAAAGGAAGTCTTTAAAAATATTCAATCTGTAATCCAGAGTTATTTACTAGTGCTAAAAGTATGGTACAGTATAGGCTATATTGATATGTAGGAATATGCACAAGAATAGATCATCCTCATAATTACATAAATATAAGAAGTGATGTCTGAATTTTTTTTTTTTAAATTTGTAGTAATTTATCTAGTTATTTTGAAACAAATTCAAATATGGCATGAGGAAACATTGACTGGCTAAAAGATTTCAAAAAGCCATAACATCAGACCTTACAGGTGTCTATCCATTTGTCTTAAGTTTCTCAAATCTACATAGAGACAAACCTTGTAATATTTACTATCAGTCAATAGGAACGTTGGATTTTGGTCAGATCCAAATCCAGTCAGCGCTTCACTCTCTCTCTCTGCTAATGTTTTTTCATATTCATTAGCTATATTAATCACAAATCAGAAGTTAGCTCATATGTCTTTAATCCATCTATACCACAGTGAAAGAAAAGTGAAAGCTACATTTATGGTGTAGGTGAAAAGAGAATACAGTTCAATCAACAGAAAAAATCTTGTTGTTAAATTGGCAACCTCAAAGGAAAATTGCTAACACCGCCTAGCTAGCTCAACTAGTAAAGCAGGGATGCTGCAGTGCTTTTTACTTGGTAACAACTCAAATAGTAACTCTAACTATGTCATTCTTGTAAATTAGTGGGTGTGTGTTTCGTTTGTCCTGCAGAATCTCTTGTTTGTGCTGAATATGCTGTGAAAGTAGGAGCTTTGTGAATATTCCACTTTGTCTTCCCTATTATCTGCAAAACCTTTGGATAACAGACTGAGATACCATTTATTAATGTGATAATTATCATTAAAAAAATTACATAGTCAACATCAAAATAATTGTGAAGTTGCTACAACAGAAAGTAGTTTTACTTTTGTGCATGTCAGTGATAGTGTTCATAATTTTGAAACATATAATTTGCTTCTACATTGTAATACATAGCAGATACAAACTACAAACAAGCTCCTCATAGCATGAAAACTAGGTTCATATTATAGATGTCACATGTCAGTTTTGGAGACATTTCACAAATCAGATGAATAAAATATTTTTTATTTTACTAGAATAATGTGAGGAGCAGCAAAGATGGTGTGATGGTGAGCACTGTTGTCTCGTCTCCAGCCTCTCTCTAGCAACCCTTAAAAAACAAAAAAACAAATTATAGTTCATAAATAGATGGATAGATCCATGCAATAATTTCTGGGTCAAAGTTAACTTTTTTCAAATCAAATGTCAATCAAATCAATTTGTTTTACCTCAATTTTTGAATGCATATTATTAAATGATTGTGCAGGGATATTTTTGGCATATTATGTATTCCCAATGCTGTTACACTTAGGACTTTTTGGACAAATGGTCTGACCAAAGCATTGTGAAATAGACTGCATAACCCTGTGACCCTTAAAAAAGCATGTACAAGGAAATTAATGAAACAGTTAGAAGAATTCCCAAAGGACATGTTGCCAAGTCAGTTTTTGTGTGCTGTTCTTGTATACAAAATTGAAAGAGAAAAGAAACAGTGCATTTTGAATAAACCAGCTAACAGAGACACATCAAAAAAAGCAAACACTCCATTGTTTTGAGTCTGAACTGTTCAGTTGTGGATATTTCTCAATCTGAATGACATATAACCTGACACAAGCCATAAAACATATGAGCATGTGCCATGTATCCTCAACAAGTAACTTTTTAATTAATTTAAAAAACTTGCACAAATCCTGTGCTGTCTTTCAACTCATAAGGGAGCAGTCACATACATTAAGACAGTGCTGCAATTCAGCGTTATAGTCATGCACATTTATTACATTTACTCTGGATAGCTCAAACAGCCATGCATAACTCAATCCATCTCTGTTTTGTGCCTATAGTTGTGTTTGAGATGAATATATGACAAAAAACTGCCACAAATGTGCATAAGAATTTGTGCTGAATTGAAGCAACAGATAAATTAAAGAGCTGCTTCGCTGATTCTCATTTTCTAAAGTAAACAATTACAGCTTCTCATGGTTCTTTATCATCATTTTGACTTTTGAATTTCTCTTTTTTTAAAAATACAGTATCTCTAAAAACATGTCCTCATGTAGTTATGCCTTTCCCGGTCATTGTTTCTCAGTCTCTTGCTTTTATCTGTCTGCTCTTCTTGTGTGACCCTGTTTTAAAACATTCCTATAAAACTTAAACAGAAAAATGGTCTTAAAAATGACATACTAAATGTTACACTATGCTAAACTGTACTGATTGCATATTCACATTAAAAGGCTGTACATGTAAATTTTTACTAAAATTCATAATAACATTTGAGCGACTGATTGTCATTATATTCATCACTGAGCTTTGATTGTTGCTAGATATTAAGGCTGCAACTGTAAAAATGTGCAGTAGCAGCCAATCCACTGTTTGCACTTTTTTAATGTTCAAGGAGAAATTTCTTCACAAAACATAAAAAAGCCAACAGTGATTGTGCCCTTGACTTTTCAACACAGGCTGTTTACAATAAAAAAGTCTATAGAGTCTGTACATTGTAGGGTGTTTAAAGAGTATCTTGTCTAAAAATGCACTCTGGGCTCTCCTGCATTCTGAGAAAAATCAAAAACCAAAACAAAACATCTGTGAGGATAGAGGGAGGTGTAGAGGATGGTGGTTCAAAACAACATTTAACAAAATTTGAATACAGTTTTTCCAGTGTTTATTACATTGCCAGCAGTATGACAGCCCCTAGACAACACTCATGAAAGTAATTATCTCAATAAAGCCTAGGTACAAAAACAATCCAGTGCCTCTTCTTTGTGGACATTAGCCTGTTGGCACCGCTGTGCTGTGACTGTGCGCCAGATAGTCCTTTATAAGGATATTCCCTGTTGCCAACCATAATTAATTGCTGTACAGTCTTCGAGGCCATAATGCTCATCAGTTATTAATTAGAAATTCATTTCACTGAATAAATAATGCTCATGATTGATGATGAAACTTGTAATTAGGTTCTTGGAGTAATGCACAGGGGAGAAAGCCTTTACACTTGAATCCAAGCTATTAAATACTGCTCATTTAAGGGACCGCTATACCTCTTGTCATAAACCCAGGCTGCCACGGTAGCGTCTGGATTCAGGAAGCAGGAACATAAGTTGTTATTCACAAAGGTTATGTCAGACTATATGCTTTAACAACAATTTATGCTGCTGAGCTCTTTTGTTCATGAAAACTAAAAATATTCATTCCCAAAGCATCAGATTAGAGCAGCAATAACCTGTTATCAAAACAACAGCCTAAAGTATATTAGGTTATTACTAATCTGTGTCCTTTTGATCATATAGCATTGTTGCTATGTTACAAAAATCTCATGGGTCCTTCCAGGCATCACATAGCCTACAGTCTTTTTAAGTGACGAGAGAGAACTGTGAAAACTCAAGCCATCTATGGCTCACTATTGATTTTACACAGAAGACCCAACCATTGTTGATAGCCTTTTTGATATATATTTTCTTGCAACCACCAGCCCCTTTGGAGTTTTGTGGAAAATAAACCAGTCAATACACACCTATTAGGATTTCTTGATCTGAGCTCATAAACTTATAGTGTACAGTGTTTCCGATGCTTATTGTATCATAATAGCATAAAAGCATAAAAGCTAGTATTTTTGGAGGATGACCAATTAACAATATAATGGCTTTCTGTATTATCTTACTTTTAGGCCAATTACCATGACTGAATAGCAGTAGAGATGAAGGTGCATCATGGTGCTGCTCAACAAACAGACAGAAGTAAAAAAAAAAAAAAAAATACAAAACAGCAGCTGGTGATGGTGTAGCCTCATCAAGCAAGAATACTACTGGTCCTTTTTCACCTGTCATCATGGGTCGGAGTGAGCTTGGGCAACCCCCACTCCTTCTCCCTTTTGCTAACTAGTATCTGCCCTATTAGCAATTTATAATGGAGATCAAGAAGTAGTCAGTGGAGAATGAAGACAACTGTCTGCACCCATTCCTAATTGGCTTTATGTTCTCTTTCTGATAAATGGCTTGCAACTACTATAGAGTCCCGTGGATTTTATTGCCCTAATAGGACTCCGTAACTGGATTTACTAACAGATAGCAGGTCAAAAAGGACATAGAGAGCAAAAATGTTAATTAATATCAATAATGGCCAATTATTAGTTTGACAGAGGGATCCAAGCTAGCTGTGTGCTCTAATGACTCTGAGCTAACTTGAAGGGAAACACTGGCGAATTAGCATAACTGTGTATGCGCACTCTATGGAGGTGCCCAGCAAACATCTGTTATGTTAGAAATTCAAATAGAATTCCTATTAGTAACCCTGGCTGTGGTTGCATAATCAGTCATTCTTCTCTGGCCATTTTTGAGGCACTAACAATGCCCTTGTGACTGGTGGAACTCCTCCCTTTGGGCTTTCCAATCAAATCTGGCCCCATGTGGATGAGGTCCTAACAACAGACGAGGCAATGTGGACTTCTGAGGGGAGCTTTGTGCTCTGACAGGAGCTCAATCTATCCACCCATGACACATGAGTGAAGAAAGGAAAACTGTTATTTATTTGAATACAGCAGATACGAGTTAAGGAATTATTGTAGGAATAGAGCTTTCTGACTTGCTGGGATACAGCTACTTATTCCCCTGTGTCCTTTGTGTGTTTTTACTCACATGCAAAGTGTTTTGGAGGCACTGAATTGCTTGCAAGTTGTATTTATGCCATGGATTCTAGTTCAATACTGAATAAATACAGTACAAAAGAAGATTTATTAATTTATACTGAGGTCATCTGAAGATAGCAGCTTCTTAAGGATATTGAAAACAGAAAATAGTCTGCTAAGGAATTGATTTTCTATTTGGAGCAAGTAATGTTATTTCTCTGTGCCTTGTGGGAATCACTGGATACTACTGTATGGATGCTAACGGGCATCTTGTGTTTGTTGTTGAACTATCTTTTTAATCAATGGCTGCTTTTATGCAGAGTAAATGCTCTCAAAGACAAAAATCATCAGCATCCAAGATTGGTAATATTTTTATATGATGACATAAAATAAAAATGAAAAGTGGTTATCTTGTGGAGGTTATTGAGTTGCCTTGAATTGCTGCTATTTGAGCTTAATTCTCCATACTGACACCATTATGCAGGAAAGATGAAGGAACAACAAGAGCTGGATATTTTATTGGGGCTTAATGTTTCGTCTACCACCTCAACAATACATAGATATAAAGTAATGCTGATACATTTTTTTAATGTTATTATCTAATAACACTATAACCTATTTTTAGTGTTACTGTCTTGGATTTTTTTACACTGCGCTCAATGTTTAATGCAACATCTCTCAGTGTAAGATATAATAATTCTCAGATTCCCTCTTCATCTCTCATTGATTATAATTACTTAATCAGAAAGACAATTACTAGTTCTAGACTATTTTTTTCTAGCATCTTTAGCACCAGTCAGTTCTCTAACTCAGTTTACTCACTGCACTTGAAGGTTTGCCTGCATACGCTGCCTATGCCAAAGTATGTGTGTATCACTGTTTCTGCTTTTCTTACCCAGTGTTGCAGCTGCATGTGTAAGAAAATTTCAAAAATTTTAATGTGTAAATACTTCTGCATTTTACAGGGATATTTCAATCTATCCTTAAATTTTTAGGGTCGGAAAGTTGTATTGTGCTCAGTTTTAATGTCAGTGCATTAATTCTTAAAGTAATATTACCCCCATCTATCTGCAGAATAATGTGAGAAACTTACAGTTTTGAAGCAGATTTTAAACACACGCAAATGTTTACAGTGACTTTGACATGAGAGCAAAAATGTGTGAATATTTTCTTGAAGTGTAAAATGTAAAATGAAGCTTTTTCTACAGAAGCACCATCAGTAGTTTGTGGCTATAAAACAAACTAAAATCCATCTAAGCTTGAAACAGAATCTGTACTCATAGTTCTGCATGATCATTATAAACCTTTGAGCAGAATATTTTGTTTTCATTTTATCATCTTCATCAGGTCACTTTACAGTAAAAAATGTCTCTCACTTTGTGTCTGAAGGTCCAGTTTCATTGCTGAATTTTGGAGGACGATCTTTGGACTCGTCACTCTTCATAGACAAACAGCTGGATGCTGGAGACTCTGCTCTCTGTCTGTAGGACTGAACTCTGCAAACACCAA
>JAPZDY010000005.1:10871164-10881558 GCA_029783645.1 Ctenochaetus hawaiiensis
CCGATCTGGTGTGACCTTCTCTGTTATAATCTGAGCATGTAATTCCCTCTAGTGTAATGTCATGTTTGATCAGAGGAGCTACTAGTGTCCTGATCTCAGCAGTGCACAGCAGGAGGTGTGGTGAGTCAAATGGACAACCAGAGGTTCCCCTTAAGGGCAAAATTGACACTTTTCTGCATATTCTTTCCCTGCTGTAGTTGGCTTTGTGAGAAGATCTCATATTTTTTATACTAGAGCCGTCAGCAGTGTGATATTTGAAAGCAAAAAAATGATGACTGATTCTCCAATTTAAACTATCAAGAAGGAGGTCTTCATGGAATCAAAATTTAAGTAACTGTTTCGAGAGCAAATGTTTCTGAGCAGATTACTTGCTTATTCATTCATTTATTTATCTCATTGTAAATTCTTTGTTTCTTACTATTTAAATTAATATCTGCATCCTGATTAATACCAGTTTGTTAATAAAAAACAACATATGTTTGGTGCACAGTGCTGCATCCAACAGATTTTGGTACAGTATACATGACTGGGCGACTCCATGGTTGTATATATGAAATAGCTTCAGCTTTACGCTCCTCTCCATTCCACGGCCTCCGGTGTATAAATTTAGTTGATGGTTCTCGTTTCTCTTTCTTAATTCATTGCAGTCGGATTCCTCTTTGATGCAGTTCTGTTGTCCCCCAAACAATTCAAGTGGAGACAATGGAGGCATAATGATAGATCCGTGTACCCACCATCTGTAAGAGCAGCTGCTCCCTTGCATCTGTACAATATGCTGGAGCGGGGAGCCTCAGTAATCTGCATAATAAGGAGAGGGCTTATCTCAGTCTAGTTAATAATCACAAGCAATCGATGCACTTCATTCCCTCACTCTTGACTGATGAAAAAAGCAGCAAAGTTTTGGTATGTTTGCCGTATCCTCGAGATAGGCAGGGGTCACGGCGTAATGCCTAGCTGTTGATTTTGCCTGGAGCTACAGATTTAGTCTGTACTCTATTTCATCTTTTCATGAATACCATAATTACAGCAGGACGCTCTGAGTTATCATACTGCTTCTTCCCTCCTCACTCCCTTATAGGGTTTATAGCATCTGAAGCAAAGCTGGAGCTCATATCAGAATTGGGCGTATGACTCACAGTCTGTGATAAACACATAGCTTGTGTAGTGTTGATAGGTGTTGCACCTTATAAGCAATACTCTCAGACTGGAGAGAAGATTGGAGCTGTAAAAACACTAAAAATTCATTGCAAATGTAACCTCCTTTCTGAAATGCCTTCATAGATGCTGCTGCCTCTGTGCATGCAGTCATAACACAAGTGTAGTAAGTTGTTTTTTTTAAAAAGGCATCACATCTCAGCCCAAGGAAACATTAATCTCTGAACTGAGAATAGTTTTTTGCCTGTCACAAACGTAATAGTTTGCTTATTTGATGTAGACCTATAAAGAAATTATCATTTCAACTGCCAACCTCTTTTAGGGTTGGAAAGTGAAATAAATATGGGTATTGAATTTTTTAAAATTAGAATAATTTATAAAGAACTGATTTAAATATGAACACTTGATCATACATTATTTAACATTCTCTTTGAAAGAAACAGGGGGTCTTAAAAGTCACTGTTAAATTTAAATACTTGTTGACAGTTTAGGAGTGCACAGTCTATCTATTGATTGGCCTTTTTATGTTTTGTCTGTATGACATTGAAAATTTCGTCATGCAATTTAATAAATGCCTCTGAGGTTTGTATATTATTATTTTCTTAAACAAACCCCCTATTTATTACACTTCGTAATGCCCACTAAGGAGACACTAAATTGATTAGATAGAAGCTAAACAATAATATTGATCAACAAAGTCTCCCCCTGGTATTCTCTTGTTAAATATGCTCATTAAATCAAGTCTATTTAATACTCTGCAGTGTGAAAGTACAATGGTTTAATTGTTCATGTTGATTTAATTGTTCATGTTCTTTGTTCAAAATACTTTAAGAGCAGTTTCCATTTCAACAGTTTCTCTGAACAGACTCAGTGCTGTTTAAGAAAGCATATTAGTCTACATACGGTATTTTTTGCACAGGCGTTTAAATTTATAGTGGAAGTGATCATTTATAATTTTTCTGTCATTAAATCCTCTTTGTTTTCAAATTACCATCTTAGGTGAAATTAAATGTTTTTTAACTTGCTGATGTTATATGAATGAATGCATTTTCATATAGCCAGGAATATACAGTATACTATGTGTTTAAAATTGCCAACCACTTCCCATGGTTCCTGAACCTCCTAATTAAGCATGCATGATGTTTCTCTCCCAGCTGCTAGGCTTCTGAAATGCACTTGGCAGGTGTATTGAACCCCCCAGTGAGGCCCGAGAATGAGAGTAGTATATGTAGAAGTGCAGGTGTGACATGTTAGGAGGAGTCCAGGTGCTTATTGAGTTATCAGAGGCAGCCACTGCACGTTTGATTTATCATCTGGGGTTTAGCATTGCCATATCTGAGTGGTAATATAACAGACAACAGAATAAAATGTTCAGAAATTTATCTGCTGCAGTGCTGAAGTCGTGATAACTTACATGTGCAGTGTCAGATGCAGTGCAGCACCCACTGACACTTCTTGTGAAAAACTGATAATGCCTACTGAACCTGTATAATGACAACAAAGGCAAAATCATTGAATGCATAGTTTTAGCCAAGTTGAAGATTCAGTTTGAATTCACAGATTAAGTCTTTGATTTGTCACTGATTTGTGGTTTATGGTTTTTTAAGCTGCACTTGAATCAAATTGCTATAAATATATTTGAGCGTCTCATAAACTTCGTCCATTAGAATTAATTTTCAGGTAATCATCATAGACCATGGTCTCTGTAATGTGAATGTCGTGGTTAGTTTTGCACTCTTCAAAGCCTTAAACTCAGAATGTGCCAGCCAGGCTGCATGAGCACATAAAAGGTACCCAGATTTATGGGACGGTTTTTATCCTGGACTCAGGCACCATCTGATAAACAAGCACTCTTTGCTTGAGGCTAAATAATACTCTTTGAGGTCCTGATTTACAATGCTGGGAAGGGCCCATTTGTGGTTCAGCTCTGAGGCACGCACCTCTGTGATTGGTCATCCGTAAGCTCAAAATTTGGGCTCAGATCTACAGCTCACGAGCTTAAGGATTGCTAAATGGACAAATGCATAAGTGACGGTTGGTTTTTATTTAGAGTTAATAGATGAAGAGAAATGAACTTTTCAGACATGTGAAAGGCTCTTAGATTTAACAAAATCCTTCCCAATTCCCTCTGATTGAAGCTAAAACTGAGGCAGCGTGCAGCCAATCTAATATTCCTGGCTTTTTAAAAGGAAACTCATTGGGGTATTGGTCCACTACATGGACTCCTAAGAGATCTGATTAAAGGGAAATCCCTCAATGTTATACCCTCACCTTCTCCATAATAAATCAGATGCACATTGCAAATGTCTGAATTCATCTCGCATGCCTTGGTTGACATAGAGAACAGGTTTCTAGTGATGGAGATAGGTGCTCAGAAACACTAATTGCGCTTTGCCCTTTTCATATATCCTCATATACAACACTTTTTTCAATAAACTTTGATTTAGTAAGAAAATCTGACATTTGTTCAGCCTTTATTTTTTACTACCTGGGGTCTTGATCCAAGTAAGGTTGTTGTCTTCAAGACACATTTAAAAGGACCTTGTTTTAAATGCACGATATGTGATTTCTGCCACTAGAGGTCTCACAGTCTAAACAATTAATACAAAGATGTAGTTTGATGACGTAAATTTGCGTAGGAGTAAGGGAATTGATTTCTTATTGTTAAACAGCCTTCACTGCAGATGAAAATCAGTCTGACTTACGCAGAAAAGATTACAAAAGAGGTAATTAAATTTTATTTGCATTATGGTTAGTCATGTTAGCAGATTTGATAGCTTAATCTTGAGTGTCATGTGCTGTTTTTCCAGGAGTCAAAATTAGATAACAAATTAAAATTTTAATCTTACGTTAAATAAAATAACAGATTTTTCTGTGTTTGAACCATAGATAAAAATAAACATCGATTATGTATTTCCACTTTCCCATCGCTGCAAACTTACTCTGGGGATGTTTATTTGGAGACAGTCTGTGCGTTCGTGATCAGTGGAAGGGGCGATGGTACCAAAGTCCCACAAATGCAGGAATGTGACTCTGTTGTGGGCAATTAGTTGTCATCCTTGATGTTAATCCTCTTTTTTTTTAGCATTAAATAACTACTTAAAGCCAAGTTAATAAGAAAATGGAAAACTTAAACACACCAGGGTGAACTACCTAAGATGACAGAAACCAGCTTTGGGGGGAAATTTATTTGTTGTGTACTGAGATTATTTGTTTTGACCCAAGTTCCATTTGCTAACATGGAGGGACAGGATTTATGAATGACTGAGGTCAGGTGGTGATTGAGATGTATTTTTGCTTTGATTTTGAGGAATATTATTGAAAACATGTGGGATAATACAAGTACACTGCCGAAAAACAAATATTATAAAAAAAAGTCCTTTTCAAACATTTTAATGCAAAAATGGTATATATTTCTTCTGTAACAACATAGTCACATAATCATTGATGATGGTGTTTTAGTTTGATTTTTTTTTTATAATTGCCACATGCAGTAAACTGGTGGTGAGCAAAGTCAGCATCTAGTTGCATAAATAAAATTATATATATATCATTTTTAATGTTTTATTGTACTGACTTTGAACATATTATTTCAGCTCAGCCTACATTTGTCAGTCCTCTCATGTTGCACCCAATACATAAGACTCTCCTTTTACAGACTTCAACTTTAAAACCTCACACCTCTTTGAGATATATTTATCCTTGTATCAAATTTCACCAACCGAGCTTTCCTTCTTAACCTGCCACTTTTAGCTGCAGTTATTTAAAGAACTTCAAAAACAAGTAGAAGGTGTTTTTGCTTGTTTAGTGCTTTATAGAAATTAAAACGCTGTCATTGTGGTTTAAGTACATCTATTTTAAGTGCTGTCTTTTATTTGATGTTTATGGGGTTGTGAGAAGGCCATGACATTGTTGGGTCATATTTTGACACATTAATTGGACGAAGGGTTTTTCATCACAGCTGTTGGGAAATTAAGAGGAGATTGAAAACCCCTGATGTCTTGTAATTACTGTTTCATGTTGTGTAGCCTCACTTAGGAACAGCAGCACTCTCTGATAAATGGGCAGTAAAGACGATAATGGAGCAACTACCACACAGAAGAGTTAAGAGGGAAACGTCCAAAATTGAGGTAAAGTGAAAGTAATTCTCCTTGCATTGCTTGGAAATTAATACAAAGTATTTTTACACCCCTATGTAACTCATTAAAAGTCAAAATAGAATTACATGGTTAACTGTAATCACATTCAAGAATTAACACAAACAACTATACCATTTTGGCAGTGTAGCAGCATGCTAAGCAAAGGAAATGTTCCGCCCAGTGTGTTTCAGGCCACGTTCCAGAGGGGGTGGTGGTTGGGGGGGGGGGGCTGCATTCAAAACAAACCGCTGTCCCTGATATCAGCTGGTTAATCCTCTCCTTTTAGTGGCTTTATTGGTTCATTCAAGAGGGTCTGTTGACATTCCCCCTACCCTGTTAAAAGGCGACTGCATCTCAAGTGAAATCTGGAGTGTTCTTTACACAGGCGGGGAGCCCCATGTGGCTCCTGCCTCCCAGTGGGCCTGTGATTTTCCTGCTTTAAGTGTCTACTGTCAACACTAATTTGTCCCACTCCTCCTCCACCCCCTCCAGAGGGGGACGCTCTCCTAAAGTTTTAATAAAAGATCAGCTATAACTCCCTGTTTTCTGGGGGTGAGACAAGAGCTTTAAAAGCCACAGAGGCAATAAGATGCCAGGTAATGATTACAAGGCTTGAACAGAAGCAGTTACCAATACCACATGCTGTTTTACACAGCACACTGAAAGTGTGTCCTGCATCTAAAGGCTGTCTCTACAGGAGTCATGTACAAATCAGATAAAAAGCAAAGTTGGAGTTTTCCTTTTTTGTGAGCTTTTAACAAAAATACAATTTCATTTTGATTATATGAAAAAACAAAGCTGATTGTGTGGTTTAAAATCCAGAATAGTGTGTGATAGTCTAGTCTTAATCCCATGGTAGTAAAATAGAGGAGTGGTATTATAAGTACAGTGGGCCAAAATATAGATATGTTACTTGGCAAGCCATTGTCTGATCAGTTAAAATGAACCACTCAACCAATGTTCAGATAATGTCTGTGTAAAAATATTGTTTAAAAGTACCACTTAATTTTTTTGTTGTGTTTACTGTGTGACCCCATGTGTCTTCTGCCACTGTTTGTGGCCTAATACAAACTGAAAATGTGTCGCAGCTCAGTAAATCCCTCTGTGCACTTTCATTTATCCATTTTTTCTCAGGATTAATAAGAGCAACATGATTGCAAATAATAGTTTCTGACATGTTTTGCTTGAATACCATTTCACAGCTCGACAAAGTAAATTGCTCCATTTCATTTGTCTGCCTTTGATG
Organism: Ctenochaetus hawaiiensis; assembly: GCA_029783645.1. Classification (NCBI taxonomy): domain Eukaryota; kingdom Metazoa; phylum Chordata; class Actinopteri; order Acanthuriformes; family Acanthuridae; genus Ctenochaetus; species Ctenochaetus hawaiiensis. Next base: position 10,877,705 of record JAPZDY010000005.1, read on the forward strand.
TCTAAAGGAAAATCAATGCAAAAAGTAATTTCTCTCCTGCCATTTAACTAAATTCCCATCTACCTGAATGATAGGTCCCTGGGAAAGCAGTCAGGAGACTTTCTTTTCAATTATCCCTGACTTGTTTACATAGTGTTTTGTTCACTGGACTAGATGTTAACATACAAATCTCATATGGGTTTGGCTGTTATTGAGAAAGCTTAATACAATTTCACTTCTAAGGTAGGCAAGAACCATGCAGGAAATTGTTCAATATCTCACTCGAAGCCCAATTTTCACTGCATTGTTTTGTCGCACAGTGTATTGTAGGTTTATGGTAATGTAATATGCATAATTCATACACCTAGGGCCCCCTCCTTATTTTTGATTCTGCTGTCCTGCCTGTTCATCTGAAGCCGAATTAATGCTACATTGTCCATTAGGCGGCCATAACACAGGGCAATGCTGTCACACACTTTGGTTGAACTGAAATTCCCCCGAGGCAAATGGTATTCTTCATTTTTCCATTTTTGTAGACGGGCTGTACAAGAATTGTTTTACAAAACACCACATTTCTCATTTTCGGTCAAGACTGATGTTTCAGATGCCGAGATAATAATTCACCAAAGTAATAGGAAACGGCATTGTCATGAGGAACTAATGTTTTTTTCTGTGCCATCCTGAGATAGAATTCAGCTTTGCTTTGTGCAAACTATGTTTCAGCTTGTTCTATTCTCAGGTGGATCAGTGGCTGTGAGAGCACAAAGAGAGAGCGTTGGATGTGGCTTGTTATCCTCTCCAGGGTTCACTTAGAGAGCCCCAGACTGCTGCAGTTGTGACCTTCATAAGGCGCTGTCTCCCTGCTGGGAACGCACACACACACACATACACCAAGCACATCCACTCCACAGCCGGCACTCATTGGGTCATGATGGGGCTAAGCAGCCCCATTACAGCATGCTCATCTAGGCTGCGATCACGTGCACAAAGCATAGAGATGGACTCTAGCCAAGAGGTCTTGGGCCCGTGGTCTGAAGCTCCACAGCCAAAGAGTACAACTGTACATAAAGCTGCAGGAAGGAGTGTAACAGTTGTAAAATAAAGTAAAATAATATTCCTTTTTGTATGCTGCATCGGTGTCATCTTTTTCTCATGATACCATTCTTGAGATGTTTCAGGCTGAGCTCAGTATATTATTAATCCATTTTTCTGACGTGCTGTGGTCAGTTTAATGATCATTATGTGGCTCAGATGGAAAAACAAGGGAATAAGGTGAATCAATGATCGATTTTACAATGTGACTTGATTCATGGGTAGTGCTGTGATAAATGGCTGTCTTATCGAGCTTGAGGGTAACTGTTTTGAAATAAATTTGTATGTTGTGAGAGAGAACTCGTGAGAAAGGCCTTTTGGCTTTGCTTTTTAGTGTTTTATTAGCTGATCAGTCTTAATAAGCCATAACATCCCGTTGTGTGCTGTTCAAGAGAACATACTGTGTTAGTTAATGATTAAAGATTACACAGCAGCATACAGTGTAACTATGAGACATATCAGATATTCATTATGAGACTGTCGCTGCAGCTGTGCCTTCCAAAATCTTCTGAGATCCAGATTTTAAATCCCCATGCACCGCATAACCCCATGTTGTTTTTCTCCAATTTTTCATCGAATTAGCAAAATGAGATACAGAATTGCCTTTTTCAATGAGGTATGTAGCTTCTGTGCCAGCTCTGTAAGAACATGGGCATGTATAATATCAAGCAGAGGATCTGTCTTTGATTCTAGCTGATGGGAGGGCGAGCTTCACCTAAAGGTACTGAAGCAAAGAAATAATGGTATACTACACTGCTTGTGAAAAGCAATAGGAGAACGGAGGGGGGTTCACATTAAAAGTGTCTCTCTAGGTAGCTGACATGACGCGACTAGTCAGACGTAAATAATGACAGACGGAAACTATCATGAGGTCTGTGAAGCATCCGCATGCTGCCTTCATTTTCTGTCTAACCTTGCATTGCTAGCAGCTCACCAGCTCTAGAGATCATTTAAAAAGCAGACTAACGATGCTGCCAGACCCAACACCAGTCAGAAGGATTTGCGTGAGTGTAGATCAGCTAAATAGATTTTTATTTCAGCAGCACATAATGATTCCTATATGGTGACATTTGCCATTTTTTAGATTCATGTATAATTTCTTAATAATTAATAAAAAATATACTTTAAATCACATAATTCTATAGGGCTTTCCTGCTGTATTAATGAGAGGAATGTCTGTGCCGCTTTTCTATTACATGTATGTTCTCCAAACTACTGCTGATGAGAAAAATAGGGTTCATTTTTCTCTTTAAGTGAATGTGTCACTTTTTGAGTGAGGGTAAAATGATGATGCAAGAGGACTAAAAGTTAATATCAATTCATTGAATGACCTGGTGCTTCCATGTGTTGGCTTTTTAATTATATTCTGTTCATATGACATACAGTTGCTTTACTACCTGTAAATCAAATTTAAATCAGGTATCAAGAAGGGTGCAATTGAGAAAGATGGGCCTAATTCTAAAATGTTTATTTTTTTGCATTGCATTGGAAGAGATGAGCAGAGGCTTTTTTCAAAACAATGCACCAACCCACAACACATCTGAAATAACATTGCTGTAATTACTTTATGGCTGTCACACCTTTATAGTGTTTTTATACATCTGATTAGGTCATTTATTTCTTACTTTAACCGGTAAGCACATGCGCATATTTCATGCAGAGAATACGAGATATGTTGCATTTAAGTGATATGAAAAATAATTTGAATATCTGCATAGACTCTTATTTATTGTCCCGGCTCACCGGTTCCTTACAAGAGGACAATAACAATGCAAAACAAGAGCCCATTCTGCTCTATAATTAAAATCATCTTTGGGGACATGTTTTGCTCTGCACACAAAATTTGAAACTTAAAAAATGGCATAGTAATATATTTGCATAATATAACAATGAGTCCCACTCAACAAATTTATTAGTCTAGATTCAGAAAAAGCGATGGCAAAGCAACTTGCGTACTATAATTGGCATCTTGTGGTTTGCTTTCCTGAGGAGAAAGTGAATTTTATATGCTTTTATAATAAATAGCATATTTAAGCACCCAGGAAATCACTGCAAGACATCCATCCTACATCGTTTCATTTATTCTAGTGTGTTTAATTAAAGCTCGGAAACTACATGCAATTTGTGTCTGAACAGTGTCTAATGTCTGAGACTGGTTATTAGATATTAAATTGATGCATAATTCAGGCAATTAAGAAAGTAATCACACAAAGTAATGTAATGGAAGTTAATTATTACTGCATAAGCAAACAGTTCATCAATGCTAGTTAACGCTGTGACTGCATCCCTAATATGCTCACCAAGCACGGAAATTCCTCCCCCTCAGTGTTTTGATGTGCTGATTAAACATTGTAGAGGCAGATTAGTGAAGAAAAGAAGCAAGGCCCTCTCACCTCCACTGTTTCTGAGCGACAGGGTTCAGTGTGTTGTCGCAGCAGGGGAGTGGGGGGGCTTTTTGCCCGACACCTCTTCAAGCGCCAAAAATGACGAGGAAGGTTGTTTCAGTGCAGCCAAGTTCACTGTACACTGATATCGCAGGAAGTGTGACTGACTGACTACCATGATCTGTTTTTGGTTCCCTCTCCCTCATACCCAATGATTTCAGATTTTTACCACATGTGTGTCTCCCTTTTTTGCATGTTCTTTTTTTGCACACTCGATACTATACATGAGTATGGGACTGGACATAAAAACAGGTATTACAAAATAATGCCATACAATCTAACATTATCTGCTGAAGCCTCAGATGTTCCTATAATGTTTTTGTCTGTCTGTCTAGTTAC
>JAPZDY010000005.1:10890441-10916037 GCA_029783645.1 Ctenochaetus hawaiiensis
GTTCACAATCTCAACTCAGTTTAATTTGTAGAAAAAGTATGCACAGGTGGCAACAAATTTACATTTAAATACTTACTTATTTAGTAATTTAATTTATTAAAAATAATTCATAAATAATTAAATAATTGCTTAAAAAATGTGAACTAAACTAATAATTAGACCACACCTTTACTGAACATTTTAGTATATTTTATTGCCAAAATATTTACTTTAGGTCCTTTAGGTACAGTACAAAGTCCCTGACATCTGTTTTATTGGAAAATGAGGTTGAGCAAAGCCAAAGCACAGTATAGTGCTATACACTTTTACATTGGAAACTATTCACGAAGGTAACAATGTTAAATGATAGCATTATGTCTATAGTAATGCAATTTAACATCCACTCAGACTGCAAAACCCTCCTCTCAACACTTATCTCTTGAGGCGCCTGAAGATAATTGAATGTCTTTTAAACTGCGGATGATCATTTAACTAGCTCAGTGGTCAAGGCAACAGCCAGCAATTTTGCAATCTGCCATTGTGATGAGCAATCAAATCAACATAAATTTAGCTTAAGTGGCTCTAAATAAAAAGCACACCTTTTATATGAGTATAGTTATGAAAGTATACGATGAAATTAAATGCCATTCTCCAAGAAAACAAAGCCCAAAGCGCTGTGACAGCTTTGACATAGACAATGCCTTTAGTGACAGGAATGAAACAAATTAATTGGAACCATAACACTTTCTCTCTAAAGGTGAGGTAAACACACCTGACTGTATATTTTTCACCATCAGTTAAATCTCAATTGGATCTAAAAATAAACCCCAAGACATTGAACAGTTTAATGGATTTTGACGTCTCTGCATTATGCTGTCACTCCAGTATAAATGAATCATAACTTTGCTCTGCACCAAGGAATTACCATGCATTTTGAGAAAATGCATTGTGCGCCAAGCTGTGAATTATGATGCGAGATCAAAATAAATGTGTAATGACTTTGGAGATGCCCAGAATAATTTATTGGGTGGAGATAGTTCCATATTGAAAAGAGAGCCTAAGTGGGATACAGAAGCTCTGTGCACTGACACTGCCCTGAATGTGTTTGAATTCTGAAATGTCAGCGTTAGATAGGCAAAGAATCCAGCCTGTTTACTGAGGCTTGGTAAATGAGGGCTTCATTTGCGATGCAGCAGTATTCAATTATATGGTTATTTATTGATCAGAAACAATATATGTCTGTCTGCAGCATGTAAAGATGAATTCAGAGGATAAAAAGAAAGTGTCAGGGAAATTGGCCGATGAAGGATTGCATTTGATCTGGGTGGGAATTCAAGAATGGAGACAGAATACCCTTGTGTTAAAAAATGGGCCAGAAGTGTATTTGCAATTAAAGTTTTCCTCAAAGAACTGTCAAGTGGGATTTGAAATGAGAAGAAAAAAAGCATAACAATACTGAAATAAACTAGTGGGAAAAAAATGTTTCCAAGATGGGTCAGAAAATAAATTCTACCTATCTTTTATAACCCATGTTTGTCTAGTAAAGACCAGAAGTAATAATTAACAATGGAAAAAATATGGTCTGAAAGAAGCAAATTTTTTAAATTTATTTTAATACTAATCTAGGTTTTGTTTTATTTATTTTCATAATATGGATGGGTATTTTTTATGTGACAATAGTTTTGTAGCTAACCATAGTTTGTGAAAAACTAGTAATAATATTGTTAAAGTTTGTTAGCTAATAGCCAAAAACGTTCCCTCATCATGTTCCACAACATGTTGGCACAAGTTGGCCAACATTGAACTTAAATAACACTTAACTGATAAACTTATTATCTACTTTTTTTCTAATCAATTTTTTTGTAATTCTCTTGATCCAGCTTGTCTGTTGTGAGTGCAGATATTGATTAACATCAAACTGACGTCACTAAATCCTACACATTCAGATTCCATAGTCCACTTAAATTTAACTTATTTTTAATTTTTTTTGTAAAGTTTTGTTTTTTTTGTTCTCTACAGACCTTACACAATATTAACTCTGAATACTTTATAAAGAAGCATTCTTTGATGTTCATTCATTGCTTTTGGAATTTAAATCATAATCTACTTACTTGTCGTAAATAAAGCACAGCTGTGCCAAACATTCAAAGAGCTGCTGCAGAAATTTGCAGTCCTAAAACTGTTTCTTTGTGAAGACAACTTTCGCCACAGGTTTAATCGGATTGCTTTGAAATACTTTTTTGTATATTTTTGCTCTTTCATTAAGAAAAGCTGTGGGGTTTAACACAACTTGATGAAACCTTACACTCAATACCACCAACATTCGTAAAAATAATAGAAATAATAATAGTTATAATAGTAACGGTAGAAATAATAATTGGTTAAGGAACTGTGACGGGAATTTTCACTAATGTTAATGATCGAGTGATTTATCAGTCCATGAAAAAATAACTGGGGAATTGAAAAATGACTGTTTTTTGAAGTCCTTTATGCGATCTATGAAACATCATAATTTTATTTATAATAATAATAATAATAATAATAATAATAATAATAATAATACTACAAAAAAATAACAAAACATCTCTAGCCAGTCGTGGTCATCTCTGGGCTGTCCCAGAGCATTTTGAAGAATAAAGTGTGAAACTTTACATCTTCTGCCCCTCTGTTAGCTCATTTACAGGGCTCAGCTGAAGTGTGCTGGGGTGTGTGATGCACCAGCGCACTCACTTTACATCCCCACTGTAAACACTGTCTATTATATTATTCACAACAGTGTCCTCCAGAGAGATGGATCCCGGTGAGGGCCCTCTGAATATGGAACACCAGCTATTGTGCTTACCTGCTGCCCCATATCAGCGTGGCCCACAGTGGCCCTTAGATGGTTCTCGTTCAGATCTCTTTAGCTGGGCTGGAGGGTAATCCCTGGGCAGCCGGGGCTTCTCTGTTGTCTCCTGGTTGTTTTCTGTGTAGTTCATAAATTATAGATGGGCCATGTCGAGGGCCATCATGCTGCCTGATCCCTGTCTGTGCTGACAGCTGTATGATGCGCACTGAGTGCAGCAGATTGGGAGCTCAGAGTTTCATCAATAAATATCACTCTGACCCTCACACTTGGCCTCGTGTCAGCGGTCAAGGTAATGGCTTTTTATTATCGTGAAGGGCAGCCCAGCGTGGGGTAGTCTTAAGGTTGCTCGTCCATCTCAGGTCTGGAGACACAAAGACAGACAGAGAGGGAGAGGAAGAGAGAAAGAGAGAGCGAGAGAAGAGAAGAGTAGCCGGCCTAAAGTTTAAATGGACTGGGATGTTATTATGTGAAGCCTGAGGATGAGTGTGGGTGTGTTGTGTGTTTGACAGGAAACAGCAGGGAGCTTTTGTGTAGTGCTCCGGAGGAAGTAGTGATTTTCATGGACACATTATTGGATTAAATTAACCTTATTAGCCAGCTGTGATGAATTCTATTGAGCTTACAGCTTCACAGAGATCTCCAAAGAAATTGTGTGAGAGTGTGTGAAAATGTGAGGCTGTTTCTATTTTTACCCGTTTGTGTTTGATTTTGGAACTTATCTGTCTGTGTCTGTGTGTGTGTGTGTTAGCTGATGGTTAGCTCTAACTGCCTTGGCTCATAGATGACAGGGCTTGAAATGCCATGATTGTGTACTGAAAGCTCAGGCAACTGTACATGCTGCATGATGTCTTCAGAATACAGGTTTTTAGACAAAACAATATAGAACAGAACAGCATTTTGTCTAAAGTTCATTCATCAAAAAGCTGCATATTTTGAAAAGGGTAAAAGCCCCACACAACCCTGTCAGGGAAGCGCAAAGGCTAGATACTATAGATTACTTTAATCCCCTGCCAGATATAAAAAGGATAATTACATATTTGTGGTGGAGGCTGTGTGGTGAAAAAATCAATACAGCCTTTTTTTGTATGACACTTCATTAGTGTGAAAAAATCTTGGAGCTGAGAAGAACTGCACTGCAATTAAATGGTTCTGCTACCTTAGACTTTGTAATGGCTCTATATTATTATCCAGTTTATTTGAAATAGTGGTTGCACTTGTGGAGTAATTGGAAACCATTGATTATGTACTTTTATGTCTACACTCTTGCACATCATTATGGAGAGAAGCAATAGTTAGTTAGCCTCTCTAATGAAGCACTAATTGCACTAAGTAGGTTAAGATGTTAGTCAAACTGCACTCAACTGAAATGACAGCACAAAGACTTTCAATTAATCTGAATACACTGACTAGCAGATGTTGTTTTGGACTGCATATCTCGTTGATTGTATTTGTTTTGTGTCTGATCCTGTTGCATAAATAGAAATTGTGTTTGTATCAGTGCATTGGCAGCAGATGAAATTGATCAGAAAGAGGGGAAATAAGGGGCGGCAGGGGAAAAAAAAAATCTAAGGTGATGGAATATAAAGTGGCCACTTTGCTGCTGTTTTCAGAAGGAGGACCATTTGTAATGTAGGCTCCCTCCTGATAATGTCAGCGGTGTAACACTGGCTGGTAATTGTACAGGAGTGTCTGTTAACTCATACCACTGTGTTAACATTTATTTAAGGATGTGAGGACCTTGCACTTAGTTTAGCCTTTGACATATTTCCAATGTGTCCGGTTGTAATGAAAATAACACAGCATAGAAACTGAGATAATATAATTTATATCATTTTATTAGAGCGTTGCAGAGAGTCACAAAATAGTGAAGTTAGACAGAGAGAGAGGAGGGATGACACACAACATAGGCCACAAGCCAGATCTGAAACCACAGCATCATAAAGCACATGGTTTGTCCCCTAATAGTCCACAGAGCCATGCAAATGTTTCTTTAAATAATTTCTGTATTAACATGCTTAACCATTTGTATTTCTAGCAACTTCTGTGGTGACTATATGTACTTTATTTTTGCTGCAACCGTTAAGTGATTATGTATAGACTTGCAACTGACTGCTTGTGTTGCAGAGAAATTGCATGTTAATTAAAGTACAAATGAATCTTTCCCATTCATAATAATTTATATTAGATTTTGCACTTGCCTTCAAATGTAGCTCTTATATTTAGGAAATGCATTAACATGGCATCATACTAAAAATCACTTATAGGAATTACATTGTATTTTTATTGATCTCTCTGTGAAAATAACCAATTATTTTTCAGGAATGTATTGAAAACTGAATGCGGCGTCCACTCAGCTGGGTGCAGAATTCATTGTCTGCAAAAATGTGATGGATTGTCCATTTGTGCAAATGAATTACCCTGTCTAGATATTAGTGTAGCACATTACCCACTGAGGTCATTATGGGAGATGCAGGCTGCCACCGTCCCTCTGCAGACCTGATGGTTTCAGTGTGGGTGGGGGCGGCGGTGGTGGTGGTGGTGGTGGGGGGGTCTGCTTGGACTGGCCGAACACTGTCCCCCATCATGGTCCTCTGTGGGTAGAGTGGTGCTGACAGTACACTCCTGGCAATCAGTCAGCTCGCCACCCACCACTATGCGCTATCCGAGATGTGGAGAGCGGGGTCTGTGCTGGTTACAGCTTAAACCCAGCAGCAGCAGGAGGACTTGCCGCCTTTGATCTTTTTTCTTTCAAAGGGCTCAAATGCTCACGCTTTTGTACGCTTGAGATACACTTCAGCCTTCACTACCCAGGAAGAGAAAAAATGTAAAAGTGCTGTCCGCTTGTTACAGATGTGGACCAATTCAAATTAAAAACTAAATGTCTGAATGGAATTAAATCTCACAATATTGTTGACTGGTTTAATAAGAGCCATCTGTTGAGCATGTTGAGCAGGGTAAGTTGGTGTAAACTAGAGTATTAAATGTGGGGTGGAGACCTCTATCAGGACCTCTTATTAACAGAAGCATGTTCTTGGTGGGGTTTTAAAAAAATCTCCTGGCTTTATATGGCTGTCTGGGGAGAGGGTCAGACCCTGTAAGCTGTCATTGCACATGAAAGGATTAATGTCATCTTATAAGATGGGGGGAAAAGCCGTCTTATAGTTATTTATTCTGTTTCATTCACATTCTGCTGGCTCTGTAAAAGAAAAAGGCTAATGTCTGGTCTAATTTGTAGCCCTTTAAATTCCAGACAGAGATTCTTTACATATCTCTGGAGCTCATGGCTCCTCTCGGCGCAGCCCCTCTCCTCCTCTCCTTCTGGGATTCCTCTTAAACCCGACCAATTTACTATCTGAAGCAAAGTGAAGATTTACATGAGTTTGTACTTGAATGGCTCCAACTCTAGCTTCATGCACTAAACACTCCCACTGTAATTACCATTCGTGGATCCTGCTCTCTGATACCTCTCTCTCTCTCCTCTGTACCTAGGCCAATTGAAGGGGAGAGAAAAGGAAAATACTTATTCCCCAATGCTGATTCTTAGTGCTCCTTGTTCAGGATCTGTAATTGGATCTGTGTTTTCGACTCCCTGCTAATAAGCAGCTTACTTTGGCTCCCTCTAGACTTGACCCACCACATTTTTGTTTTATGAATTTTACAAGGGGATTTTAATAGATGCTTTAGGCTATGCAAAACATAGGCTGAAGGGGAGGCATAATGTGGGAGCCTTGACACAGAGTACGCCTGAGTGGCTGCTTATCATTGCGGACAGGTCTCATAACTTTCATTAAGATTGATGTAAGACAAAAGGGAATGTGTGAGAAGAGGGACATGAGAGAATATTAACCTGTGCTCCTGTAACTAACTATAATTGTTTTGCATTCGGTCTCACCTCAGGCAGCCGCCCTCATTATCTTTACCCGTACATGACGGTGCAGCTGATTTTAGTAGCCGGGCTTGTTAGAGGAGATTGGAGGTCAGGGCAAACTGTAATCTGCCTTTGGTTATTTTTATGGTAGAATCTGACGGCCAGGGGCTGAAGTGGTGTTTCAGTGTATTTTACAAACATAACACCTCATTTCCTTTCATTTTACATCTGTGTAATTGTTTTTGAAGTTGGCTGATTGGGGCTATTGGAGGGTGCAGCAGGTTATTTTAATATAAACTTTGTCTCATATATATTTTTTGCATTTCGCTCAGCTTGATTTAAAGGAATGTCATTTAATCTAAAAATTATTTTTCTTTTCATGCCGTCTTTAAGGGGAAAGTTGAGCAGACAATAGGATGTGGATTTTCATGCCCGTGGTGTGCACCTATCCCTTTCATGTAGATTATGCTGTTAGTCCGGAGCTCATTTAAAAATGGCTGAAATGCCAGTGTCACCCTTACAGGGTCACTGAGATGAGAGAGATGAAAAATGTAAAGACAAGTGCTGACCCGTAGCCAGCCCACAGTTTCTTCAATCATTAAAATACTTCCAGTAACCATGGATGATTCCACAATTCATTATAGGTTATAGTATCTAAGTGATTTTTCTTATCATGCCTGTCTACATCTCTACATTAAGCTGGTTCATTTGTCTTAAAAAGAAAGAGGAATTAAGGAACATTTCCAACATTTCTTCAGATGAATGAGACAGGTACAGTCATAGAGGTGAATATTCAGTGAAGATGGAGCTTTACTCAAAGGTACTAACTAAGACACTCTGTTGGGTATAGGAACACTAATGACCAACACAATCACCTATCTTGACATGAATACCACAGATAACAAGGAGAGGTGGGAATAGGTGTAATGCTCTCTCTTTCATCCTCTCTCTTCGCCTCCTTGTCTCTCTATGGGAATCTACCAAGCACGCTTTACTTCATCACAAAGCTAACGTGGCATAGAACTTTTAAAACCCGCTCTCGGCTTTTGTATCTTTCTCACCCTGTCTCTCCTCTCTCTCTCTCTCTCTCTCTCTCTCTCCATCTCTCTCCTCTCTCTCTCTCTTCTGGTTGGTAATTCTCCCATCTGGAGGATGTTTGAGAGAAACAAAGAAACAATAAGAGGAAGTTGGGAGAGGGGGTGTCAGGCTGTCAGTAATCTGACAGCTATGGTAACTACCCTCTAATCCAGACGGCTCCAGCCACGCTCCGGCCTGACACCCGCGCCTCTGACTGACAGCTGAAGACCGGGCACATTCCACAGGCAGAAGTGACATCCAGTCTATTAAGGCAGACAAGCACAAAGCAGAGATTTGCCCTGACTGCCTGGTACTGAAGCCGACTATGGGGGGTGATTGGAGAGGTCCTGGAGAAGGTGTCAGACTCAAGCTCAGATGATAACCATATTGTAATGATGCTGCTGGACAATGAAGTGCCATGATTGCCCATGCTGACAGCGGAAGTTTATGTCTGGATATCCTCCCCCCGTCTGCATTCGCAGGCAGCTCACAACACACACACAGTCTCCAGGTCCCAACTGCCAGTCAAAAGCCTGGCCGCAAACGGGTGCACTTCTTATTCCAGCACAAGAGTGCACCAAACAGTGATCTCTAATGGACTGACCCGAGGCATGCTGTGCTGACAGGGAGAGCAGTATAATTGTTGTTTATCTTCCTCCTCTTTAGATATCTCTCTGAGCATAAAGAGACTTCTCAGCGTTCATTTGTTGCTACAGAATAGCCCAGAATCCTCTACTTAGTTTCTTTATCAGCAAAACATTCCTGCAGAAAGCTATACATGATTGCTTTTGGAGGCGTTTGCAATGGCAGAAAAGTATGTAATTGGTTTCACTTAAGGTTAATTATTTGCACTGGCAGGTCGCATTGTTGTAAGCCGTTCATTAGAATACACATCCAACACACGAAGCAAATGAGATGAGAAGGCTGTGCTTTATTTTAGGTTTGGCTTTAAAAGAGCCCTAAAAACCAAGCCAAACCTTAATGATACTCTCAGCAGCCTATATAATGGAACAAGTTTACATTAATTAGACCACAGATCTGCAGTGGCATCAGACAGGCTCGACTGTTTGTATTTGAGTGCTTTGGCTAATTAGAAGTGTTAAAAAACTGGACTCCAAATATATAGTCAGCTTTGAATTCAGTCCTGATTCTGTACTGCATACATAAAACATTTTCCCCTCGCTTTCCTGTATCAAATGCATTTGGTTTCAACTTTATTTTTGTATGAAGCCTGATGGTTTAAGACATAGATGATTTGATTCCCTCTGCTTGTGGTGTAGTTTGCAATGCCAATGCATGGTAGCAGATTTAAAAAGGGAAAAGATGAGCTAGAAGAGGGATTTTCCTGTGAATGCTTCAAGTACGAAGTAAATCCCTCAAACAGCCATACCCTAACATTTCTACAATAGAAATTATATTAAGTGTGTAAAAGACACACGCTCTGAATCCTCTCACCCTTAGCACGACATTCAAATAAGTCTGAGAGATTTTGGTTCCAGGCGAGTTCACCAAAGGTGGCATTTCCCGTCTCCTTTCCAGCCAAAGCCTGCTCGTCTTCCATCTTACTTAGCTCGTCTTGATGGAGGCTCAGGGTGCATGCCTTGCTAAGTGACAGGGAGTTAAGTATACATTCACACCGTCCTTGGGCTGCTAGTTAAGTTGACAGAGAGGTTCTGCAACCAGTCGGTCAACATGAAGCTCATTCACACTCCAATCAGACCAATGATAGAGAAAAGGCCTGTTTCTGTATCCCATTTACAATTTTGTATTCAAGTGTTTATTCTTTTACATTGAATTTTGTTGCCTTCATGTTTTATCACACATCAGATATCAGCGTAATCATAAACTGCCTTTGCAACATACAGTATTTACACATTTTGCCACAACAAAATAAAACAGAAATTAATTTCTCTACGCCATAAGCTCTTAAATGGAAACATAAAAAGTCAACGCGAAGAAAAAATATCAGTGGTAACTTGTTTTTGTTGCACATCTTTTAGTTCTCTCCACTCTTTGTACATGCAGGCCAACATAGTCATAATGAGATAGATAATTGAGAATATTTTTTATTCAGCAGCTAGTTAATTGGTTGCCACCTGTGTCGGAAGAAAGGTTAAATTTATGGTTGTGTGTCACCAATTACAATCCCAGCTGGCTTTGTTCATCTGGAAATATTTATGGCAAAAATTCAATGTTTTGGGGGACAAATGACAGGTCGGACGAGAACACATTGCACTACCATGAACAGCATGTTGCATTCTCTCACAGCATCTCACAGTCAGGGCTGTGCACAATCTTTCATTTTTGAGTGCAGAATCAATGTGTGCATAATCAAAGTCCTATTGACAGCACTCATATCCTTCTCCCTGTGGCAGAAAAGAAGATCTTGAAGTGGGGAAGGATGAATGCATTAACATCCTTTCAGTCAGTCTAGCAGATAACAAAGCTCCCTGCCTCAGTGTTAACACTGCAGATTAGGTCAAGTTTTTACCCCTCTGAGTTTCTCTCCTGTAAATGACGAGTTTTGATGTGAAACAAGCAACATGTCAAGGCAAGTTGAAAGATGTAGGCATTTTCTGCCATGTCACAATGACAGGCCGTTGAATATTTGGGCCATTAGGGGCTTATTAGTGAATAAATGACCAGATGGTTCAGTGATGCACAGAGATGGACAGAACTGGATGCTACTAATCAGCAGTGTCTGTAGCTCGGTGTCAAATCACACGACATGGTAACCCATGGCAACGGAATAAAAGTTAACATTAGCAAGTCAATTTGAGATCTGGGTGGTGTAAACAGGGTTTCGAATAGCACTGCGCTGCACGCTCAAAAACAGGGAATGTCTGTGTTTCCAAAGAGCAAATTCAATTTTAAACAGCGGAGATGGCTTTCTATTTGCACCTCTTAATTCTCACACTACTACATTTTAAAAATGAAATCCTTTTCATTTAGATCTTTTATACTCTTTGAGATTCTACAAATGCTTGTAATTGGCATTGTGAGGTAATCTACAGAAGGATCATCCTAAGGATTTTATAGAAATGCCCTTTAGTTCTGTATTTTTAAATGGTAGGGAAGAGGATACCATTTTTTAACCCAATTTTACTACACATTTGGAAAACACAAAGACGGTAGGATGTCTCACAGCGCTTGTTTATTTCAACAGCAGCTCACTTTTGTGATTGTCAATATTTTCATTCAGATTCTACTTTTGAGGTGCTTTGATTAGTTTGATTCTGAGATGCCCCACCATCCTCTTTACAGGAGGTAACCAACAAATTTGAAAACGGCCGTGTTTGTGCTTCAGTATAATTGGTGATGGTTTGTTTTGTGACAGATGTGAAAAATAAAAAAAAAAAAAAAAAAGTAGTGTGGGCTGCATTACACAAAACACAATACAAGATGCTCCATGTTGAAGCTGCATATGAATGTGTGTGCGTAAACATGCGGGGTCTCCTTAATTGTATGGTTTTCTTCCAGACCCACAGCTGACACAAACAGGCAGCCTGTTTAATGGATGAGAAGAGCCGTTTGAAGACGGTCTGTCACTTCTGATTGCTTTGCCTCTGTTCTAAGCATATCACTTGTCTACTAATACCCCTCCATTTAACTTGAGTTCTTGCTGTCATTAACTTTAATAGATTTATTTATTGAATTTATAAATTACGGATATAGGCAAGCTGTGGTGCTCACAAAGCCCAGTTGGCAATCTTGGCTTATGGAGGAGATATAAAGATTTCTGTACATACTGTTTTGCTCTAAGGTTCTAAAATAGTAGCAATTTACGATATTTTTCTGTTTTTTTTTAAAAAAAAAAACATAAAAAAAGCTCTAGCTCGAAGAAATATTCTGGAATTTACATCAGTTGTTATTGAGCATGATTAAACTATATTCGGGCTTTGTGCAGATTAAGCACTTTGACTTACTGATGTATTGTAATTGTGATATTTCTTGATAAACATATTAATTTGAATAAATTATGCAAGAGTACTACATCCCACTCCATTGTACCTCTGAACAACAGAGTGGGCAATAAAACATAGATATTGTGAGCTTTATGTAGGGTTGAAACAGTGGGATTCCATGTTATTATCCTACCCCCCATTACATCGAATGGGAGTGCATTGTTATTATTTGTCATCATATGCTAATTACACATCATTAATGTTAGACCTTAATGGCCCCAAGAGTGGGTAATAGGCTGTAAGGCTGAGCTGGCTGCTTGCAGGGAATCTGAGTCTGGGGGGAGAGAACACATGCTAATGAAGCTGAGACCTTTTATCTTTGCAGATTAAAAGGGAAAAGATCACAACCCTCAAAATAAGCGTTTTGACATCTGTAATTGGAAGAGACAACAAGCTTTTGTTCTATTATAGGGAGCAGGAGACATCAGGCTGGGTGTATAAATCTCTCCAGCGAGCTTTACTCCCTCAGTGCCTTCAGTCAGTTAGCCAAATGAAATCTCACTGCTGCTTTCATGCTTTTAGCTGCAGTTAGACAGAAGATGGAGTACTGCTGCTTCCAAAGCAGTGCGGTCTGTGATCTGGGTGCGTACATGTGTGAGCATGGTAGCTTAGCCTTTTCAAATTAATGGATGCCCTTGTATACTGAATGGGAAGACAGAACAGTGACCCTGCCAATTATTGGGGAATACTAAGGAACCGTTTGCTCACTTTTTGTGTTGTTGTGCAGGGAACCAAAGTTGGATTTTTCTGTCCATTTTAGTGTTACTACTTTACCGCAATGATCTTGGCAAAATGATACCAAAGCACTGAGGTCAGACAGTGAGACCCATGTTGCTGTAGGCTGTAGAAGAGTGACTGAGTGTGCGCATCTGGTCCTCTCCAGCGGGCCTGGCTCAGAGCTGGGGAGAACAGCAAAGCGACAGCTGGTCCAGCATGGCTCCATGTTTGACCCTCAGCACCATGTGTAGTCTTGGGCGGCCAGCGGCACTCCATACCCTTAAGACATGTATGCCATCTCGAACACCTGGTGGGAGGGAGGCCACCTCAGAGCCTAGGGTCTAGTTGTGCTTACACCGGGTTAGGGATAGTGTTGAGGTGTGTGTGGCTGGATTTCAGGGTCTTTGACCCCCTCAGCCCCTGACACCTCAGCGACCCAAAAGGCTCAGAAAGCAGGGGGCCTGCTGACTGCCCATTTGCTCTGTCTCTGAGGTCCAAGCCCAGAGGTCCTGTCATCACAAAACAGCTCAGTTGGAGGTCATAGGTGTAATGACCTACATCTATCCATATAGAACAATATGTATGGCATCATCAGTCTGTTTATCTGGCCTGAACTCTGCACTCTACGAATTCCTCTGGATATCATAAAGATTGTCTGTTTTTAAAAAAGTATGATATACTCAGATAAACTTTGCAAGCTGCTGTGTGGCGCCACAGCTGGAAGGATTGGGTTGAAAAATTGTCTCGCTGTAATTTATGAAACGCTGACTTTGATAGTCTCCACGACTTCCCTCCTTCTATCTGTTTATGATGAATGTTTTATGCATGAATGCAGAAAATGTTGATCAGGGAAATTGTATGGAATTTGTCTCCATTATGCATACTTATCATAATCACAGCAAGATTATGCAGTAACAAAGCAGCAATGGTAATACAATAAGTCTCCTTGATACACAAAACAAATAAGAGATGAAATGATAGTATACTTAGGCAGTATGTGATAGTCACATAGCCTCCAGGCTTTTCACAAATCATACCTTTTCCTCTAAAATAAACTCACTCACACAAATGCAGCTTTTCTAATCATTCTGCTCTGCAATGCCAAAGAACAGAAATAACAGGGAAAATGATGGTGCAAAATGTCAGTTTGTTTAATTATTGCAAGTTATCACAATTACCTTCTCTTTGACTTTAGCATGTATGTAATAAGAATGTTCCTTAGTGCCTCGGAGAAATGTGAAAGGTCAGATGTCAGTTTTAATATGACTAGAGCACCTCTAATGAAACACTGTTGCAATATGTGTTGAATATGAATGCATTAATTTCTTAAATGTCTTTCATATTTGCAGGCGCCTCAGCCTTTTTAACTGGGATAATTTGACAGCAGCCCCCTGCCTTCCTCTGACAGCTCTGAGGAGCTGGGGCTCAGCACCTGCGTCCACCCAAGCATTAAACCTCAGATCCTGAACTCTCCTCACAAATGAACTGTCAGATCATTACTGCGCGTGATGCAATATAATCTGTCTCAGAATTAACATTTGGCCAAGTCCACACAGGGTTTTTTCTCCCATTTCTCTCTTCCGTACATCTAGCCCTCTCAGAAGGCGCTGGTTTGAATATGCATCTCTTCACATTTCCATGAGGGACCCACCGGGAGTACAGGCAGAGAGCAGCTTTCAGCATTAGCATGTCAGGAGGGAAGGGTCCTTTTCGTTCAGGGTCCCACTGCAGATGCTATGCCTCACTTGTTCATTACAATTGCATTTCATCAGCTTGATGATGTCCACATGTCAAATGAGTGAGGATTTTGCACACAAAGGAGCCTCTGGGAAAAGGACTTCGCTGGCTAATCAGCTGATTATCATACCTCAAATGGGGCTGTAGTGCTCTGTTACAAACCAGAGAGAATAAGGTGCAGAAGACAGGCGTACGACGGGTGAGTCCAGATAGGAAGGCAGCGAGCAAAGCTGATTAAAAAAGCTTTCTTATGAACACACATAGAGGAATGCAAAGTAAGCAAACAAAACGCAACCCAAGCAGGAGACAGAGGAGAGCATTAGAATATTTATGGTTATCATAGTTTTCTGAGGCGGTTATGGCTCGGGAGGAAGCGCGGGTTGGCCACTCATCAGAAGCTCGGTGGTTTGATTCCCCACTTCTTCAATCTGCATGTTGAAATCTCCTTGGGCATGAAACTGAACCTCAAATGGTGTGTGACTATTGATATTTATTTCAAAGTGCTTTGAGTAGTCAGTAGCCTAGAAAAAAACTAAGTGTACTCTTGACATCCCAAAGTGTAAATTTGGACATTATCCTCACGATCACTATAAGGTTAAACAATCAAGCAGCTGATGCAAAACTTGGGATTTTATTGATTGTGTATTTTCTTGGGTGTTGTTACAACTTGATTTATAATGGCCTTATCAACCTGCAGCAGAGAGATGGTGTATAAACAGAATAGGATGGGACAGTCTTCCTGTAGCATGGTACTGGTGTCATAGGCACTTGAAGAGTTTGTCACATGGGGACCCGATAGCTCTGCTGGGGGACTTCAATGCTCATGTGGGTAACAACGATGAAACCTGGAGGGGTGTGATTGGGAGCAATGGCCTGGATGGACTTGGTCCATTGAATTCAAATGACCCTTGTTTAAAGCCTCCATTGCACAGGTAGCCAGAGATAGTGTTGATGTCTGTCATGGTGGCACCTCAAGAATCAACTAGAGGTTGACTGATGGATTGATTTGGCCAATTAATCACTGCAGATAGATGTTTTATAACTATTTTTATTGCTTGATAGTGGCTGATGGTAGCATGGCCTCTGCTAGTCAGGCCTGTTCATCACTATTGTATGTAAACTTTACATAAAGTTAAGGTAAAGTAATTTAGTATCTAAGAAAATGTATATTTAAATATTAGTTAACTTAATATTAACCACCTTTAGTAGTCATTTAAAACTGCACAAAGTTGTTTAGTGTGGTGTTGGCATGATTATTGCATCACACATAAGATAGCTTGCTAAAAGCAGGCTGTATCTTGCAAATACTGGTTACTCTTAGCATAAACTATCAAGCTACCATTACATTTACAGTAGCCACCTTTTAAACCAGCACAGACATGATTCTTAATGTGTGAGTGCATTAAAAGTCCAGAGTGGACATAAGCAACATCAGTTTTAGCCCAGTGAGCTGGGCAAGTCCATGTCAGTTTAAGTATCCAGAGTAACATGTAAAAAAAAATTGTAAACATAAAAAAGGAATTTGTTTATGTAAAATTAACAATATCACTTCAGTATAATACAGAAATTTAGTTGTTGTACATACATGACACAAAGACAATTTCTGCTAAAATCATCAACCATATAGAAACAGTGGAGTTAAAGCAGGTGTTCTTTTTAGGAGTAATTTCTTGCTTGTATACATTTCAACTTGAAGTTACAGAAAGAAGGATATAACAACAAGAAATGAACAACACAAAAAACAGCTGCTTGAAGGTTTCCCACTTCTGTTAGTCTTCCATCTGAAAAGCAATGGAAGGTTTTCGTTGATAGATCTAATTAAGACAATTGATGACATTAAATAGTCATAAGAGACCCATATTTTTAAGACCCATTATGCTAAATTAATACAAACGTTGTTGTTGCTGTTTTTTTTAATAAAAACTATATTAAAATCTGAATAAATTGAAAAGTGTATTATCTTTTCTGTTGAATGCTTATGATGCCATACAATATGTATTTCTTACATGATTTTTATTCTTCCCAGTCTCGTTGGTGTGTCTCATAATCCATGAACATCCTCTGCATGTCTCGAGCTCAGCGGGAATGTCTTTTTGTTATCGGCTTCTTTTGTTTGAATGGAGATCACCAGACACACATGGTGGAAGTGAAGTCACAAGTGACCTGAAAGCCCAATTATAAAGTCTGCAATCTGCATTGTTCTTGGAGCGAAAAAGAATCAATGTGCTAAAGGCATATCCCCATCAGAAGACCTAATGATGTCTTTCTGGACCACAGCCTTGCACACTGCATAGTAATCTTCTGCTAATTAGGTTTATAATGCCTAGGCAGGCCTCCGCATCAGCACAATTCCAGGGAGGACAGTGAAGTTATTTATTTATCTCACTGTGGCTCATTGTTATGGTGGTTATAATTAAAGCAAAATTATTTAGATTATTTAGGAAAAGTTTATTGGAATTAATGTTACACTTGTGAGTGTGTTAACTTAAGCTGTGTTTTCAATCATGAAGTTGCATTAATTAACATGGATGTTTCTGGTAGACCTCCTTTCACTATGACTGATTTCTTAAAAACTGCTTAAATCCACAGAAATGTGGAGTATCAGCTGGCAGAGTTGTGTGATTTGACCAAAATCTCATATGCTGATGATGATATAAAACACATATAGCACATTTTCTAAATAAATTATGTTTAGTTTTCAAGTGATCAGATTGAAAGGTCTATTTCTTATTACACTTTGAATCACATGCTGGAGGAATCAAAGAAACTTACTCATTTATAAACAATGTCCTTTCACAGAGAAGTTTTCCCTATTTTTAACTGTTTGTTTTATCTTGGCCAATCGCAGCCCTTCTTCAGTTCAGAATAAACTCATTCTGTGTTTTAGGTTCACTCTCCTCCATGTCTGTTTGTGTCACGTTTATCCAAATTTCCTTACTGCATAACTACCATCCGGAAGAGTATGCAGCATCGATCAAATGCCAAAAAACATCGGCTCATAAAGATTTGTAACACAGCAAAATAAGCAGCTCAGGATAATATAAAGGAATATATGTTTTGCTGTTATCACACAATATTTATTTTCATGGTACACAACTCAACCAACTGCAGTGATTTACAGATAGCTAATTCTTCCTGTGTTCGAAGGATCAATAATGCTTGCAATTTTGTATATGTAAAGCCTCTGAGGTCTTATTGCTCTATTTTAAAATAGTTCAATAGGTCAGATTCATTGCTGTTGTCCATTGAAAAATAGTAAATTAGTCACAAATTATTTCTTGTGGCTATATATACTATTAATAAAGATGATTATTATTGTCCAATATCAATTAAGTCATTATTTTGTCTTTAATATGGCAAAATTAACTACAAATTATTACAAGTTAACAGAGCTTATACACAGTAATGGTACATTCAAAAACAACTCAAACAAAAAAAACAAATATTAACTTATCAGTGACGTTACACTGAGGAAAGAAAGCACTGCCACACATTTTACAGCTCAAAACCAGCTAACATTTAGTAATTGAACTCAATAAATTGCTCAAGCAATTCACTAATTACAGTAATAGACAAGCTTGATTGGATGTGGGGTGAAAGAGGTGAACTTACCTGAGAGAAATTAGTGAACATACATGTCCTTCACAGATGAATTTACCTTTGACACTTCGTGGAACTTCTTCAGCTGGATGTTAGAGATGCTGAAAATGAGACTACAGCTACCTGTACAATCTAAATCAAAAGTGCTGTTTGGCACCTTGAATGCTTGTTGAGTTTGCCTCGAAACAACTCAATCACCAGGAATCCGTGTTGGCATTGTAGGTTGACACTAAGCAGTATAAGCAGTATAAGCAGTTCCACTGTATTTCTAATGCCCAGTGAATATTTTGCACTGTAAGTCACATTCAAATTAATACACCAAACCTGTTCTCAGCGGCACATTTGTAACAAGATTTTAAAAACATTTGTACCTTGTGAACAACAAATCATTTAAAACCAGTTCACTTTACAAGTGTGGTAAAATATTTCCCCTGACAGTAAAATTAGTGAACTGAAAGTATTTCAAAGCTTCACAGTTTTCAATTCTCAGGCTGATATGCAGTCCTGGAGAGCCTTTTAGTGCTGATCATAACACTAGAAACCCTTCACTTCATTTTCTCTGTTTAAACATTTATAAAAAAAATAAGATAGTTTCAAATACTCTAATGAGCATTCAGCAAGAGCATTTTGCATGTTTCTTCTTTGACCATCAGACTTATTTTCTGTTAATAACATTAAATGTTTATAAATGTTCCCGGCAGTGATAAGAGCCTCCAGTCATGTGCTTTTATTTTGGTGGTCTGGCTACACGTCTGCTTGCATTTGGACTGTTGACTGTGCTAACATTTTAGAAATTACTTTCTTTACTTATCAGACCAGATCATTTTTAAATGTTGGATGTTTTAACAAAATTATCCTTGTGTAGTGTTTTAATTTTTTTTTACTAATTGTAATTCACAACATTTAAGAGTTTGGAGAATGATTTAGAATTATTGAAACAGGTTGCAAAAAGAATGAGCAAGTGGAAACAAGAAAAACTGAAAGTGAATTTGCATGCTTCACAGATCCCTAAAGGAACTGGTTTGTGATTATGTGAACACACACAGACACCTCTTTTTTAGCAGACTTATTAAAGATGGCATATGAAGCCGAACTAAATGAAGACGTTATAAGTGGAATCTGTGAAATCAATCTTAGGAGCTTTAAAATATTCTTTAAATACTCGAAACTTTTAAAACTCTGACCAGAACCTCTAAACACTGTTTTCGCTCTATTTTTTGTTGTTGTTCTTTTGTTTTTTTTGTTTGTTAATATCTTAAATGCACTCTCATTGCACTATTTACATGTAATGCTTTAAAACACATTGCGTTTTGAACTGATTTACCTTAATCTATATACAGTAACCGTTTTTGCACTCAGGGAACTTTTAACTTTTCTTTTCTTGCCATGGAACTTACTGTTGGTCTTTGTTTTTTTTCTCTGAGAGGTTAGTAGCTGTCCACCTTTTTCTGGCAGACTGTTAACTGACAAGCTTCGAGCATTTGGCAAGATGTTATCCAGCAGCAGAGCTCATCTACAGCTCTGACAGCCCGCAGCACCTGCCAAAGGATCTTCTTACCTTCACTATCTGCTGTGAGTGAGCGATGCTCAACGCTGAGGGAACTGTTTCAATCTCCCTCATGCTGGAATTTTTCAGTGTGTTCCTGTGTTTCCTTTCTCTTTGATTAGACAGAGGAAGCCGAGGAGATACTTTCATGGATAATGAGACACTGGACAGAGGTTTTATTTGTTTCCCAAGCTAAGGTCTCCATTGGTCTGTTGGCAGATGTGTTGAGCCCAGAATGGCTGACACATTATCATTATCTTACTTTTATAATCATTAAGTGCAGACTGCTACAGTAGATAACAGCTTTGTCTTTCTGTTGTGAAGAACATGGAGTACATAAATACTTACCTTTGCACTGCGAGGTGCAAGTATTATCCTCTCAAGTACAAGTTTTTTTTTTTTTTGACTGATGCAATTTGGATACCGCTGAGAAGGCAGATGAGAAGAATTTAATTTGCTCTCCTTTCTCTTGTGCCTACAAAGGTAAGGTCTTATGTCTAATGCAGTGGCGACCATGATAGATAAGCCTGATTAAGTCTACAAAGCCAGCTTCAATGCATCTGAGATTAACACGTCTTTTCTATCTGGAACCTCGGCTGCCGCGGGGACGACCCTGGCCTTGGCGACAGGACAGCTGGACATAAAAGCTTTCGAGAACCCAGGCAGTTCCTCACAAGAGCATGTGCCATAATTAGAGCCATAATGGCATCTGAATACAGTGCAGGTTAATGAAACTCTGTCTCTGCGAGGGAACCAGAGGCTTTTGGGTAAAGAAAACAGCAGGGTTCTGCCAGGAGCACGATGATAGCAATTTGCAGAGTGAGTTATGTCCTATAACCTCCAAGCAGCGAGTACTTTGAGCATGTTTTGTTCTTAAATGGGGTATAGTTTTCCATTTCCCATCCATTAATATGCATAGAACAGCTAATGAGGCTGAACCAACTAAGATAATAAGATTCTGAGGCTACAGCACCACTGACTGCATTAATGGTGTATGACTTTGCTGTGAGGCATTTGTCTCCAGATGCCTTTGGACATAAGCACAAAATGGGAGCCTAAAGAAACCGTGTTCAATGGCACATGGATACAGTGAGTTTTTGATCTGCATTTTACAGTTATTGTCCAGCTGAAATGCTCCAGAGGAGGGGGCCTTTAACCATTGAGATTACACTTTAATGAGTATTAAAGGACTCATTTAATTAGTTCATTTTTTACATTTTAATTTGTGCATTGCTCATGATCTGTACAAACAGTAATCATAAATTAAATCTGCGTTCCCATGTTGAAGATATTGTGAAATATTAATGGAATCTTCTTATCATAACTTTGCAGCATTTAGCTGTGAATTGTTGTAATGTCTGACTTTTAATCTCATTTTTATCTCCTCAGTTTGCCATCTTGTGGATAAAACTGCAGCGAGATTGACTGTGGAAGTTGTCTAGCTGTGTGCTGTCTGGCTGCGGGATGTTTTTAAACATAAATATAAATGTAAAGAAGTCTAACGTCCTCTAGCAGGGAGAACCTATGATTTTTGCCCTCTTCCCGTCAGCAGTTTCCTGCAGCGGAGTATTAGCTGTTGTCTCCTCTCAGTAAATAATGTGTCCTCATTCAGTCACAGTGAAGAGAAAGAGCATATGACTACAATGGGCTATTATTGGCTATAATAGGGATGAAGCAGACTCTCAGGAGAGACTGGGAGACTTGTGAACTGGAAATGTCTGCTGTTCATCACAGCATTTTACAGCCAACGTTTTCTCTGCTAGAGCAGCATCACTGCCCCAGGATAACTTACACTGATGCCTCACTTCATTTACACAGTGCAGTTTTGCTTCTGCTTGAGCAGAAACTGCTGTTAGGTGTTGGAAAAAACTGGAAAACTAGACCACTACACCAGCCCCCCCGTATACACCGCTGAACAGAAAACCTCTCCCCCCTCCTCCAAATATGAAGCATCTATCTTTGTGAATGAGGATCCTGATCACTCTCTTACACTGACTGGACCTTCCCCTTTTTGTACAACTTAATTCAGGAGCTGTCTTCCTCATTTCTTTTCTCTCTTTTTCTTCTCTGGTATACCACCCAGTAAGTTGGCATCACTCCCTTTATCATCCCTGTTTCTCCTCTTACATCCATCTTTCATCATTGAGGCCTCTCTCTGTTTTCTTTACCAGACTTTCTCACTTAATGCAGCAGCGATCACAACACAACTCACCATTGCGCCCTCTTTAACTGTCTCTCATCCCTCCCTATGTTTGAAGGCCCCCTCCTCCCCTCTTTCCCTTCCCTTCCCCCTTCTTTCCAGAACCCTCTCCTTTTCTCTCCTCCCCACCCCCCTCCCCCCCACATACTGACCCTCCTCTCTCCACCCCCCTGGCTGGACCCCTCTCTCTGGTGCGGGGCCTGGCTGTCAGGCCCTCTCCTGTGAGTGCGGCTGCTGTGATTTCCTCTGGGCCATCAGGTGGGCTGCTGCTAACTAGCCAAGCCTGAGACAGGGTGACCTCAAGCCTCAACATGATGGGTCTGAATCAACAATGTGTTCGCCTAAACAGGGAGGGAGAGACCAAACAACTTAGAGGGCTGTCTGCCAGCAAGTAAACCAACAAGGCTGCGTCTCAAAGTTATCTACCTGCAGATTTTTATTGTGCAAGTAAGCATTTCGTTCCTTTCCCTAAAAGTGCCTATTGGGTCTAACTTATTGCTTTTTAGTCTATACTAAACTGTTTTCGCTTGGGTGTGTTTGCTGCAGTGTTTGTCGCAGTGGTGCCTCACAGTAGGTGTATTGTAAATCAACTGGGTGCAGCGTGAACTGTCATTACAGTGATCATTAACACTTGTGATATCATCAGCGCATGGCAGACACTTAATTATCGGATCCCTTCTTCTGTTTCAGAGGCCCTGGTGTATTTTTCTTTTTCAGAACAATTTCTGATGTCTGCAAAATCCATATAAGCCTGTCTGATTAGAACAAGCTCCGTTTAATGAGTTTCTCCTGTGCCACTGTTTCAGGTGGATCTCATTAAGGGTAATCATACTGTAGTATGAGTTCTAAGGAGGACTTTATACACAAGCCAAGGCTATCTAAATTGATTTTCCCTCTCCGTATTGAGTGTTTAACAGGTGAGATTCTGATGGTCAGAGAGAAAATGTCATTCTGCTAATCAGATATAAAGACTGATCAAGTAAACGTTTCTGTCTAACTCCACTCTGCTGTGACTGTGCAGAGCATTTGTTAGCATTTAGGCAATAATCAAATTTAATGATGGCATTACTGAATAGCTGAGGCTCACTGCAGTCCTGCTTTTCCCTTCTGGCTCCTTCTTCTGCTCCTCAAAATGTTTCAAACTTTTTCTCTTCACAAGTCCCTTGAGCTAGCCTCCCATCATATCTGAAATGCGCTTACAGCAGTGGCCGTCTTTTGCTTGAGAGCTCTTTGCCTTATGCTTCCATCAGAGGAGACTGAGTCTCACAGATGCACTGCTTAACAATGCCATCCCCTGCTCCCATCAGAGGGGGGAAGGTTGCGGAGCTGCGCCCCGCAGAATAAGGGGGGCAGGTCCCCTGTGATTGGCGAGAGCTGAACATCGATGCCAGCTTCCATCTGTCATGATAGCCTATCTCTGAACCTTCAATCTGTCAAAAGCTTGCTGCCTAGCTGAAGGCTCCAGGAGATTTGGCGTGCTAAACAGATTTGACAACAGGCATTATCACTGTGAGGGGCCCGGCGAAAAACGCCATCAACGTGTTAATTGTGGCTGGAGATGTAAACTGTCACTTCTCATCTCATTTAACACTTGCTTTGCCATTTTTTTCCCACCTCATTTTCCTCGCTTAAGAAAACATATGGAAATGTTTTGGCTGACACTCTAATCCTTGAATAACAATATCTACTGTATGACTTTCACTTGTAGTGTTTTTCTTAGAGGCGATAAGGCCTCAAAACTTTTCAGTGTTTCGTCCTTGAGTTTGCTGAGAAGTCAAGACAGACACCTTTAATGTTTGTTCAAAGTCTGAATACAGCTGGAGTTTAATATGAAAAATTGCTGCAATTTTACTGAGCAAAGTAACATCAGACATGCAAAGTTTTGACATTTATGTTTCAGTAAGTAACCATGTGACCTCAAGCTGCCTTTAATATCGTTTTTATTTTCGTCTTAATCAATAACTAATACGTCATCATTAACAGCTGAGCAGCTATGTGTGATAATCAAGGCAAATGTTTACAGATGATGCATTGTGTGTGCAAAAACATAAATATATTAAAGCTCTAATTTCCCAATATATTCATTTCAAAATGACAAAACTGAAGTGGAAACAAAATCCATTTTTCAGAAATCTTTGCTGTGCTTTAATGTTGCTCCCCTAAAAACAAGGTTAAAATTCTAAATTGTCATATATTTCAAATGTTTTGTTTTTGTCTTTATGTCACTACTTTTTTCCCTTTCATATGCTCCTCCAGAATGTCAAGCCTCTTCCTATTATCCCTAATTGATTATCCTCTATCAAAGCACCTTATTATTTGTGAGTTGTAGCAATCAGCCCTATTATTTGTGGGCTTTCCCCTGACAGGCCTTTAATGGTGATGGTTGGTTTAACCCCTGGGCCTTGCTAATAGGATTTAGCAGCAGGTGACTGGTAACACAGACACACACACCCCTCTAACCCCTTCACCCCCAGGAATATCAGACCCTCCCACAGCCTGTTCCCTGAAAAGAGGGATCCAAACACTGCACTGATGCAGCCTCGTCATTCCCCCTGAGCTGAATGTATTTGTATGTGCTGTGGTGAGGCAGGACTGTAGTGTCACTCCTGGCTCTTCCCCATTGTTTTGATTCTGTGGAGTCAGGATGCACGCAGCAACGTATGCAAAAGCTAATGCAAATAAAGTCGAGGCAGACGCGGCGCCATCTTGGAGATGACAGACGCCGACCAGACAAAAAGGCCACGGCCCCTATACGCTGGTCGGTTCGTGACAGCGATGTCATTACAAGCCGCAAGGTTTTTAGTGTCTTATGATGTATATTTTAATGTCCACTAAACTTAATTTCTGGAAACTGTAAGTTACAGTTAAGACAGAAGATAAATTTTATCTTAGGAGAATTTAACACTGATAAAATATTTAATAGTTGTGTTTAAAGACTAATTAACATATTTTTGCTGTAACTGTGGAGACTGGACACCATCAGTGGTAGTGGGCTTGTGTAAAGTGTTTCCCTTGTGTATGTGGCTAACAGGGGCTGTCTGAACTGCTAGCTTACCCAGGTGAGGCCTCCATGTCATTATAGTGCCCCTGTCCATCAAGATCAGAGGCGCTAACCGAGGCAGGGCCATTCTCTCAGCTTTTATCACTTTATTTGGTGTCCATCCGTCCACTGTCTGCAGACAGCAGCAGAGGCCATCCATTTCTACCCGGACACTGATGGGAAGGGGGAGCACAGGGAAGCCTGGGTGGTGGCGTCGCTGGCTGAGGGGGAAAGTAACATGAGGAGAACGGCGCCGTGAGGAGCCAGGAGGGGATGGGTTTGTTATCCCGGTAATTAAGGACAGAGTGGCTTCCATGCCGGGTGTGCGGACAGGATGTGGCAAATTACTGGAGTCTTTGTGAAGAAAAGCTGCTCCCTCTCTGCTCTGTCCATTCTCAGGGGACCTCATCATCTTCTCTAACAGTCAGGATGGGATTTTGTACCCTCTATTCCCTCACCTTCTCCTTCCCTCTTTCTGTCTCTCCACTCATTTCCTTTCACCTCCCTTTGTCACCTTCCTCCTGAAATGCATCTCAAAGTCTAAGGCAACATTGCAGCTTTAGAATTGTAGATGAGTATGCTTTTGGCGGACATTTTGCCCGATAAGTGAAACTTTTGACAGCTGTTTGTGTAGATTTTTTTTCTCCAAAATTTGTTTTCATGATAAAATACTGTTTCATTTTTACAACCTGAGAAAGATTTCAAAATGCCGTTTTTTCTAACTTGATTAGACTTATATTAATAAATAACTGAGTAAGCATTTCTTTGGGTAATTCCTCTAAAATGCAGACAAGAATAGAGAAAAAGCTAACTGTAAATGGAAAAATCATATGATCATTTCATTCCAGTGAGAATTTAGGAGATGTCTCTGATGACCATGAGGGAAGTGCTTTCTTACTTTGGCTGCATAATTTAAAAAAAAGAGAGTATGTTTGCTTTTTTTTTTCTTGTAATTTTGCTGTGGGTTCCTCAGTCTGTGGTGCTCAGGTGGGGTTTGAGAAAACGGTGGCCCTCACAGC
>JAPZDY010000005.1:10916137-10960116 GCA_029783645.1 Ctenochaetus hawaiiensis
CGGTGGCCCTCACAGCGACACGCGGTAGCAGCAGCAGCCGCATGGCAAGACAGCAAGAGAACACTCAGGGGTTTAAAAGTACCCAAAGCATCCTGGGTAATTAGCCATTACGGCGCTGTCACAGAGGGTTCTGCAGTCAATACAGAGATAATTTGGGCAATGGTGAATGACAGTGCTGTCCAGGCTTTTGGGATGATCAAGGACAGATCCAGCTGCACCAGGCATCTGTCAGGCCCATGAATCACTCCTCCAGCCAGCAGCTGGGTGAGTGGAGCAGAGAGAATCGCTGGAGAGGCATGTGCAGACACACAAATAAACATGTTCCCCCTCTCTCCCCTCGCCACACCGGGAAATGGCTATTAAAGGTCTGCCGTTACAGAGCACCGAGTGGAAAAGGCTTGTTACCTTCAGTGGCAAATGAATGACATTGGGAATAAGGTGAGGAATAAAAGTCAGACCAAGGGGACATTTCTCACAGTTATTTCGGCTGCGTAGCTAAAGCAAGGAATGCAGTTGGCATGCAAAATTGGACATCCTGTTTTGAAAGAAAAGTATTATGAGCTTTACACAAAAACAACAAGGCTTCCTATCGTGATGCAAAAATCTGCTCCCTTGGACTCACAGACATTTGAAAAAAGTAACCGCAGGTTTTAAGATTTTTAAGTAAATCTGCATTTTTGTCCAACAACTAACACTTTATTATTATTTTATTATTATTATTATTATTATTTATTATAAAAACAGCTGATGGACAGCTGCTTGCGTGACATGGTGTTACAGAAAACTCCTCTGCTTTGAAATTTATGAAGTGGTGGAGTCTGTATGTCAAGTCTGATGACAATGAAAATACAGAAATAATTACATAAGGATTATCCATGCACTTTTACAGTAAAATGTAAGCAAAAGTCATTTCTGTGGGATAATATGCAAATATTTTGCTGCTTGTCACAATAAGACTTTATTGCCTGGGAGAGGAAAAGAAATAAAAAAAACTGGTTGTATCATATATAAGGATTATAGTCTCAAAATCTACCTCTGTAGGATTAATGTAGATTATCAACAGCTATTGTGAAACTTTACAAAACAAAATTGTTTTTGTTGATAATCTTATTTGGTTATTTATCAATCGAAAACTTATTTTATTTTAGGATTTTACTGAAGAAACTTAACTAAATTTATTTTCCGAGCTGAAAAATATTTTAAAAAACATTTTTGAATTTTTGATCATTATATTCTCAACTTTTTAACATTTTTGAATTAAAGTATTTCCATGTATGCAAACTTTAAAATAAAATGCCCTGCTAGTATCATTGTATGGCGCCCCCTGTTGAAATATTGTTTCTATCCTGACTTTGTTTACATGATGACTTCATGTAAGATCCAACAACATGTGAAAGCTTAACTCGGGTATAATGTCAAGTGCAGATTACATTTGCAGCGGTTTGAAGATTTCTGACACTTATTTGTACCACAACTGGTCTACATACCACTAATAATCCACTAATATTTAGAAAAAACTTTGGCTTAAATTTTGAAATTCCCGCATATAATTTTCTATAACCTAATTAAACTGTATCATATTTCCATCAGTGAAGCAAATGATCTTAAAAACATTTTAGATCACTCATTTCTCATCATTTCTTGTCCATAACTATTTATTATAGAGATGATCTTCACCCCAATACAGTACCAATTCATGTTAAGTCACTTTAATTAAATACAAAATAACATCATTTTGAAACAAGCTGCTATTACGGTTCATTCTTATTGTTGTCTCATTGATACATCATATTTACTATTCTACAGACATTCTTACCTGCTGTCTACTAGGATGATCATTTGTAAAATGTTGAATGTTCGTTTTGCATTATTTAAAGAATCAATAGGTACATTAGACATTTGTTGGTGAAATAATAAAAAAAAATACATAAAAATTGCAGAGGTGTCATTCAAAAAGAGACAGTTATTTTAAAGAGAGCAGTGCAAAGACTGTATCTGCTTCAGTGTCAAAAGAGCTGTGTTATACTCATGATTCTGTATAAGTGGAAAAGATCATTTGCTGTATATAGATACACAAGCTTCTGTGTTGGATATAGGTCCTACCTTGGTGCAGCATATTTAATCATTGCTGTAAAGGCTCTGCTCTGGGACTGGAGCTTCTTCTTATCATACTTTAATCAATGTCTCTCTCCCTATGTTAACACGAAGCAGTATTCTCAGCACTGTAGAGGTATAGTGTCCTTGTGCTGTGGATGACGAGTCTCTGGACACACATGTGGAAATGAAACATGATTTTGTGACCTCTGCATTATTAGATTTGTGTATATATTTTCCAGATTGCGATAAGCTGGTTTTTAGTATGAATCCAACGATCAGCCTCTCTGTATTCATCTTGTTCATACAGTAAATATTTAACTTTTTATGATTGCCACTGTATATAGCGCAAGCGCATAAAAAAGAAGCAACCTATTATAGAAAAGGAAAGCAGATTTAGAGTAAGTCACCTTTCTTCAACATAATCACTACCATTCATCTAAGAATGTTATTAACTTCATGATAGGCAGTGAAAGTACCTATCCATCTCAGATACAATGAATTCAAAGGTGCGTTACACTGACAGTCAATTAAAAATGAAAGATAATCCACTCCTTGCTTTTTAGTGAAATGCTTATATTCAATTTCACATATGTGCTATAAATACCTGCCATGATTTTACATCAGTTTGGCTATTTATCGGTCCTTTTATTTTTTTCCTAAAGTGCAAAACCATAACATCTGAATATTTACCTGCGCCTTAGCAGGGCTGGTAGCTTCTCGGTGACTGTTGTATGGCCGTGTTTTAGTATTCCTCTGGGATCCATTCTCGTATATGCGTCTATAAAGGGAATTTGCAGAGAGCAAAATGAACATGTTATGTCGGTCATTTGCTGTGCAAGGATATTTTCCTCCAAACTGCGTTTTAAATGCTGTGTTTCTCCCCATTACTCTGCGCTGAGAAACATTTAAATGCCCTTTAATTAGTGTGTCCTTCCTCTCTATCGATAGGCCACTGGTAATCACTCAGAGGACTAATGACTCCTAATTGAATTGCTTTAAAGTGAAACACAATCGGTCCTGTCATCAGCACTCAGACAGCAACATTTGGGAGTGAAACCAAAATGCAGGTCATTTTGTTTAGCATTTCACTAATCGAAGTTACATATTTTCACAGGAGCAGAGAAAAGCCTGATGTTACTGTGGTGATGTCAGATCATGCTCTCTCAATAGAGCCTGGGGAGGGGGAACTGGATGGGGGTTGCTTGTGGATCATCAAAATCTCAGTAGATATTGATTTGATCTTTTCATATTGTCAAGGAGAACTCTAATCATAATAGAGCAGAATAGCATGATATCTCCCTCAAACACCTTTTAACAGCCATTGCAGCTCATTATCCAGTTTGCCTCTGATGCGGTGTGAAGTAACTACAGACCTGTGAGGGTGTCCTTTTCATTCACACGCTATCTTAACAGTCAAACACTACGACTTTTGTCTAAAACACCTACCATTTCAAAAGAAGACTGTTGGATTTGCACAGTAACTCCAAGTGGGCAGTCGTGCAAGAGGACAAGAAGACTTCTTGTATTTCTCCGGCAGGTCGCAGCAGTAATTATGCAAAATATATTTCACAGATAGTTATAAAGATAGTTAAAGTGGCTACATTTTG
Organism: Ctenochaetus hawaiiensis; assembly: GCA_029783645.1. Classification (NCBI taxonomy): domain Eukaryota; kingdom Metazoa; phylum Chordata; class Actinopteri; order Acanthuriformes; family Acanthuridae; genus Ctenochaetus; species Ctenochaetus hawaiiensis. The sequence goes on from JAPZDY010000005.1 coordinate 10,919,842, forward strand.
ACATTTCTCTAAAACAGAGGTAAGGGCTGCACCTTAAGTTAAACAGAGCTCTGTTGTAATGAAATGAAAAGTTGTAATGAAAAGGATGAAGAGGACGAGCAATTTTATATAGATACAGTGTACATAGAGAGATTTTATATAGAACTTAATGATCCTATTTCCTGTAGAGTGTCATTGGCATCGCAGAAACTTTCTGTCCTAATTATCCATTTCAGCCTGTCTGTTTCACATCTCTGCAGTCCCTCATTATCTCCACAGCCACCTCACAGTCTGCTCAGTGTTACATTAGTAAAATAGAGCCTTTGATTTGTCCTCAACAGCACAGACGTTTGAAAAACAGAGCAGGGAATGAGAGCGAGAAAGTGAAACAAAGAAAGGGAAGAGAACAGGGGAGAAAACTCTTCTATATTGGCCCAGACGTGGCCTCGTGTGTTGAATATATTGACCGTGAAACCCTCCATTTTTTGGAGGGGGGAGGAACTAAATTCAAGGCCACACCAGGGATTTGATGCATCACAGACATAATCGGGGATATTTTGGTTTGCTCTCTGAAGTATGAGAAACACCTCCCTGATGTCGGGAGTGTGAACTGCGGGAGGGCATTTGTAAAACAAAACACTTTACTTGACGGTGGAAACAATGAGTGCCCACACCCCCCGTGGTTGTAATGATGCAGTGAAAACCAATTCAGCTGTTCTTAAAACAAAACTGCCTCGACTCAGAGAGCCTAACTCTGGCCTTATTTGAATGCGTTATTCTACATGTTAACCCTGAAACCAACACGTGCTGCTCAGAAATATCTCAGGAATACATTTACGATGCACTAGCCACCTCGTGTGCTGTGACTTTACGTCGGTCTTATTAAAGCTTGTTCTGTACCGTGCTGGCCATATTTCAGCACAGAAATGACAGCAATAAGAACCTGATCATATTGGGTCACTCTGTTTGAAAGCAGCTCCTGCCTCTGCTTCCCTTAATTAAACCCACACAGTGCTCTTTCATCTTTGCATATTCCATGGCTGGGACATTGATACTCATTATTTCTTAAGTCTAAACACCAAGACTGTGTCAAGAATGCATCCATCACCGGCAGGCTTCTTAGAGTCAGCAGAAATTTTTCCACTCTGTCAGCAAATTTGGCAATTTGCAATTTTCTTACTGGGGTTCTGACATGTTTTTATCGCCGAAGATGACTTTCGAATGCAGAGATCATGAGGACGGTGGCTTGTTGGTCCTCTCTCCTAGCCCCCGCTCTAATGACAGTAATTAACAAGGCCACATTAGTGAGCCACCTCAGGAAGCGTCTGAGCGTTCATTTGCATGGCGTTAATACAGGAGGATGCCATGCAGTGAAAGGCTTGCCATGAGTGCAGCAGTGCAGCTCTGCCTGTTTGGCAAGCCCTCCTGTTCTTAACAGCACCAGGCCCTATTCTCCTATTCATTATGTGCCTAAAGCTTGAGTTATCCTCTCCTTGGTACGGGGATGAATGTTATTAAAGGCATAGCTGTCTGACACAACTCTAATGAAAAATAGGATGTTTCTGAAGGTTATGTTGCCAGCTAGCTCAGAAATGCCTGCTTCATTTTCCCCACCCCAGCACAGGGCAATGTAATTCCCACCTCTTGATAGATCTTTTTTCTTAAGTTTTCTGTGGCTCTGTGTGCAGGAGCCTCATCATAAAGAGACCTTTATTATCCGCGTTTCTTGCTTGGTAGATGCTCAACAAAGGGCGAGACTGGACTTTTTGGCAGATCATACAATTGTGAAAAACTACATCCATGTGTCTTAAAGCGGCGGTTGCTGCTGTGTGGGTTTAATTGAGAGGCATTGCTGCATTTTTCATGCAGAGATGGGACAAGTTTTTTATTTTGTTGGATTTTATACTCAGAATTTTGGACATCACATTTAAGTGTTATCCTTTTTTGTCAGAAAAACTCATATTATTATTATCAAGATTCAAGAAATTGCACAAATAGCCAGTACAGAGAAAGGGGTATTACATTACAGCATGTTGTGTTCATTCAGATGACGCAGGCTTGTGACAGAGAGGGACGACTGCTCAGCATTTAGGGTCAGTTTGCACTTTTCAGAGCTCCATCAGAGGCGGCAGGTCACACTAAAGATGACCCAGCACACCCACGCTGACGGATCCCAGCTCTGGCCCTCAGTATAAATCCTCCCCTTCCCCCGCTGTAGCTCCCTGCCCCGGTTTGGCCTCGCCAGTCCCTAACAGTCCTATCAGAACCACATGGGAGGCCTGTGACAGACATGCAAGATACCAGGCTGTTCCAATTTACCCCTTTATTCAAATCAAACATTTCTCTGCAAAGTCACCATGTCATCATCTTTCCTAAGTTTGTGACCGGCGCCGTGGCCATGATCAAACATAACACCAAAGTTAGAGCTGGGTGATACGGACCAAAGATTATATCTCCGTATTTTCAGGCTGAATGGCAAAATGTAATATATATCTCTGTATTTTCTACAGAGTGGGCTCAATGTTCAGTTGTGAGTCAAAGCCACAGTTGAGATATCACAAGCACTTTTACTCAGACTAGGATTAAAATAAAATAAGATGCAAAGAGAGGGTTTCCTACCCTGATTGAAGATACACTGCTGCAAAATATGATAATAAAAAAATAAAATAAAATATGAATAACAGGGCTTGGTACTTTAACAAAATATTTACACAATGGGAATTCTGATAAATAAACGTCAGTTATGCAAATATAATGACTAAGTGGGTAAAGGCAAATATAAGAATGACTAGAACAGTCTGGTTAGTAGCAAAAATTACATGACTTTTCTGTGATGTAGCATCTGAAGCATGGAAAAGACAACATTTATACTAAATAATGATAAAACAATAATATACCAATATTTTTTCAGCCCTAACTAATGTTTCAAAACCTATTGTATATTCCACCTGAAGACATATATTGATGTTAACAATCAATGTGGAGTATGTATCCGTGCAACAAATGCTCTCACTAGACCAAAAGCCTAAAGCCTCAATCTTGTTTGTTAAAGGGAAAATCTACCTAAAGGAAATCATGTATAGTTGTCCTCCCTTTAATTTTGTGCTGGTTATCTTAGATGTGTAAAGAGAAAAATGAAGCATCGTGTAATAATCAAATTAAAAAAAAAACTCAGTTGTTTGTTTATTCGCTGAATAGAAATAATTAGCATGTACTTCACTTTCATTATTAAAAATATATTTGTATTAATTATAACTTTTTCACATTGTACACTTGAACTACAAGCAGTGTTCTGTTTAACAGGTAGAATAGTTGATTGCAATAATAATAATAATAAAATATAATAATGTTTTATTATTCTTTAAAAAGAGTAGTAACATCCTGTGTAAGTAAACAGAAAACACTGTTGTGTCATTGTATAATTAAACATCTCAAAAATCTTTCCATGCTAATTACAGTCTGCACTCTAAAAACAGCATTAAATATGGTCATTAAGAAATACGGCTCCATCATTATGTTGCATTCTGGAAAGATTTCACTCAGCCAGTTTTGATAATTCTGTTAATTAATTACTGTGAGTTTAAAAAACAAACTTTAAAAAGTTGAAAACAGAACTTAAATCTTTCTCTACTATGGTCACTCATTAGCCAGAAAAAAAAATTAAACCTTAGATGAATATAACTGCATTTTATTTTATTTTCATTTATCACTTTAAACTCTCGTCCATAAAGTCACACATAACCAACAAAAATAAAGCTCTGTGTGAAATTCAGTTAGAAGGCTCATTTTTTCCTCAAATTCGGAAACTAACAAGACGTGCTGTCTGAGTGAGTTTCCTTTGTATCTGCATTGAAAGTGTTAACATGGATGTTCGCCTTAAAGCATGAAAATTTATTAGTTATTATTTAACCTTTAGGAAACTAATTTCCAACGAGAGAACAAAGAACCAACATGAGACAGCAGACAGCACAATGTAACTCTCACCGGTCTTTTTAAAGTCTTTTGCAGAGGTTTTTTTTGTTTTACTGGACCTTTGGGAATATTTGCCAGAAAGTGACATAAAAAATAAACACATTATTTTATGTTGCCACAATTCAAGTCAAATATTTCAGGTCGCACTACTGCCAGGGTTATATTGTCCTCTTAGCTGCCTTGTCTGCTGTGTAATCAGCAACAGACCCTAAACACAGATGTTTCGGGGTCAGCCAGCAAGACCTCTGACAATTGGTTACCACCTCTTACTGCGTGTAAATCACAGCCAACGTCAGCGTGCCCTAAAACTATGGGACCGTGGGTGTTCCCCATGCCAAAAAACTTGAGTTACAAGCTGATAGCTGTGCCTTTAATGCCTAATTGTTTGAACCTGAAATTTCGGAGTTGTGACTCATCTTAGCTCTTTCATGTTTTTTTTATAAACACTACGTGTAAGCTGAAAGCTGGAATTCATGAAACAGCTTTTGGTCTTACCGGATTCATTAGCACTTTTTTTGAAAGAGAAAACAAAGTAATGGCGTTCTTCACGTTAAACACCTGACTAATTTAATTTGCCGACCGGTTGATCTCATAGCTCAATCACCTGTGGAGTGTTTAAAAACATGCAACTATTGTCGCTGTTGTCTGGCATCGTGGTTTGTTAGGGATGTTTTTGAAGCGGCGACTCGCCGTGTCAGATTATGCCACATATCCATTTGACTTTCATAAGCTGTTTACGCTTCAGAAATTGTGGCAATGGCTTCTCTCTTGTGCAAAGGCTTTTACATATGTTGTGTGTCTCAGAAATGCTGCCCCAGTTATTGCTATCATTCTTTAAAAAAAAAACAAAAAAAAAAAAACCCACACAAAACAAGCCCACAAGGTTACATGAAGCTTGTCATTTTCAGTTTTCTTTTGTCATCTGCATCTTGTTTGGTCCTCGGATAAAGCACGCAGAGATCATTTAAGTGCAAAAAGAAGAGCAGAATAAAAGTAGCAACGCTCTCTTGCATGTTCCTGCCATAAAACAAACTAATGGAACCTCTGATTTATTTCAACTTTCTCGCTATAAACCCTAACAGCAGCCCCATTATTTCTCCATTGTTACAGAAAAAAACCACCACCATCCATGTATTTTATTTTTTAGGAGCAATTTCTGCAAATGTATTTATGGCTTATGTTTTACACAAAGCCTGGTAATAATGTGTTTAATGTGGACAATATTGCTTACACATGGGCTCTTATTAGTGAGTGGTAGTCTGGTCTCAGGATCAGTGGCAGTATCCTTAAGGGATGGCCTCTCTTAGGGAAGGATGAAACAAGTGCATGTGAAAAAAACCCAGCGTGAGTCCTGTTCAAAGGCACAGACGAGTTCTGACTGGATTAACATTTATTGACCGTTCAAGCTTTCCCTTTTTTTCACCTCCTTTTTTATTTTCTTTTTCCTTTTTTTGCTCCAGGACAAAGATTCAAACTTAATTGCAGTGGCTGTTCCACCAACTGATCACCAATGTGCCAACAAAAGCCTCCCTAATAGGCGCTTCATTAAGGATTAGAAAGTCTCTATTACAAAACAAATTAAGCATGCTCTGATCTTAACCTATAGGTCGAACGGCATTACAGCAAAGTTTAAGCTGTTAGATGGCTGAAAAACTTATTACGGGTTAGCGCTGAGGTAGCAGTTTGGTATTGATTTTACGATAGCTAGGTATGATGATTTATGGAGTGCTTGTGTCAGTATAACAAGCTGAAGGACACACAATATCATCTCCAACATCATTAAAATTCAGAGGTCTCCAGAGCTAGCTCATCAAGTACTGTTCACCACCTTGGAATTTCATCCAGACTCACACACACACATGCACACGCACGCACAAATATATATATATATATATATATATATATATGTAGTCAGAAAAATCAGGATCAAGATAAGGTGTGTATTCACTCAGGCTTTCAGATTTTTTGCACCACTTTGTTGCAATGCATTTCACTGAGAGCACATCTTTCTTTTGTTTTCACTGTTTTCACCCTGTTTTGTATTTAATTTGCACTATTATAGCACGCTTACATTCAGATTTGTGTATAAGCTTGGTTAATGTTTATATCAATCGTACGGCACAGCAGTTCAAAAGGTCTACCCTCAACACAATCAGCGCCTTGGTCTCTGAGCAGCCAAATAGAGTCTGGGCAGTAAAATGTGTGGTACACTAGAGCCCCCTGTGGGCACATGAAAGTAATGCTGGCTGGTAATAATGTGCCATAGTTACTTGTACTTGGATGTTGAGAATTTGTCCCACTGTTCATGATGAATATTATCAGACTGATGTTTTTTTTATTGTTTGCACACTGTTTTTTAATTATATTCTGCTATAATTCTTCACCAATTTGCATTCTTGGCATACCACTAATTGCTATATTTAGGAAAAAAATAATAAGAAGTTACACTTTTTTCTCTTTGGATGCAGGAAGTCACTTATTCTACTAATCTTGCAGATACTTATTCTTCCACAGTGGTCAACAGTGGTCAAGTGCATGCAAAAAGGTGCTTATCAAACTTTTTGCAATCACACTTTGCAATTATTTTAAAGGTTCAAATACTTTGCTTGTTTTGCAGATTTGTTCCAGTAATTACTCTTGTTAAGTCAGTGAGCTGCCAAAGACGAACTGATAATGAATTAAAATTGCACCATCCAAATCAAAACTACCGCAGAGCTACTTTTCTATAAGAAAGATGTCTGTAGAATCCAGTGCAGTAATAAGGGGAGGTGATAATACAAAAGCAAACTAATCATTTAGCTGTCACCTCACTGTAACACCCCCCCCCCTCCCCTCCCCAAAAAAGAACCCCAACAAGGAGACTTTTGACTACCATATCAGGTCGGGCTGTCCGAGGATCGGCCTGTGGGATGGAGGTAAGCTTCTGGGCTTCTGTCTGTCTTTCTCAGTCTCCCAGATTCCTCTGGATCCACCCCCCTCCTGGATCCCAGATTCTCTCCATCATCTCCTCCAACCGTGAGGTCTAACCGGCAGGGCAGGGGCGTGTGGGCGGACATGCTGGGCGCTGGCAGCATGCTCCGTCTGCTAGTGAGTAATGCGAGTACAGAGACGACCCCCTCCACCCCCCCCCACATCCCCCCAAACACACACACACACACGCACACACACACATCTCACACTCCTAGAAAGAGATGGGCCATAGATGGAGAGGCAGGCGCTCCTGCTGTGACTTGGCGCACCCCACTGGACAGCTGGAGACTCAGGGAAAGGAGACGCTGCCAAACATGCCTGACAGAGCAGGGGAGTGCTGGAGGTGCAAGGCTGGGCGAGGCCTGAGGTGGCTCCCATACCTGCAGCTGATCACCGGCCCATCATCTGTAATTATCTGCACTTATATACCAGTGAGATAAAAAAAAAAAAAACAGGGATCATGAACACACACATTTTCAAACACATATACACATACACATTTCTAATCACATTAAAAGCCATTGAACCATTGACCATCCAGTGGAAACCAGTGAGTTTGGAATGAATGCAGCTAATTATGTTGCTCTGATGAGATGGTTGTATCTGCTGTAATTATTTTGATTGATATAGTTGTACAGCAGTAATAGGCATAATGCGCGCCTTCATTGTTTAGCAAATGCCAATTATATTGTATAACAACAATAATTTGCTCAAACTGTGAACAGTAGTTATTAGTGAACCTAAAGCAACAATGAGATCTATGACTGTTTTTTATGAGTCATATTTATATTACACAAATGAAAGCAATATTATTTACGACTGCAAAAAAAACCCTTATCCATTAGTCTTCCAATGTGGAATCTTTGTCACTGATAATTTCCTTTAGTTTAACGGGACTTCCTTTATTACATGTTCTGTCCTAAAGCAGCTTTAAAAAAACCCCAAAAATTCAGTTAACTTTTCACACATTGCAAAGAAAAGCAGCAAATCTTCACACCTGAAAAGCTTAAGCTTACCAGAGAAGGTTTTGCATTAATTGATTTTAAACAGATCTGTTGCTGATTAACTGTCTGGGGATTGACCAATAGATTAATTGACTATGTTGATGTGTGTATGCTTTTTTTTCACAACACATTAACATTTATTTTAAAAGCCCTGAAGAATTCAAGCATAAATATCTAGAGGTGGTTTATGAAACGTCCTGTCAAGCCGGCAACTCGCAAATTCTCCCTCCCCGGGTCAAACAGCTTGCACACAGCATATGCAGATGAGAGCAAAGTGTTGCAATCTACATTGAGCCTCTTCATCATGATGCTGTCGAGCTATTTTACAACTATAGCCTCTAATGCAGGATGGAACCCTCACTGTAAGGAATAACACCACTTTAATGTTATGAATATCAAGCTAAGCCCCCTGCAATGTGGCTGTGGCCCATTTTCTCTTCCTCCATTCTCAATCTATCTGCTTAATCTTGATTCATCAGTTACTGCAGCTTATTATGGAGCCCTGACAGCATGCTCGGGTTCTTGATAAATGACACTGCTCAGGCCAGATTCAAAATGTGAGGCTCAAGTGCCAATTATCTATGCAGACCTGGTTAATAAGGGGATCTCTTGTTAACTATCTGATCTCAGTGTGAGCGTCATTTGTCATGAAGGCCTGTGTTTACCTCAGAGACAGGAGTTCCCGAGACCCCCCCTGCCTAACATATGTAAAACCTGGATCTTTGTTCCTTTAATAACCTTTTATTAACAGCCTGACATCATGATTAAGTTTGGTCCAAACACGCATACAATGAGGTACACAATTACCCTCACCCACTCACAGAACTGCAGCAGATCACCGTCAGAGAGAATAATGAATATTGAGCCGACGTTTGATCCATTCCACACCGAAAGCCCAATTTGCTCCAGCACCTGGAGCTGTGCCACTGCACACAGTTTTTTGAGGTGATGATGAATACTCATGGGAGCCTATTTTCCTTGAACACATCTTCTCCTGATTTGTAAAGATGATAAGCGCTTTGACCTCAACTCATCATTACAGCTCGTTAAAGCTTTTGTTTGTTCCACCTTGGAGAAGAAGAAGCTGATTTTAAATCAGCTCATTGCAAAGCATCATGGCTCTTGACTGTTAAGAAGTTGGAAATGCTGCGTGTTTGTGTTTTAGTTTTCATTTAGCAACTTCTCAGAGGTCTCAAGGTCTCAGATTAATAAACACTCGCTGTGGTCAGAAATGTGGAGCAGCTGAGGGAGGTGAGATACCCCCTGTCCTCTCTGAAACCCAGCATTGCCATCCTGTCAGCCACATCTTGATGTCTGGCTCGCTGCTCGCTCTTAGTGTGTATTCTCTTCCTGGGAAAGTAGCAAATAAAACATTTTGCAGGTCTGCATAGCCACGGGACTTTGTCTTCCATCAAGAAACACCTCTAGCTCGTAAGTGCAGAAGTTGTAAAATACTTCCAGACAGCACTTGGAACGTTCCTTTTAACCTTAGTTGTCCAGCATGAAATCTAGAAAAAAAAGAAGAAGATTTTTTTGAATAAATAATTAATCAGTGTGTTTTCTATTATTGCTTGGATATGGAGTCAGTAGGAAGCCAGGTGGAGCGATCAGATCTTCACAGCATCCCCACTTCCTGTCCCCCACAGAACGCTTGACTGTCTAGGTAGCATCTGCCGAGGAAAATAAAGCCCCTTTTCCTTCTCATGTAGAGAAGATCATTTGCATAATATCCCCCTCTGTAAGGTGAAAACAGAATAATAATTGGTTTGCCCTTTTCTCTCTCTGTGTTGTAAAACAGTTAGGAATTAATTTGAGGATAACTGTGCAATTAATTCTAAATGCTAAAGATGGTGTGGGGGCTTTGATTCAAAGGAGGGGAAAGGATATACAGACTGAGGTCATGAAACAAAGACTTTGTGTTTCTGCTGCTGCTGCTGCTGCTGCAACTTGCTGCGTTTAAAGGGTGCACGTGGGGGTTTTAGCGTATTTGGTTGACAAACAGGAGCAACTTGCACACTCATTTACCTCTCCACATTTATTATTTCTCTGCCAGTTTAGTCCTGACTCCCTGTATATACTCAGCTGTGTTGTTTGGATATTCTTGTCTTAATGATGAATAATAGTGCTGCAGGAAAAAAGGTTGCATGAATACTAGGATTCATGAGTCTGTTTTTAACCTCTTTACACAATGCTGTAAATTCCACATGGATCCCCATTATAGCTAATGAGCAGCAGTGTAATCAGTGCCTGACTGGGTGCTTTTTGTTTTTTTTTCCTTCTTTTTTTGCACAAGCACTGTGTTTCGAGTGGAGGAACGTGCTCCACCTCCCTCAGACAGCTGCCAATAACAGCCTGTGTGTGTACACCCTTGAAGGTCAACATCAAAAAGGGTAGTTTGACATGACAATAGAGTGGGTCTGACATTAGAGTTAAGGAGATTTGACAAGTACACAGTGTATCTGTTGAGCTCCCATTGAGGCCAGTGCTGTGATACTGGGACACACTCTTCGTGCTGTAGCAGTGGCCTGGACGTGTCTCCCCGCTGTAGCTTGTCCTATTAGGAGTTGCAGCTTCATTTCCTGATACTTCCACAGCAGAAAAAGGAACACGCCTCGCCATGAGTCCCAATTACACCTAATGATGGCAAAAGGATGGAGCACATGCAGATTGTGCCGCAGTTCCTTTGTCACGCCAGGCACCAGGCATGATCATTTATCACACCAGTCATATCCTGCACTCCTCCCTGAGCACAGACAATGAATCCCAGCCCATCATCCATGCTGTTATTTGTGTTTAACTGCCAGGAAAAGGAAAATAAAAGCCCAGTTACAAGGCGTTGCAAGAGCACGGCTGTATCCTGTAAGCAAAACGTGAGAGTCTTCACCATCAGGGAGGAAACGCTGCCGTCCTCCTGTCCTCACAATAGGTGTGTCCTCACAAAACCTACACACACAACCAGCCGCCTTTACCCTCTGTGTTTAGATAATTTTGCTCGCAATCAATTTTGGCTTTGAAATCCAAATGAGCTGACTCTAAGGTCTGTGTGTTACATGTTGAGAGGCGGGGGAGAGCTTAGCATGAGACTGGGTAGGTGCTGTGTGAGTACACGTGCTGCCGCAGCAGAGAGGCGGCTTGGTGCTTGTCAGTGGCTTTCGCCTAATCCTGGCCTGATCTTTGTGTTTGATCCGCAGCATGGTCCTGAGACAGCATGAACAGCAGCTATTGCTGTAATTTAAAGTCAATATTGTACTCATGATCCCTCTCCGCGGGCTAACCGAACAGCCTCTCACCGCGATGGAGAAAGTCATCTCTGCTGCTTAGAGGGAATCCTCAGCTTGAGTAGTTCTTCTCTCTGTGATTCTCAAAAGAGATCTGGCCTGTAGGTTGTGTTTGTTCCTGGAAAAAGAAAGATTTGGGCTTCTATTTGCTTTTTTCCTCTTTGTTAGTTTTTTATCTCTTCTCTGACTGCTGATAAGTCACCTAAACAATGCGCTATGAGCTATGAAGGGCTTAACTCAAAACATTCAGTGTTTTCTAGTGTTCAAAAAGCAAAATGTAAATATAAATACCAAAGAGAGTATTCTCTCTCACTGTTTTTGTGTCTGTATATATCTTTATATATACGTATATATGTGTGTGTGTTGTAAAAAACGTTACTGTTTGTGACCCTGCCCACAAACCCCATCAGGAATTTTTATTGACTCCAAGATCCAGCTAACAAGCCCATAGTGACATCAATACCTTTGATGATTCATTCAGAAGAACTTTAATAGATCTAAGATTAGAAATGGGGGGTCTCATCCACAAATCTCCTCCTGCGTTATTACACTGAGAGCTAAGATATTTATCCTGTGCGACCAACATGAAAAGGTGGCTCAAGGGCCCGTTAAATCCATACATGTCATGATCTGCAACGTGTTACACTAAAACTTTTGACAAAATGCGTTGCTGACAAATACTTTGATTGAGGCCATACAGAGCTGTAAATTTGAAAGCCAGGGTCAGTGAACTCTACATAGATAGAGGTGAAATGTCAGGAATTGATTGTTTTAGTGGCCACAATTTGTTTTGATATAGTGTGAACCTTTTATTGTGGTGCTAGTTTACTATTTGAGGTTGTGTTTCTGAAGGTTTTAGTTTAAAGCAAAAGGCTGCCTACGGCAAAGATTAACGTGCAATCAGAGGAGGAAGAGACCAATCATCCTGATTTTTGTGGACATCTACATTCATTATAGGCTAAAGGTTAAAAGGCCTCGTCCTATAGGAATAATACACTGAATTGTTGGGAGATTGATTGGTTCATGAAATCATCCATACCTGCACTCCATGGTAGCACTTTAGTGTACACTGTAGGAGGTTATGCTAACTAGCATCACACAAAATACATCCTTTAAGTGCTTATGACTAGTACTTATTCAAATGTTTTGTAACTGTTCCTTTAGATCGCCAACTGTCTTTCTTGCGTCTACTTTAACTGAAGTGAACTAAAAAAACTGTTTAAAAACATTATCAAATGGATCTCTACTGTGATTTACCTTTTTGTAAACAGTAAAATCTCTGTGTTAACTAGAAACACAAGTTAGACTCAAAGAAAAGTCCTGCTCTAAAGTCTAAAGTAATCTGTAGTTGAACAAATCATTATGTCAAAGATAGTAATATATTGTTTCATATATTGTTATATAGTTTCATTGCTTTCTACTGAAGTAAACATGCTAAACAGTTAGCTCCGGCCTGTCCTGTGTCAAGCTTAATTGCCTTGGTAACTCATTGAAACACATTTAAATCACACTGGATAGAGAAAAAAAACAACTTAACTAAACCATCTTGGTTTGTCTTTTTACTGTTCAAACAATCACAAATTCTGTTTTGGTTGAAACTAACATTTAACCATCAAGTTAGATGTGAGATTCCCTGCTGGTGAGCCATCCTGCCTCACACACACTTTTGTTGCAGTGTTGTCACAAAAGTCTTGAAATCTTTACTTTTCTGGTAATTTTTGAGGTTGTACCTTTTGGATTTACATTAGTATGTTGAATTAGGCTTTGGATCCCAGTCAGTCATCAATGAGCTGTACTTTTTTATACTTAATGATGCAGTTTAACAGTTGGTAACTCACTGTGTATGTAACATTGGCTCTCAATCTGTTTAATGGACAGTTTAGTTATTTTGGCTACCTTCTGGCACAAGGCTAACCTTTGCTCTCAGCGGCAATCTCATCTAATTCCCCATTTAACCCTTGAGCAAATCTAACCCTTTAACTCCAAATTATTTAAATCAACGCAGGGCTAATTCAAGGACCATGTCTATGAAACCCAGCTGGAGTTACTGCAGCACAAAGCCTACTCCACATCTGTGGACGCAGACAAACATCAGTGGCCCACTTATAACTTAAATGACTAGTTTAGTTAACCTTCCTGTTTAAGTCTAACATATTGTTATGACAGCAACAGTGCACTGCATAATTTCAGTGGCAATGGCATCAGTCATCGGCCCACCTGCTATAAATACACCTGACAGCAGAACTGTTTTCGGAAGTGTTCTTCGCAGGATGGTGCGCAGGACTCCAGAGGTGAGGTACTTTGATGGCACAGCTCATGAAATATTTGCTGACTTCTATCACCTATGGGACTACTGTTCTGATGGAGCCAATGATATGTGCCCCTATTAGTCTCTAAGGAGTTTTCCTAGCCCACTTTCACCCGATCTGTGCCAATTAAGTAGCAGAATTATGTATATTAGTTGGAGTCACTTGTACTTCCATGCAAAGGAATGCATATAGGGAACGATGACAGAGGGATACTGTTGAATAATTAGAGTGAATTTTCAGAGGCCTGGAAACTCAATCATGTGCTGCCATATGCTAACTATTTTTAACCTATTCTTTCCTCCTCTTCTCCCCTCTCCTTTCCCCCTTACATCTTATTTTCAGTGCAGAAATGAAGAACAAACTCTGTGTCTACGCTGCTCCTACTTTGGCTAAAATAAATGTTAAAAGTCCACAAGACAAAAAAAAGGAGCTTAGTAAGGGTAAAAACAGCCACTTTATTAGAATAAAACTTTTATATTTTTAAAAGCCATAACGAACTCCTTCTTAAAATAAACTTGTTTTTAATCATTTGTGACTATGAAAACCACTTTCATTCTCATGTCTAATTCTCATTTTCCCTCCATCAGTGATAAACAAGTAAATGGATCCCAAAAGCTACGCATGAAAAAACATTAATTGAGCTCCTCAGACTTTCTGTAAACTCATTATGTCATGCTTGGCTTGTCATCCATACAATGCTCACAGCAATGGCTCTTTAGTCTTCTTTATGGAGCCGGGTGGTTTGTGGAAATATGGAGTGTCAGAAGCAGACCTCTAATCCTCACAGACACTTCCCACAGTCATCAGTATTCTAATGACTCACCGCCGCCGTCCCAGGGTGTTTATTTTTAGAGATAGAGAGATTGATGAGATGCTCATATCATCCTTAACCACCAACTAATTAACTAATTAGGACATTCAAATGAAGACTTGCTCTGGATAATGCAGCGTGGCTTTGGCATGGGCAAACAGCTCTTGATTCTAACTGCTTGACTCAGCTTCGGGGAGGTTCAGCTTCACGCTTTCCCGCTCATGGTTCATGTTCATCTCATTGGTGCCAAATAGTTCTGTTATATTATTGATGAGTGCAGTTATTGATTAGATGCTGCTTTGGATGACCGCAGCAGCATCCGTGACATGGAAGGTATCAACTCAACATCTTTTACATTAATGTATTCTTAAAGTAATCAGAGCATGTGTACCTCCACACAGTTTCTCACACACAAAGAGGCCTCATGTAGATCAATAATGTGTCCTCAAACCACATCAGTCCACCCCCTTCGTTGTCTGAAAATGCACTCATATTCTTCAAGATCCCAAATGATTTTCAATCACGCTTCACTTAGGCTGACTTTGAACTTTGAACTTACCTGCTCCAGAGGAGAAAGACCTTGAAGGCTCGCCATGGCAAAGATCATGCCGCTCTATCATAGTTTTTTTTTTTTTTTTTTAATCATTGACTCCTTCACCCTTTTGCCTTGTTCTCACCATGTTTAGATTTTCTCTGGTCAGAACTGTATCATTATCCATCTCTTTGCAGTGATTGTTGCCCCCCAGGTGTAATCTGTCAGCATTCTGTCTGACTTTAATTGGTAGGAGATATGGATGATGGCTTATTGCTGTTGTAAGTCAGATCCTTAAAAAGGCTAACATGCATTGTAGTGCAGCTACGAGCTTTCTGACCAGCCCACACGTTTATGATTATTATTGGAAATCATGCACCACTTTTTTTAAGCTTGTTTTGCAGAAAAAAATTGCTTTTGACACTAACTTTCGAGGGTTTAATCCCACATGGCTCTATTTTAAAGGTTAATAATCCCTTTAATTGAAGGATAAGCCTGCAATTGAACACAAAATGTAATCACCAAAGGATTATCAGAGAGATGAATATAGCCATAGCAATTAGTTCAGTAGTTAAGATTTTAGTGTTGGACAGAGATGAGAGAGCTCTGGTGATGTGTCATAAAATTCATAGAGTTGTTAGGACGCCAGGAATCTTGGTTGCAGCTTTACAGCAGCTCGCCTGCACGTGCACTCGGGGTGGTGGTGAAACATGGCGTCCCAGTGGATGAAGCCGCAACAGCTGTTCCTGCCCGAGCCTGGTGTTTCGCACAATATGATCGCTCCATCAGCAGGCCCGCTCTCCAAACAGCCGCATCTGCATTCATCAAACACACTTATCAATAAACAGGGCCGGGCAACAAATAAATGATCTCTGAGAGGGAACATAGCAGCAAGCCTGGAAAAAAATGTCAGCCGTACACTTTAATCACTGATGTTGTTAATCAATAAAACAGCTTCATATCTTTTAATTAAAGTTTTATTTGCAGCAAATGTTTACTGAATCTGTCTGCGTGTCTTTTGATTTTTGTTTTGTTTTTCATTAATGGAACCAGTTGGGGCTGGGGAATGGAGGTGGCAGCTGCTGATGACCAGTCACGATGGGGGCACTTGTGTTTGTAATTGCATTTTGTCACCTACAGAGGGTGTTAAGAATCCTTGTTAAAAGCTGGGGGAAATCTCACAGTAACAATTATTGTAGAGCAAATTACCAGGTAGGCAATATCTAAGCTGTCAGGAAAGGTTAGGAGAAATGAGAGAAAGAAGATGGACTATTCAGACATTCATCATGGCCATAGTTGCCACTTCCAAATTGAAAATTGGAAGGAATGCATCCTTCATTTTCTCAAAATTTGAATGAGTTAGATCTGATTATTGCCCTGATTGACAGAAAAGGCCTGGATAAATAAATAGGAGGGTAATTCATTTCTGTGCTTGTGTCTCAGATCCATTTCCACATATCACTTCTCAGTGTTGGGGCTTTAACAATAAATGATGAACAAGATGGGGCCACATGTGTATCAGGATGGGACGCACAGGAACATGTATGTGAACAGACACATGAACATTTATTAATAGATGTAATCTGGCCTTGGATGGTGTTGGGAGGCTTTCTTCATTGGCACTGGCTGCAGTGGTACCATTGCACAGTGTTGCCACATGAGAGTTTCACTCCACCATCTGTCTCTTTCAACTCTCTATATTACATTTATACCACACGCTTGGAAATGTAGCTTCCTCGTTTTAATGGGAATGTGAGGCAACCGTAAAATAAATATTCTCTCTTTCCTCTGGCAAACGCGGCGTTGCTGGAGCCAGAAAGCATCCTCCGTGTTCATTTGCAACAGCATTGTCCTTTGAATTCCATTTAACGCAAGCTATAAATTGAATTATTGAAAAGTTATTGTTTGGTGCATGAAATCAGCGAAGCAGCAAAGGGGTTAAAGTCAAAGAGTCATAAAAACAATAAGCAAGGGTGTGAAAAAAACAATATTCCAATCAGGGCTGGGTCAATATTTAGGCCCTAACCATATCACAGGATTTAATAGGACATGCTCCACGTGTATTTATAGATTGAACACATCTGCTGGAAATGGGGAAAAGGTTTAGGTGTTATTGATTCTGGATTTGAAAAGTTTTACTCAGTGGCGCAAAGGTAACTTTAAGTTTTTGGGGGGGATATATTTTAGGACATGATCTAGTTTGGTTGGAAAAGTAGGCCTGAGTCTGAGAGAAACTTGTTCTAGTCCTGTGGGTAAACTGGACAGGCTGAGTTTTACCAGCTCTGTGTGAGCTAGAAGTGCAAGAGATTGGATCCTTTATTCATGCATTCTCCAACACATTTCAACATAAAGTTTACATATGTTATATGTGCTATATGTACAATGGGGATGTCATGATATCTTATTTTCACTACATTATTATCATGGCTTAAAATATTAATGATAGCAATATGAACACAATATCTATAGAAATTTTAAAAACTAAAAAATCTGGTGTGTTAATTTAATCTATAACTTTGTTTACTGTGTTTTGTATCCTTTTTGCCAAATTAATTACACTCAAAATACAATGTAGAGAGGTGGAGAAAGAGTCTGTAACCATGACTGCACAAAAGCAGACAAAAGGAACAATTACACTAAATTAAATTTTTCAATTTAAAGTGGCTGGCAACCAGCATTAAGATGCATCACTGCCAACGCTTTGACAAAGTGAGAATGACGGAAAAGATAAATGATTTATACGCTGCTGTGTTATTCACACTGTATTATCTGTGTATGTTTAACACTATATCACACACTATATCAGCATTACATTTTTTAAATATCACGGTTATCATCAACGCCCTAAAGATAGAGTATAAAGTTGAAATAATTAGTAGATCAACAGCAACAATTTTAAAAATCAATTATTCACTTTAAGGTGCTATATGTAAAATTTTGGAACCAGTTGCTATAGAAGTACAAGAATGTACGGCAATACAATAAATGTTCACCGAAACTGACATGAAACTTTCCACAGGTCTGCCAGGGTGAAAACCAGGAATCTGAACTTCTAGAGCATATAGGAGCTTTAAGTTTTAAACAATAACTTTACATTGCAACCCATCATTTATTTTGGGTCTAACAAATTTGAAAATTCTGACCACATTTATTCAAAAGAGATCATGAGAGTCAAAGTGAGGAATTATGCTGTAATTGGAACTGAGATGTTGCATATGATATCTTTAAGTAATTTTGAATGCAAATAATTCACAGCAAAATGAATATTTGTGGGTTCTGATGGTTTTTTTTAACATTAAACTGAATATCTGATATTCAAATATAATATTCGATTGTTGTTTAGAAAAACAGAAGGGAAATTTTCTAAAATTTATGGCCTAACCGATTAATTGATAATGAAACTAATCATTAGTTGCAGCCTTATTACGGTGTTTTCCCTTATTAGTTGTGAAGAAAAATCTTGCATGTGCCCCCCTGTCTCTGCTCTAATCACAGTGTCTCTGTTTAGCCATTTGCAAGCTGTGACCATTGTTGATTCAAGGTGAGACCTGATATTATTGCCATACAGGCTTGTGTTTTTATTGTTGTTATTTTCAGGAATGGGCCCATTTTGTCATTTAATTGAGGCTCATGGGCTTGGCTGTGAAACGGCACACATGGGAATAAGACGTCAAGTGGCTGAATTTCCACAGCCATTAACTGTTCCACACTCAATTAGAATGCATAGGATCCTGACATTTCATAACTTATGGGTCTCCAGGCTGATATAACCGCCTGCTATAAAAGAAGCTACATTCTGAAGACACACAGCCAGATACTCACATCCTCTTTGAGATTTAAGCGGTCGCTTTGTGAATTTTTGCAGCACAAAATCAGAGCTGGATAAAAGGCACAGAGGATGTGATAAAAAGCCTCGCTGAGGCTCTGTGTTATTGCTGCTGTTTCTGTGTCAGTGTGGCGTAAACTTATCGTGCTGCTTTGCACAGAGGATGCCACAGATTACAGCTACATCTTGTCTAACTATCAATTAAATTCAGTTTCATGGCAGCATTCTCATATTTCTGGGTCTAATAAATCATGTTGCGTAGCAGAGGGGCAGGATACATGTATGACGCTGTTGTAATACGACATAAATATAAAATATGAACGGCAGCAAATTGAGCCACTTAATAAAAACTAGGATTTGTTGTGCTGCTGTGAGCCATCTTGGGAAAGGTGATCCTGACAGTCAGAATTATGATGATAGAAATGCAGTTTGATTGCTGTTTAATTTTCTTTGGTGATCTCTCAACACCACTATAACTCAGTCTGAAAACAGACAGCTCCTATTTGCCAGGTAATTAATAACAGGCCGCTGAGGCGAGATTTAGCTATTATTTCTAATATGTTGTGTGATTGTAAAAAGTACCTTTTCCAACAGTACGATTGCATTCATTTATATCTTGTTATTTTTTAAATGCTTTTCCAGAGCTTTAATTTGTACAAAGTGAAGGCATATTTTCTGCACAGCCATCAGTAATCTAATTTAGAAAGAATCTGCTGCTATCTGAAGGGTTACCAATTAATTCAGATTGATTGCCTGTATAATTTAGCATATTACAAAGAGCAGTATTAAGCTTTCATCATGCTGGGCATGGCTGTTTGTTCTATTGACTTTTTTGACTTATTTTTTCATCATAACACCTTAAAATAAGAAGCCTAGTCAGATCCTTAATCACACACATCATGAATACCAGCATGTAATGCAGAGGTGATGAGTTTTAAGAGAGTCACTCCTAATCATAAAGTACCCGGCGTGGATTAGGAGAGCAGAGCCAAGAAATTGAAGTCAGAGGTCAGGCAATAGATTACGCCTTCTTTGGGTTCTCCGTTGGTGGCAAACCTATAAACTTAAAATAGGTGAGGCCCTCTGCCATGAACAACAAAGCGCCGTCCAAGGTGGAGCCTCCTGTAGGTCACTGCTGCTGTGACTCTCGACAATATGACAGATTAACGACAACAGGTTGAGCCCTGCACTTTCGGCCGCCCACAATCTCAATTATGTCTGTCTTAATGTACACTGAACAGCCACAATCGCAGGGCCATGGACAGGGTAAACACTCTTGCAGGAAGCAGACTAGTGACAGGATAATAAAGTGCCATGATTGATTCAGCTTGCTGTGTGCCAGATCGGTTTATTGTGTGGGAGGAGTGGTACCAGATTGTGTAGTTTCTGTGGTGAGCTATCCGTCGTTGTGGTTCAAGAGTGGAGCCAAGGCGGGCTGCCTGATTAGATGTAAATGATATGATTTTCCTATAACTGTTGCACTGTATTTTTTTCCTTTGGATTTAAAGGTCCACATGCTCATTTTATATTTTGAAAACACACATTTGACAAGATTTTTCCAAATCCTTTCACTTGATCGAATAAAATGTAACACTAAATCTTGAAAGTGAATGTTGAATATTCTATGTATTTCTATGTTTATATTTCTATGATTATCCCAAATGTTTCCTTAAATGTTTAAACTCAGAGAAATACGTAATTTTACTCAAGGTAACGGTGCATTTTATTTTGTAGCCCGTCACCAACTTCCAAGATAACACCAGTCAAAGAGTGAGGAAGGAGATCTGTTGATGTAACTTGAATAAGACTTTATTGGATTTATTTGTCTGTTAACATTTCATGTTTGGTGAAAAAATAACAAAATAGCGGTTAATTAGCTAATCAATTGATTATTTTAGGTTGACAGTATTTTCCTCCAAAATGAGGTGACATAGAAGTACAAAGTAGTATAAATACTCAAGTAAAGTACATGTATGTCAAATTTGTACTGAAGTACTCTGTAGCTGCATTTCGTATTTTGACCCAGACACAATTCTTTCTTAGTTCTGCCTCCTTTTTATTTACACAAAAGGTTTTTATAATGCCAGAATTCCTGAAGTTTTGGAAAAGGTTAAGAAAAATCCTTTACCTGGCTGACACGCTGCCAGCAGCGACTGTTTGTCTGTGCTTGTGCGTTGGAAAGAGAGTTAATGCATATTAATGGAGCCTATAAAAGCAACTAATTGGGCATTCCGGATCTTGCTGAGTTAGGGATCTGTGAGTGACACTGTGCAGCCCCGGGACCTACACCAGACCACCTTTATGAGCTCTCTGAACTGGGATGTAGGTCAGGCCATTAAAAGCAGGAAGGGCTCTTTCACTAAATATCGTTGTGACGGCCTCATATTTGACACCCCAGTCTGCGAGCCGTGTGCTCAGGAGACATTTGCAGCCGCCGCGTGGTGAACAGCTCAAAGTGAGGAGATGTTATGCAACGGACTGCTGCTCCAAAAAAAGTTAATCCTGGTTTAAAGCAACTTAATTGAGCTCAATAAAATGCAGCCATATGCGTCCCATAAAAATCAACAGCGTTCCATATGAGTGCTATGTAAACATGCCTTGTATATCAGCTTATGTGTAACAAGTCTCATATCCAGTGGTGCTAATGTAATTTTGTTAACGATTGAAATGAAGCCTGTGTTTGTTTTATTGCATGTGTGGAGACTTTTTTAGAGGAGCATTTGCATTAATTAAATAGTGACAAGTTAATGGAAAATAAACTTAGGAGGCGGATATTATAAACCCATCATTATTTTAGAATATAGCTATTTTGTGTAACAAAAGAACAAAGCTTTGAAAGCCTCCAAATTGAGCTACGACTGAAATAAAACAAACTCAACAAAACACAACTCTGAATCACCTTCTAAAACATTAAGTAGTGGGGCAATAATATTTCAACAGGGGGCAGCACACTGCCATTACAGATTGGCCTTTAAATCATATTTAATTGCTCTTTTGTGTAGTAGTCTGTAACTGCAGTTTGACTGGAGCTTGAAACACACCGTTCTTCTAATCCACTATACCGCGTGCACCATACACTGTCTGTCTATCAAAGCCAGCCTCCATATGCCGTCCTTAACAACCTTCTGTCTGCTCAAACTAATGTGCACATCTTTGTTAGGCATTATAAATAAAACAGACAACAGTGCGTCACAGAAATGGACCACAGTATGAGGTCAAGCAGATCCCTCTGAAGTGGCCGGCTCATTTTCTTTTCCTGTCATCAGTTTTTGGTGGCTTCGTACTAAAATGTCATAAGCCATTTGATTGTAAATCTTGGTGACCTTGAAGTCACTGGAAAAGGCGCAGATCCGTAAACCAATCATCGCACGGCTGCCCCTGTCAGCCACGCTCCTGTTCACACAGTCACTGCTTGAATTTCCTGATGTTAAACAGAGGAAGGAAAGAGGAATAAAGCTCGGTTCACGCCAGTGTTTGTGAGAACACAATGTCAGCCAATATTAGCATTACAGTGCGGCTGTTAAGGAACTATTGAACAAAAATTACTTTGTTTGAGTTGAACACGGTTAAGCAGAGGGCCTCCAGTGGATATAAAGGTGTTACAGACCTAGCTAGAAAAGTCAGGATAAAGACTAATAATACTGCAAGCCTCAGCTTTTCTTACGCTACTTCCAAATGCTCTTTTCACCAGCAGCACAAAGATCAGTGTTATTATGGATTTGTTGAAAAATCAATTTTGTGAATGCTAATGTCCTTTAAATCTTTCAGAGATGAAGAACACTCGCTGCATTTCTGTGGGATGATTTCCAGCCGTATCAGAGATCTGCCTGTCTCCTCCTCCTGTGGATTATTGGACCAGCTGCTTGAAGGCTGTCTACTCTCTCAGTGAAAAAAGGTTCTCAGGTTCTCTGAATGACCCACACAGGTTGAAGAATCTTGTATTTCTGTGATTTTCACCGGTTGCATCTGTGCAGAGCTGCAGTTTGTGTTCAGGTCTTTTAAACAAGCGACCTGGATTCAGTCTACACTTGATTTTTTTACCTGCTCAGGGATTAAAACTGCAAGTGTTATCATGGTGTACGATAAAAGAAAAGGGCACCATTTTATTTTTCAGATTCTCTGTTTATTTTTTATTGAGGCTCACTATTCCTGTTACGTTTCCTCTGGGTCTTAGAAAGTCTTGAATGGCTCTAATAGTTTTGACTTTAAAGAAAAATAACAGTAAGACTTATAAATAAGCAAAAGGCAGTTTCTTTCCTCACGTGCCTCTATAAAGACTAATCTTTGAAAACATTGCCTATATTTTGATTTAAAAGCAATCTGATATAAAAGCAATATTATAAAATATTACAAAAGTTTCTGAGTCTTAAGCCTGCTGTGCATGACTTTAAAAAATCTCAGACTTAAACTCTGCTTTACTGCAGTGTTTATTAATGCTAGGTCTCCTTTAACTTCTGTCTAGACTGCAGTTACCTAAACTACCCCTTTGTCTTTCCAGTAAGGTAAGTTGTTCACCGTTCATGAAGCAGGATGTAACTGGAACTACCAGAGATACAGAAAGCATCGTTTGAGTGAGTTGTGTTTTTACGATGTTATGTATATTTAATTTTATAAACTGATTTTGATCTTAGACAAAAAAAGAGTTTAATTAAAGACGGGCCTTCTCAGTCTGTCATGCAGATGTACAAAAAAATAGTGCTTCTATATTAAAGACACAAAATGTACTTTCTGCCCCTGGTATCTCTATATTAGCAATAAAACACTTAGTTTGATGAAATCATGAGGCAGCGTTGGATCATGGGATTTGTTTATTTCTTTGTTAAACAGCCACTATTGCAGATCATGAATATCTCTGATGGCTCAGGCAGAAATGTTCACAGACGAGATAAAATATTAAAGTTAGATTCATGTTATGTTTGGTCTTGTTTGCAGACCTTCTTCCTCCTTTTGACTGGAGTTACCAGGCCACTAAATGAAATGCACCATGTCATGAATAAAATTATAGATCTCTCTCAGATGTTGGAAACATATGGGATAATTAACAACAGATACAACAAAAATAAAGTAATTTTTAGACATAATGTAAGTTCAAATAATTGTAGGTTTTGGCTGAAGAAGTATTGAGTAAAACTAGGATGGTATGACAGAATTTTTTTGTAATTTAGTTCTAATTATTTATTTTACCAAAACGGTCAACAAGTGTTGTAGTAAGACTTGCTACCTCAATTCTTTCTTTCCCCACAATCAGATTCAACACAGAAAACTTTCTCAAAGGGTTAATCCGATTTATCTATTAGCAGATTTAGTTAATACTTTAGAGAGGGAACTGTCTTTGGTGATGAATGGGAGAGTAAGAAATCAGATGTAGAGCGCAGATGAACTGTAGCCCCACAGGCTGTGTATCCTTGGTCTTGACAAAGAAAGGAGCCTCAGTAGTTTAGTGCAGCATCCAGAAATGGAGATTAGCATGGAGCCATCAGCAGCGCTGCAGTCCCTCCCTACCCTGCTTCTCCTGTCAGACCGCCTCCTCCCTGCTTGTCAGGAGCTCCGACGAGGAGCTGTAAAAACCTTTTCCCCTCTCCTTAACAACTGCAAAACAACACGCACACACCCTGGCTGAGGTGCCTGCTTTTCTGAGGCCTCTGACAGGACGTGCTGCAGGCACAAATTGTAATTCATAAAGGTTAAGGGGGTCAATGCCTTTTATTACCAGTCTGAGTGCATCCAGCTTGATGGGGCGGGCATGCAAATGGAATGTCTCAGTGTTCTATGCAACTCAGACAGCAAGTGCGTGCGTGCCTCTGAATGGGAGGAAGTAAAAGGTGGGTAAAGGGTGGTGGGGGGTGCGTGAGATCGCCTGCTCTCTGCACCTTCCACAGCCATGTAGGACCACACAGCCGCTGCCTGGTTAATTAGACAGTATGACATTGACCTCAGGTAGTTAACGGCCACTTTGATATGTGCCGTCTTGGAATTAATATATTGTAAATCTTATTATTTTATCATAGTGCTGGCTTTGACCTGTAAGTGACTGCATTACACTTAGCCCTACAATACATTCTTAATTTTTACAATTGCTTTAACAGAAATACAACATGAGCAGTGTGAGGTTAAAGATCCGTTGTTTGGCAGTTTTGCTTTTTAAAGCTCCTTCTGCAGAGATTAAAAGCTTTAGCCAAAAGCAGGTATGGGTGGTATTAAAGTAGTTTTATGTATGGTATATTTATTTAGCTCTATATCAAGAACAGAAAGTATCCTTTTCATCTGCCCGTAAATCTTAGAACAATTTTGTTATACAAGGTCTATGTTTCTCTTTGCTTTTGTGCAGTCAACATGACCCCAGTAACAAAAGGCTATGATCACATTAGACCATATTGCACCCTCTGCTGGACCTTTAAGGAAATTACCTTGTTCTTGGTTGCTACAGCTTCAGGTAATGTTCAAGCTATTTACTGTTTCAGACTAGACTTTATATTGAATGACACAATAACAGGTTTGTGTCTCTTTGATACAATAATTTCTTTACATGAGGTATAATTTTACCTTATTATGATTGTTGTCTCTACTGTTATGATACAGAAGTTTGGTTTGAGCATTGCAGAGGTTTTGTCTAACACATGATGGTAAATACAATTGGGTAAAAAAAAGACTTTTTAAGTTACTACTTGGCAAAGTTAACAAGCTCAAAATAAGCAAACAGAAAAAACAGAACAAAACCCAAAAGAACAATGGAACAGAATATAACAAACATGAATTAAATATAACAGAATAAAAACAACAGAATATAACAACACAACAAATTAGTCTAGAAGAAAGGGGGCTCAAACAACATAGAGCAGAATAGGATAGAACAGAATGAAATAGAACAAAGAGAAAGAGAAGAGAACCGAACAACATAGAATGGCAAGAAAAGAACAGAACAGAATAAAACAGAGTAAAATCAAGCGAAGCAAACCAGAATACAGCAGAATACAACAGAGGAGAATACATTGCGACAGGATAAGATACAGCAGAACAATAGAGAAAAACAGACTAGAATGTGATTGAACAGAAATAAGTTTGCAGGATAGAATAAATTAGAAATCGAACACAATTAGATGAAAATAAAGGATGGAAATGATTGTTTACTCTATGATCCATCGTGGTTTTCTTTAGCATCTGTGGTGGGTGTATAATCTATGACTGTTTTCTCAGTGAAGTCAGGAATCTGTGGCTTCATGTTTGCTGTAAAACTGAAGCAGTCATACCTGAGGAGTCACTGAGACATTCCTCCATTAAAGCCAGTGTGCAGCAAAGGCACACTCCCTGTGCTCATTACCTTTCCATCACAGACCAGCTGCTGTGGAGCCATTCATCATGATTACAAATCCACCTGGTGTTGGTAGCCCACAGCTCCACCATCAGCCTGTAGGATGCACAGACAGGGCCCCGAGCCATCAGTCCCTCTGGGCAGAGTGTTAAATTCACACCACAACAGGTGATAGTAGTGGACTTCGACAGGCCGGTTTTATTATGAGGGAAAAAGTGTTTTTCAAAACACTTGTTTAAATTCTGCCTCTCCTGTAGCCAAGGGATATAGACCTTCGACAAAAAATAGGGTTATTTAGAAGTACAAATGTTTCTGTGCTGCTGTCATGCTAATTACTATATAATGTAAACACCTTTTTAAACAGTCATTTTTTCAACTGCATTTCTGATCCACAGAAACAGGTGTAACTGTGCTTTTCACTGAGCCTGGACACAAAAGTACAGGAAAGGGAAGCACATGGTCTTTCGTAAACTAGTCAGAATCACGCTAACCTCATCTGAATTGCCACTATTTCCTGGTTTGACCTGCAGAAATCCTACAGTCAGGGGATGTTCAGCCTTGGAACGGACCCTCGTTCCCACAGTTTAGCCAAGGTCTACTGTTACAGTGCAGTAACATTAAAGAATGGTTACCTCTATGTTAATGGTGAAAACTACAGATAGATTTTACCTATTCTTTTTCAGAAACACAGAAGACTTTAATGTCTAATTTTGACGTATATATTCATTATTAACATTATATAGAAACAAATGCAACTGAACTGTTCCCAGCTTCCCTGGAAGTGTGTGGATCTTCTTATTTTGAGTTCACGAATTTAAGGTAGAAACACAAGTTGAGCTCATGTGACATAACCTTTACCCTAGAAAAAGTTAAATACTAAAAATGACCTTTTTTGATATTTTTAATTACTACAGTGAATGGGGTTTCAAATAAATTAAATATCCCCTTAAAATTAAAGTGTTTTTTTTTATAACTTCCACATCATGTCATTCTAAGGATGCCATATGTAACATTTTGGCTCTAATTACATTACAGTTCCTTACTTTATGATGTTCAAGTGTGGCAAACACATATGGTCAGAGATTGGTCACAGTAAAAAAGTGCAGTGTTTTAATGTATACAGTATGGATATGGAGCAATTTCATGTCTTTCAGTCAATATTCACTAAGGTGCAGTTCACTCTTGTACTGCAACATTTTGTAACTCTTGTACAATAGCTCAGTTTAAATCAGACACCAACACTTTGCATAAATTGCATAGTGCTAATTTGGCCTCCATACAGAAGCTGTATTGTAAGTGGTGTTATGATATTTCACACAGCACCTTTAAAGTTGCAAAAATGTATCATCCGCGCTGACATAACAGTACAACATTTACATATTCTGTAATCGTTCCAGCTCTACATCGACACTGTCGTAAGTTGTATGTTTTTGTTGTAAGTTTATTTAAACTGACTCTCTTTAAATGAAAAAAATCTTGTGTATGATTTTGTACACCTAGCCTTTAAAGTTTAGTCCAACACATCTGATATTCTTAACAATGGATCTCCACTAGAACTTACAATAAATTTCATTTTTTGGGAGGAAAACACTCAGGCAAGCTGATCCACAACAGACAGTCTGCTCATTCTGAGATCAAGCTTCACAAAACAAACACTGTATTGCTCTTTGGGATTGAGTAACCAACTAAGGACCCAGACACTCTCACAAGCCCCAGATATAAGATATTCATTGTGTGCTGGTTTTAATTGTAATAGTTAGAAAAATAAAAAATAACTTAATAAATATAGAGAACATGTTCTAAATTTTATCGTCTATATTAATGTTAATGTCAACCAATCACATGAAAAAGCAAAACCATTGCATCTGTCGCTTGACTACCCTGTCAATGGCTAGTAACCTCAAGCTAGTTTTGGCCTGAAAGGTTTAATTCAAAATGCAAAATTATTTCCTAAAACTGTTGGGACTGTAGTCTTCAGATATCGACACTCAGAAAGTAGTCATTTATGTCTTTGGGGGGAACTAGTTTCAGCTGCGGCAGCACAGGTGATTATTTACCTTGGGTGGACTGTGTAGGATTGTCTAAATCTACATATTTATGAGCCTTTTATCCTGAGTTACTACTCCAATTTTCTCTTTAAATAAAAATTATTTTTGACCTACATCGCATTTTATTTTGGTTTTTGACGTTGACATTGTAGCAATGCCAACAGGGGCTAACAGTTTTCATCATAACAATTTTTTAATGAAAATATTTTTTTTCACCCATCTTATTGTATCAGTGTTAGCGTTACTTGTATTTACACTTTGAAAGTGCGTCCATCGTTGAACAGTAACAACACAAACAAAGAACAGTTAGCATGGAGAATAAACGTTGTTACTGTGGTTCTTTTAAATAAAGTTTCAGTGAAATGACCTTCTCATGTCATCATCCGGGCCTCTACTTACGTCACACCGCACATGCGTCCTCTTTCACTGTGGTTCGACCTCTGCAGTCGGTAAGTGTGCAATGGCAGTTTGAATGAGAACCGTATCTTCACAAATCCATTTTCATCCTCTCTCTTATCTTTGCTACTAACCGCACAAGTGAGGATAGCATGCAGAATGAATGTGACTGTTCATGTAGATGCATTTATTTTTTTTCTCTGGAGCATTTTACGCTCGTATGACCTTACTTCTCTCCGCTCTTCCTTCCACAGAGAGACCCGGGCTTCAACCAGATTTGACGAACCGGTTAAAACTACCTGAAGTTGAAAATGTACGCCTGTGCAAAGTTCGTTTCCACGCCGGCTTTGGTGAGTGTGCTTTCTGTGGAGTGTTTCCGTCCTGTGAATTCGAGTCCTGCTTTTCTTGATATCACCAGTAAATCCGGTGGGCCTCTGGTTGAACTTGACTGAAGCCGATTGGCAAGGGTATCTGCAGTTGAGGCTAGCAAGCTAATTTCATTATAATGCTCAGCCCATAATGACAGACGGGTTGTGTTTCTGCAAATGATAGTAGTTCTGTATTCAAAAAGAAGGTGCGTACAAGTTATTATTAATAAAACATCACAGTGTCTTTGCCTTAGCTCGCAGCGGACATTTTATACAATGGCCGCTAGCTAAGGTCATTGCAAGCCTCTGTTAGCTGGATGTAGTGCAGAGTTCACTAGAAATCTCGTAAAGAGGGCTATGCATTTGTTACAAGAAGAATCACATTGTCCATTTAAATATTTTAGCTCTAAAATTGGTGTAGCATGGGTTGATAGTTTCCAAGGTCATATTTCCGTTTCTATTAGCTGTGGTAATTGCTCTAACCTGTATAAATTACAATAAGGCTAATTCTGAGCATGCTTGTTGCCTGAACTCCTGTCATTGTTAATTGCAACTTGTTTGCACCACAAATGAACAAAAAACTTTCATCCCCTATGAGTGACTTTGACAGCACAGACTGTACTCAGATCATTAAAGGCCACAGGTCATGAGTTGTTTACATTTTTTCATAAATGACCCTGTAGTTGAGAAAGTGACATTCAAGGTGCCTTCTACTTGCTCACAATACTGCAGACAAGGAAAAGCTACCAGCACAATGCTTCATGTCTGAATGAACATGTGTGTGTTAAGCCTGTACTGTGCTGTTGCTGCAGGTACGTGCTGGTTCCCGGGCTCTTTACAGACCCCTGTCTGCCTCTGTGCTGTCCAGGCCTGAGACCAAAACAGAGGTAAGAAGAAATCCTGACTTTCTGCAGAGACTGCCATTTTGCTACTTTTTACTCAAAATTAATATTGATCAACGCGTTCTAATCATTTAATCTAAAACTGAAAACAATGTGAATGGAGCCCCAACATCCATCATGAATGTCTATACTCCATTGTGTGTCAAATTAGTCTGACCACCTGCCACAAAACTGATTAATGTGGACTAAGGAATAGCATTAAACTTTGAACTGTGAAGTTATCATGGAAAATGGTTACATTTTGGTAACGGATAAAATCATGTTAATTGGATTTTAGTCATAGTTACTTAGATACTCCTGCTACTCTTATTCATCCAGCACTGGCAGTAATCAGCTAATTGCATTGTCTTTTTAAATTACACTGGTTTTAAAGATGAAGACTTACATTTTTTGGTCCTCTCTTCTTCTTCACAGAGCAGTGTTGCTGTGATGCCACAGAGCCCTCTCACCCAGGTCACACTGAGGGGCTTTCAGACCAGTGCTGTCAGCAGGGACATTGACACCGCTGCCAAGTTTATTGGCGCTGGAGCTGCTACAGTCGGAGTAGCTGGATCTGGAGCTGGAATCGGGACAGTGTTTGGCAGTCTCATCATTGGCTATGCTAGGTTTGTTTTCATAGGCATATGAAAAAGTTAAAATTCACTTAGATTAAAACAATTTTGGGCATGTTTTGTTTTTTTCAATTGATTCATTGACTGTGCTTGCTTGCTTGCAGGAACCCATCTCTGAAGCAGCAGCTGTTCTCATATGCCATCCTGGGATTTGCCCTGTCTGAAGCCATGGGACTGTTCTGTTTGATGGTCGCTTTCCTTATCCTGTTTGCTATGTAAAACTGTCATCAACACTTTCATTACAGATGTGACTACATATTTTATTGTGGCTACCAAAATTGTTCCGTGTTGGTGTCATGGAAATGTACATTTTCAAGTCTTTCAGACACTGTCGAAATAAGAAAAACATGTATTGTACAAATGTAAGAAATTACGTGATTAAAATACATGTATTTGACTATTTACCACATGTCAGTAACTTTAATGTCTGAAATATCATGCTAACACAGCAGAAAGCAGTCAGCTTTCATGAATGTCATCTTTTCTGAATCAGCCTTTTATTCATAGAACATCACAGGCAAGGTTTTTTGGGTCCACCGTAATGGATATTTGGTTCAGCTGCAGTTTAATAGCACTGTAATTAGCCAGCAAGTGAGTGCTTGCTTTTGTAAGTGACATGAAATAAATAGATGATTCAATTGAGCCATATAAGGATTTTGACTTTTTTGAATGTCATGAAAAAGCCTTGCTGGAGTGGGCTGCTTTGATTGGACTGTATTTACTGAGGCAGCATCCAGTGTAAGGATCTGTGTTTTCGTTTTTTGTTTTTTGGGTTTTTTTTTTTTCCTTTTTTAAATTTTGTGTCATTGCAGATTTAACATCGTTTTGGTTTTGGTTTCCCATCCGACACAATCCATTTGAACACGTCACCTTGGAACCAGTAATTGTCTCCATATATTTAATATACATAAGATTTTTTTAAAAAAAAATGAAAGGTGAATCTTAAAATTCATCAATAAATACAGCTCTAAACACTCAGATACTAATAATGCAAAGCAGAACAAAGTTGCATAGCAGAATGAAATTCTTAGTGAATGTAAATGCACTGGTATACTAAGTAGTCCCAGTATTAGCCAGCTGAGAATATAGAAGACAAAAAGTGCTATCCATTACTGCATAACTACAACTAAGTAACTTTAACACTCATCAACCGGGATGCTTGCATAAGAATTTAACACAAGGTGCCACAATGCAATGTTTCAAATTCATTGAGATATGTGAGACACAGTATGCAACTTCCGCAAGGGGGGTGTCCAAAAATACCTTCAGAACATGTGAATGGAAAATGGATATGTCAGTGCAGCAGGAAACATTGTGTTCAGTACTTGGAACTTTCAAAGCATGCATATGTTATTATTCAAAGTAGAGCATTTAAATTTGCTTTAAAACATATATAGAAGGGATCTGAAGCTGTGTACCTTCTTAACAACATATATTTAGTGGGGTTTTAACATTGACTGAAACAAGAATACAACAGATTTGACTCAATGTGACGTTTACGGAAGAGGGAAAAGCTGCTCTCGCGATATTTTGACAGAGACGTGGGATTTTGGAAATCAAGGGTTGTGGCTGAGGGGTAAGTGAGCACATAAACTGATAGGAAATGGATACAAAACGGTCGTAAAAAAACACAGTTTATGGCATTGCGTGAAACTTTTGCTCCGGTACAACGAAACGGCCTCGAAATAAACGCTGACATTTTCTCTGTTTACAGTGATATTTAGGTCCAAATATGGCGACGGTTGTATGTTAACGCAGGGATCAGGCTATTCCATGGAAGCGACTGGAACAGATAATCGCACTCTGTTATAACGCTGCAGGTTTTCTGTGACTACTTTTTACTACGTGCGGTTACATTTACAACACATGAAGCGATAGAAATGTCAGTGAGGGATAGCTGAAGATGTCCTCAGCTGCGTTTTTTAGTCCAAAACAAATGGACCGAGAATTTAGGTCTTTTTCTGATGACACTGAGGTGTAAACAACACAAGCAAACGCCCATCACCGATATGCTTTGTCCACATTTCTAGCTGACCTCTTCCAAGACTTTCACCGTTACTGTGACACTCCAGACGTCCGCTTGGCGGTCATTATCAGAGACCAGCACTGTACATTTGCCTACATTCATTTTTGCCAAAGCATCGATGTTTATTTTACATCTGTAAGGACCCATTATCGTTTTTATAGTGAACCTTTGGTAAAATCAATAACGCACTTCTTCATGTCTGCCATTGAACTCCTGCATGTGCATTTTCCTATTTGATTTCAGGGTGACAACAGGAAATCTCTAATATGAGTGATGATAAACCTTTCCAATGTACTGCTCCTGGCTGTGGACAGGTAAGTCACCTCTGTTATCCCAAAAGTCACTTTCTGCAACTATTTCAAGATACCCTCTATATAGACAGTCATAAGTACAGAGCACATAACACCATAAATGGCAGATTTTTTTCCTAAATTTTGCTATATTTTGTACCAAAACAAAACTTGACAAACCTAAATCTAACTTAACTTAAATTATAAAAAATGCAGATAAAATGCAACTAATATACAGGGATCTGGGGGTGGTAGGGAGCTTTAGGACTTTGCTCCCCATGCCTGCTGAAAAATAGCCATGTGCAGTATATTGAAGTTATAACATAGTTGAAGCTCCCAAACACTCAACCTACCAAGATAATAAAAAAAACAGAAATAAAAGCATTTTAATGATTTACAATGCTTAACTAATTCAACTGCTCTTACATGTTTGTTGTAATTTTTATTTAGTTCAAAACATTCATGTGTCCCTGAGTTTCCCTACAAAATGTTTTTTTTTTTCATTTATGCAGTTATGTATTTCTTATTTTTTTTGTCCTAAAAATCATTGTGAGTCTTAAAAAGTGCTGGTACTGTCTTTTTTTAAAAGCTCATTAAATATAAGTTTGAAATTTTAAAGTCCAAGAAGAGCAAGAAATCTACACTCTTAATGCTGACAAGACCTGCAACCACTAAGTTATTATGTGCAGTTGTAGATTAAACTGATTAAGATAAGTGGTTCTAGCATTAAATCTACACTTACTGATGTTTAAATGTTGATGACTTATTAGAAAAACCTTTACACATAAAACTTTTTATGTCTGAGTAATTACAGTAGAAATGTACTAAAGATAATAGTTTTGGAAACATTACCTACTGCACTTTATTAAAAGCATATACTAGTAACAAATGCTCCAGAGCTTATCCAAACAGATCCTGTCTCTGTTTTCATTTGTGACCTTACACAGAGATTTACAAACGAGGATCACTTGGCTGTCCACAAACACAAACATGAGATGACCCTGAAGTTTGGCCCAGCAAGGAATGAAAGTGTCATCATTGCTGGTGAGTGCTCTTCAAGTTGAAATATTTTGAAGTAACTGATCATTTACAGCAATTTTGTACTGAAGGGTTTCCTGAATTTGCAGACCAAACCCCTACACCCACCCGCTTTTTGAAGAACTGCGAGGAGGTTGGACTCTTTAATGAACTTGCAAGTCCGTTCGACCATGACTTTAAAAAAGCAACTGAAGATGACATTAAAAAGGTTGTTCTCATCATCAGACTTCTTATTTGGAGATTCGTTTAACTTCTGTTTCTGTCACTTAAAAAATAATTTCTATCTCTGATATTTTTACTGAGGTTATTTATTTATTTATCTGTTTTTTTGTAGTTACCATTGGATTTATCACCTCTTGCAACGCCAATCATACGCAACAAAATTGAGGAACCCACACCTTTGGAGGCACATCGAGACAGCCCTCTGCCTCACCCTGAATCTACTACCAACGATGACAAGGTAAAGCCTTCGACAAAGCTGTTTCTGGTATTTGTGCTAATAACAAAGAGTTTACAAGGATGTCGTGCTGAATCAATGAAAGGTGTTCTCCAGCTTCTGTGATTGGCTATGTAGCCTTGTACTACAGATCCATCAGACAAATATTAATTCAATATTTGACCAGATCAGTTGCTTGATTGAGTTTGACTTTGTTTCAACTTTCAATGATACTTGTGTATCACTCTGTAAAGAAATACTAACAGTGTTGCACAAAATTATTATCCAGAGAATTCAGACTTCATTAATTAAAATAAAATAATACTTTTTTGTTATCTCTTTAATTATTAACATTTAGAAGAATACAGTGAAATTGAGAGTATAATTTTTTTATCATAAGGAGTAATTTACTGGTGTTTATTAAACACTCCCTGCAGCTAAGGTCTTGTATGATGTTTTCAGGACTTATCCTTGCAGCCAGCCTCACTGCCAACATCCACTATAGTCCATCCTGCATCCCTCCAAGTTCCCAATGTACTTCTAGCAACCTCAGAGGCTAATGTTGTAATACAGCCAGCTCTCCCATCACCAACATCTAGCTCTGTTATTACCCAAGTCCCATCCACTAATAGGCCTATAGTGTAAGTAACTCAAAATGTCCATTTTTAAAAATCATAATTTTATTAAGTTATCTTTTTCATTTTGTTTTTTTTAATCAATTATATATTTGTGCAGTTTTGTCTTTATAAGCTCATATTTCATGAGGAATGTGCTTGTTTTGATTTTGACTCATTTGCACTCGACAGGAATTTTATTTTGGAGAGTATTTGCACCCTGGTGAAAATAATCAAGGTAATAATCAAGCTATTTGGCTATTTACACTCGTCATCAAGTGACATTGTTCATGAATCAAACACTGGGCATGAGTGTGGGAGACCGGGGGCAAATAGCATTGTTTGTTATGGACACCTGGGTGCAAATAGCATTTGCCTTTCTCAGTTTGGCTGTACCCCTCATAAATCCCATCTTCATGAGCAACATCAGCCATGCTCAAATATGGACTTGAAGTTCCAGTTTAATTTTTGAGTGGTTGGTAAAAAAAAAAAAGCTTTTAAAAAAAACTTGAATCTTTTTCTTCATAAAATAACGGCTCCAAATTAAAAGTCCAGTAGAACTGGTTTATAAATGCAAAATATAAAATATTTAAATGAGTGCTGAAAAATCCCATGTGTTTTACCAAACCACAAATCCATATCTGAGCAGACTGATGTCACTAATGGGGTCTAATGTGACAATAAAATATGTGTTCTCCTAATATTGCTTTAATTTTTTATGCAACAGGTTTTTTTTTGTTTCAGTTCCACTTTGTTTCCATAAGTTGCTGCTTGTTTATGATGCGGTGTTGTTATTAGTAGTCGCCACCATTGTCTTTCATTTCTGACACATTCTGTTTTGTATGTCTATCACTGTGTTATTCATTATTTTCCTCATTGGGATTTGTCTTCTCTTCCTTTGTAGCCCAGTGTCTGGCACCTTCCCGGTGCTTTTACAGCTGCCTAATGGCCAGACCATGCCAGTTGCTATACCTGCATCTATTACAAGCTCAAGTGTACATATTCCAACTACAATCCCCGTGAGTGTTCTGCTCTTCTAATGTTCATGTTGTGTTTCAGTGTTTTTGGAGTTAAAACAGGAGTTTGATCTAAAATTTTTTCTTCTGATAATTTGGTACTGATAAAAGTCATTAGAGAATTAAGGATGCATGCAATAACCTTCACCCACAGACCTAGAGCTCTGCACAGGCCAAACACTCCATCCTAACCCAAAACCAGTACACTCTCTATGACCGGCTATCTCAGATACATGCAAGCTAAATACAAACACACACACACAGGCTACTAAGGGGCAAATTTTTTATAGGCCTCAACAAACAAAACTACCATTGTCAGTGACAATCATGCCCACAAACGTTAATACAGCCTGTCCATTAAAAAGAAGCATAATGCAGCAGAGTGTATGTGACTCAGCAGCAAAGTTTCACATTTATGGCCTTTCTTTACCAAATCACTTGATGCTTGTTATGGTAATCAAATCAAAACAAAAGCTTTTCGAAGCTTAGTGGAACTTTTAGGAACTTCCCACGCTCAGACCTCTCCCAGTGCTCTGCATGGTCAACTTAACAGTCACATATCAGAATAATGTGCATGTTATAAATGAGAATAATGTGTATCCATATAATGTTTAAGATATGAGCAATATAACAGTACTTGATACAGAGTGTGCTCAATATGCATAAAAGGTGCACAGAGACATCGTTATTTGTTATTTGTTTCTGTAACTGTTTAACCAGCAAAATGATCTGTCTCTGTGTTTGTACTCAATGAAAGATCTGAGGTGGCTGTTGTTTATACTGGAAGTCAAATTAACTGGGGAACTTTTGAATGTTTTGCCTAATAATTATTTAAAAATGTTCCTGAAAAGCATATTTATATAGGCCTATAATTTAATCTAAAGACATGGTAATACTTGTACTAATTTTGGAATATGTTTCTATTCTGTACTTTTCATCTCTATCTTTTCTTAATTTTTTTAATCTAAACTAAGATTTATCAGCGGTCTGAATGTCACCAACACCTGATTAACTTAGGGACTTATAATGAATAAAAACTAAAAATGTTATATACTAATCAAAAGAAGTTGTCAAAGTTCATTTAGTAAGAGCTCCCAGTCATGTCCCGAAACTCCAGGACAGCTAAGTGGACCACAAGGTGAGACTGACCTTGTTCTAGTGTCAAGAATAAACTGACCAATGAACTAAAGCATTTTTTTTCCGAGCCAAGTAATTTTAGATTACTATTTTAGTCCAGCTTGCATAATAACAAAAGTCACTGCACTGTGGCGAATTACTCTACGCTGTGTTGGGCACAATTTACTGTTTGTTGCTCACATTTTGAATTTGAGATGTTGTACAGACATTTATTCACATCAGTAAAATTGAAGTCGCTCTAAAGTGACATTCAGAAATAATAATACTACATATTTCGTTGCTTTACTTGGATAGGGGGACTATTTACCGCTTTGGCACCTCAAATTTGGCAGTCAGTGCAGAGCTGTGGAGGTTGAGTGAAATAATGGACTTTAGAGTATAACTGTGTGTCACTGTGGCAAAGATGAGGGATTTGGCTGAGGCACAGCAGGCTCCAGTCCAGGATCCTTCACTGCTATTTGTCCTTGTACAATTACAATCAACGCTCTTGATTTCTGGCAGAGCAGATAGATGATACCACTAACGTGTTCTGCAAAGCAATTATAACTGTAACCCATGACAGCGTCTCATATAGGAAATATGTTGTAAATGAAAGTCTTGTTGTTACATTTTTTCAAGTCCCCCATGTGGAAGCTTGTTTTGTTGTTCACTGGAGTCCTGATTGTCTGCGTGGAACACTGAGCAGCAGATGATTATCTCCTGATAGCAGCACAGCAGGGAAAAAACTTCTATCTTCCCAGTCAGTGGGGACTGGGAAAGCTGCTGACAAGGAAAGGAGGGCAAAAGTAGATGGAGAGCATGAGCCACCAGTGAGCCCCCCTTTTACTCCATAATCCCACCCACCCCCCAGTTTTTTCTCCCCCTCTCCAGCCCTCCCCACCTCCCTCTGTCTCATTGTCAGCGGCAGTGAAAGGAGGCCCGGCTCTGGCCCTTAGACTCGTGTCTCTCCATCCTCTCTTCAGCTTCCCTGTCCATATGCTCTCACGCAGGCAGGCAGAGGTTCATTAGCGTGAACACTGCATCTCCATGTGGCGCTGCCTCCACAAAATAACAGGCCATCCAACGTAATGAGGCTGAGATATGAGGAAACTCCGGCTGTGTGTGCGTGTATATGTGTGTGTGTTTGTGTTGGTGGGGAGCGCAGCCTGCCTTTTCACCGCCGAAGACTAATTTTCTCTGTGCTGATCTGTCTCTGTGTCTCTGCCGTCAGCTTGTCAGACCTGTCACCGTAGTGCCTAATGTCCCCGGGATCCCAGGACCTCCCTCGCCACAGCCACAGCCCGTCCAATCAGAAGCCAAGCTGGTATAAATTATATCTTCTTTTACATCAAATGTTATTTCCATGTTGAGTCTGTCATTTTCCTTCTGAAAGAAAAAATAACAACCATAGTAATGAGTGAGCTTGATGTTAAGTGAGCAGTTACTTTCTCAGACCAGATGAGGGCGGTAGTGAATGACTGGGTGTGTAGGTTACCAAGAACTGTGCTGTTTGATTTTAAATCAGTATGCCGCTATCATCAGTGTCACAATCAAATGAGCTTTTATGCTGTAACAATTAGTTGATTTAACAAAAAGTAAATTGACAGTATATTTAATAAATGAATAAAAAATATCAAGTATAGATAAACGGATAAATGACATTTTTTAACTAACATACTAAATCTTTGCTGATTCTATCTTCTCAACTATTAATACAAATATTAAAAATATAGTTATTAAAAATAGCAATAATTGTAGCCCAACATGCTCAACTAAACTTGGTCAAAAACAATATTAGACCTATTAAAAAATCTCAGGAATCCCTGATTGTTGATCATGATAGTAGATCAGTTGTCTTTGGATTTTGAACTGTTTGGATTTTGAAAACAAGACATATAAAAAGCATCATTCTAGATTTTAAAGAACTGTACCAGACATTTTTCACCATGTTTTGTGACAAAATAGTGAATAATTTTATAAACAATATAATCTGCAGATTATGCAAAAATAAAAAAAATGTATTCAGCTATAATGATTTTGAATAATCCGGCTACCAAATCCGTACTACGTTATTCTAAAAATGCGTTTTTAGGCAGAGGACAGTCATAGCAGGCTCGAAGCAGGACCTCCTGTACAAAAAGTGATAGTTGAAGGGCAGGGATATGAAGTGTTGTGTGGGAGATCAGTGGCAATGTGATGAAGCACGGATCACAGAACCTGTAAGTGTTCGCAGCATGCTCCGCCTGTGGAAATTAACAGATAAACTGCGACGAGTAGGTGTGTGTGTGCGCGCCCACGTGTATGTGTGTGTGTGATGGGAG
This sequence comes from Ctenochaetus hawaiiensis, assembly GCA_029783645.1. Lineage (NCBI taxonomy): Eukaryota > Metazoa > Chordata > Actinopteri > Acanthuriformes > Acanthuridae > Ctenochaetus > Ctenochaetus hawaiiensis. Next base: position 10,959,014 of record JAPZDY010000005.1, read on the forward strand.
GGAGGGATTGATCCTGACTGGTGAGGAGGACGGGGGGGAGGGGAGGGGAGGGGAAGGGGTTGTCGGGGATCATGGGGTACGGAGATGACAAACGCGGAGACAGCGTTGTGCTCAGCACGCTGTCACCGGGGCCAGCCAGAGGGGGGGCTACCAGCAAAAGCCAGCTGGGGGGCATCCTGGCACACGCTTAGCGAGGCACATTAAGTCGGCCTCACCCTGCATGGAACCTTTTGTTCAGCAGAATCCTGCCTGACCTGCATCCCCCCTCTTACTCGCGGCACCTCCCACCGCACTCGGCTCATCAGCAAACACCTAATGAGCCCGCGTCAAGAAAACAGACCCCCGCTCAACCTGCCTGCTCCCCGCCCCCATCCGCCTCTCAGGGGGCGCGGAGACGGCACTTTACAAGGACTGATGATGCTGCAAAGACCACAATAATGATAATTAACTTGCTGAATTTAGAAGATTATGCTGTTAATTAGTTGCAAAATAAAGATAAGTAATATAGTAGCAGATGGTTGAATAACACCCATGAGATGGAGGGTTATTACACTGATGAGGTTTCCATGGCAGAGATGAAATATGAATCTGACTGGCTTTTCCCTCTTTCTATGGGCCATTCCAAGAGAATAATATCTTGTTTCTGCCAGAAGAGCTTCTGGAAGGGTATTACACGATAAACTAATTTGGTAGATAGATTGGTCTGGCAAAGGTAGTTGTTAGAATAATGTGGTCTTCTGTTTTCTCATGTAAATGTATTCCCGCTCACTTTGTTATTGCTTCGAAAGGCTCATTCACTTTCACCTTGTTTGCTCAGTGTTTGATACTGGAGGAATTGGCCTGTGAATCATGGACGCCAGTCTGCGGAGAAGTCGTTTCTGTGAATGGGCTGTGTTTGTGTGTGTCATATGCTGTCCCAATAAACGTGAAAAAAGAAAAAAGTAGATTTTTTTGATAGTGTGGGTCACATTTTGTGCCGTGGAGGTCCATCACCTTCGTATTCAGACAAGATTACATCCTAAACATTAGGGGTGTAACGATTCATCGATCTGGATCGATATATCGATTAGTTAAGCAACGATCCAATCAAATCGATTGAAACT
>JAPZDY010000005.1:10960598-10971094 GCA_029783645.1 Ctenochaetus hawaiiensis
TATCGTTGTCCAAAGAATCGATATAGTATCGTATCGTCATGAAACTGGTGATTTACACCCCTACTAACCATATGGAAAATGAATGTGAGAAGTGTTAAATGCTTGCATCTGAAAGTTCAGATGTTGCCTAGTAGTGCAGGGTTATTTAAATACTTAACTTGTGTCTATACTACCTCAGGACTTGTTCTTAGAACATGTCACAATTGTTTTCTATGTTGCAATTTCTCTTCCCCAGAAACTTAAAGCCACGTTGAGCCAGCAGCTTCCTCAGGTAACCAACGGAGATGGTGGTGAAGTTCAGAGCAGTGCTGTAACCCACACTGCTGCTCCCGCTTCTCCTGCCCCGACCGTGACCCCAACACCAACTCCAGCCCCGACTCCAGCCCCACCCGTGGTCCTAACTCCAGCTCCGGCTCCTCACCAGCCCACAACTGAGGAACCTTCTCCCCATTCCCTTCAGCAGCCAGCCACCTCCACTACAGAGACACCTGTGAGTATTCACAAGACCACAGACTTCTCTGAAAGAAAAAGAGGTTTCCTCTAGAACACCGTTGATATTTTTAAAGTGAGATATCAGAAAAGTGTTTTCACTCTTGGTGCCAGAATCCAGGTATTGAATCAGTGGGAATTTTCACACAAATCCAACCTGAATGGACAGTTTATAAATTTGTGCAAGCCAGTTTTCTCACCAGTTAGCCAGTTAGCTCTCAGCTTACTCTGAAAATTAATCCTACTGACTTATACGTTTTTTTAAGCACAACAGGGAAGTGTGGCAGTGGTTTAAACATAACATAAGATGACCTGAAGTTGGATATGATTGTGTAAACATGTCATGTCGTGTCTAATGGGTTACTTGGTGGAAGTTACTTTACATAATCATTTAAAGGCAACTACACAGGGTGTAATTGTTGACAGTAACTGTAGTTACCTAATGTGCAATATTCAGTGCTGGCCATTACAGACGTGTTGGTGGTTTTGTTCTGATGGATGTTACTTTGTGTTATTATTGTTGTTCAGGCTTCCCCAGTGCCCCCTGCCCAGAACCCTCCGAGCACAGGGGGTCGGCGGCGCAGAACCACAAGTGAAGACCCTGATGAGAAGCGGCGCAAGTTCCTGGAGCGTAACAGGGCTGCAGCCTCTCGCTGTAGGCAGAAGAGGAAAGTGTGGGTCCAGTCTCTGGAGAAGAAGGCTGAAGACCTCAACTCCATGAACGGACAACTACAGGTGCTTTTTACCTCTTTAGCACAACTGCTGCATATAACCACATCTACTTCATCTGTCTTTGATTTTGTGCTCTTATCTTAAGCATCAATGTGTCAGTTTGTGTGTGTATGTATGCATGCAAGAGTCTGTTTATCATCACATGCTGTTGGTGTAAGCGTATGAACACAGACTTTTCCCTTCTGTGGTGATGAAGTCATTAAAGCCGATTAAGAAGAGCTGCCGTGTGACAGCAGCGGTGTGTGAGCCCTTTACATCGATACATCCCTGTCAATAAAGATGTATCCTCCAGATGTCAGCCGCTCACAAGCGTGTCTTTGCTTCTGTCTCAGCAGTTTACTGAATGGCCTCAAAAATCTCCCAGGGAAAGGTGTCTTTTTGAACCTTCATTTTGCTGGAAGCAATTAGGATCTGATGCTGACAAGTTCGAAACAGTTCATGTATCTGCTGTCTCTGTTGATAAGTGTGAGCCGGGGGTGCGGCACATCGGTGTTCCAGACAATTAAATGAGATGTGGTGTTTATTTGCTTACTGTCTTATTTTTCTATGAAAGCAGAGTAAGATGTGGAGGAGGGGACAGACAGTGGTGGAAAAGAAATGGGTTCATGTCGTTAATATTTGTTTCTGAAACAAGTTATCTCCACTTGTCATTGGTGTACTTGCTGACATTCTGTTTAAATGTAGGTAGATTAAAGGGGGGTGGATAGGTGTGTGAATGGGGTTATAAACAGATTGTATCGCTGCTAACTACAAAGATGAGAACAACATGTGGCAGAGAATAAAAGGGCGCTTTATATGAAGGCATTAATCAGCAGTGCAGTTTTTGTTAAAACCCCCATGCTGACATGGCCCAGCTGATCAGTGAAACTGCCTCTAATGATGCACAATTATTTTAACATCATCCTTAACTGGCTTTTTAATGAGGTGTCAGACCAGGCAGCTTACAGGGCTCCCAGCATCACCCAAGGCCCCATTTGCTCAGTTTCGATTAATTCACAAAGAAACAAGTTTAACTCTCACAAGTCCAGTTTTGTTTGGTTTTATTTTCCAGCTTTGATCCAGTTTGACATATTACCTTTCTTGGTTTCAACATAAATCAATCATTCAATCTGTGTGGATCACCACTAAGCTGTAAGAGTAGTTTACCTTTTGTGAAGGAAGTCAAAATGTCTGACATTTGTTCATAAGTCCCTCAATCTGATATGTTTCCCTGTGGCTTAGTGGAGGACGAGTCTTAGAGGAACGCCAGCGTGGATGTTGGCTGCAACTGGCAGCAGTGATGGTGGATGCACAGTGAATATGTTGTTGGCTGCATGTGATACGTACGCTCCTTCCAGATGTGTTTAAATCTGTCTTACAATAGCTCAGCCCTGCCAACACCAGCAAGACTAAACAGATGGAATCAAATAAATTGGCTGCTTTTAGACTAATAGATTAAGCCACCCATAGTCCTGTAAAGGAGAGGAGAAGAAGCTTAAATCTGCCATTGGGTGTTCCACGGGCCCCTGGCCGCTCTAAATCCAGCTAAAGTCACCTTCAGCGTAATGTTGCTCCCTTTTACGACATGCAGAAATCCTTGGCTCCCCTGGGAGCTGTAACTACATGAGAGTGTAAATCTCAGCATCTACAAAGTTGCACTGTCAATGTGAACAGCTCACCTCTGACAAATGTACTGGTAGGTAGCCAGTGAAGGTCCATAATTATTGTGCAAGAGTGAAATAAAATAAAGAGCATAATATTTTAATCTGAATTCATTTATTACATTGTTACCTTTCAGTGTGTTTGCTGTTTTCTCATGGAGGGAAATATAAGTTTATATGCAAAAAATCTAGTAATCATATACTTACTGTAGAGGGGTCTTTAAATTTTAACCCTGTGATTCCTATTAATAATTAGTCAATAAAAGAATCAGCTATTTATGTAGAGGAGGCAAAAAGCCACATTTAAGTTGCAGTTTGGTTTGTATACTGTATTGAACATTTACTAACATAAAAAGGTTTTAACTTGCACCAACATGTGTTTTGGGATCCAGTTCAGATTTGAGTCTTGGTCTTGTTTTCTATTTAGGAATCAGATAAGAGTTTTTTGCAGATGTGTCACTATTGGCTTAAATCTGCTATAGTGAAAGGAAAAAATAATACCGAAAGATATGTTAATTTAATAGAATAACAGTGTCATCATTACAATGTTTGTCCACTAGAGAGCACTACTACCACGAGGAGCCTCTCAGTCATTTTGTTAGCAACTGAAGCTGACGTCTATCTGGTTTTGGAAGTTCAATTTTTACACATTTGAACTGTATGCATGTGTGCTCTGTTTGTCTTCATGTTATAATCTGACATACTATATGAGTGCTGTTGTGTGTCCTCTTTCCCAAAGAATGAAGTCACCCTGCTGAGAAACGAAGTGGCTCAGCTGAAGCAGCTTCTTCTGGCTCATAAAGATTGCCCTGTAACCGCCATGCAGAAGAAATCTGGCTATCACAGTGAGTAATGCTCCATTATTCTCAGCCCGAGGCTTCCAGTGACACGTCTCTAAAACGAGCTCCAGCTAACCACTAGAACATGGACAAGACTTGCTTAAGGCCAAACAGAAAGAACTATTGACAAATCTATATATTTTTTGGAAAAAACAGAAAAAAAAACTTGAGTTAGGGTATTAATAGGCAGTGCTGTTTGAGACAGATTCCTACCGGCAACATTGTTAGAGACCTCTCATGAGGCCACAGGTGGTTGTATTCTCTTCATTTTACACCTAAATAAAACTTTTTTTTCAGGAGGATTGATGCTGAGTGTTTGCAGAATGTTTTGAAATCAAATGTTTGATAGTTAAAAAATGGATAAGAAAGCATGATCTCCTTTCAACTTTGAACTTCTAATGTCTTCAGTTTAGATACAGTGATTGTCCTTAATAATATTTGAATATACAAGATTATTCAGCCATTTGCATCCTCTTCACTCAAATCTCCTGTACAGCTTGTACAGAGTCCTCTCCCTGCCAGTTCTTATTCATCACATGCTCTCATTTAGAATTTTATCACCAATATTTCTTTGTTTCCTGAGACTGGGGCACCGTCATTTTGACTTTGTGGTCATAACTCACCTTCCCTCACTGATGAGCCAGTATGCACCGAGAACAAGTTAGCTCCAGGGCCACTTCTCCACTGTGCTCTGAACGTCTCCGCTGACTTGTATTGACAATGATTGCCTCCGAAATGAGTCCATTAAAGCAGCAAGCTTGACAAGACTGCAGAGCATTCTCGTTGTGGGGTGTCTAGCAAGCTAGGCTGTTCATTATGCATCCCTTATTGCTAACCATCCCACTGACACGCGTCATGTGTATTATGGGACTGATGGTCTCCAGGCCAGAGTGGGCTGTCAGAGCCAGTTCTCATTTGGTATCATCTGGATTGTTTTGAGTTTTTTTTAAAACCAAGATCCGCAGATGAATTGGATCATCTTTCTCATGTGTCTGCTGACGTCTGTTCTGTGTTTCTGGACGTTTCTGAGGGATGATATTTGGAGCACTTTTACCCTATTTGTGAAAATATAACCTCATCCAAATACCCCAGTTCATCAGTTTGGCTCATGATGACAGCTGGGGTTGATTTGAGACAAACCCAGATGGAAACCAACTACGTAAAAATGTTTGGTGAAGTGGCAGGATGAAATAATTCAGTGATCCCTGACTCTCTTAGTCTGATGCTCCCCCATGGTTTTGTGACCTGAAGTTCCACATGTGTTGAATTGAACTGATTTTTAACATGGATGTTGTTAAAGACAAATGATTACATAAAAGCAGATATGGCTTCAGTAATTATTTCATACAACTGAACTGTAAACGTTCAGGTTAGTTTGATCAAGTTTGTGTTCACATTGCTGCACACCTTGTTTCCACATGGCTCTGTATGTGTGTACGGGTCTATTTATTACTATCACACTATTATAATATACATACATAAATTTTATATCATAGTATAACACTAACAGAAACAGCATATTAAGCTAACATAGGTAGTGTGATAGCTTTGCAACATATTAAGTGCATGCATAGTGATTCAGATATCACAAACTATTTACAAAACTGGCTACACAGCCAAAAGAGAGCAAAGAGAGGGAAATCCTTGCGTTGGAGCTCTTCCTATATAACACAGAATGGCTGACACAAGACAAGATGGGGGATGGAAATTAAATGCATCTATTTATCCATTTATCCTTTTCGCCATGTCCACTTTTTAATCCATTACATAAAGCTATACTGCACACTACTCTGAAGTTTTTACTACTCCAGGTAGTGAAATGGTTAGTGAAAACGACTAAAAATAGCAAAATGTTTTAGCTCTGTCACTTGTTTATCTATTGCATTTAACTATTTTAACTTTCAATGTAATATAACTTACAGGTGTTATGACTAACTCAATGTTCTTCAATGAAAGAGTCAATTTTTTTTAAATTAGTCCAGTTTAGACTACTTTGAAATCTCTCCACGTACCCCCTGGCAACTGCACGAGTTCACCCTGGAGCTCCAGTGCCCCTGGTTTGGAATCACTAAAATAATCTATCTTGCCTAATTAGTAAAGCATATTATTTAATTCTGATTGATCTGTGGCCCTCACTCATGTAAAGGGCCCCATCAAGCCCCCAGTTTTCATCAGTGTTACACATCCCGGAAGGCTGCGCTGCCCTCCAGACCTGGTAATACCCTTCATCGTCCTGCCCAGGCGTAGCCGTGGCAGGTGGGGGGAAATTACCCAGACTACCCCACAAACAAGCCAGGACACGTTTTCACTTGGCACACCAAGCTGTCCATCTGCTTACAGCGAACCCCACTTTAGAAATCAAGAGAGCAGAAAGAAGCTCTGGCTGCCTGGGGAACCAGAATTTCTGAGTATTATGATATATCAGCTAGCCACCCCTTAATGTCGTTAGGAGTGATAATGTTCACTTGAAAATGGAACAAAACCACCAAGCTGATTTATTCGGAGGTTGACCTTCTGCATAGTAAAACAGCAAGGGAGTTTATAGCGCTTTGACATTCGCTTACAGTAAATCTTGCGGTCAAAGTCCAGTGAAGAAGGCGGACAAAGCCTTTAATGTGAAGACATTTGTATTGCTCTTTAATTGCTTCTACTTGCATCGGAATCTGTATTTTACATTCCTGAATACGAAACTCAGTCATTAATTACAAAGTGCCATAACAAGTGACTTCATATCATTAACAATATTAATTATCGCTGTGCTCCTTATTCCTTTACGAAACAGAGCATGAGAGTAGAGTCTTTTTTTCCCATCAGGATCCAATTAATTCAATGCAACTGCCTAACAGCTGGTGGCATTTCGACTCCAAGTCTTCCCTACTCTCCAGTGTGAGCATCATTAAAATCAGGTGCTGTAATCATCTGTCGCTGCAGTAGTTGGCAAGGTAACAAAAAACAAATGAGAATGCAGTTAGGGGTGGGAAACACTGCCACATGCCCCAGAATGTAATGTACCCTTATGATGTGGGTTTAAATTGACATTGGAGCTTTAATTAAAGGAAGGGGTGCAGAAGTAGCATTATGGGGATTAATAAAACAGTTTGCATACACCACATGCAAATAGCTGCTTTACATCTGATTAGGCCTACATGACAGAGCTTCCCTAAGCCTCTCTGGATCATATCTGGCAAATGCTAATAATTTAAACAGCAAAAAAAAGGTGATATCAGAAACTCCAACACATTATAATGCTACAAGCATCCTCAGTAGTTTTTTTTCTCATCTTTTCCGATGCAGTCTCCGACAAAGATGAGAGCTGCGAGGAGATGTCCGTCCCCGGCAGCCCCCAGAGCGAGGCCATCCAGCACAGCTCCGTCAGCACCTCCAACGGGGTCAGCTCCTCCTCCTCCTCCGCCGCCCCGTCCAACACCGCCACCACCACCACATCAAACCAGAGCACAGAGGAGAGCCAGCCGCGGAGGGGCAGCACCCAGTCTCAGCCTTCAGGGAGTTGATCTTCCCAAACAGTGCCCGAGCGTCAACACTGGAGCGCAGTCGCCTCCTCAGTCTCTCTGACACACAGAGGAAAGGGATTCTCTCTCCGCTTCAGTTTGGACCGCACTGCTTTTACTTTAATCTTAATTGGTTTGTTTATGTTTCGTCCATTTTGTCCTCCATAGGCAATGCTTTTGAAAATGCAATGTTTTCTCTGGAATCGATGAAGACAAAAGAACAGGCACTTTAGGTGTAAGATGTAAAACACGTGATTCTAAAATGTTTTTGTATTTGTGTGATTTATTTATTAATCTTATATATTTTTTTATTTGAAGGAGATCAGCCTGGAGGTTGATCAGTGAATTGTTAGAGACCATACCAAAGTGTGTTGTGGCTCGTTTCTAAGTAGTTTGCTTGATTGTGTTCACATCTTTTTTTTAGCACTATCTTTATGTTGAAGTTACATAAAGAGCAGTCACTTTTTTTAATTTCCATTTTGCACATAGAATAGAGCGTCTGGAGGGATGAGATGACGGGTTTACCTTTTTTAGAGTTTTGACAGTCCACATGCTAAATACTGGCAGCTTTTTAGTAGTAGATTTGAATACTGTCACAATACACTAATTTAAAAAAATGGCTGAATCAGATTTTAAATTTAATGACTTTTCTGTGAGGTCATCGTGCGGTTTGAATGTTTGTAAAAAGAAAAAAAAAATAGTCTTAGTGAGGAGAGCTGGTTAGTAATGTGTGTTATTTCATTAACATTCCATCTGTAGTCTGATTGTTCCTGAAGCAGTGATTGTAGGATTGCAGTACCTTTTCCATTACTCAATCATGGTGACGTTGACTCAGTGCCATTAATGTTTTTGTATAAATTACGTCTGTACATTTTTAATGCAGATTAGCTTGAGTTGATAGCAGTTCTCTCAGACTAAAGGTCTCATGAACATAGTTCCTCAGTAAAGAAATATCTTGCTTTGTATCTTGTCTTTGCTTTTTAAGTGACTGTTTATGGCTTCAGTGTCTAATGCAGAACACTTAAGGACATCATGCTGTTTTCATGATTGCAACTCTAGATGACATTTTTAGAAAAAAACATTGTAAATAACATCAATGATACATTGTATGTGATCTTTCTAGGTGTTATGTACTTTGTTTTGTTTTTTAATAGAATAGTCTGGATTCAGTAGCTGAGCCCTGTTGATCACATTGACTCTGTTAGCAGTTCAGAACTGAACAAAACAATGTTTCAATCATTAGGATAGGCCTCTCCCTGACTCGATGCATTGTCATGTAAAATTAAAGCATTCAGATGTGAACTGGAATCACATCTTATATATTAAAGTAACACTACTACTGCTTGTAAGAATTGTGAGCATTTCATCATTGAAATAATAGTAGGAAGCAAATCACACCATGAAGTCAATTTGCCTTTTCTCTTAGTCTGTACTGGCTTACTACTGTGTAGTTTTACGAGAAGCTAACACATTGTTTTCTTGAAACTATGATTTATTTTTTAATTTTTATTTAACTGTTACGTGCTATCTGCATGAGATAATAATTCTCTGCGAGAATTTAACTGTTTATGCGATAATGTCTCAGTCAGATAAATATCATTAAACAAGTTGTTTCAACTTGAGTTGTGGTTTATGAAAGCTTTGGTTGTTTGTTTTACCTTGGCTTAACTTCTAAAAAAAAGAGGGTGTGATACTGTGTTGAAAGTGAACTTGTAACTTGTGAAACTTCTGTATAAAATTTGAATTGATAAGTTGTTGTAATAAACCTTTTAATATCTCTTTAAGATCCAGCTTTGCTTCTATTTTATTAATCTGTGTGACCTGATGAAGATAAAAAGAAACTCAATGTGTGAATCATGTAAAATCAAGTAGATGACTGAGCAATGTTTCTAGCAATAAGGTGGCAAGAGCAGACAAACCCTGCCATCAGTACACACTTCACCAGCTGTTCTAACAGGAAAGAGTCTGACTGTAGATTTCACATCGTACATTTCAAAAGAAACTGTTTATAGATTTGAATTGAGGTGCTGAAGTTAGACTGTAAAGCTGCTGCAAGGGAACAAAAATGTTTCTTGTGGTGCATTCTGCCACCTTGTGGACAATCTAGAGCTGAAGGATCAGTCTGCATGGAGTTGAGTGGAGGTACATTTGTTTAGGTACTTTAATAATTTTACTGCTGGCCCAAATATTTTACCAAAGCCAAAGTGAGCTTTTCTCATTTCAGATTTTCCTTTGGAGATGTCCTGAAAGGCAGACTCAGGGATTTTTGTGAGAAGATCTTTAATTGAAGTAAAACTACAACAATGTAAAAATAAACCCATTAGAAGTCAAAGTGCTACAAACAAAAGTTAACTTGAAAGTTCAGTTATGACTTTATCATTTCTCTCCAAAATGTATCAAAATTTAAATATTCAAATGAAGTATGAGTACCTCAGGTTTTAAGTAGGTTACAGATTGGGTGGACTGGGTCAAGTAACTAAATACATTTACTCAAGTACTGCACTAAAAAATAAAATGTGTCGCTAACAATTTCACCTTAAAATGTCTAAAAACATATCATTTTGTATATTTTGTGCCATAATGCCAAATGTATCCAACAATATTAAAACTCAGAGGAATCTGTACATTTTTATTCAAGGTAACTATGCTTTTCGTTAAACTTCAATATTTTATCTCATCTGTTAACATTTCTGCCTGAGTCAGTCAGACAGATTTTCAGCTGCAATTGTAGCTGTTTGATATTAAAATAAACAAGTCCCATGATTCCTCATGAGGTCATCAAACTGTCTTTTTTCTCTCATCATTTTGATAGAGAGACCTCTAGTGGCAGAAATTACATACTGTGCATTTAAGCACGATTGTGACATTCTGTTAGTTCTACTTCACTTGAATGTTTTCATTTAATGGAACCTTAAGAATTGTCTCTGATAAATTTGCAGATTAAGGCTTTAGATTGAAAATATATGATCAACTGATAAAATATGATGTGTTGTTAAAGTACAGCACATTTGGTGGTGAGAATGAGCTCCTTCTGGACTAGTCACATTTTATTATTGAGATAAAGCACATCTAAAGTAACTGGGTCTCCATTTTTAAATCAAGTCTTAAAACTTTTTGTTTGCTCCTGCCTGAACTTATCTATTCCTATCATGCACATTTCCAAATTATTGGTTGTTTAATTTTTTTTAATACTCTGTTTTATTCAAAGTTAGTGTCTAGTTTTTCTGTCCTCTGATTTATTTTATTCTTTTACAAATGGGTTACAGTATATGTGTGTATTTTATATT
>JAPZDY010000005.1:10985896-11006446 GCA_029783645.1 Ctenochaetus hawaiiensis
CCATCCATCCATCCATCCATCCATCCATCCATCCATCCATCCATCCATCCATCCATCCATCCATCCATCCATCTATTTGGGTCCTTATTTGCGTCCCTAAATCTTGGCAGTTTTAAGATTTGAAACAAAAGAGCTGTACAGACTTACTGTATTTAGTCATATTGAGGAAAAAACCCTTATTACATTAAATATATTGAGCAAAGAGACAAATTGAGTGCACTACTTAAGCAGTTTGAGAGGTGTTGAATTCAAGCTGAACGAAGCTGCTGTTCTCAAGAAGAACAAAACCACCAAATCTAAGCACCTTTTGAACAGATGGGGGGTTGAGTCACCCATTTTCCAAAGGTTTTTGGGGAGTTATTGAGTATTTCTGTGCAAAGAATTTGGAGTTATTTTTACCTGCCTACCTGAATGCTCAACACACTGTCACTCACTGCAGAAATGTTGTCGCTGATGTTTCTAATACTGTCAGGAGCTGAGCCAGAATGTTTCCAGGGATGATTTGTGCTGCAGGCTACCTCACCTCAGTTTTAGAGAGCTACTAGAGAGTGCAGCTCTTACAGTGCTGCATTATTATGTCTAATTTTGCTCTCTTGGTTTTCCTTTCCTTCTGGTGTTAGTCACAAATGTGAGATGTATTTTCCTTTACCACAAAAAGCTCACTCTGTTGCTCAGAAAGTAATATGGTTTCAGTGTAGCATTATACAAAGCTGAGTAATCAAATTATTCATACATCAGCACCTCCAAAATGTCTATTAGCATTGCCTCCTCATGGGACCAGTCAGATAATTTCAGCTGGTAAGATAAACATCAGCGTATAAAAGAAGTCCACCAGCTCAGAAACATTGTTCTCATGGGAACATGGCACTTTAAACAGATGCTTTTCTTCTCCAGCGAGTGAAACATAATAAGATACAATATGGTCAGCACTCCACAGGTGTGTGTCCTCTGCAGCCAGAGCAGACGCGGAGCAGATTACTGATCAGAAAGTCAAGCCCTGCAGCCAGAATGGGACTCAGGGCCACCTGTCCACAAAGGTCGTAAAATAACTTAAGCAGCAGTGCAGTTTTACCCCGAGACATACATCATCATGTACTTTATTTACTGGCTGCCATACATGCTATTGATTCAATAAGCACAGAGGTTATTACAGGTTGGCAGCTGAAGGAGCAGACAATCAAACTGGGAGAAAAATGTAAATTTCAAATTATTATATAAATAATTTTCCTCATCGATGCCTATAAATTATGGTGAATGGGCTGCATTTGTGCAGTGATTTACCACCTTAATGGAAAAAAAGTGTTTTACAGTTTTTCCTCTAATTCACACCCCAATGGTACTGAAGTCATTATACCACTGTTGTTTGTACTTAACATGCTCCACTTCCATTGTTTATAATTACAATTTATAGACAAAAATGGGCACCCAAACAAAATGTGTGTGTCTCATAGACATTAATTTGTATAGTTTTTAATAGAAAAAGGTGGAGCTACAGCAGTGAAGTTAAGCCCAGATGCTGGGTGATAGGATCTGGACTCAGTTTTTGCTCTGATCCATCACAAAGATGTCTGATGAGGTTGAGGTCTGGTTTCCCTGCAGTTTTCCTGTGCACTTTATAGACCTAGTGTTGTAAACCGATGCATTATCCTGTCAATACAAGACAGGGTTTTTCCTAAATTGTTGCTATAAAACTGGATGAACATTTGTAGTAAGTATTATTAATATTATTTCGTGTTTCCATTAATGAGAACCAAACTTGCAATATAAAAACAAGGTTAATGTTTTGTTTGATAAGTTAGTCATTTCCTCTGCTGAGGATTTCTGGGTAGTTTTCTGGAAAGAAGTAATTTGAAAAAAAAGACAAACTTGAGGACAGTTCATGATTTCCAGAATGTTTCCTTAAAATAACTGCTCCGTTTAAACCCCAAGCAAAAAAAATTGTTAATCTTTGATTATTGTAATTGTTATAATTGTTATTGATTATTGTTATTATGCATACATGTTGAAATTGCATCTTGATAACAGCAGGTTTGTAACCAGTTGGAAACAATTTATTTAATAATTAATCTCTCTATTTTATCTGAATGAAACATAAAGTGACTAATGACATGAATATTTCCAGGAAACCTCATTTTAAGTGATTCAGTAATGATGATTATAAATTTACAGACCATTGAAATAAAGCTTTAACAAAGCAAATGTCCACAAAAATGTAAGTGGGCAGGCTTCCTGCTGCACAATCAGATGCCAATCTGGATGTTTTTTCTTGAAAATGTAAACGTTTCTTTGGCCTGGTTATTGAGATTAACATTGATTGTGTAAGAGATGATCATGAAACCTCGCTGTCCTTCAGGAAGCGGCAGGGACGTCTACTCTGATTCTCTCTGGAGACGCGGAGGAGTAAGGTACAGTTACATAAGAGTGAAAAACACATAGCTGATATAACTGCTCCATCTATCAGTGATTATGAGGCCAGCGTGTGATGTGAGACCACGCTGGTCGCTCACTCAGGGAGCTTTTCAAGCTTTTATGAAGCTTAGGTCCCTTTACCAGGCCTATCTGCAAGATATCTTGATTCCATATTTTTAGAACAGGACATGAAATACTCATTAACATGTTTTGACTCTGTTAAATCTTTAAGTTTATTAAACCGTTCAACATTGTGAGGAAATCATATTTATATTGATACCAATCTCATCTCTGACTTGTAAATAGCATCCAAATCATGATTAGAAACTGTACACTGGAATTGGAAAAGTTTAACAGCACAATGATTTAACCATGCTACACTTGGTTGAGAGTATAATATTATTGTGCAAGATTTCATGCATAACTTTTTTCCGTGCAATCCCCTGTGGAATAATCGGATCTGAAACACTGATAAAAGTCAACTTTTTAAAATGTAACTATTGCTTTCAGTGTGATTTTAATGATTTGTACTGTATATCTTTGATGTCTTGTTTTATTTCCATTTTTTTAGCATCCTTTCTAAAAAGGGCTCAGTTAATAAAATGTATTCTTCTTTTTATTGTGTAATTATTCACTTATACATTAGTGCAAAATTCTGGTATGCTATGACATCGTACTGTGCATGTAAAAAATATCCATTTCAAATATAAATAATTTATTTAATTACTTACAAAGTAGTTATATAGCATATTATACCATGTATTTGCACATATTTTTTCTTTTTCATTGTTTTTCAGTATATTTTTTGCTTATTGAGTTACATTTTTTGGTATATTATACACATTTTTCTTTTTCTCTATTTCTATCTCTTTATGCTGTTACATATTTCTGCAGCAACAATAACCAATTTTTCCTTCTGGGATCAACAAATTATTTCTGGTTCTGACTCTATTTAAATTCATGCTCTTAAACTCATACATGAGTTCTTGACAACATGAGGCCTTGGATGTTATGAATAAGAGGATCTTTCATATCTCTGCCATCAGCATTGTATGACATGAAAACACCACAAGACAAACAGAGAAAGATTCACTCATTCACAAACAGAATTCCCAATAAAATGTTGAACTTTTCCTTTCAAAATAAAACACTTTGCTGCTGGAAAAGCAAATAAACCAAATCTCCTTACATTCTACAGACTTCTGCAGGATTCATTTGCTTTTTCTGTTAAAACCACTCAAAGATTGACTGAGTATTTTGGGCATTAACTTAATCATCCCATCCTGTTATTATCACCCTGTTGCCAAAATAGCCAATGCACAATGAGTCATTCATCAAGCTCTAAACGCTGGTATTCACCCTGCTGTTGGGGGAAACCGCTCTCTGTAGAGCCACACAGAGATAAAGCCCCACTCCAGACTTTTTAATTATTCCTCACAACCATTTGTCATTCCATGTAATACAGCCGCTCTCAATAAAGGTAGGATGGCTTTTTGGTGACCAAATTGTTTCTTAAGGCAGGATTAATGGCAGCATTTGCTCCTGACTGTGAAGTAAGTCCTGCTTATGGAATTTCCACTAAGTGTAAAGGGTGATGCAGCAGGAGATGAATATGACTTTGTTTTGTTTCTTTGTCCCAGTTGTAAAGTTCCATAATATCGAGGTCAAACAGAGGATTAAAGGTTTTTTAGGTTGTGTTGTTTGTTGTGAGCGTGACAGCAGTGATTTGATCACTGATCTGCTTCCACATCACTGAAGCACTGACTTACTCTTGCACTCAGCACTGTGTTTCCGACATTTTCAGACTTTGCAGTTACTGTTAACATCTAGCAGAACTTCAGTGAGCAACGATTCTTCTATTTTGATGGATTTCTGCAAAACAGACAGATGGCATGATTTAACCATAGAAACATATCTATAAAAAACCACAGATGAGGATAAATCCACAGTTCAAACTGCAGCTGTGACTATAACCTTACACTATATTGTGCCCATGCATTGTAAAGAGTATGTTCTGACCTTGCTGTGAGACTAGCAAACCGTGATAGCGGACCAACATACATCACTGTCAAAGCACAGACTGTTCCAGCCACATCCAGGTAATCTATTTGTCCCGGTAAAATATGGTGTAATTTGTTCCAGGTTTCTTGCAAGCCCAGCAGAAAAAAGCAACGATTTGAGCTGCATCTTATGCATATGTGGTATTTTCTGGTAGTGGAGACTGAAAGCATGCAGCCTTTCATTTTGTTCCCCTTGGTCATGTCTCTGGTCCTCTCCTGGTCCAAAATATGAACTGTATGATGAATGAGTTATTATTTTAGGTCTTATTGGTTACATTTAAAACAGCTAAAAATAACAACACAGTATTGTCACAGCGCAAAGCCCTACAATGTATGATACCATTCAAATTTATCAAGCTTATTTTACAGGTTTAATTGCATGTTGTTCTACTGAAAGCTTTCAGTGTGGAGGCACCCTACTTCTGTCTCCAATCCTTGTTATTCTTGGACTCTATCATAACATCCTGCCTCTCACTTTCGTCATCATTCTTCCGGTTATATAACATTATGTAACTCCATGATATACAGCTTTACTTAAAGATGAGGTTCAGCAGACACTGACTATATTCATTTGAAGCCTTTTAGTGTTGTGAATGACTCAAAATGCATCTTTTCATTTTGGCATTTGCTTTGGCTGGGATTTGCAAACTACAGATTTGGCTGATGACAGCTGTGTTTTATTTATCACAAACAAAGATGAAGTGAAATCAACATCACAGCCATCAAAGTTCACAATCAGATCATGATGCCACATACCGCTGTCCTCTTAACGTTGCTGGGTCAGCAGTGCATTAGTGGAACATTTCCTTATGTAACAGCTTTCCTACCCTGCAGACATCGTCAGCATAACTTCAAGAGCTTAATGGCTTAAAAGAGATCTGGCGAGTGAATAAATAAAGTTTAAACAAAGAATGAGGAAGTTTTGTGCTGGTTTTAAATCAAAAACTTATAGTTTAACAGTGAAATTGCTTCTCCGTGGCTGCATCCAACTGAGTCTGAACTGGACACAGATGGACATCATAGAAGAGTAAAAGATACTGAACTGTATACATCCGTCCTCAAGAGTCCCATCTCTGGACATGTTTGGGAAACAAGCAAATCAATCAGTGTCAATTAGAGCCGCGTTCAAAGTAAACCACATCCTGGGAGTCAGACACTCTTTCTGCACTTAACAGCAGGCAATGCAATTACGCTGCAAAACCCTCCAAAGTGCTCAGGGTCTGAGAGGATGAACCGGCGCATATGAAAGGCTCTTACAGTCTTTTATCTATACCACTCTCAGGTACCCTCCTGAGCTGAGACTTTTTCGCTGAGCACAAGAGGGGAGAGCTGCACTGGAAGCCCTCTGTTTCACGTCTTTCATGTTGTGATCCGTGCCCTGCCAGACACCACAGTTTGGGATACCATTCTACATAAGTACACTGATCTTCAAAGCCCCTTTCCTGCTCCCTTCTGCTGTTCATGCTCTCATTTTGATACCTCTCTGCTGAGGTGGGGGGAAGTGGGGGCTGTAACAGTACTCATTGATTTCCGAAGGAGACTCTTTGCAGCCACTTCCTCTCCAGCCGTCCTCCAGCGTCTGACTGAGACTCTGAGACGTGGGAGCATAATCACATTCGACTTGCAGTGCGAAATTACAGAAGCAGGGTGAAGATCCTTTTCTTTCCCCCAACGTCGCTATCATGATGCTATATTTGATACTTCATTTGCATACACACAACACGACGCTTGCATCAGTGTGAAGCTCAAGCAAGTGAACGTTCAGACAAAGAGTGCAAAGGAAGAAAAAAAGCTCCCAGCTTCCAGACAGATGTGATTAAATTCTTTGTTGTATATTTTATCATAATGTAAGAAGATGTAACGGTGAATATTGATCTGTGATACAAATTATCAAGCTGGATTATATTTATACTACTAAGAATCTAGTTTAGGATTCATTTATGGTGATGTTTAAATTGATTTTTTGTTGTTTACTTATACAGCATATTTTGTAACCAAAGGCAATACAATGAAATCATGTGAAATATTGCATTAAAAGACATTAGAAACATAAAGATAGGTAAGTCTCCTCCAACTGTGCTCTGACATGCAATTTTAATCTACTTTTGCGGCATAAATATGTCAAAAGTGGAAATTTCAAAGATGTTTCATCACCCTGTGGGTGGATTGTTGAATTGTTTTAAACAATGGAAACAGAAGCATTGCAATTTTTTCAGGATTTGCTTCAAACTTAATTTTTTAGCTTTATTAATTTCTGTTTATGTTTTAGTTTTCTCATTTTTTTGTCCAAATGCTAAATATTGAAAACATTAAATTTATCTTTTTGTTGTATTTTTTATTCCTGTCTTTTGAAAGCCAGAGCATCACTTTGCATTAAAGTATACATTAATATAAATGTTCTCATATTTTGTGTGCATGCTGTGTGCCTTTGTGTCTTTTTTTTTTTTTGGTCCCAGTCATGAGCAGTTTCTGTGGCAACATGATTTTGAAAATAGCTCCTCTCTAACGGCCCACTGCTGTCGCAAGTTCTGCAGGCAGCAGCCCACTCTTGATGCATGACTCATTCATTGCTCATTATCATCCCACTCTCATTTCATCCTACCAAGGCTCCCCCCTGCTTGGATATCTGATGGAGATGGTTGTGTGGGGGGCGGGGTGGTGGCTACTATAAAGCTGGTGTATCCGCCCTGTGATTGGCTGGTGGAATCCGTTTAATCTGCTGTGACTACTACGGGGTCCGCCCCTGCACTCCTCCCCCTCGCTCTGCCCGCCCTCGCAGCATCCATACACAACAGTGTGTGCTGTCTCTGTTCCAGGGAGAATATCAGCTCTGCACAGGGAGGAGAGGATTAGCGCAGCCACGCAGCTCATCTGCATATACGTTCCCTGAGAACCACATGAGCACCCAGGCTGCACCTCTTTTGTATAAAACCTGGCACTCCAATCACAGAGGCTCCACTTGATCTACTGTCATTGCTGTGAGAGGATTTCATAGGGACTACTTTACCCCTTTTTGGACTATTTTTAATGATTTTTAAGAATCTTTTTAATATAATTTAAATTTTAAATCATTTTCTGTGATGTCTCTGTTTAACTGGGACAATGCAAGTAATAACATTTGATACAGACTTGGTCTGAGCATCCAAGAGTTTTCCCTTCATTTTCTGGGACTTTGTTTTCACTGGGTTTGTTCCATCATCTTGTTTGGGAGACTGCAGCACCAGAATGCCATCTAGAGAGTCCTACGATGTTCGCAAAGAAGAGAAGTCTCTTGTGCAAAAGGCCAAGAGGGAGGCCAATCAGGAGGACATTCTGGCGGCAGCTCTGGGGATGAGGATGGGGCCACAGAAACCTCCAGCCACTTTCTGGCAGCCACTTAAACTATTCGCTTATTCACAGCTCACCTCACTGGTCCGCAGAGCCTCGCTGAAGGAGAGCGACCGGACACCCAAATCTGAGAAAGCCCACAACTTCAAGGTGAGACTCGAATCAACTTTAAGAAGTCTTAATCAGCTGTTTCACCTGCAAAACGTTTGCTTTAATTTCATCATGTTCGGCCAGGGGCAGCCTCTCATGCTTCCCTTGTTGGAGATTGGAGGAGGAGAGGGGAAGTGGGGGGTTGTTACAGAGAGGGGAATGAGCGGATGAAAAACAGAGCTGTTTTTGGTCTGTCCAGTGAGCCTTTATCAAAAGAAAATCTGTTGGGTGGTCTGTGGAGCACTGCTGTTAGTTTGAGCACCAGATGGAGAGATTAGGGCGTTGGAGAGGGGAAACAGTGGAGGAGTGTTTCTCTGCTTGGCTCAGGCTCGCTCCTCTAGTTTGGCTGGTTAATGGGATGGAGCGCAGCAGGTGAAATATTACCTTCAAGGCTTTCAAACTGCTGATGCTTACAAATCTCTCTCTGCTGCTTGGGTCTTGTGTATTGCTGAATGTTGAGTTTCAGTATTTTAGAAGTGTTAAGTCTCTGTGTAAAAAGCTCCCTCCACTAAAAAGATGGTGTATAATTTGAACACATCTAGTTGTTTTTGAACTGAAAAGTTTCTAGATGAATCATTCTGACAGCTAAGCATCATAATTATCAAGTTAAACTACATGCATTTTGTGGTATATTATACCAAAGCTTCTGGAATGAATTACTTCAAGTTTTTATGTTTATCACCTAAATTTAGATGTTTACTTTGTCTCTTAACAGGCATGAGACTGTACGTATGACAGACAAAACAAATTATTATATGATCATATAAGTCCACAACAGCACAAACTGACAAAATACTTGTTAAATACGAATTTCTGTAAACTTTCAGTGACATCTAAAGAAATGGTATCACTTCAGGTGCTTGGCATAAACATTAATGATGGCTGTCTGACGAAGAGCTTCTTAGGTGAATTCAAATTTTTACCACAGTGAACGCCAGCAACTCTTAATTTAAGTTGTGCAGCTGCTATGTCTGCTGCTAAGATAATGCAAGTAAACCACAGAGAGTTGTGGCTTGCTCTCCCTCTCAGGGGCCTCTCTGATTGGCTGGGTTGTTGTTACCTGGTAGAGCATGGGGGGGCTCCTGCACAAGGAAGGTGGCCTTCTGCTGTTTCCATAGCAAATTCCCCTGACAACTTGCACCTTATTTGTGGTGAAGTGCCAAATCCTGCTGTGCCATGACGGCAAAGCCTCCACTGTTTATGTCACCGCTGCACCCACCTCGGTATCATCAGTTTGAGCGTCTGTTTGAACAACAATCCTCCCTCCACCCACAGAAAATCCTCCTCTTCTGCCTTATTCAAGATGGCAGCATTTAAAGGTCCCTCGGTGGGGCAAAGATGAAGTCATGGAGTAAATGGCTACAACTCCCTGTTGTTCTCTCTCTCTGTCTCGCCTTTGCACTTCATCACTAATATCTGTCACTGTCTTCCTCTCTGTTGCAGGTCCATACCTTTCGGGGGCCTCACTGGTGTGAACACTGTGCCAGCTTCATGTGGGGCCTGATGGCTCAAGGGGTCAAATGTGCAGGTACATCTTGTTCTCGGGTTACAATAAGACAAGTCTTACATAAACTGCTTTATCAGTCCACAGCATAAACGTTCAGGCTGTGCAAAGTGAACACTGCTGTATATGGGTTACTCGGTTTTTAGTGCATCTGGCGCTGGATTATTGAGTTTTAATCTAAAGTCCCAACAGTAGTTTATGGATTAGGGATTGTATAACACAGTGAAAATGAGGGCTCTATAGCTATGATGTAACAGATACATTACACTATGCAAACCTTATTTATGACCTACTTTCATCGAGTCAGTGAATGGCGTATTAATTCAAACAAACAGAAGAATGAATCACAGAACAATCAAAGATGATTATTCTAAAGATCCGAGTTTTTCTTTGTTTTTTTGTGTATGTTGACTATTTTTTAGCTCAAGAGCATTGTTTGTTCATCACATCTTGACAACACTATCACAGTAACAAAATGGCATTACTGCAGTATACAAAGGCTATCTGTGTTTCCACTTCCATGGTTTTAATGGATAAACATTTGCTGCCTGATAACCATGTAAACACGCAACAGTGGGCTCTTTATAGCAGCTGAGACAACTCATGTTTAAGGCTCAGTTCTTTGCATTTTTCTTTGTAATTATCATCAAATATACAATTTATATAGTTGTATTTACAATTTGTAGTCATGGTCGGTATTTCTTTATTTTCTCTGACAGCTGTAAGTTTGAGGTCAGTGCTTCTGTTATGTTTGCCCCCCTGCTTGCCAAACACTCTGCCAGTTTATAGATGAAACAAAGTGTGTCACACAAATCTGTTGGAGCTCAGATGTTAATTATTAATGTCTTGATTTTGAAAGCTGACAACAATCGAAGGGAAGGCACACATGTTTGGAGCCAGTTTATATCTCCATTCCTTCAGACTCGACCGCAGCGACGAGAATGTAGGGCAGCAAAGTCTCACATGATGCTCGAATTTGCATACCAAAAAAGTGTTCTCCCACCCCCCCACCCCCTTTTTTTTTTCTTTTTTGGATGTGTGAACTGTGTTTGGCTGAGTGCCTGGAAGCCAGCCTCTGCTTGTGCTTGTTGTGCCACATTTCCTCATCAGAGTACGCCCCCCAGCCTCATCCCATCATGCCCATGAAGGAAAACAAAGCTGGCATGTCTCTTTAATGAGGAGCAGAGCTCAGAGCGTGGGGAAGGGGCTCTGTTTCCACACACATTAAAATTCAGCGGCTTCAACCAAAGAGCTGGGTCAAGCAGCTCAACCCCTATTTAACTTAAAAACTTGATGGAAGAACCAAACTATCTAACAAATACGAGTGGTGTTTTTCTGTTTTTCAGTTCAAGGCAGAAAGGGACCGGTTTAAACTGGTAACTCGGCTGGTAGACGCAGTGATAATGTCCTGATTAGAAATTAGCACCCAGCCACCATGAATGTCTTCTCAGAGCCCTTTAGCCAAAACTGAGCTGCAGCCTCCTCCCCATGGCAACAGAGACAGAGCTGACGGTGCAGTAAAGCAACACCCCCTGTCTCCTTGTCCCTTGGGCCCCTGCTTCACCCTCACCCGCTCCACCTGGGACACAGGGCTATCAGTGTGCTCACATCGACAACACTAGCTCTGCAGACTTGTGTCTGATGACAGGCCCTCCTCTATTATACTGCCTGTCTCACATCCTTAAGAGAATCATCTCTTAAGGTAATTACATTTCTGCATCAATGCATATAAATGCAGGCTGCGTGAATTTCTCCAGGGACCCATATTAATCTAAATATTGTCTGAGGTCTTCCAGAAGCATAGACTCTGTGCTCTTCCAGGCATTTTTTTTTTTTTAATTAAAAAGTAACAATTCTTCTGGGGGATCAAAATGCTATCTTTTATGTTTTTGTAATCAAAAAGCACACAGCTTTTATCAAAAAAAAAACCTTTTAAAACTTGGAGACGGTTCAAGAGATCTAAGAGCTTGAAGAGCTGCCCCATTTAAATCTGAGAAAGTAGGTCTTGTGTAGCCCGCAGCGCCTCAATTGCTGCTTCCACAGCCATTGTGTGTGAGCTTGGATTTGGAGAAGAATAGAGCACACAGCAGCGCTGACTATCCCTCCTCCAGGCCACAGCATTTGCAGTGTTCCTCTAATTCCCTCCATGCGTCTCTGTTACAAAGCAGAGCTGCGGTCTCTCTCTGTGTCTGCTCTCCACGGGCTCCTCTGTCCCCGACAAGGTGAATCCTGCCCTGAAACAGCTGAACCTCAGGCCTCCATCCACTGTGACTGGGGACTTAACGCAATGTGGGACACTTACATAGACATCATGACTAATAGGCTATTTGAACACACAGCGAGGCTAAATTTAAACATATCATATGGAAGAGAAAAAAAAAGGCTTAAAGAGAATTTCCCATTTCAGATTATGAGATGTATTTTTGCATGTAATTTTATGAAATTTTTCATTTTTAAAAAGACAAACTTAAGCATTGTATACATTACTTTCCTGTCTTGTGGTTTATTGCTGTATTTAATAAATAAATAGCACTCTAAAGGTGACTTTGCATCTATCCAGTGCTGAAGGTGACTCCAAGGCCATGTGTGGTGGAGAGGGAGGGGCTCTCCAGTGGTCTGGTGACATTTAGGGGACAAATATTGATCAAGGGTATTAACACTCCTCTGTAATCCAAAACACACACATGACACCAGCCTACCAAAGCCAAATTGACCTGGTGTTTGACATGAATTTACATAATAATCCTGAATTCAGAGATAGAATTACTAAAATACAAGGAATAATTCAGTCTTTGTACTCTGACTGAAAAACTGCACGGTGCCAACAGAAAAAAATGTACACCAGACCTTCCTTAATCATGACTTTGTCAACAGACTAAACCTGCTGTTTGTGTGTCTCCCTCTCTGTAGATTGTGGATTGAACGTCCACAAACAATGCTCATCTCTGGTACCCAACGACTGCAAGCCAGACCTGAGACACGTCCGTAAAATCTACAGCTGTGACCTCACGACCCTGGTGAACGCTTATAATACAGCGCGGCCCATGGTGGTGGACATGTGCATACGAGAGATCGAGTCGAGAGGTTAGTTTAGGTCATTGTGTATTTCCAATGTAAAGCACAACATAAAGCTGTTTTTTTCCCCAAAATGTAAATGAAAATAATAATATAAAACTCAGTAGTTATAGAAGTGAATGCAGGCTTTAAACTGAAGAGGCAGAATAATGTAAGTAAAAAAGGCTGATGTATCATTTAAGCATAAAATACTTAAGACCTAAATCTGTGAAGCCAAAAATACAATAACTGCTTTAATAGTAATGTTTGGGGAATTAAAGATCTTCAGGAAATGTCAATAAGGGGAGTACAACTCACACTCAGATGGATCATAAGTCATCTCATCATAAGTGTTCCTGAGCCATAAATCGTATTCAGCTGTGATTAAACTCCAATTGTTAATAATAGATACATTTCCAAATCTTAGTGCCTTTTTTTTTTACTTTTAGGGACATTTTGTAATTCCATTCAGAAAACCAATCAAACTAACGTACTGTCACATCAGGAAATGCTACAGTTAATCTGAAATGATGTGAAAATTTAAATGCAGTAGTTTAAAATTTAATAACATGAGCAAAATTAATTTTTAACAATTTCTATTTATATTATGTTAAAGAAAATTTGGAGTCTTTAAACCCTTTTTAAAGCTGTTTGAAATTAAGTTTATGAATCCCATTAACTGTATTTACGATGCTTGCTGTGAAACAGATCTCCTCTAATTTTATCCCAAACGATACACAACAAATTCTCCTTAGTTTAAGGTGTTAAAAGTCTGATTTTATTGCTAACTGAGTTAATGCATTTTGGGTGGGGGAATGACTTAGAGGAGTGATGAGTGTGCCCGTAATTGTAAATGTGTAATGAGAAAATACATTACTCTGTTTCCTGCTGCCTTATTTGATTGCATTTCGGTTGAATCATTCAACTATGTAGGAAACTCATTGCTCCCTCATTGTCTGCCCTCTAATACACATCTTCAGTCTAAGTTTGATTTATGTCTTTATTATTTTGCCCAGTGATGCAGAAAACAATTTGCATCTGCCCATGTCGTTACTTTGCGTGACATTGTGGACATTTTATCCTTAATTTCTTATGCATATTTAAAAGTGTTTAATGGCATTTTCTAAATAACCATAGGCGATCCAGAATTTGTCTACATTACTCATTAAAGGGCTGTTTATTTCATGCTTTCTCTTCAAGGACTGAAGTCTGAGGGCCTCTACAGAATATCTGGATTCAGTGATTCAGTGGAAGAAGTAAAAATGACATTTGACAAAGGTACTGCATGTGTTTTTTTTTTTAAATCACAATGATTGATTGACATTGCATGCTTTCATGTGTTTGCATAAGACATACAGCACATATCAGATTAATGAGAAAGTGACACATTTCGGAGGGATTACTGTCCATCTGGGAGTGCAGATCCGATCCTGACGTGTCTCTCTCATGCAGGCTTTTACAGTGTGGACAGACAGGGGGAACCTCAGGGGAAACAAACCATAGATGCACTCTCACTGCTTTAAACATTACTGTAAAAAAAAAAAAAAAAAAAAAACTCTTCCGCTGTGTTGGGATTCAGCAGTAGACTTAGTGAGAATGAGTCTGTCTTGGCCCAGTGCAGTGTGAATTTTAACTATAAGAAAAACCCTGCAGCTGTGGGCTAAACTCCTAGCTAGATCCGCATGTGGGAGATCATCCATGACAGAGTGTCATTCCAGCTCACAGCACTGTGATGTTCAGTCTGCCAGCACAAGTAGGCCATGGCCTCCCTGGATAGCAGGCATAACTGAAGGAAAGTCAGAATGAAACAGGCCAGGCAGATGATGGCGACCACTTTGCAACATTCAAAGCGAGAGATGATGTATTTTTTCTTCATTGGTCGTTTCATTAGGTGATGGGAAAGTGCGGATGTCGGCTGGTGTGACGGTGTCAAAAACTCTCTTAATCTTCTTCTTGTCTCCTCTGTTCCATCATCACAGATGGCGAAAAGACAGACATCTCAGGGAAAGCCTATGAAGACATCAACATCATTACGGGTGCACTTAAACTGTACCTTAGGGATTTGCCTGTTCCTGTCATCTCATACAATGCTTACCCAAGGTTCATCGAGGCTGCAAGTAAGTCACAACTCAACAAATTAGTCAGAAACACACCTGTTTCACACCTGTTTCAGTTGGGTTTTATCAGTCATATCAGCTATTAAGCTTTGAGTCATGGGTGCAATTAAATTCATGACAAAAATTCTTGCTGTGGGGGGAATATGTCAGATATCAGCTGTCATACACAGATCCAAAGAAGGAGGACAAAATAACAGAAACACCTATGTTGCTGGAATCCAATTTAATAACCTCCAACAAATGATTATGTTCGATTTCTGTTCAGTCTGAGCTCACAAATTTGAATACACATACATACTGCATGTCATATATGAAGCTGTAGCTTTAGGAATTTTGTATTGTAATGCATTTTGTTGCATGTTGCTTTGACTTTATGTAGCTGTTGTGAGCACAAGCACAGTCCATGGCTGTTGTTAGAATTTTTTGTTATATTAATTGCTAATTTTTCCCAGTTAAAAAAGATGTAAAACTCTTCAGAATCAGACAGTTACTTAAAAACTCAACATTGACCTGAAGTTCTGAATAAATATTAAAATTCTAATTTTTTAAAAATGATCACACATTCATTAACACAGTGTTCATTTACATTAGCCTTCTCAAGCGGCTTCAGACTTCCTTTCAGAGACTAATGGCTTGTGTTACCACACAGGAAATTGATTCCTGTTTCTTGAGTGTATTCTGGCCTCTCTAACAACTGCTCTCCTTTCTGTTTCTGTTCAGAGCTCACAGACCCAGAGAAGAAGCTGGAGGCTTTCCGTGAGGCTTTAGCTCTGCTGCCGCCATCACACACTGAAACTTTGAAGTACCTCATGGCACACTTAAAAAGGTGAGCAAGCTGTCGTCCAGTCGACCTCTGCAAGAGCTTATTAGAAAGGAAGCATTTCAGTAAAGGGGGATGATTATGTGTTTTTTTCTTTTTCCTGAGGGGAAGTAGTCTTATTTTCTGAGCGTGGCAGAGATTTGATACTAATTCAAATTCTATAGCATTTTAAAGGTGCACTATGCAACTTTTTTAGAGGCCCATGATTGAAAAACTGAGACAGGGCTCTTGATATGAGAAACAGCAGTTTGCAAGAGCTGACATAACTTTTAAACTTTAAATCCCTATGTTAATATATATCTAACGTTTAAAGAGCACGCTGCCCATTCAGAGTGCATGACCAAAGTTGTTTCTGAAAAACGTACATGCATAATGCACCTTTAGCAGACACTAGGCCTGAAAAATTAAAATAAAATACATTTCTAAGCGAATTAAGTGCGCTTCATAACGCGACAATGAAAAGTCTTAGTTAAAAAAGTAAAGAATAGTAAACAAGGTGAAGAACTTTTTATGTTATTGGAGGCTAAATTAACTATTAAGTATCAAGTTACTTTGAGATACTGTGTTCTAGGCAGAAAATATAAATAACTGTGGAGAGGGTCTTGATTTTATTAACCCATAATCTTTAGCTCTCTTCCTCACCTAAACCTGTGTTTCCAGAAGAAGTCCATGTCTCTAACTTTAATACTGATTTGCAGGGTGACACAGAATGAAAAATACAACCTGATGAACGCAGAGAACCTCGCCATTGTTTTCGGACCCACCCTCATGCGAGCACCGAACCTGGACGCCATAACAGCACTCAATGACATCCGCTACCAGAGACAGGTGGTGGAGGTGCTCATTAAGAATGAGGACGTGCTCTTCTAAACACACATCAGGACTTTTATAGAACAGCAATCTAATCATTCTTTTGTGTAAAGACTTGAATAACTGTTTGTATTACATTGATTGATACATTTTTTTCTAAATGCCCTGCGTTTGGACTGGTACTGACCCAACGTCTGTCCTCCCCCTGTTTCGGGAGCGGACGATGAACTGTACTCCATGTCTCCCCATTTTTGTCGGGGGAATTTCCTGAAGCTGACAGGCCGGCTTGCATGGTGCGAGGCCTTTGTTGCTTTGTAGTGGTAACCCAGCATGTGTTGAGATCGTGTAGCGCTGTGATTTTGATTTTGTCTGTTCTGTGGTAGTTACAGTGAACATTCCCAGCTGCCTGCCGTGCAGTTTTTTTTTTTCGTTCTGTGAAACAATGTATAGCTGGATGTAAAAATAAACTACTGATTTTTCTGGGGTCATTTTTATGATGCTGTATTTTTTTATCTCCTCAACTGTTTCTATGTAACCTGAGGTAGTTGAATGAGCCTTTCCTGTTAAAGTGTGCACACTGGTGTTTTTGCCTGACCTTAACATTTTTACCGTGTTATGAACAGCATTATTTGTGGAATTTAATTTTTTATTGTAATGTTTTTTGTACACAACTTGTGCATGATCAGTTTAATTTATTAAAACTTACTCTGAGATATAAGGTGCTTGACGTGTCATATATGTTGCCATAGTGGAAGTCACACAGCATGTTAACAAGCAGCTACTTATTTATAGGATCAGGAGACATGGAGCAACATTAGCTTTCATTTGCAGTCATGTCTCTGATGACCTGGTGATTGTGAGGCCAGTTGTCACTTTCTTTAACT
This sequence comes from Ctenochaetus hawaiiensis, assembly GCA_029783645.1. Classification (NCBI taxonomy): domain Eukaryota; kingdom Metazoa; phylum Chordata; class Actinopteri; order Acanthuriformes; family Acanthuridae; genus Ctenochaetus; species Ctenochaetus hawaiiensis. The sequence continues at coordinate 11,003,032 of JAPZDY010000005.1, forward strand.
GGCTCTGTCAGCTGTTTTGTTTGAGGGAGGTTTTGGTAATAGCAGAGTTTACCCTATAGAGAAACCATTCATACTGTAAATATTTTATAAGTTTTGGATCCATATGGGTTACTGTAATGGTAAACTGAGCTGATCAGTTGACAACAATGGCTCTCAAGTTTAATGTTAAGTGAGGTGCAGAGGAACCTTGTGTTACATTCTTTTAATTACACATTATCAATTTCATTTGCAGACAGCTAAAAAAAACCTAAATGTTCTCCTATTGTTGAACTGTAATACCTGTCATATCTGAGTGAATTTGTCTTCATTCAAAAAATCAGGCTGACAGTTTTTTATATTCATCTTATTGTCATTTAATCACTTTAAAAGATCAAAACCAGCAATTAATTTATCTCACTAACATACTGACCGTTTAGCCAGGGCCTATAGTTAGTTACACTTTGCCAACATCCTACAGTGTTAACCAAAACCTGTGAAAACACCTCAGTGCTACAGATGACACACTTTATCATAGCCACACACAGTGCAGTTTATTTTGGGTCAGTCACACATACACCTTCCTGCTACCTTAAATAGTCACTGGTGGACCAAAGGTGTTAATCCACCACCAGAAATAGTCCCCCAAACAGCACTATTTAATCCTGTTTGAGACACATTTTCTACAAACTACAGTGTCCCTATTGTTTAAAAATGTTAAAAATGTTTACAAAAATAAAATTATATATTTGTGAACTCATTTTTAAAGCTTTTAATGGGCTTGTGGCTAAGAGTCACAGACAGGCTCGGCAAATCAGAAATTATCTAAAAAAAAAACCAAACACTTTATTAATTTTGTCTTCTAATTGTATTTTTATCTGTAAGAAAATATGCAGTAACAGCACTGTAACCTTTTACAACATATCTGAAAAGCATATTTTTTTGAGGCTGCGAGCTGACCCTAGCAGACAGGACTGATAGTCCTCCAGTCTGCATATTCAGAATGACAGGTCGTGCCTAAAAGACAATGTCATGTGACTTTGCTTAAACCCCTCTAACGACACATCAGTCACACTGATTGACTGTGAGATTACATACAAACATGCAGTACCTAAGGCAACACCACTGTAGCACTCAGGAAACTGTTAATTACTAGATATATGTGTAAACAATGTCACATTAAATTTATGCATTTTAGGTTTAATTACCCACAGGTTATGTCTTTCCAAGCAGTTTCTCAAAACCAGTCATGCAAAGCCGTCAGTGATCACTGCTCCGCACAGTTTTATGTTTAGGGTCAGGGGACCAGAAGCAGATATCTGGATATTGTCTTCATTCCACATATCATGTTAAATTATATTTGTCTCCCATTGTGGACATTTGAGCGATTTGATGTTACAACACTGTTTGGGATCCTCTTGTCATCTAGAGCTTCACGTTCAGCCCTTCCCTGCTGGTTTTTTTTTTTTTTTTGTGCTTTAAATTTCTCCACAAAGTATCTGAGAAGCAATCTCTGCTTGACATTTAATCACTTGGGTTTTATGACCACATCACATTGCGTTTACGTGAGCCAAATTCAGAGTTGTCTCTTGTGATTGTGTGGCAAAATTGGATTTTCATTCAACCGTTTAGCCTCCCCCGCCATTATCAGCCATTTTAAATATATCATACCTTCATCTGCATTAGGCATTGACTGTGAAAAGAGGTAAACCACACCAATAAAGCTATCCAGCTTTCTATCTCTCAGTCAGATGCAGTGATAACACCATGCTGGAGTAATGTCTGCAAATGTATTGTGTGGTGGATGTGCCTCATTCTAAGTAATGAGACTAAATTTGAAAGGCTGTGATCCATGAGATAACTGACCTTTCTGTTTACAGGATGGTAATGCTTTGCTCCCTGCAAACAGCTGACCTGAATACATTTTCAAATGCTAAAATAAATAGAAAAATTCAGTCCATACGTGAAATTTGTGACATGGAAATGTTTATCCTGTTTAACTGGCTATCATTGTATGTAATATTTTATGTGGAAAATACATTAGGAAACCATACTGCAGTGTGAATCATTGACTTTTCCATAAATAAACACTGATTTTAAAATTTTAGGCATTATTACATGTTATGTACAGTTACTTTTATGGTGTTTCTCCATATAAGTTTTATGTCAATAAATTACTGCATTGACTACAGATTTTGTCCATTGTATTTGCATCTTAATATATCAACAGAGATACTTTTTATAAGATTAAAATCTCTTATTGAAGGTATTAAATAATAAAATTATGGGATTTTCACTTTCTGGTCCACTGTTAGACATGTCAATACTCATGTTGGAACATAATGTACAGTAAAATGTATCATGCAACAAATGCACATTATGATCTCTCCTTTGAAAAAAACTCTAATCCTCTTCATCTTCATCGAGGCATAAACATCCAGTATGTTGTCCAGTGTTCATCCATCCCCTGCAGATGAAACATGGACGCTTTCATCCAGACTCAATGAACATTAAATCACTTACAGAGCAGATACAAACACACAGTTTGTTTCCTCTAGAGACTGGAATCAAGGTGTGAGCCTTCAAAGTGCTGTAATTAACACTGGACAGAGCACTAGAAGTGTCCGACTGAGCCGATACGATACAAATTTGCCTGCGCCACATGACAGACTTGAAGGAAGAGGGTGCTCACATGGTTTTAAATTCAGGTGGCCTTAGTGATTGCTGAGTGAGAGGGGGTGGGTTGAGGCGAATCTCTCTTAATTCAGACATTGCCAAAATGGCCATTTGTCTCTAAGTGAGATGAATGAGGCAAGTGGTTGAGTGACTGGCTGATTGAACGGATTGTGGATGTGAGGAAATTGAGTTGCCCGGCCCATCACAGGCCCGACATGTTGAGGTAATGCGAAGCAGAAAAAAAGAAGACATGGGTGCAAAATCTGATCTCTGAAAAAAAAAAAAGCGCTAGTTGAACATCTGAATTATCTGAGATTATAATATTATTTATTTAAAGGTGGAGTTGAACATAAGAGCCCTGTAAAAATACTTTCAAAATGAATAAAATAAGGCTTCAATATCCACATTGAATGAGTACTTAGTACATTTTAATACTGTTTAAATTTCACAATAACACTTAGTTAAGTCCCCCTTTAAAGTATTTATAGGCAACATTTCAGAAATGGTTTATAACATAGTAGAATGTATTTTTGAGCAGAAAATAGTGTTTAGTAACTTATATGTCAACAATTCCTGTTGGCGCTCACAAGAAGAGACAGGTAATGATTTCCAATGTAGTAAAACAGTTGTAATAATGTACAAAAAAAAATTCATAAAAAGAGTTATTGGCCTAATGTAGCCTAAGCATTAACAAATGCTCAACATTATTAAACACTTAAAAATGTCCTTGTAGCTGCTTAAAACTATGATAGTGTATGTTATA
>JAPZDY010000005.1:11007976-11069427 GCA_029783645.1 Ctenochaetus hawaiiensis
TTTAAAGTTTATGATAAAGTGTGAGAGAGGTAAAGTTTTGTTTTGTTAATGAAACTGGTCTCAGGTCAGTGTAAGCTGATCCTATTCAACCAACTAAACCTAATGAGCAAATTTCTGTGCAGACCGGCTTTTTGATTGACAAGGTCATGTGTACTGCTTTCATTCTGCTTTTCAACCTTTTGTCCATCTGTCACCACATGAAATCACCTGCATAATTATGTTCAGGAGAATTCCGTAGTTTACTGAGCTGAAAGTCTCGAGAGTTATTCAACCATTCAAGCAACATGTTGCTGTAAAATGACCTTTGTTTCAAGGTCAGCTGAAAAATGAAAGTGGATCCTGCTCTTGCTTGTGACAGATATGTAATGGAAAAAACATAAAAACATCTCTTATTAGTATCTCACAGGAGTGCCATCACATGTTTGACTACAGTCTCGCCAAATTTAGACCCTCAATCCAACAGAGTGGGTACAAACAAATACATATACAAATGATTATTTGCACTACAGACTCACAGGAACATGAGCTTGAATGCATTTTTATCACTATTATATCACCTGGGAACATAAAAAAAATATATTTTTATATTTAAAACATTTGATATAAATAAATAAATAAATATGTCACTGTTAATGTTGTAATGTTGGCAATTATAGAAAGCAAACCTCAGAACAAATAGTGGTAATGTATATTTCCGCAAACGACAGCAACATATAATGCTAACTTTTTTGGTGATTAGGCTGCAGTTCAATGTTATCGCAATGCTGAGGTGAAGGTCTGGTTAGGTTTAGGCAGAAAAACAACTTTTTTGTCAGGCTGCTGTCGGCTGAAACCCTCCACCTCAAAGTTCTCTCAAATTGTGGGTGAGGGGCTGCTGATGATAGCCATCTCACTGAGATGTCAGACCCCACAAACTCCTCCTCCTCTTCCTCCTATTACTGAGAGAAAATCAACTCATTGTAATATGAACCACATCACTTTGATTCGTACTGTAGAAGCGGTAAAGCTGATATGATACATAAGAAATATTTAAATTATCCATGGTTTGCAGGAACATCCGATGCATGTGTTTATTTTTGGAGACTGGTTGGCTTGTTTGCAAAGGAAAATCAGCCTCTGTGGCTAAATGTGGAACATTAACATGAGAAACCCAAGTGGTCATGTCAATTAATGTGAACTGTCCCTTAAATAAAAAATAAAAAGGTAAAAAAAAAAAGTGAAAATATTAACTTTTCAAAGCCACCCAAATGTATGTGGCCCCGTTAAGTGCAAATCATGTAAAAGTGGGTCAGTTTTAGCATATCTTACCATCACATTTTACACCTATAGCATGGCTGTCACATCTATTTTCAACTCACATTAAATGCAGTATCAGATGTTCTTAAAGCAATATTCTGTTCTGGCACAACATTATAATTTTCCAGCACACTCAAGAGGCACATCGAGGGGTAGACAAACGTACATGTCACTGTCTAAATGCCTAAAATGTAAATAACCCATCTGAAAGCAAAAAATGAGGCTGTTTGGTGTCCTTTTGATTTTAGGTGCTGCCTGGGCTTCATCTGACGAAACTCGTCTGGTCAAAAACCTCTTCACTGGCTACAATAAGGTTGTCCGTCCTGTCACCCATTTCAAGGACCCTGTGGTTGTTACTGTAGGCCTTCAGCTCATCCAACTCATCAGTGTGGTGAGGTCTCATGTCACGCACAATATCACCCCATCTGTATTAAGATTTACTGTCATCAACTGTCTAAACACATTTATCTCCGTTCACAGGATGAGGTCAACCAGATTGTCAGCAGCAACGTGCGACTGAAACAGGTTTGATTCATTCATTTTTGTTTTTGTTCTTGTGACACTATACAAAGACTTTTGACAAGCCGCCATGATTGTATGGAGCCTCAAAAATATACTGATTATCATCAGGAAGATAGTGATGGGCAAAAATACATTATCATGCTTCTAGCTTTATATAAATACACTAAATGTGAAAAGATAAGTTGTGATGGTAAGAAATTCAAATATTTGATTCAGTAAAAGCTGAAAATGTTATCATTTTAAAAAAATGTAACCAACTTTGTTTCTCTACAAGTAAAACATAAGGACAGACCTTGGAAGCCACCATAGTGATGGGAAAACTTAAACAATATCTGTACTGCAAAAATACATTGACTTTCATGTAGCTTCTCGAGAGAGAGGGAGAGAGAGAGAGAGAGAGAGAGAGAGAGAGAGAGAGAGAGAGAGAGAGGACAAAGTCAGAGATTCTGGTCGTTATTTGTACATATGTTGTTCTGTTATTTCAGTAGTACCAGAAGGATTTCTTAGTTCATTAAATCCACATATTTTGCTCCAAATATTAAGTTTTGTTCCAAAGAAACACTCTGACACATCTTCAAACTAAATTGCAGATTTTAGGGTTTGGTACAGAAACTGTAAAAGATATGTATATAATTCTGCAAGTTTAAAAAATTATCTGATGAAACTGAGGCAAGAAAATTGTTTAGCAATTAGGAATGAAGCCCTCAGTAGAGAAATGTACTTAAAATATACATTAAATGTTAATCTGTATAAAATTGTTTCGTTACTTGAAAATGTAGCATCACAGTTTACATGATGTTTTCAGCTTAAATTGTTTTCATAAAATGATAAAAACTGGTTGTCATTATTAAAGCACTTTCCACTGTTCTGAGTGTCCTTGTCTGTATTTTCAGCAATGGAAAGATGTGAACTTACAATGGGACCCAGAGGATTACGGGGGCATCAAGAAGATCAGAGTTCCTTCCACTGACATTTGGAGGCCTGATCTGGTTCTTTACAACAAGTAAGTTATCCAGCTATATTTGATCCATACCCTCCTTTTTCTCTTAAACCTTTTATTATTACAATAAACTTAACACAACCTGAAGCATCCAGACCTCAAAAAACAATCAACACACCTGTCAGTGATGTTTTGAATCAGACTTTCCTATACTCTACTATGCAGCGTGTGAAAGCTCAGATTTCATCAGGCTAAATCTGGACCCCGTATTGCACTTCTCCTCTCCCTGCCTCCCCCCACCATATGCTGCATCAGACACACTGCTGTTTCTCCCTGACAACCAGCTCCGCTGCCACAACTTGTGCCAAGCTGAGCGCTGGTTGGCTGGGCTTTGCGACAGCAGCACTGAACCATCCTGAGGCACTGATGTCCCCCTGCGTTAATATTTAACTTATTAGCCCTCATGTTGATGCTGCCTGTGTTTATCTGTGCCCACAGTGCTGACGGTGACTTTGCCATCGTTCATGAGACCAAAGTGCTGCTGGAGCACACAGGAATGATCACATGGAATCCACCCGCCATTTTCAAGAGTTACTGTGAGATTATTGTGCTGCATTTCCCCTTTGACCTCCAGAACTGCAGCATGAAGCTGGGAACTTGGACCTACGACGGAAACTTGGTCGTCGTCAATCCTGTAATTTTATTATGATCTATTTTTTAAGATACAAATTTTAAGAAAGACTTATTTGCTTTCAAGAGTTAGAGACTATAATGCCACTCTTATTTCTGTCAGTTAAATTTCAATCTAAATTTAGCAGCTGATTAGCTTAGCTAGCTTAGGTCAGCTGAGCTTAGCTTAGCATAAAGCCTGGAAACGGGAAACAAATAAAGCGCTGCTAAAAAAACATGCCTACTATAACTTCTGAGTCTCACTTTTTAACATGTGATATCTTGTTGGTTTAATCTACACAATGACCCAACTGTAAAATCCACATATTGTAGATCTTTGACATTCCTAGCCAAGCAGTGACTTTCTGGAGTAAAATAAACTGCAACATGTTGATTTTCAACTTACCAACTTTGTATACGAAAGTTCCTTTAGGCATAAAAAGTGTCAGTCCCTACTTTTGATAAACACAGATGGCCTGACATAATACCTTACTGTCACAAAGATATCACCAGTCCTTTAAAATAGCATCTCCAGCACCCCTTGTTGCATAAGAAATGCTGATATATGCAAATAAGTAAATACGCCTTCTTCAGGCCACCACTGCATTGATATCCTCCCTCTTTACAGAGAAAAAGAAATCTCTTGGAATACAGGGGATGTAGCTCCTGTCACCACAAATAACATAAATATACAACAGGGAACTTACATATGTTGCACTATAACATTACAACCCATTCTGTATAGAGAGTTTGAATATAGGTATTAACAAAGCCCTTTTAAACATTCACAGCTAAAGCCAAACATAACTCAAAGTACAATTTAAGCTAAGGAAATCTTTCAGCATGCAAAACTTAACTGAGCAGAATACATTATTATTCTAAAATTAAATAATAGAATTTGTTTAGCACTTTTAATACTGGTCATACAATTCAATTTGCCTGACAGATAATGGACAAGCTAAAAGCATAACTGAACAAATTTAAACTGTAAAATAATTGATAACCAATGCACATAAAAAAATAGAAACAGTTAAGATATAATATTTAAATAACCTGACCATGTTTAATGCGTCTTTTTACCAGGACAGTGACCGCCCTGATCTGAGCCACTTTATGGAAAGTGGAGAATGGGTGATGAAGGATTTCCGTGGCTGGAAGCACTGGGTCTACTACGCTTGCTGCCCAGACACCCCTTATCTGGACATCACCTACCACTTCCTCATGCTGCGGCTCCCACTGTACTTCATTGTCAACGTCATCATCCCCTGCATGCTCTTCTCCTTTCTGACTGGCCTTGTCTTCTATCTTCCTACTGACTCTGGTATGTTGACACCTCTGCCACATCATAACTGATAACGGTCTTTTGTATTTTCCAGTTCACCCCGATTACCTGTTGTAAAGAGCAAATAAAGTTGGACTAAAGGGAACAAGGAGGCTTTGTGAAAAGGAGAAGTTTGACATTTTTAGGAAATGCTTTCTGGTTGAGAGTTGCATAAGAAGATAGTTTCAAATCTCATATTATTTCAGTTTAGTACATATACAGGTGCAGCCGGCAGATTGTCAGCCTGGCTTAGAAAAAAAGACAGAGGAAACACCTCGCTTAGCTTTGTCTCAATATAACAAGGTGAATACAAGCTTTAAGAGATCAATACACCTTGCAAAAAAAGTGCACATGAGCCCTATTAAACTCCATTATGTCGATTCACTCTTTCTTTTTAACATTTGATTGATTAAGCAAATGAAACATTATATGCTAATGCATCTTGTTGTCTTGACAAAAAGATCCGCTGTCTGTTTCCCTGTGTTGTACTCTTTGTGCTAAGCTAAGCATACAATTTTCCTGCTGTAATTTCACATCTAGCTCACAGACATAGAGGTGGTATTGATTCTCATTTAACTCTCAGGAAGACTACAAATGAGCTTTTTTTCCCCAGAAAAATTCAAATGAGGCTGTTTCTTTAACGTAGATGACAGTCAATGTCAGTAACTTCTGAAACATTGAGTTGGTGCTTCGGTCCAGGTTTGACATACTATGAAGGAGTTGCAGATGACAGATTGCACACTGTCAATTATATAGGGCATGCAAAAAAACAAAATCAATGAAGCCTAGCGTAAATTGTGAAAAAAGTTCATATATTGCCTTTATACTGATAGGCTATTAAAAAACACAGATATTATAACTGACATCATGTTGGACAAATCCTTTTTCCCATTTCTGCCTGTCAATCTGAAGTGTCTCTGCACTGGCTGCTACAGGAAATGCACTGCTTGTGTGCACATCTGGCCGTGTTCCCAGTGTGTGGGTCTGCCTCATTACCCAGGGTCCCTCTGTGCTGTCATGTCTGAAAGCAGGCCTTTGCTTTAATGTATAATACATCACTTGATCCCTGTTTCTGATACGGCTGCTGACAGGATAGTGTGGAGGAGAAACTGGTGCCAACAAGACGCTCTCTCTGGAATAACTGCTCTTGCTGAGCAACAAAAACAACATGTCTTGCATTTTACTTGCGAAATGGTTTCAAAATCTGTTTACTTGTGCTATTGCTGGCTGTAGATACAACAAAACAATGCCTCTCATTCTCACGACTCTTTAAATGGGATTTGCATGCATGGTCAAATAGTGCAGTTATTGTGCTGTGTATATACTAGGACTGATTGGATTGTTTGGGTGGGTAGTATTAGACACATGGATATAGCTCTCCCTTGTGGAAATGTAATAAGATTGCACGTTGTTTCATGCTGGCAGAATGAGCCAACATATGATTTAAATTTGCAACTCTAAATTTTTCAGTATCTTTTAAAGTGAGGTTGTGTCAAAGTGAACACAACGTGTTATTGTATGTCATAATTTCATCTCACTAAAAATGGTTGTGCCCTTTAATTACATTTTATGCTAAATTACAAATATCTCATCAGCTTTACAGTGTATAGGACAGATGTTATGGACTAAATTTAGGGGTTCCAACATTTTTTGTCTTGTTTCTTTGCCAGCATAGCTATATTGAAAGTTGTTCTGTGCCTCTTAGACAATTTAAAAAGTCAGCAGTAGCAATAGAGACGGTGTGTTGTGTCTCCCAGGTGAGAAGATGACTCTCAGCATCTCTGTTTTGCTGTCTCTGACTGTGTTCCTGCTCGTCATTGTGGAGCTGATCCCTTCTACCTCCAGTGCTGTGCCACTTATTGGGAAATACATGCTCTTCACCATGGTCTTTGTCATTGCATCAATTATAATCACTGTCATTGTCATCAACACCCATCACCGCTCCCCAAGCACTCACACTATGCCAGAGTGGGTCCGCAAGGTGAGTGGGCTTGGATCATTTTAACTGTGGAGATGAATGATCAGAAACAAAGCTGTAGCAGCCCCATTGTTTTTCTCTGCATTGTATTGCCATCTTGTGGTAGCAGATGGAACTTTTTTTACAATGATTAACTCAATTGTTGTATAGTCAATTCCTTGTCACGGTGCGCATCTTTTGTCTTTACAACAGGTTTTTATTGAAACTATTCCCAACATCATGTTCTTTTCGACGATGAAACGCCCAGGAAAGGAAAAGCAGAATAAAAGTATCTATGGTGCGGAAATGGACATATCAGACATCTCTGGCAACCAGACCTCTTCTTTTACCTACAAATCACCCATCACAAAGAATCCTGATGTCCGCAGTGCCATTGAAGGAGTCAAGTACATTGCAGAGACCATGAAATCAGATGAGGAGTCCAACAATGTAATCTTTCTCACCTAGAAAGTGTCTTTAATATGGTTCTGTAGTGAGTCTTTATTGCTTTTGTGTATGTGACATACTGTCCGTCTTCTCTCTGCAGGCTGCTGAGGAATGGAAGTTTGTAGCCATGGTGCTGGATCATATTCTGCTGTGCGTGTTCATGGCTGTGTGTCTCATCGGCACATTAGGAGTGTTTGCAGGCCGTCTCATCGAGCTGAGCATGCTCTAAATGCCAGTGGGGTATTTCACTGGTATAACTTCTCAGATGACAATTTTTGTTGTTATTGTTGTTTAATGTGACACATATTACCTTTGTTTTTGAAGCTACATTATGCTATATGACCTGCATCATTCATAGTCTGTGATGCATCTATGTTTGTTTGCTTTTTAGTGTTTGCAGAATTGCCCTCCTTGTGTATGTACAAGATCATGTTGTCTACGGTATCTTCAGCATCTTTGACATGGCTCTGTTGTTTTTCATTTTTATGGAATATATGTGTGCAGTTGAATTGTTTAATTAACTCAAAAAATACATTTTTGCTTGATATTTATAGGGAACAACTAAATTAAAGGGGTTTTGTCATTTCTCAGGTGACTGATTTAGATATGGAGACTTGCTCAGTGTTTTAATGTGAGAATCCTAATAACTGTCTTCCTACTAATTGTGAGGTTAAGAGACTGATTTGTTATTTTGATGTAAAAGATGTAAAATGATGTAAAATGTTTAAGCAGAAATTTGAATATGTATAGTATAATTTACACATAAACTCTGATATGGGTTTAGGATAATATTTTTAAGATAATTTGTACTTGCCTCTAACCTCACAGAGGATCTGTTGGACAATGTCTCTGAAGCACCTCTTCAGTGATGAGTTATGTATTTTTTTCAAGCCTCTACTTGACATTCAAATATATATGCAGATTCCATACCTTTGCAATTTTAGCTCTAAATATTTTTCCACCAGATCATCTCTCAGATTCACTGCTTTTTCCAAAGTTACAGCATAATTTTAGTTTCGTAAAACATAATGTAGGTAAGTATCATCAGCAAAATGTACAAAATGTGGACATAGGCCTATATAATTTCAACTGGACAGGAAGGGTGCATTAAATTGTAATCTTCGTGAAAAAGTAGCTGTCACCTAAGTTAAAAATAAATCCAGTGGAGTAAAAGAAACAATATTTTCCCTGTAAAATGTTGTGAGGCAGAAGGTTTCAAAAAAATTAAACACTCAAGTGAAGCATAAGTACCTTAAATTTGTACTCAAGCACAGCACTCGAGTAAATAAACTAGTTATGATCCACCACAGAGCAAACACTATAATGAGTCTAGTTGATCAGGAAACTGTGAGGGGCACAATCTATTTCTGCCTACTGACAAAGTTGTTTTGCATACTGAGGCCTGAGTACATGCTCAAGGTAGGTAGGTGGGTGGACTAAGCCCCGCCCTCTCCCGCTCTTCAAATTTGATTGGTCAAGCTGTTGTTGACAAGTAGGAGATTATGAAAGTTGCTGGGTGGGAACTACTATAATATACCTGTGTAATAGGAAGTATGGACAGTACAGTGTTGCCAGCGGTGTTGTCATAGAGGACTTTATCCGCTTCATTGCTTAGCTGACTACATGATTAGTTTAACTTCGTGAAGAGTTTCCGAGGACATCAATAACATAGTCCTTCAAATCTTGACGTTAGCTAGCCGGCTAACATGGCTACTCCTACTGACAGTTGACTGACACATGGTGCTTGAGAGGGTACTACTGCACCCAGAGGTAAGAATAACCTTAACAAGAAACTGCGAAGGTTTTTGTTGAATGTAATGTTAAAAGCAACCTCACCACTTCTTGGAAATAAGACGTTTTAAGTCATGTACTGTTGTTCTGTCAGTCATTGCTGCCGCTTTGTACCAGCCGTTTTAAGTTTTTAACGGCTAACGTTGACTCCTGTCTGTCTCCCTCAGTATCTGACGGTGCCCAGCAGCGACGGTAACCACATTAATGTGACTGAAAACTGACAATGACAGGTGACACCGGAGAAAGGACGGACACAATGGAGGGGGCACCGGGCAGAATCATCAACTTAAACTATTATAATGAGTCAGGAAACCCGGACTTTTCTGCTCTCTCATCCTCTATGTCCATAGACAAACTCTTCCCGGCTCTTCTCGAGTGTTTTGGGATAATCTTATGCGGATACGTCGCAGGGAGGGCAAACATCATCACCTCTACTCAGGCCAAAGGCCTGGGGAACTTTGTGTCCAAGTTTGCCCTCCCGGCGCTGCTGTTTAAGAACATGGTGCTGTTGGACTTTGGTAATGTCATCTGGCCGTTTCTATGGAGCATCCTCATAGCCAAAGTGACTGTGTTTGTCCTTGTGTGCGTCCTCACGCTGATAGTTGCCAGTCCTGACAGTCGTTATAGCAAGGCTGGTCTCTTCTCAATATTCGCCACCCAAAGCAACGACTTTGCTCTGGGATATCCCATTGGTAAGTATAATGCCTTTAAGCCAATCACCCACAGTGCTTTTCCTTCAGTGCTGCATCTGTAATCACGCTCGTAATGTTTGCACATCCATCAGAACAAAACTAAGATGATCCATTTTGTTACACCGTAAATTAACTTAGCAAACACAATTAGATATGTTGCTTTCAGCTCCTCCTCAATCAAAGCTGTTCAAGCAAAAGTGTTTTAGCATCACAGAAAAGTGGTGTTCATTATTTTGTAATCCAAACAAGGATTTGCAGAAATATAAGGCATAACAACATCTCAGATTGAAATGGAGAGGTGTACATGTGCTGGCCCAGTTGTCACATTTCGATGAAAAATACTGTGCATGAGTAGTCTGTCTACATCTGTCTTTTGAAGACACTTAGCTTCTGATAGTCTTCTGAGAATGAAATAAATTAATAAACAAACCCATTTAAGCATGATTTAATAATTGACAGTTATTTTAATTTCAAATTTCATTAACTTTCTACTGAGCCATTGTTTTCTCACAAAAAGTAGCTTTATGTTTTACTTTCGCTTCAATGATTAAAACTTTATTTGCAGTATATTTTCATATTCCATGAACTTGAGTCACAAGAAAAAGAGGAAGGACTCCCACAGGGAAGTGTGTAGCTGTAAACATTTATTAGGGCCTGTGGCTTATGTCAGACTTAGTGTATACAAGCATTTTTATGGTATTTGCCCACTCTTGGTCATGAGAACACAGAGGGATTCTGGTTCACACTATAGATCAAGGACCTTGTGCGTGAACCAAAATATTTAAGAGTGACTGCATGTTTGTGTCAATGCATCATTTAGTGTAAAATCTAGGTGAAGATTTTATATATAGTGCCTCAGAAGTTTTTGCTGTTCACCTCCTGATGTGAGTCACATATGCCAAATATTCTTTGTTAATACCAAGACACATCTCCTATATCCACAGTGGAAGCCCTGTACCAGAGTACCTCACCAGAGTACCTCCAGTACATCTACTTGGTTGCGCCTGTGTCCCTGATGTTTCTAAATCCCATTGGCTTTGCCTTCTGTGAGATCCAGAAGTGGAAGAATCAGGGAAACCGCCAGCAGAGTAAACTCAGGATCATGGGTCTTGTAGTTTTACAGGTCCTGAAGAACCCTATAGTATTCATGGTTGTCATCGGCATCATCGCCCACTTTGCTCTGCACCAGACCATTCCTGCTTTCATGACTCAGTTTGTTGATGGCTTGGCCAACTCTTTCGGAGGAGCAGCTCTGTTTTACCTGGGTCTGTCCATGGTTGGCCAGTTGGGGAAATTAACCAGATCAACAGTGGTGACACTGATATTACTTACTACAGCAAAACTGTGAGTGAAAAAATCTAGCACCTTTACTGTTCCTAATGTTCTTTTTTTTTTTTTTACAAGAGATAATATAGTGTTAGCAGATGACCTCTCTCTTATAATAAGATGTGCTCTAGGAAAATAAAGAGTCAGCAGGTTAGAGCTTTGTAAACTTTACCCAACATGTTGTTTTGTGTTGATGATTTGGGTGACTCAGCCTTTTTCTGACCACATAACTTATCACAGGTTTAGAGGTAAGAAAAGTATGTAGCATGATAATAACTAGTGTATGTAAACATTTCATCAGCACTGCATTTCTCAGCAGAATGTTAAAAGACAACTCTGTCTGCCTTGTTTACCAAGTTTTTTTCAAACTCCCACTCCTCTCCCTCAACCTAGGCTGTTGACAAGTAGTACCGTAGTCATGCAGAAACCTGCATAAGGTCCCTTGGGGAGATGTTTTTGGTAGACAACATTTTGATGCTTAAACAAACATATTTCAACCAAAATTTGATTATTTTGATATGAATACATAAAACCTACAGCAACAGAATGACAGGAAACATCAAAAAATGAATACATTGACAAAATAATGAACCTGCTGTTTAACTAACACAACTTTTTATTTGACTTTTTATTTGACTTTCAGGTTGCTCATGCCCTTAATTTGTAAGGACTTTTGATTTGACTTTTAGGTTGCTCATGCCCTTAATTTGTAAGGACATGGTGGATCTGCTAGACAATGACAACACCAGCTCTTTGAACCACACAAGCCTCTCCAACTATGCCTTTCTTTATGGAGTGTTCCCCACTGCACCAAGTGTGGCCATCTATGCTGTCTATTACAATGCAGAGCTAGAAGTTGTGAGTTATCTGCATCTACCTTCTAATCTCCTATCTGCCATTTAGATATTGCACCAATTTTCCATTATAAACCACGGTTTATGACTTTTTTATTCTTCTTTTTGACCAGGTAACCTCTGGGATGGTGGTCAGCACTTTTCTCTCTGCTCCCATAATGTATGTGTCTGCCTGGTTACTTACTATCCCTTGGATGGATCCTCAGCTTTTAATGAATTCGCTGCAGAATGTCAGCTTTAATATAAGCATAGTGAGCTTAGTTGCAGTGGTGAGTTGCAGCAACACAAAAGTGTTGTTGGCTAATCATTTATAACTGACATCAGCTGATGAGTTGATTTACTTTGTTCTCTCTCAGTGCATGGAAACTAAGGTCAACTAAAGTCAAAAGTGCTTCATGTAGCAAGCTCCAGTTCATAACTAAAAGCAGTTTGGGCCTAGTCACTATGATATTACATATAACTCTGATGTTACAATGTAGGTAAAATACAAAAATATGGCCTCTGGTCAGATGTTTGAAAACACTGTGGTAGGTTAATATAAAAAGATTTTGAGGATGTGTTGGCAAACAGATGTGTCTGAGGACTTCCTCCTTTATTCTCACTTTCAGCCTTTTTAAGGAACCTTGAGCTCAGCGGTATGGACATTAACAGTTTCAGCAGTGATGAAACATTCACATGTGTTTGTATTCTCTGCATTATCATACACCGTAACTGTTCATCTTGACTGTCTCTGTTAAATTTTCTTGAATAATTTCACTTCTTTGTTGCTTTAAAATTAAATAGCCAGCCAACAATATCATTGTAAAGTGCTTGTTTTAGCATCTATGCAGAAATCTTTGTGTTGGTAAAAGTGAGTGAAATCTATATTTTCTCTGACAGGTTTGGACAATTGCTGTCATGTTTTTAAGTAAAAAATACAAGATGCTACCTCACATTTTTACAATCAACCTGTTCTTGGCACAGGTGAGCACACTTCCACAAACTCTTAATGTTGATTTTATTATCCATTATTTAAATTGACAAAAGAAATCTGCCTGTAGGTGGAACTTCACATCAATACTTGTGTTTGTTATGCCGTTCCCTCTAGTTTCTAACTGCTATTGGGATGATCATGTGGAACTTTGTTGTAAAAGAGGACAACTTCATTGGGCAGATTCTGACTTTTGCGGTATTGAGTACTTCGCTCTACAGCACTTATGTATGGCCAGGTATGCTGTGTGCACACAACCTTACCTTAACTGCTTTATTTTGTCTCGAGAACTCTTGACTGCTAACTTTGTAATGAGTCTTTTGTCGTTTTAGGTTTAATAGCACTCTCTCTTGTGCTCATGAAAAGGTTTGAGGATCTGAAAGCTTCGACCGGAATATTCATCATCATAGGCTGGGGGTGAGTCACCTCAGGGAAGAATAAAGAAATGAAACTAACTGGTTTGTCTTTTTCACTCATTGGCTGGGCCATAACTAAAGCCTCCCAAAGTACAAGTACAACCAGTTTAGTGTCTCTGAGGTAGAATATAATGGCAGAACAATTATCCCTAGGCAGCATAAGCTGATTATGTTTTACATTTTGATGCTGTCAGTGATGTTGTTAAGTTTGTCCTCATATTATCAGGGTTCCAGCCTTTGTAACTGCCGTGTTGCTGATTTCTGGGGAGAAAATGTCTGACACAATTGACTCACCATCCTTTTATGGCAAACCACAGGTGACAACATAAGTGGAAAACGTTTCCTGCTATCTGACATTTAAGGACTGTTTTTGAACCTTCAGTGAATTACTCAAAAGTCCTCCTGTGTTTTCTTTGACAGATGATCTGCACCACATTTGTACTTGCCTTCAGTATTATTGTAGTAGGGGGCTCTCTCGTGTGTCTCAGTAGAGGAAGCTGGGCCAAAAATGACCAAACTCTAGAGGGAAATTCAGAAGAAAATCTTGTGACTGAAGTTGAACCAGAAAACCAGATTCTGTTTGGGCCAGACACTCCATCAAGAGGTCCCAGCACAGGTATTTTCTCTTATGGAGACTGTTAATCACAGTTTTATCCAGCCATTCAACATATGTTGAATATGTCTGTTTAAAGATGCTAAAGGAGGACCAAGCTGCCATTACAGTGATTTTGTAATTAAATCACAGCACATGATAATCACTGGAGCATTTAGAAGCATTTCTGCCATCTAAAATGGTTGGGCAGGTGTCAAAGTCTAAGTTTGGAAGGACAAGCACAATCAATTATCTACTGTCAAAAGGCATGGATTACAAAACTGGCCCTTATCTACAAGTTGTTTACAAAAAACTGCCACGTAAGCAGTGCACCTTCTTCCTTGATTAATTTTTAATAAAATGAGAAAGAAAACAAAGAAAAAGTCCATGCAATTATAAAATAAACACTTTAACAAGTCAAAAGTCATCAGCTGGAGGAAATGAGAAGTGCCATATTTCTGATAATCTTAGTTCCTTACTTAAAATAAATATCACTGACACATCATCTTTCACAAAATAATACTGTATATACACATGACTTTGACTTGAAATCAAGTCTCCTTGGCTAAAGTTTTTTAAACTTTAAAACATGTCATGAAACGGTTTTATTACCTGATGCTTAAGTTTAGTATCATACGTATGGTCAGAGTTATGATACATGCTTACAAGTGCTGCAAGAGGTCAATGCAAATGTGTATTCATCATATAAATGTGATTTGAAGGATACTATGTTTTTAAAATATACCACAATTCTAACATCTCACTCTGACAATGGAGCTGCTGCAATATATCGAAATGGTCAAATCATAAAGGGATTTTTTACTTCTGTTGCAAGAAAACACTCTTATTTAGGTATTCAAGATACTTTTATGTCAGCTAACAAAAATGTGAAGCTGCATGTACTTGCATTACTTCCAGCTTCATCATGGTGTTACTCCCTGTACTGTATTACTTGCTTTTTTGCTTCTCTAATTTTTATCACTTTGTCATCAGAGTGCCTCATATGTGACTGTGCACCACCTCAGCCCATGCCTGACATGATCATCAGCACAAATGTAAACAACTCAACAGCTACACTTACAGGTATTGTATTGATCAATAACCTGTGTGCATTCTGTTTCAGTGAGAACTTAAAGTGCATTTAACTCCAAATTAGACTATTTAGCACTGAAGAACATTAATCACGTAGCACTCTGCTTTAATAATGCAGTTTTTCCCTACTAAACATATTAAGATATATTTTGAATCACTGTTCTGCTGCCACCATCAGGTCAGTGTGAGAACAGGTGTGAGTCCACAGACTGCCTGCTTGTCCAAGTGGAGGAGCTCCAACAGGTTGAAGATAGACAAGTTTCCCGTCATATTCTCTTATGTCTGCTTCTGACTGTCAGCATGCTTGCTGTGAGTAAATCACCACCTTTCACATTCATGGTGACATGAAGTCAGCCTTACTGCCTGCATTATTATCTTGAGTGCATCACAAATCAGCTCAATATATGGATACAAATGGCTGAGCTGTGTAATTTTCAACTCCTGTGACTATCAGTGAAAGACCTCTCCCTACCCCAAAACCCATCAGAAAATCATTTATTGGTCTAACCTACAAAAAAAACATATATTAAAGAAGACTGAATAGTAAATAAATATTTTTTTGTGTTTCTTTGAATGCAAGAAATGTTGAACAAACACATTTTTTAAGGCAGGTTAGTACACATGCTTCTGTTTCAACGTCCTAATTAGGTTAATGTATTTGACTTGTTCAACAAACTGAAACTCTTAACAGGTTTTTTGTTATTTACACCTCAAACGTAAAAATGTTTAAATTCCTGTTTTGACAGAACTTGTCCCGCTACCTGTGGCTGCTCTTTAACAGCATTCCTGGTAGATTGTACTTGGAGCTGCAGTTCTTCTGTGCTGTGGCCAACTATGGACAGGTCGGTTTTCCTCTTACTACAGTTGCAAGACTGTACTTTAATTTTCATACAATACCGGTGTCATGACATGTTTTCTGTTAATAGGGTTTTCTCTCATTTGCCCTGTTTGGACTGGACAAGCACTTGATTATACTGCCATTTAAGAAAAGGTAAAGAACAGAAACTTGGCTACACTACAGAGCATGTTTGAGGCTGTTTATGCTGATAACATAATTAATGCACTGTACGCAGCCCACAGCGTATGTACACAGTTGTCCATGAACTAATATTTGTTTTTGTGAATGGTGTTAAGGTTATACGGTCTGTGGTATGGGAAGAGGCAAGGGGAGCAGCCGCAGACTGATCTACCTGAAGATATTAAGATGACCTGCACCCAGTTTACCCGATACCACAAAGACCAGTGTTGTCGTGATATTGTCAAAAAGAGAAGGTGAGCGCACGGTCTTACTTCCTCTGGTCACAGGTCGATGAGAATAAACATGTGCTCTAATGGGCAGAAAAACAAATCCTAATTGCTGTTTATATAATGGAATACTTAAAAAAAATCTTTGTTTAGTGCATGTGGGCTCTGTCTGCTTCTTTTCTGCTTTATGTGGCAACACTTGGGTGAATGCTTCTTTTGACTTTCAGGTGTGGGAAGAGGACAATGGTGGACTGTTTCCTTGGTTGTGAACTTGTGGAGTGGCTCCAGCGGGTGGGCTTGGCTCAGGACCAGGGTGAGGCTGTACTGTATGGAAACCAGTTACAGCAGGGTGGCGTGCTCCAGCACATAAAGCAGGAATATGACTTTGAAGACAGTCGCCTTTATTACCGATTCATGCCATAATGAAGGCAAGGGTCAAAGTTGACATTTCTTTTTGCCTTTGCCTCTTTTTTTCGGCTTTGCAGAAAAAAAAATCCTGCAAAGTACATCCAGGTCAAGCAAACTGAAGAGGAATACTGGCTGGTCACCACAGCACCTGACTGTGATGTGCGGTGTGTTTAGAAACTCAGCCATTATACTTTGTGTAGAGCTGGTGTAAAGGGAATTAGCAGTGTTAAGGTTAAATGATCTATTTAACTGCGTATGTCTTATTTTTGCTGTCATACATTCAACATTTCACTCACTGAGATCTGGAGTTGCAGCAGCATTTCTACAACAGTCAGTAAAGACAGGAACCTGAGCTGTCAGATGTACATTTATGGTACATTTATCGTAAACCTGTTGTTTTGCTGTATTATCAAAACCTTAAATTTTGAGGGAAGACACAAAGTCAAAATATACCAAACAGCAGTTCTAATCTCCAACTGTGGAGAAAAACTGCATGAATAACTACTGCTTAGTACTGTAGATAGACTTTCAGAAGTCTGTCTTCAAGTTATTTATGTGTAACAAACAGACTAGGAAATAATTTTAATACTAAGTTAAGTAGTCTTTTATTTTTCTTCTATATATTACAGTAAGTTATTGACATGTTAGATTGTCCACATTACTTTTCCTGTTAAAATCTGTTGTCGTGCTGCAGCCTTAAATCTGCAGTGATGCTGCTGAGTAAAATATTAACAAAACTGACTGGACCGAACAGATCCACAGAAGAAAGGGCAAAGATGTTTTTTTTTTTTAACAAGTTAGAGAATCAAATAACTAACAGGTGTTAGAAATTCAAAAGGGTGCTGTTTTTGCATACCCACTGACGCCATCAATGCATTCACTGGGACTTTTAGTTTTGTGTATGTGTATGTGTGTGTGTGCATGTGCGTGTGTGTGGTGGAGGATAATATGCAAAGAGCTGGCCTCATAAAACAAATTATGGGTGCAGGTGAATATTCCCACTCCTCCACTGAATATATTAATGTGACACTTCAGAGTGTATAATCACTCCTCTACCAAAGCCACTTGCCAAAGGAAAAAGGGAAGATTGAAACTTCATCCAAGTTTTTTGTAGTTTGTTTGCTCTCATTGTTTCATAATGATTACTTAGTTAAACTGGTTAGTCAACTGGGAATTGAACATGAACACTGAGTAAGAGTGTTTCAGTAAAATGCAGTTTAACATAACTCGGCAATAATGGAGAAAAGTAGTTGCACTGTTCACCAGGGCCATGTTAGCTGCATCAAATACTTCCATAGCCGAGTAGTTTTTTCATTACGTTTCTTTTTTAGGTGACAACAAATGCAAAGTAACACATGAGAAATTCAAAAAGCCATCATTGTCATTATTAATAAGTGATAACTTTAATTTGGTAGCATAGCTAAAGGACTGATGCCTGAAGAAATGAGTCAATGAACTAAGGGGAATGTTAATGTGTTTCTACTTGAAATTGTTCACCTTGGCTTTATGAAACATAATCTCCTCCACAAAAATTTTATGGACTATAAAGTGAAAAAGTTTGAGCTGCTGTAATTCAGTTTTTCTCTCGGGTACATAATAAGTACAAGACTTTCTGTGTTAATATTATTTTATGGCTTTTTTAAGTGCAGAAGTTTGTTATGAAATAAATCATGTTGAGAAAAACATGTGTAATATTTATGAAATATATTTGTTTTGAAATAAATTTTATTTCCAGAACCTCAAATCATGTATGAATTGTTTCTTTCCATGTGATAAATAATTAGATACATAGGTCAACTTTTTTCATCCTTATGTAAAACACTGGATTAGTGAATTTCATTTAGTGTGTGTCCTGGGCTGCTTAATTAAATTTACTCTACTTATTTCTGACTAAAAAGTAGCATGCAGAGGCACATACTGCTGTTGTGACACTTCAGATATGTCCTGTGGTTCTGACAAGTAGCAGGCCTCTCATCTTTTACCGTACACAGCTATCTCCTCCTCCACAGATCTAGAGAACAAATTCACCAAAGAGTCTGGTTTGTCAACACCTCGTGAAAGAAACTCCTCCATCTGTGTCATCTTTGCCTTCTCTAGCTGCCGCATTCCTTCTGTGATCACCTTTCCTCTAGTCTGACAACCAAAAAAAGAACAGAAAAAACAACTCGTCAGTGTACAGTCAGCAGAATGACCACACCAACGCAAATGACAAAAATTAGGTAACTTGCAGATAAAATTGTTAAACCTTCTGCGAATCGATGATGGCTGCCACAAGCTCATGCTTGACAAACAGCTCATGTTTGCGGTCAGGCTTGCTCTGGAAGCGAGGTTGCTTCTTTACGGGGTCATCGGGACCATAACTGGGAGAAGTCGTCTCCTTCAGCAGGACAAGGTTTTCCACAAAGATGAAAGGTTTGAATACAGACCTGTTGTACACACAAATGACTTATGAAATCATCAGTAACTGCTGTTGAACTTAAATGGTGCTCCAGTGAGATCCAGTGCTGCACCTCTCAGGGTCTGGAGTTGCTGTAAAATAGTGAACTCCTGGCAGAGAAGGATCCATGGGTATCACTGACACCATGCTTCCTGTTGTCATGAACATGCCCTCCATGTTGATGCCACTGTCTTTATCCCTCAGGATGTCCATCATCGTCTCAGCTGTGATGTGACCTTAAGTAAATAAAGACCAAACATTCATAAACAGTGGTAAAGGTCACGCAACCTATTAGTGTGGTGCGCTTCACTAACCGTTGCTCTTTTCCAGCAGCTTCTTCCCCTCACAGTATCGGCTCCCAGCAGCTTCTATTCTGGCTGTAGTTATGAAGGAGTAGACTGTCGCAAAGTTGAACTGAGTCTTTCCATCCCACCAGCCCTTGTTCCGTGCATATTCCCTCATTTCCGGGTGCTCTTTGTCTATCTTAGTCGTTATGGCGTACTGGTTTGAGATGTTGCAATATCCCTCTAGAGACGTATAAAACAAGACCATTATAGTCACAGTGCATGTGAAGCCATTATTCACCAGCAGTCTCACGGCCCAAAAGGTCATTAGATAACTGGCAACATTCGTCATAATGATTCTGGATCTGTTTAACTTCTACTCCAGACTCTTACAAGGCTATTTAAAGCTGACTTTAGTTATGAGTGCAGTCGCACAAAGACAACAGGAAAGCAGCCCTTAAATACAGAAAACTAAAAAACTTTAAAGGTATGATAAACATACTAAAGGTTTGAACTGGCAGCAACTTAGAGGACTTGCTTGCAGAGAAGATGGATCACAATTACAATCATAAATAATTGGTATACCTCATATACCAGGTTCATATAGCTATGAAATATAATGGTCATTCTAATGCAGGAAATTATGTAGCGATGGTAGCCTGTATTGGTTCTCATTAGACACTTTGGGAGAGAGGCGGAAGACAGAGCTGGAGTGTTCAGCAACCAAAAAAAGTTGAAGAGGAAGAAGTAAGAAGAGAAGAAAGCATCACGAATGATGATAAAGGCAATGACTGAGTTTCTGCTTTCTTTACCGCTGAAAAGGAAGTGACATTTAGCTACTTTATCAGTTTTTGGACTGTTTGTCTGTGCGGTTCATACAGCTGGTCAGAAAATAGATGTTTTGACTGCCAGACAAAACTCTGGACTTTACAAACAGCTGAGAATACCATGAAATTAGCTCTAAAGTTAGCTACAACAACAGCTCTGCAGCCATAATCCAGTCTCTCTGTGCTTCTCAACCACAGGATGAAGCTGCTTGTGTAAGACTCAGCAGTCCATTATACAAGCATGTAAATTAAAATGCCACTGTAACCGAAAAATAACCTTCACGTCATAAAACATCAGACAAATAGAGTGTGATAACAGGTCAAAAAAGTGCTATTAAAGTCTAATATTATTAGCTTATTCTATAGTTAAGAGATGTAAAATATAGCCAGTATAACATTTATTTTCCTTTTATATGTTTCTCAGAGTCCTAATCCATTGTTTTCTGTTTATTACTCAGTACAGTACAAAAAAGGCTCCACTGTGAAATATGAGTGCTAGTTTTTTCTCACTCCACAGAGAAGACACTGGAAAAACTAGGCAGTGAAACCTTAAGCTTTCAGCATTGACAAGCTTTACATTGACACATATCTTAACATGAATTTTGGTGCAGTCAATAGTCTACATGACAGCTTATTGCAGTATCATAATATCATGTGATCTACTGACCGGCAGGGTCAGCAGGACAGCTTGCGTAAGAGTTTTACAATGGTGTAACCACAATACTTACTGTACTTTGTGTAAGAGCCACAGTTTTGGATTTTAATGTTCAACTATCATGTATGAAATGAACATTCAGGTTTTCCACATGCTTTCAGTCAGGCAGTGTTTTGAGTCTGCTAAACATTATTTTTACTGAAGCCAGGGATTTCAAGTAATAATGCTACTGAATAATTGGCCTTACAAATTGTTTGATTCACATGGTACTTGATCTTTGGTGGTCACTGAAACACTGACAGCTTAATTATTGACGTTTTCACACTAAAACTAAAACAGGTTACTTAGCAAAAAGGCTCAGGTTATTAGACTCTTCCTCTCTGTTACAACCGGTTACAAAACCAAGACTCATGTGTCTTTAAAAAATAAAAACAAAAAAGGTGGTATTACTGTAAAGAAATTACAAAGCCACAATTTAAATAAATAAATAAGTAAATAAACAAAACAAAACAAGAAAAATAAAATGGTATTTGACGTTGCAATACTTCAGTGGTTGATGTCTTTTGTGGGTTTCTCAGGGGTTGCAGATGTATTCTTCAGATAGTGTTCTTGACAGCAAATACCCTTAGTCATATTTGAAAGTTTACACATCCCTTACATTTGGTTGATAGGAGAACTCTAATCACAATATGTGCTGAGGGCGCTCTCTAGTGGACAAACTAGGTAATGTTAACACTGATTCTTGCCCACCACATCAACCAATCTAATTATCTGGCCAGTTCAAACTTCCAAGCTTGTTTTACAAATAGTTTATCTTTCCTACTACTAGTTTATTAAAGATACAGATATTTTGGCAAAGATGTAATTATTACATCATTTCCTCTCTTTTCCTTTTCTTATTTCTAAACACACTGGTGCCTTTGAAAGTAAATACCTTCCTTTGTCCACACACTGAGGAGATTTAATTTTCTGCACTGAATATCCCCTTCATTTTTCTCTTTTTATAAATTCTGACTGTAGATTTTATATAAAGTTACTAACCTGTTTAGAACTTGCATTTCATACTGGCACCTATACTTAGTGTTCTCTTTTGATTACCTTCCACTCTCTCTGCTGCCCAGTACTTCCCTGACGTTTCCAGCAGCCATGCCTCCATCCTGTCGGAGATGAGAAAGCTGTTGTGGTAGGTGAAGCCACATTCGTCCTCCATGCAAGACCCTCCCTGGCCATATTTTTCCAGCAGCTCAGTAATAACATCTACAGCTTTCTCAGCTGTATCAGCTCGCTCAAGTCCAAGTCTGGAACATAAAGGACAGATTCACACTTTGCCTCATCTGAACTGAGGTCAGCTGAAGAAAAAATTATACTAAACTGTTTCTTACGGCTACTGTGTCATTTAGTTTCCTTTTCTCTTTTAAGATGATGCTATTTTGGCAAGTAGAAAAAGCTTGGTAATACAAATAACTGCTTGTACAGGGGCTCTACCTGACAAGATCCATGCCGAGAAGGGCTTCATCTCCATCAGCGCTCTCTCTGCCCCAAACTGCTTCATTCCCAATGCACACTTGATGCTCATTTGCACCCATTTCTGCCCCCCACAGCCATGCTGGCTTGCTCAACACAACTGCATAAGTGTGGGAGGCCTGTTCAATCTCTATGTATGTACACTGTTCACAAGATAAAAAAGACACAGGGGCAAAAGCTGTTAATGGTTATCTGATGGCATGTTTACCAAGACACGGTGTAGGGGATTGAAAGTTGGAGGGCATGACCAGATGCCTGTGTCACCTACCTCCACCTTATCCCCTGCATTATAATCTCTAGCAGGAAAATACACCACCTCCTGGACTTCATCACAGGGCCTGTCAGAGTTTTTCCCAAAAATGATGCGTTGTCTCCCAGTGGAGGGGGGCAGAGCCACAAAGGTGTCACAGGAGGATGGCTGCATTTTGAATCTCAAACTTCCAGAGACAGTAGAGCACAATTGATAGATGAATGAATATACTGCATTAATCAAAGCAACTCAAATTTAGAAGAGCATACTTATTTTAGTAGAAGTTCAAACTGAGAGCTAACTAAAAGTTAGCCAACGTGCTATTTAATATCGCATAGCCAGACAAGCTAATATATAAGCGCTAGATCATGAAATAATGCTCATGATTACAATAAGGTAACCTTACCTATCTGTCTGTCTTAGTGTGCCCTGTCAGTCCCAGTTTCTAGTTTCATTTCTGCTCATTTCATCGGCCACTACAGCGTCGGAGGCGGAGTCCTGTTTACTCCTATCAGGTTGCTCAGTGGCGCATGAAGCAAAGCAAAACATGCGAAGCTTCCGGGTCTGACTGAAACCATACTGCGCATGCTCCATGGGTTCATAAGGACCGACATTACGCAGAAGCCTTTCATCACAGCCACAGCCCACTTTTCAGTCGCTCGTTCTCCTCCGTACTTGCTCGACAGTTTCCGTGGTCATAGCTGCGCTTTCACGAGCTTGCTGATAAAATAACCTTGCTGTATCTCAGCAAAACCGCAGGAATATTGGGACAGACTTTGGCCAGACTGACTCTGAAGAAACACTGTTTCCCCACAGACATCATATCAATCTATGGCACAAGTTTGCACCCTAACAACTTCCCGTTTCCCGTCAAGCGTTACACTGCTTCCAGTGACACTAAAAGATAACCCACCAATCCTTCTTAATGACCTAATAATCTGAGGTTATCTGCAGTCCCGTCAACAAATAGGCTTTACACTGATTTGAAAGAGAAATTTACACATGACAGCTTCCCTTTCCCAGCTAAGGTAAAGGTGCTCTTAGTAGATAGATTTAGATCTGTCTTGTGCTAACACTATTGACTGATATCATTTTTTACCTTAAGAAATACGATATAAAATGTCAATAATTACAGTTACTCTGAAGACATCACGACAGCTATTATCTGTTTG
The DNA here is from genome assembly GCA_029783645.1 of Ctenochaetus hawaiiensis. Lineage (NCBI taxonomy): Eukaryota > Metazoa > Chordata > Actinopteri > Acanthuriformes > Acanthuridae > Ctenochaetus > Ctenochaetus hawaiiensis. The sequence goes on from JAPZDY010000005.1 coordinate 11,031,664, forward strand.
CGACTAACAGGATACTGGTGATGGGGTCCTGTATGAATACACAATTTTGAACAACTTTGATTATTTCACACGAGAGATTCATGTATTTCTGTTGCTTTTTTCACTGGTTTGAAGTGGACAGTTGTCAGTATAAAGGTATTTTGCTTCCTTTAGTGCACAAATAAAAAATGTACCAATGACACCAATTTTTATTCTAAACTGAATATTCTTTTTATTTTTCTAACAAATTTCTTAGTTGTATGTTTCACGTGCACGTGATCTTCAGCCTGTGCCAATGGCCAGAAACATATATAAAGCCAAAAACCCTCCTCTCGACCAGCCTCCTGAAATCCCTGCTCGGAGCACTGTCCCTTCTCTGAAGCAGAACCAGGCTTGTGTCAGAACAGTCTCTGCACCTGAGAGCCCCTCCTCAGCCCCGGTCACTGGACAGCCTGTAAAGAACCAGAAAGCAAAGCCGTCAGTCATTACTAAGTTTAAGAACAAAGTTTCATGTGTTACATGCCTTTTAAATTATGACAAGGCTTGTAAATCAGAAATGGCATGGTTAATATAATCAAACTGCAACCGTTTTTAACCAAACTCCAATCCAGAAGGTGGCGGTAATTCAATAAAACTGCGATGAAAGGACAGGGGAAAGGAAGAAGAATTTGTTTACATGCGGACATTAAGCTACTCTAAGCTCTGTTAGCTAATATAAACGCTACTTTGTTAACTCATTTGACTTTAGAAGTTATCAGCCATGGGGAAATCATTTGCAAATTTTATGTGCAAGAAGGATTTTCATCCTGCATCGAAGTCAAATATCAAAAAGGTGAGTGCTCATTTTTGCTAGCTATTTTTGCTAGCACAGCCTGCTACCTAGCAAGACCTGCCATGTTTAACTACTTGATCATTTTCTTACCTTAATAAAAATGTTGACATAACAGTGGACGAGTTGTTTTTTTTAAAAGTCGTGAAGACGGCACGACCAAACCGGAGAAAGCTAACATAGTTGTTTTACGTAGTAATGTGTGCGTTATGGAATTGAAGAAAGCTAAAGCTGTGGTTAATTTTAGCTTATTTAATGTTAAAGCAAACTACAATTGCTTTCTTCAGCTTTGTTAAGTTCACTCTATTACCCTGGTAAGGGGCCAAGCTTAATATTCTGGTTAAAACTTGTTTTTAATCCCAAGTGGTTCAGTTGAAAACTCCACATTGAAAAGGAAAAGTCTACATGACGCGTTCATTTGCTGTGCTGCACACTAATACTTCACAAGACTGCAAATTTACATCCCATAAATGTTTTTAGGAAGCAAGTATATTAGAAATACTTCATAAAATTGTTGTGCGTTCTTGTGTTTCGCAATATGGTAAACTTTGCTGCTGTGAATATTTAAGTGCTTGCTAATATGTGGGTTGTGGGATGTAATTGGGTGTCAGTGTTGTTTATCGAGATGGTACTGTTAAATGTGCTCCTAAGTGTGTGTACATTTTAATCTCGAAGAGACTAGCTTCTAAACACCTCTGGTACAATTTAATACTGGCAGCACTTACATTGTGTGCATACACCTTACAACCATATCTCACAAATGCATTTAAAAAGAGAATAAGTACATGCTTGCTGGCTTTGTTCATGGATTTGCTGTATGGCTGAAACTGCTTAATATTTTTTATCATAATTGCTATTCTGTAAATTTCAGAAAATATTTACAACGCTCATCAGAAACAAACTCCAAGTGCCCAAGCTCACACCTTCAGATGTTTACTTGAATATCATATTACTGCCACATGCACAAAGTGAAACAATAGTATCAGTCTAAGAAATGGGGAGCTGAAGCTAATCAATTATTGCTTTTTTGCTTGAAAAATAATATAAACAATTCTCTTAGTGATTACTGAGCAGTATTCGTAGTTTCCGGTTCATCTTCTGTTATTCCTATGATGAAACACTTGATGAATCAAAAAATAGTATTTGCTCTATTATTGTTTGAAGGGTACAGATGAGTACTAGCATACAGTTTTGCACAAAAATGAACTGACTTAGAAATATGTTCATGTCAGGCAATGAAGTTAGCTGACCAAAAGAACAGTAGTTGAAAATGCACAACAAAGTAAAGGGAATCTGGTGTAATCCGACTCGTCTCTATATCTTGCAGGTATGGATAGCAGAACAGAAACTGACTTTCGAGAAGAACAAGCAAGAAGAACTTATGCAGGCGTATTTAAAAGAGCAGGAAACTTACAACAACAGGTTAGTTTCATAATGCAGAGCACTGTCAACAGAATGAAACCATGTGTCTCCTGGAAAACTGCTCTCTGAAGAAAAGATACATGAAATTTAATTAATTGTCTTCTGACCTCTAGGTTGTTGATGGGGGATGATCGTGTTAAAAATGGCCTAAATTTTATGTATGAGGCTCCACCTGGAGCTTCCAAAGGTAAATCACCACAACTCGAAATGTTATTCCTGCTGACTTAATATTTTCACCAAAGACAAAAATCAGCTATTTAGCAAATATTCTGTGTTTCAGTAATTGGTCTATTGTCTCTTTTTTCTTTTACAATTATCTTCTGCACTGAAGAGGAAAAGAAAGAGGTAAAGTGAAAAAATAAACAAATCTATGTAATTCAAATAGATGTGTCTATTATAAAAAAAAAAAACAAAGGATTTACATGCCAAAATCCATACTGAGGTTGTGTCTGTTTTTCAGGAGGGGGAGGAGGAGTACAAATTTGAGTGGCAGAAGGTGGCTCCTCGAGAGAAGTAAGTAGTTTATTTTTATACACAAAGAAATATTCTTGGCATATATGCAACACTCCTTTGCATTTATTTTAATCCTTAACTCTCTCATGTAGGTATGCAAAGGATGACATGAATATTAGAGATCAACCATTTGGAATCCAGGTATGTAGTGATTCTTACGCTTTTAAAACTTATTGCACCACTAACCTGATGTCCAACCTGGGGGTTAAATCTAAGGGTGTTAATTGGAGTAATAAGAAACTACAGTAAAACTGTCAAACACAACTTCTTTTATTTTCAATTTTTTTTATTTTTTCATGTGAAATAGTGGGTGCCTTCATTTCTTCATGTCAGTATAAATCCTACAAATAAAACGTAGAAGAAAAAGTCACACTTTATCTGTCCTTGCAACACATGGCCATATTCAAACCATAAACCGTGACCAGGGTTCGCTTGTAGACAGTGACTTGCTAAACAGATTTGGAATCACTGTCTTAGAATATACAATGTAAATGAAATATAAATGTCAAGTTTTCAAATTATAAAACCAAAGTGTATCGCATTATTCAAGTGCAGTTTATGGTAACATAATCCCCTTATTTAATGACACGAAAATGTAGTTTTATTGAAATTACCATACATACATAATTTAATGCAATACTTGTTAACTTCACAGGTGCGCAATGTGAGATGCATCAAATGTCACAAATGGGGCCATGTGAACACAGACAGAGAGTGTCCTCTCTATGGGCTGTCAGGGATCAACGCCAGCTCTGTGGCTCAGGAGGAGACAGCAGGTAGAGTCCAGAATTTCCCAAATTAGACGTCAGTTTAAACATCTTCCCCTATAGTTTTCTTTGTATCAGATTTTATGAATGTAATTGACTCTTATGAACTTCAATGTATATAACATACCACAAAAAAAAATATAATACGGGTTTTATATTGATTTAATTAAATAAAAATAACTATTTTTTGTGGAAATAAGCATCAGCAATAAAAAACAAATCAACATTATTAACTTAATATTTACATTGCTTACAATAACTATAACAATTTTAATTATAATTTATAAAGACATTTTTTAAACTTCAATTTAGTCTCCCAAAAATATATAGATGTCCACTAAACATGGGTGCTCATATTGAAAAAAACTGGAGAATAATTGTTTGTGTAAGAAAAAAATGGAGTAAGTAAGTATCTCTGTTGCTCGATTGTTGTGCTCTCTAGGGTAGATTTAGTCTGTTGCACACTTTGCAGCAGGTTCACCTACTCTATCTTTCCTCTCGGTTTCAGCTCGAGCTCCCAGGCTTAAGCTGATTCTGAGTTCTGCAATCAGGGGGTTGAGTTGTAAAGTAATAATGTTTACCCTGGGAGAGTCCAGTCAGTGCATGGTAGTGTTGATGGTGGAGTGCTGTAATGGTCCCCCTCCTGTGCTGGGAGAAAAAATGTAATTATTGTGTATTCTGATTCCCCTAACTGCTGCTTTTGCAGAGAATGATTTTATATGATTTGCTCAGCCGGAAGTGGAGTGAGTTGATTTGATGTCCCATTCTGTTAACAAAGCCGCCCCTGAAATTCCAACTGTGGAGATAGTGGTTGGCAATGGTCTACATCAATGGAACTCTGAGGCTGTGATTTGTGCTAACAGGTCCGTCGATGCACCCCTCGGAGTTAATGGCGGAGATGCGAAACAGTGGGTTTGCCTTGAAAAAATGTGTCCTTGGTAGGAATGCTACTGTTTGTGATCCATCCCAGGTAATTGTCTGTCTCGTACTCCCGTCTCTGCACACATATGATATATATGAACACACGCACATTTGGGGAGAAAAGAGTAACTGAATCTTTAATGTGTTATTATCATAAATACGACAGAGTGGCCCGTTACAGCAGCTTCACTCAATTGAACATTTAAAAATAAAAAAAAAGGTTACTTTATGTACTAGAATAATGATTTGTTCAAATTTGGCTTTTAGAGTTATGTTTATTCGTATTATTCATTACAGATGCCAATGTGCTGTGTACTTTTACAGGAATATGTTGCCAGTGATGAAGAGGATGATCCCGAGGTGGAATTTCTGAAGTCACTCACGACAAAGCAAAAACAGAAACTTCTTAGGTAAAACTGTAGCACAATTTATAAATCATTTTTAGATACTGTCAGCACAAATCAAATTGGCTTTTTTGTACATTGTTAAAATAATTTTAAGTCTCTTAGTGATAGATAACGCAAAGGGGAAGATCTTGATAAGTGTTTTATTATTGATGTTTTCCTATAAATTAATTATGAATCAGTCATTTTTGGGGTTTTTTGTCTTATTGTTGTATTGATGTCCATGTTGATGAGGTGTGTTACATCTGCTTTACACATCCTTGAATGCTTTACTTCAACTTTTGTGATCCTTAAAACTTCATTCTGCTAATCTCATGTAGGAGAATGTTAAGAGATTTTTTATGTTCCTCATACAGAAAACTTGATCGACTTGAGAAGCAGAAGGCTAAGAAAAAGAAGAGCAAAAAACAGAAGAAGAAGAGCAAAAGAAAACACAAGAAAAAACATGAAAGTAGTGACAGCTCAAGTGACTCCTCCAGCAGCAGCAGCAGCAGCAGTAGTAGTGACAGTGGCTCGGATTCAGACAACCATGGCAAGTTCAAGAGCCAAAAGAGAAAGAAGAACAAGAAAAAAGATTCCTGTCGGGATAACAGCTCTAAGAGCGAGCAGAGAGTCAAGAGTCAGAAAAAGGCCTCCTCTCATAGGAGCAGGTCACCGAGCCCTCACACCAGACAGAAGCGGCTTGAAGAGGAGACTGGAGATTACAGACGTGCAGGGACAGAGAGGGGAAGGAGCAGGAGTCGGCATCGCAGCCCCGAAAACAAGATCAAACTAGAGGGAGGTCAAGAGAGAAAGAGACACAACAGCAGGGACAGGCAGAGACCTAGCAGCTCCAAGTCTGGCCTGGACAGAAGTAGGAGCCGTGAGAAAGGCAGGGAGGACAGAGGTAAAGACAGGCATCACAGCAGAGATGGCGAGAGGAACAGAAGCAGCACAGATGGAAGGAGAGACAGAACAGCAGATGGGAGGAGTAGAAGCAGGGAAAGGAGGAGAGAAAGGGAGTGCAGGGGAAGAAGTAGGAGTAGGAGTAGAGACAGAAGGGAGAGAAGCCAAGACAGAGGAAAAAGAAATTACTGAGGAGACTGTGACATTATTGGATAAAACTGAAAATGTTTGAAATTTCTCTTTTTTTTTAGTTGTTTGTCTGTTCCTTTTTTTCAGTGACTGTCCTGGTAGTCACAGTGTACCTCTATTTTAAATACGAATAGATCGATATTGTATTGTATTATTGTCATTCTCCTCCAGTAGAGGGAAGCAGTGGACAGGAAATGTCTAGATGCAGCTCATTGCACTCTCCTGTTGTCACCTAGTGAGTGAAAGGGTCTAAATTAATTGATTACCATTAGAGGCAATTTGCAGCAGAGATTCCTTGATGGGGACATTTTAATGGTCAGTTGGCCACAAGAGAGACTATCCTCTTTTTCCTGTCTGCATTTTTAAGAAAATGTAATTTCATTACTGTCCTTTTGGAAATATCGACATTTTTTCGCTGTATTGCACGACTGTCGATTCGTGAGGGAAAAAAATGAGTTTTATTTTCTGATTAAATTTTAATTATCTCAGTCTTGACTTATGTCTTGATTTATTAATTGTGAATGGATGAATTCAGTGTAAGCGTCAGAAATCTGCTAAAAAGGACATGCGGATTAATCTGTTGATTGATTACCGTTAGTGTATTCCCACCAAGTAATGGGAACCTGATAGCAAATTATTCCACTTCTGCGCATTATTTTTTTCAATAAATAATGTTAATTATTAAAAATAAAATTTTCCAGCCGGATTCCATGAATTTGCGTTATCCTTGAAGCTGTGAAATATGTCCGCTGAGCTTTTGCAGGTGACAAACCTAATATACATGGATTTTATATCTGTCCAAATATTCTAACTGTTAAAAATCCTCTAACAAAAACAAACTGAACGCGAGAAGATAAAGTAGCGCTGAAATTTACTTTTTTTTTAAATTAATACTGATTTTATATTTTAGAGAAAACTGTATAATTTAAATATTAGTCAAATTAAAGCCTTTAAAAATGGAAAAATCTTTCTTCCTTATATTAAATTAGTTTTTAGGCCTAAAATTGCACATTTTATTGGACACTTCTCTCCAAAATTGTAGACTCGAAAAACATTTTTGTTCTAAATAAATTGTCAACAATTAAAGTTTTTATCACAAAAACATATTTGCTTCTGTTGCTAAATGTGGCGTCTACAGGCTTAAATTTCAACATTTTTAACTTAAGTGTTGCTTTTATATTTAGATGAAATTCAAATTGGCGATCTAATTTGATAGTGTTCACTATCTGGCCGTTTCCTTGAAGCCCCTGTTGCACAAAAGGAAATGAAAATAATTTCCCTCTATTGCCTTCTGGTCAATTTAACATCCTCTTCAAAAAAAGAGGGTGTCTGGATGAGATGCTTTTCCCTGACGTATTCCCAGTCCTGGACTCACGCTGTAATTATTCCCCGGCTTTTTCTTTGAGAGTCGGACGCTGCACTGGGTAAGCACAAAGAAGTCAGAGAGCATCCTTGAACCCTTTCAATACGGGCCCACTGATATTCAAATAACAGGCAGACACCATTTCACTACGCTGAGCAAAGAGCATTTCAAATTCGGCATTTGCATGTGACTCTTTGCCCCTTCTTTTTCTAAAGTTTAAAAAACTGTTCCCATAACATCTATGTGGTTTCTGGCAAAGAGAGAGAAGCCATATCCTTATTCTCGGTCCATCGATTGGTATGCAAATGAAAGCAGTTAATTTGGACAATTAGAATAAATATTCAGGGACCTTTGTCATCAAACCCCCTTGGAAACCTCCCGATAAAGTGAAACTGAACAAAAGATGTCTCGGAGATTAATTAGATATTTGATAAGACACGAATCCCTAATCGCAAATACAAGACACATGGGGTTACGATGTGCTCCAAGTCATAATTAATACCATTTAACAAGATTTTCATTTGGGCATGAAATGTTTTTTTCCGGGGCATTAAACATTGATTTATTCCGTAGGGGAAATTGTGAAAGTCAAGGTATTATATGTGATTTTAGGAAAAATGGCCTCACGGTTACAATAAATTTCTTATTTAAAATATAACTTTTTTTTTTCAAATTAAACCTTATACAAATAGGCCCAATTAAACAAAAAAAATATAAAATCTACATCACACAATTACAGCCTTTTTTCAGATGTTTTAATTACGATAAAATGAAAGTCTTATACGTGTGACTTTATACAGGTAAACATTTATATATAGATATTTTTAGCAAAGAAATAAAATGATTAACCAAAGCTGAAAAAGCTGTGTACATACATATCCACAAAGTGCGTCGAAAGTAAACTCCCTGATTTCCAGGATACCAACACGAATAAAACAATCATAGCCTAACATTTACATGAAAATAACACATAGTTTAGTCGTCAATATACAAGATGTAACTCACATTGTCCAACCAAAGTTCAACAGGTTTCGCGCACCTTTAGCAAACATCCATTTCATTTTCAAGTTGCCCCTAAAAATCCCCAAAGGCCTACAGTAAGTCACTTTGTATTTTCTTTAGATGGATTTACGAATGAAATACTCGCTACGCCTGCGGAGAATATATTTTTTAGACTTTTGCAATCGCTTCTTGGAACATTTTCTCCTTTTATTGTCCGTCAAATAAGACCCGTTTTTAATGCTGTGCAGTTTTGATCTTGATTGTTTTTTATTTTATTTTATTTTATTTTGGGTGAAGCCTCATTAGGGCTCGTCGTGAGGAGACGGATCCTTAACAGTGATTCTGGGATTTACCCCCTCCAAAATAAGTTCTGGGGACTCGGACCTCGGGGTCTCCAGGTTACTGGTGTCGGTGTCACTGTCGCTCCCCTTTTTGCCTCCTCCACCGGCCGTGTGCGTTTTGATGTGCTTGCTCAAATGGTCACTCCGCATAAAGCGCTTGTTACACACCGGGCAAGCAAACCTTTTCTCGCCGGTGTGGGTGCGAAGGTGTCTCTGGAGCTCATCGGATCGAGTGAACCTTTTGCCACAGAAAAGCCAGTTGCAGACAAAAGGCCGCTCGCCGGTGTGCCATCTCAAATGCGCTTTCAGGTGAGATGTCTTTCCATACACTTTACCGCAGCCGGGAATGTGGCAGCTGTGGAGTCCCTTTCTCCGCAGGCTGGCCCCGGCGGGTCCCAGCCGCTCAGCCTCCTGGCAGTTCGGACAGTCACATGTTGCTCTACCGGAGTACCGCCTGGACGACCTTGAGGAGCTAGTTATTCCTGAACTGCCCCCTGAAATCATGGCGTTGGCGGCAGAAGCGTCTGTGTAAGTGGGGATGACTGTTTTGAAACCGTCCTGCGTTAACAGGTGCTGACTGGTGGACAGCAGATGAGACGCGGAGGGGCTGATTCCAGTGGAGCTAAACGCCGAGTGGGTCAGCGAGGAGAAGTCCGGGTTGTAGCCACTCAGCTGGGAGTGGATGGCTTGAGGCGTCCCGGAGTGCAGTGAGGTCTGGAGGGTGCTTGCAGGATTCTGGACATCGAGCCACGAACCGGGATTAGTGTGGACATCCCACCATGAGGACGCGCCGTTGGCAACATCGCCGGAGATGGTCGAGTGGAAGCCGGACTTGTACCACGACTCGTACGGGTGTGCCATGCCCACCCGCGGGTAAAGAGTTTCTGCTGATGTGTGGACTTTGGAGATAAAAGCTGACTGTCCAGACTCTTGTGATGTGACGCTCGCAGAGTTGGAGAAAAGACCGCTGTACTCTGTGGAAAATGCAGACGAGGTCGGAGAGGTGGAGGCTAAGCAAAAGGCGCTGTTGCCTGTGCTACTAGTCGGTGTTAGTCCTGTCGATGCGCGGCTTGTTGCTACTGTGAAACCGGGCAGACTGGATCCTAAGTTACAGCTGGAGGAGGATCTTTTCCACGGATGAAATCCACCTTTTGAGAAAGCGCTCGAGTCAGGTAAGGTTGTAAGAGGACTGGTGTTACCAATTTTGTTGCAAGTTGCAGCCAGCATAGCTAGAGGTGTAGTTCCAAACCGTGGCTCTTCCTAAAAAAAACACACACACACATACACAAAAGTTGGACTCAAAGCACACAACAGCATATACTGGTGAAAGATTTCCGCGTGTTTCAGAGAAATGGGAAGCAGACGACTGATGCACATTAAAAAACAATGACATTAACAACATTAAAACAACGATAATTATTTAGAGAACAATTTGGACTGAGATAAATGTTTGAAGAGAGAAGAGAAGCGTGTTTTAACAAGCGTATAAAAAATAAAAAAATAAAAAAGTATGAAGTATGAATGATTCGCATTTTTGCCAACTTTCGCAGAATATTAACTGCGTCAGATATTTGCCGCGAGCATAGTGAGTAGAAAATACTAAAACATTACAAAGTTTGATTTGCTCTGGTTTGATTTAGATGCTTTTTCGCCATTTAACTGTTTATTTGTTTTAATAAATAACTGCTGAAACAAGCAAGGTATGAGTAAATAACAAAGTAATAAACCATAATAGCAAACTTGAAGGCAAGCATGTTTATGAGGGCAGGAAGCACATTTTTTGTTGCAGAGGAAAACAGGCTACAATAACTTTACGCACAACTTTTGCGCATAAACACATAGTTAGACTCACCCCAAGTATAGACGTAGCCATATCCAGGGTCTGTGCTGTGATGAGAGTGTTCGCGATTTCAATGTTGTACGGCTCCAATTTGATTCAGACTCACCGTGTTTGACTCAGGTCACACGGTTTCTTTCTTGGCTCGCAGCTCCCAACACTACCTAGTTGTAGAGAGCGTGTTCTTTGAAGTACAGCTGGCGAGGACGCGCAGCCAATCTAATAGCCGCATTCATGACTTGGGATGAAGTCAGCCAATGAGAGACCCGACCGCAGACAGAAACACCAAAAACCCCGCCGTCAATCATCTGTTCTGCAGCCTCTGCTCAGACTGTCATACAAGACACGATTTGGTATTTTTTTTTAATGCATACAGTTATTTTTATGTATCACACGAAGGTCTCCTCTCATTGCAGAATTGAGTTCACACGTCAGTTCTCCGAGAGGTAAGCTTTTCAGACATTTTAAAGCGTTTGTGGATTGTGTTGACACTGTGTACTTCCAGGTTTCCCGTCTGATTTTCAATATCCAGATCATGCGCAACACGTCATTGAGAAATAGTTGCTATTTAAGCACACAGTATCCTGAACATTATGAGAGACGCTGTTGTTGCTGATGGCTTTATCAAAACTGTGTATAGCCAGCGCATGTTGCTGTGTTAGGCATTGCACAGTTTTTGAGGCAAACTAGTAATGTTTAAAATGCTCTATTCTAATTTCTTAACGTGCCGCTGTTCATGTTTGATTATCATAGATTGATTAAGTTTAGCATTAAAGAAGTTCAGACACAGGCCTGACAGCACAGACCTCACTTTAAACATACCGCTATGACATCATTGATTGGCTGTGGACAAATGAAATAGAAAATACTTGTCACTAAATACATTATGATAAATAAATCAGGACTTGGGATCGATTAACAGTTTGTTTACCTGCAGCCAAAATCTTTCCGCGTCTGCGCTCGCGCGTGCGCCCGTGTTCGCGCACACGGACGTGTCGCCCCCCCCACACCCCCTTGTTGGGAGTGCAGGTGAGAGGTTAATTAAAAATGACAGCTCGCTTTATCAGCGCGTGTAGTGGCTGTGTTTTAAAAGACAAGTGTTTTATAGGCGGAAAAAAAGTTTCGGCATCCCCGGTATTCTACCTACCTGGCTGCCGGTCAGCTCCATTAAACCGGTTTAACAGGAGGCACCATGCCTGTCTTGTAGCTGAGAAATAAAATGTAATGCCAACCTAATCACTCACTTTATTAAATCGTGCAATTAACAGGATGTCGTATTTTATCGTTTTCCTAAACTCGCGACTCCTATTATTTTTCTCTTTTAATATCACAATTCAATAAGCCGGCATAGTCCATAGCTTGTTAAAATGCCCAGGGATAATGGCATAATGTAAAATTGACCTGCTACGACGTGAATCATCATCCCTTTAAAAGTTAAAGCAATTTTCCAGAGAAAGGCTTGACCGAAAGATGTGCATTACAGTATTCAAAATGGGCAAATAATGCTCCATTATAGACTATGAATGCTGCCAGTCAACACAGGCGCAATTTGTTCAAATACTCTTTTTTTCCCTTTAAAACCCCACCTTTGGAAGGGTGAATAAAAATCAGTCTCATCAAATACTGAGCGCTGTCTACAAAATGGAATCATTTTTGCAATCATGACAATTTGTCAGAGTGCTGTTCACAGTATTACATTTCTGTTCTACATAAACTAAGTTGATTGTCGCTATAGAAAATTAATGCGAGCATTAGATGAAAATGAACGCAGACTGTGAGGACATTTCCTTTTATTATACTGTCACGAAAAAAAAAACAGACGATTGGTTAAGCTTTCTAAGTTGACAAATATTTTTTAAATAAAATTCTAAAAAAATATCCGATTTTATTCGCTATTCATAGGTTAATTAATGGATTACACAGTATGCTTCCGTTTGTGCAAACAATATTCATTTGGACGTGATTATTTGTATAGTATCATATCTTAATAAGGAGCAGTGTGGCCGTTTAAACTCGAATAATTATGCTTCTAAGTCGAAACAAATAAAAATAAATAGGAATAATACAGTCAGCATGCACAAATAAATTAATTTTTCTTTTAATATATCTTACCTTGAATTTATACGGAAGGAAATTCGCTTGTCTCAGGATCAATAAAAGAAGTGATTTTTTTCGGATGTTTACTTGGGACAAAAAGGTGAAAACGTGATCTTGCCTCGTCATTCAAGTGAGAATTTTGAGTTGAATCTGTAATTCTGGACTCCATTCGGGTGCTCTTCTCTGTGGCAATTAGGAGCCCATTACAAGCCATTAGATTGATCAATGTACCTTAAACAATGGGAATGATTTATTTGGTCGAACAAAACGCTCTGCGTCTATTGTGATGAGTCTAAGTGGGGGTGCATCCATCAACAAAAGATAAATGATTAATTCAGACCTATTCATTTAAATTCTTTCCACAAAGCCAGCCTCACTTGCCTCAAATCCAGATTATTAGAGCCTCATTTTCTGCATGTTAAACCAGACAGGCTGCTGGATTGGGCGATGGTTTTCGGTTGTGCCCCTGTGTGCTTTAATTTGTATTTCGGCTGAGAGAAGTTTATTTGAGGACATTTAACTAATTGTTGTAATTTCGTGTGCTCGTGTGGCTACACCTGTTTCTCTCAAAGGGGGTTGGAGGAAACTATGCGTGCAAGGATGCTGCACTTTATTTCTGTGGTGCTGAAGCTGCACATTGTTGTCTGAGGATAACACTTGCTTCATAGTAGATCAAAGCGAGCTAATTAAATTGAAATAGTGGACACCAGTTTGAAGATTTTCTCAAGATACTTTTGCTTAGGATATCCTCATTCGCTTAAATATTTTTGTGAGTTGTAACATTTTATCTATTGCCATGTAAAAATGCAAATATGATGATAAAAAATGCATTTATTCTTCTTCAGTCTGTTAGACATGACTTTAAATGACAACGTCTGTGTCTCATCTTCAGTTTCCCAATAGTTTCTTGTATTACTTGCACTTAAAGGTTGCAGGTCATTGTTTATAGTGTTGGCAGGTAAATACAGACCACAGCAAGGGAATAGAATTGTTATACATTTAAGCGCCCAGTCAAATAAACTGCCTGACAATGAGGATTTATTGCTGTAGAAAGTCAATACTATAAAACTAGGGGAAATAGCAAAATTGCTTGGACCTGTCAGCCTACAGAGATGCAACTCGTGGATGTCTTCAGTTAGACGACTGTCAAGACAGATGATTCAAATGTTAATAGAATAGCAGGCAGCTGCTGACAACACAGTCAAGCCTCTGATAAAGATTAACTACGCTTTCAATACAAACTTTTCAACCAACAGTTCAATTTAGGATTGATCTTACAGCAGCTCATCAACCTCCATCGACATGATCGACAGCTAAATTTGGAAGCACAGGTCAGCTTGCCAGCTTACGGTGTCAACTTTCATTTCCAGAGGATGCATGTTCTATTTTGAGCATGGGGAGCGAGCCAGTCCAAATGCAGTCGACTGCTTTCATTTGAGGACCTAGCTTAGCCCATCTTCTGTCAATTAATGTGTTGTTTCTCTGAGTTTCTGAGCTGTTGTGAAAGTCAGAAAAAGTTAACCGTGGGAAATGGCTCCAAAGAAGGTGCACTTCATGAGGAAAAGCTCCATTCAGCAGTAATTGGCATGTGTTGTAGATTATGTAATGGTAAGTGCTCGCTCTGACTGCAGACATTTCCACATTGTCCTTAACAGGGGAAGGGAGATGATGCACCAAAGCCGCCACCACTGATTGGAAGGTTTGGCACCTCATTGAAAATAGGAGTTGTTGGCCTGCCCAATGTTGGGTAAGTAAATGTTTTCTGGTTGCATAGATGGTGTCGACTTCACACCATTTACTCTACAGACACCAGCACGTGTTCTGTCCACATCTGAACCCTGCCTGCCTTCCATGATACCAAAAATATAAATACATGTAAGGCTGATGTCAGTTGAGTACAGAATGTATGACCAAGGAGTAGAAATCAAATTAAACAATATATATTTTGTATTTAGATACACAGACAACTTCAGACATTAGTCACATTTTCAGTTGGAGCTGTTTAAGTTTCTCCAAAAAGCAGCTTTCACACCTTGTGCATGACAGGCTTCATTTTGAAACACAAAATAAAGCATGATGAGCTGATTTGCGCCTGAAAGCCAAAGAAAATCCTACTCCTTCGCTGAGTGTCCCTGGAAAATATTTGAGTCTTTCCTTAACAACCTGAGGAGTGTTCCTAAGGGTGTTAAGTGTCTGGAGCCATGTGTGCCCCCACCAGCTAAAGATCAAATCCCACAAGGGCTTTTCATCCACAAGTCTTAGTTTTTCTCGCTGTCTTAATGAAAGTGTGTGAGCTTTTTTAAACTTTTCACAAAATACTTCAAACATTAATTATTTTTTATGGCGTTACAGCATTTAAGTGTTATGATTGAGGGTAAACATATGGCTTCAAAGAGTTGTGGTACATCAAAAGACATAGTTTAAATAAAATAATTAGAGGTCCAAGAGCATGTATTCTGTATAATGTATCTCTGAATTTATGAATGTGGGTTTTATTATTACAGCAGTGTGTTTTCAATTAGAGGAAATAGTTAATAATTATGATAATTCTATGTGACAGCTTATTGATGAGAATGTGCTGTAATCCATCTACATTTGAATGAAAGTGTATGACAGCAAGTAGGAATAAATGCACCACACTACTATGAATGCAGGAAAGAATGTTAAATCAATGAAAACCATTAAGAAAACCTGTTGTTCACTCGTTTTAAATACCTACTTATCACTCTTCATGGCATGCATTGGTCAAAGGTCAGAATAGGTCAGGAACTGCAGACAGTCACACCCAGTCATACATCGCATTCATATCTCAAGCAGTTTGGAGTTTCCAGTTCAACCAACCTTAGAGGAAAAGTATAAGTAAACCACATCACAAAGTGAAAACACAAACACAGGACTTTCACTGTTTTCACCACTGAGCCTTCACAATTATTGCAATACATGTAATACTGTTAATTTCAGAGAAAACTGTGCTGAATGCAGTTTTGTGTTTAAAGAGAACACAAATTTATGCTTTGCTGTATTCAGCTCGACAGGGGTGTAAATAGAGTCAGTGCAGCATGGGCGATTGAATGGGGGCCCATGGGCCCATAGAGACAGGGAACCCTCTAAAAATGTGTTGGGCAGAGAACAGGCCCTCGAGAATGATTCAGACTGCTGCTTTGGAAAGACACCTGCGTTAAAAAAAAACTTGCACTGAAATAAAACCGCTGTCATTTGCAAAACAATATGTCCTCAAATAGCAAACCCATCTCCATTTTGTTTTTAAAAAGGCCGGTTGCAATCTATATAAAAAAAATAGAGGTTAATTCTATATAAACAATAAAAACGTATATAAAATAGAAAAGACTATTTAATTTGAAAAAAGGCTATTTAATTAAATGCAAACTATGTCATTCCTGCCACTAGAGGTCTCTCATTTAAAACAATAAAACAAAAGATATAGTTGGAGTAAAATCACACATTTTTCTGTTTAAACATTGTTGCAAACATTAAAGATCATGTAACTATATGATTCAACAACATGTAAAACAAATATATAGTTGTTTTTTGACACTTCAATGTGGCAGCATCACAAATAATATGTTTCAATTAAACAATGTCTTATTTTCTTTAATATTTGTGTCACATACACATATGCGCTGACACCTGCTGGGTAATATTTATGTTGATGTTGTCCAATGTCAAGTCTCTGTTTGATCATATGATGAGAAAATCTGCCAAGACTGTCAAGCTGAGCACATATCCAAGCCAAACAAGCAGTCATGCCTTTTTAAGCATTAAAGCAGTGGCAAGAAAAGACAGGAGAGAAAAGAAAAAACAGGAGACAGTAGCAAAGCTCCCTAAATTAGATTCCTCTGGCTCTTCATAAACTCCAGCCCTCCATGGACGACGCCCCTCTATGCAGCAATGCAGCAGTTTGGCTGGCATTAGCGTCGACGCTGCCCTCTGTGATGCGTCAACAGCCCTGCAGCAGGTAGTCCATCATAGAAACGTACACAGACGCCTGTCATACCAACTTCACGCCACTGTCACTCAGACATTTCACTATATGTTTCCGAATTTAACACAGCAATTTACCCGTAGTTTATTGAAACAGCTTGCCTGCTTAGGTTTAATCAGCCCCTGTAGCACTTTAATGAGAGGAAGTCTATAAGAGACTATTTACAGGTCAAACAGTCTCATACATTTTCTGATTAATCAAACTGTGTTGTATACAAAAAAAATTACATATACATTTTTGAAATTAAATGACACTGAACAAAGCATCATAGAAGAATTCTGTCTCGTTGGTACGCTAGGGATGAAGGAGGCGCTGCATGGCTCGATTGGCTGATCCGACAGGTGCTGCTCAGGTGAAAAAAGAAAGTTAATACACTCTTTGTCATTCAATAGGATCCTGATGGTGCCTCTTCTTAGATAGAATATGCTAGACAAACTTTGTTTGATGGTAAAAGAAATTCAGAAATTCTTCTTTGACAGGCTCTTTAATATATATAACATGCACATTTAAAAACACAAATCACATATACACACATACGGAAAAGGACTAAAAACTTAAAAATACAACTACAATTTTAATCTGTTTATTGTGATAATCACACTCTTCCACTGCATAGACAAGATGGTGACCACTGATGGTGAGCAGTGTCCAGCCTTCCACACTGAACTTTTTGACCATTACGTGTTCACCATCCAGGTACTCAGTCCACTGCATTTTCTGGTAATTGTGAGGGTGAATGTACTTATACACTCAAAATATCAAGTGTAAGTATGAAGAATGTGACTTGAGACACAGCAAAGGGCTCATCAGTCATTGACCACAGGTCCATGATGTTACCTCTCCCCTTCAAAAAGACCTATAATCACAGAATTGTCCTCAAATATGATAACCTTGTAAGATGAACATTTCTCTGAAATATGAATTCGTTTTATGGCAAATGGAGAGTCAAACAGTTTTGAGAGTTTTTTGTCGGTCAGAAGAGTCTGTGAAACATGCCCACAGTGCAAGTTAGGTGATTAGCACACTGTGCATGTCAAACCTTGTCAGACAATCTACCCCATCAGCGTCTCACCGGGACCTTCAGCAACGCCAGTGTAATCACAGGTCAGACCCTGAATGACTTCTCCCTTTGAGCCACCAAGATCTGAACAGGTTATCTTCTACTTTCTACTCATCTTTTTGCAGCTTCTTCAACATTTTTAATTCACTCTCATGGAACTGTCGTTTTTTAAAGTGGTGTGGAAAGTTTCATAAGACCTGAAAGCTGCAGGTTTTAATGGGATAGAGGACAGAGGCCTGTGATGCTGAGATGTTGTTCAGTACTGAATCAGTGCATTTAAAGCTACAGATATTGTGTAATTGTACATAGTATTTAGGGGGTTTTCTTTGAAGAGCTCATTCAGTTGTACTTTTATTGACATTGGATCTTGATATAAGTGAAAACACCCTCTGTATGAGTTCATTTTTGAAGAAGAAGAAGAAGTTGGCGCTGCTTCACATATCGTGTATCTTTTATGTGTAGGAACATTTTGGAGATCATTGCACAAAGAACCAACTCTTAAGTGAGCAGTGTTTTCATTTCTTGCCCCACTGAAAACCACAGTCTCTTCCTGGTGTTGAAGTAGAACTCATTGAGGTTGTGGCCTGCCATACCACATTTGTGTCAAAGAACAAGCTGTCAACCCTCCTGAGGTTTCTTCATGAATGAACCATGCTCAGATGCCAGCCTGCTGTTAGTTGAGCATAATTGACCGTTCGTCACACACATGGAAAACCTGAGAGAGTGATTCAGCCAACCTTGTAGCTATTTCTGCACTCACAATACAGTACATGTTGTATTTGCTGCCATTCTCTCTGCTCAAAGGAACGAAAAAATGATTCTTGTGCATTTATCTCCCTATTAGAACATATACATAGCACATGGGCCAAATACTTCATGGACTAAAATGAATTAAATGGGTACCTGCCTTTAGCCTCCTGCATCAGCTCAGTCTCCATAATGAAATTCGCTCGTCATGTCTCAGTGTATCGGACATAAATTAAGAAGCCAATGTGAACAACTAATATCCAGATAATTAGT
Organism: Ctenochaetus hawaiiensis; assembly: GCA_029783645.1. Classification (NCBI taxonomy): domain Eukaryota; kingdom Metazoa; phylum Chordata; class Actinopteri; order Acanthuriformes; family Acanthuridae; genus Ctenochaetus; species Ctenochaetus hawaiiensis. The sequence goes on from JAPZDY010000005.1 coordinate 11,050,296, forward strand.
TCTTGAAACTTGTGAGTCTATTAACTTAAAGGTCCCAGAAGTCTAATTTAATATGCTGAATAAGTTAATATGCCTGTATTTGCCCCATATATGTGTATATGTACTGAGAGATGATCACTATGACACTGAATCAGGCAGTTTGCATGAGGATAACTAAGCTGATTAAGATTAATGAGCCGTTTAACCAAAAAAAAAACAAGAATACAGAATAATCTGCAGATTTGTTGTTAATACAAAAATCAACCATCACAAGAGTCATGTACAGCAAAAGATGACTGAAGGCAGCCGATAATCTATGTAGAAAAATATGTCTGTGATTGGAGAGTGATTGGCAAAATCACACCTTTAACCCACTATGTGCAGCTCTCTTCTTCTATCTCTTCTCTTTCTCCTTAGCTTTTTATTTAGCTCTGATTTTACCAAAACAAGAACCTCTTCATGCACAACTCTCTGGAAGAGGGCTGCACAGATTTTAACTTTAGGCTCCAACTGTCTGTTATGGACTACAGTCTATAACAGCAGAGTGAATGAATTGTTATGTTTTGAAAAACTGTTATTAATTAAGAGTAACTAAGAGTTCCAGTCATTAACTCATGCTTGTTTTTTGGCCAACACACTGAAGCCTCTTCCCGCACAAATGAGTCAAACAGACACCAAACAAAGGGATCCTTCACTTGTATTAGGAAACCCACAATCTTTTACTCATAACACAAGTATTATTGAAAGTACATTGGCCAAGAATGTGAAAACCCATAGTTAGATGTTAGAAACCCCTTAAACCCTAAGTATCCCTTATTGCTAACAGAGTCAGAAGTATTTAATTTTAGTCAAGTATAATTTGTGCTTCTTAATTTTGCAATAGCTTTAGTTAGAAATTAACTGAAGGCATGTTTTTAACTTTTTGAGTAGGCACTGATCACTTGGATTTTTAATCTGTAAATTGGCAAGTTGATCTTAACTCAAGATCCTTTCAGGAGCCTCTTTATTTTGGTGATTTCACCCACTCTTTTTCCTCAATCGGCAGCAGGAGATTGCTCATTTGTCATCACTTGACCTAAGTAGAGAACACTGGTCAAATGACAGATCTATAGATTTGTAATATAGTCAACAACACATAATTTACACATCTTACCTTTGCTATAAGAAGATTTCACTACCCACTAGTGGAAAAACACTGCAATGCTGCTAACTTCTCAATACTCATCACTTTTCCTATTAATGACCAGCATATTTCACTGTAATTTGTATTTTAAGTAAGTGATTTTCTTTGTAAATATTTATATTATAAAAAAAAAGATTTTTGCACCTGATGTTGAATGCAGTGCTGCTGTTGAATGTCTTCCTTTTTTCCTCCAAGGTGACCTGAGGGTATCCTTCAAGTACGTTAGAGAAACAGTCTAGCTTTACATAAGGAATTAATGTCTGCTCTTATGCAATCTTGTGCAATTTCATGCCTATAGGATTTAGCAAACAGTCATTTCAATGTGAAGAACCGAGTGAGGGGATAACGATGGAAAGTCCTGGATTATAGTTAACCGCCATGCTATTATTACTCGTAGACACTTGCCATTGTCTGTATATTTTGAAGTACACTTGAACTGCTTGTGCCATAGAAAATAAATCTCTCACTGATCACAACATGGGGCAGCATTTGGCTGATCCTGTTCAACAGCTGAGATCTATCAGAAAATGTCATTTGCCCCTTGATTCCATGTACAATTGATCTATTATGGGATTATCTGACCTTGTAATTGGGCACAGTATTTTTGATTCAAGTGCTCAAATAGTCAGTCTTTTAAAATAACCTTTTCCTTCTTGTGCAGGAAAAAAAAAATCCAATCTTGCATAATTTACTGAAGTGTTTCAGGATCATACTATCGAACCTTCGGGCTTTGCTCGCCAGCACTTTCAGACGGATTGGCCTCACTGCTGTTTTTTATTTTCAGGAAGTCAACCTTTTTCAACGTGCTGACAAAGAGTCAGGCTGCGGCTGAAAATTTCCCCTTCTGCACCATTGACCCAAATGAAAGCAGAGTGCCCATTCCAGATGAACGCTATGATTTCCTCTGCCAATTCCACAAACCTGCCAGGTATGGGGTCTCCTCGTTCACCTATTATTCACACTTCAGATCTGTGGTTTCTGACGGCCTTCTTGCTTTTGCTATGAGAAAACATTTAACAATGCTGCTGGCGCGCCATTCCTGTATGATGTTTATGATTGCTGCGCTACTCCAAGTTTTTCTGTAAAAGAAAAAGCTGAAGCATCTGAATCTCCAACACCTGGTTATGATACACATTCATAGAGGCTGTTAAATCAGGTGGAATTCAGATTTTCTGTGCTATACTGACAAATTACTAGCGACATATCCTTTTTTTTGACTGACAAAAAATGGTATATTGAAAAGCAGAGAACATTTCAATGCATGAATTTTAGTCACAAGAAGTGAGCTCCTGTTTCTCAGAGAGCAGCATGAAACTCACTTCTTTGCTATTTGCACCATGGCTGTGCAATATGACCAAATTCACATATCCCAAAGAAGGTTATTTCATATCTAGATAACGATACACATTGCAAAACAGCTCTTTTTCTTAATTCAATGACCACACAGAAATTCCTATTTCTCATTATATTAACATGACATTACATTATATTTTAGCTCATATTTGCTAATTTTTCTCTTGTCTTACACAATATTTGTGCAAATTTTCAGTGGGTGTGAAAAAAAACTATGAATCTTATATCTTAATATATTCTATTGTTTCTCTGCATGGTAGAAAATAGACCCCAACAAATGCACCACTCTAGAGTCACAAAGTTTATTTAAGACTTAATCTGGAAAATCACGAAAGAAATTGAGAAGTTTCTACAGTAACTGGTACATTGGACTGCTGTACAATGTGATCATTTTTTGCTTTTGTTTAAATAACACTGAAAATCTTTTAAATGTCTTAAATGAATGACTGCTTTCCTTTTACTTCTTGGGTTGCAGCAAAGTCCCAGCATTCCTTAATGTGGTAGACATTGCTGGCCTGGTGAAAGGTGCTCATGCTGGCCAAGGCCTGGGAAACGCCTTCCTGTCCCACATCAGCGCCTGCGACGGCATCTTTCACATGACACGTGAGTCACAGGTTGAGGGCTGCTTTCCCTTATGGGATTCCATATTATCAGCAAACCACATTCAACTTATATGTGCAGTTCTTTCTTATATTCTGCACACTATAGCTTAACCACTTAAACTGTAACTGCAACATCTGGTCATATTAAATAGCTTCAGTACCATCATTTTGAAAGCAAAGGCCTTAGCTGTGCTTAAGCTTTGCTCATATGGCATCTTGTGTGGTGGTGCCAAGATCAACGTAGGAGTCAGGGTTGATGAAGTCAGACCAAACCTCACATTCCTGCAGGGAGACTCCTCAAATGAGAATCATAGAAGTGGGAAGTGAAGGAATCTGTGTCTGGTTTCAGTTTCACACAGTCAGTGAAACTCTGAGGTTGGAAACATGACAGAAGAATCACCTTGATGTATTTCTATGTGACTCCTAATGCCACTTTAGATTAAGTTTTGGTATGGTGGAGGTAAGTGAGTAATTCATAAATATTGTTATAAGAATGAAGCTTTTTTGTTTCTTTTCAGTTTTGTTTTTTACACCCTGAACATTTCTGACATTTCTAATAGTTGTATATAATATAATTAGATATATTATTGCTGCTGCTTACAATAATCCTGTCAACAATAATAGTGGTAATGATAATAAAAAGAATTTAAATATACCTGGAATGATTTAAAATACTGTTACTTTGTGAGTGTACTGATGTGATTATCTCAGTAAATTATTCCCAGTCTGTCCCTCCATGAATCGGGCTTCACTCTCCAGGTCTCCTTTTGTCTTGAGTCCTACAGTGTCCCTGACACTGTCTGTGTCTTACACAATTTAAGTGTTACACGCTAGAATAATTCAAATTACAGCAACTGAAATGAATGCAGAGGGCCTTATAGAAGTAGCTGAATTTGTTTACTGATTGTATGCTGTTATTGACTTTTCCACTGTGTGAAAGGAGCTCTGATTAGAGTCAGTGGTGGCAGGCACGAAACGGCTAGATAGAAAGGTTTGAGAATCAAGCCATTTTCTTATATTGTTTCTAAGTTGTGTCTGTGTATCACTGACCAAAGTATTACTTCTGTTCCAGCACATTTTTTAAATAGTCTCCTACTCTTTGTAGACTGGGAGACCACCCACCGTAAGACTTAAGTAATGATTTACAGAGGGGACAAGACGTGACAGCTGAGACAAACCAGCAGTTGTCAGTTTAGTTTTTAAGGACCTCTGGAACAATAAAAGTTAAAGGCTGGTGTTTAGGGTTGCCCCCGACGAAACATTTTCTTATTCAACTATAAGTTGTTAATTCAGGCCATTAGTTGACTAGTCATTTTCATACTGATGATATGATACAAATTATATGAGTATTGGACATGGACAAAACAGCCGCTTGTCAACAACAGCGCTAATGGTGAAATCTGTAATGTTAATGATTTTGAATGTGTTGGAATGACCAGCAGAGACAGTAAACATTTTGTTACTATATTTTAACACAGTTTAACATCTCACAAGTCTTGTTGTTCAAAACACAGGAATGAATACCTTAAGACTTCACAAAAACAAATACTAGAAGACTTATCAACTCGTCACAAACTCCTTTCTCCTGGTCAGAGTCACTTTAATCCACTATGGTAACAGTTACCGTGTACTTTTTTTTATACTTTTTTGTCAAACCTCTGTCTTGACCTGTATTCACTGTAGCCTCTCTACCAAATTACTTTTCCTGTCGGTCTTTCCTCAATTTTTCCTTTTCCCAACTTCCAAAGCATCCACCCCTCAATCACCCAGTTAGCCACGCAGCTAACTGAGCTGACTAGCTAACAGCAGCTACAGCTAGCGGCACAACTTTGATCTTGAGAAAATGTCAGTGATGGTGCAGTTGCCCTGAAACCTGCGTCCTGGCTATAATGACAAGACACAGCTCCTGAATGAAGTCATTTTTTTTCTCTATCTCCACTACCAGACGACTTCATTGACTGTTTAAAAACAACAATGCGTTTATCTGTCTATCAATAGCCTACTTTAAACACTTAATTCGCTGTTTGTGGCTCTCAGTTGTTTTTAAATCTTAAAAAAAATGTGCAAATATGTATTTTTTGAACCCTCTTAGTTTTTTTAAAACAGCCGGCGACTGTAGGTTTTGACAAGTAGTTTAATTATTTAGGACTATTTTCAGTTGGGGATTAATACACATTTTGTTCAGTAGTAAAGCATGACAGTGTATGAGGGATTGACAGTGCCCATGCACATGGTAATAAAAAGCTGAAAAGTTCTTTCAATTTTATGTAAAAGTGCTATAAGGATTTCCAGAATTAATCTGCTCATTTTCCTGTGATTTGCTTTCTTTTTGCGATGATAATTCATATGATGTGGGTTAAACATTTTTCTTACTTATGTGGCTTACATGTATTTTTAATACAAAATCACATACAGGCTTTAAAACACCCACAGTTTCTTTGATATGGGTCAAATGTGTATTTGCCAGATTTTCACCCAAAACCAACTCTTTTGTTTCTTCTCACACAAAGAAAACACAAGATCCTCAATAGTCGTAAATAGCTAGATTGAAAGCTTCCTTTCTGTGTGTGTTTACATTTGTCTGCTCTGACATGCCATTTTTTCTGCGAAGTCCTTAGAAACAATGTGGTTTGTATCACAAGTTAACCATTAAACATAGCTGGTTTTGTTTTGTAATTATATCTGGTTTCAGGAAGACTGCAATATTGAGGCTGCTACTTTTATATAGCTTGATTATATGGTTGTGGGCAATCACACTATTTTGTGTGTGGAGTGTTTAGGTTTTGGGGGTTTTTTTGTCATGGAATTAGCAGATGGGTTTATAAGCATACTACCAAACAGCTGGAAAACATGTTAAACTTTGGAGATAAGCCTTAGTTTTCTGCCAGTTTTAACAGTTTATTTTAGGGTCTTTTATTCCTCATTGGGTTCCAGGTCAGTTCACGTTTCACAAAGGCGTGAAGGAGGAACAGGTTACCATGACATGTCTTATCTTTACAGCTTCTGAAGAGATTAAACTTTTTTGCAGTAAGTAATCGAGGTGGATTTTACTCCTAAGGTCTTTAAATTTCCTGAACAGTGTGCAACCCAATAACTTTTAAAACCTACGTAAACAGTAGATTTGTTTTCGACAATACAGTCCAAAAACTATTAAGCTGACTGAAAGCCGATTCTGTAGAACGAGCGGTGTTTCCTGATCGTGTAACAGAATAGTTTTCTAAGCTTGGCGTTCCCATTTCTTCTGTGGTGACTGGAACACGGCTGGATTCTCACTGTCTGAGACAAAACACAGACATGTTCTACTTCATCTGCTCTTCTGTTCTCCGTTAGCTTCTCTGCCAGCTCACCTGGCCTTATTCCCAGATGTTTGGTTTCCAGCAATTAGATGTTTGAATGCTCACACAGTGTCCCTCCCCCGTCACTGCAGGAATGCTCTGGTTCACTTCTAATGAAGACTTATTTACGGTTGCTCGACACTCAGTAAGAATCTAGCCTTAAGATACTGCTGTAAAGCACATTTAATCTTCAGAGACTGGCTGTGGTTGTGGGCAGCCAGCTGGAAAGTAGCTGTTATTTTTGGCGTAGATTCTTCTTTCACTTTGAGATTCATGCTTTCAGCACCTGAACTCCAGTTTAAGTTAAGACTCCTCCCTCTCCCTCTCTACTGCCTAAAGTAAACACAAGAAAGGTAGCCCACTTTACAGAATAATGGTTTACTGAAATATATCTGAATTTAGCTGTGAAGACGTCACAGTGTTAAATCATTTATAGAGATGAAGCAGTTGGTCAATTAATTGATAATAATGTCATTGATTAAAGGTATAATATGGAACATTGTTGCTTTTAAATGTCTTAAAATGACTGGACGTATGTTACATATTTTGTTTAAACTTAAATTATCATGTTCTTATTGATTCAAATTATTGATTTATTGATTTTTTGTTTCTATAGTGAGACCTCTTTTTTAAATAAAAAAAAGCTCGAATATTTAATGGTTCCAGCTTTTAAAATTTTAGTGTTATTATTTTAGTACTTCAGTACATACTTTACTACATTGTAGTAAAGTATTTATTGATACACTAACATGATAAAAATCTAATCATTATTGACGATATTGTATTGCCATTATTTGACGTTTGACACAAATATTGATATAGAAGTAAATTCACATTCACTCTCCTGTGTAGAGTTATTATTGATGGAAACAAACGTAATGTTTATTAACTGTGTCTGTTAACAATTAAAACTTAGTTGCTGTATGTTTCAGTCTGTTTCAGTTTCTAATGGTGGGACTAATGAGATCAAATCAAAGTGTCAGTTAACAACAAATTGACAACAGTTGTGCCTCTCCAGGTCCTTTTCTCTCACATCTGACAATGTTCCCTCTTTAAAGAACTCCAGTCACAGAATCAACACTGCCTGGTGAATATCTGAATTTGATAATTAAGAGTAAGTGATCAAATTAGTTGGTGGTCACTTCGTTGAAACTGTTAGGACACTTTGTTTGTGTGTGGTTATTTGTGCCTTTCGATACTCTGCTAAGCCCTAATAGTGAATAAATCAAATTGATTGTTTTGCTACATGCGTTCAGAACAAACTGGATTGACTATCCAGACAGAGATGATTTATGGCAACCTGCCTCCCCGCTGACGCCAGTGATGACTGCTCTCCAGCAATCCTGTCTTGTCACTCACCAACTCACAGATTCTCAAACTTGACAAACATCCAGAGCACCTCAACCAGCCAGTAACTTCAGCAGTGTGTGACTATCTAAACAGATCAGGAAATGAATGAATTTCTCAGCAATTCAGTTGCTGAATCAGTTGTTTTGTTGACGTATTTATTTAGAAATCTAATGCTTGAGATTTTTTGCTGAAAGTGCTCTACAGATAGATGATTTTAGAAAAAGAAATCCTCCAAAGGCTGACAAGTATATCATAGGTAATGCAGTTAAAAGGATTATTCTAGGATGTTTTTTAATACAATTTGGAGTCTAAATGTCCAAAAAATGTCGAATTTGGTTCAGTAGATTGTCTCAGTTGGCAGCCACTTAATGGTTATAATGCCTGCAAGGTAACCCTTGAAGGGAATTGTGCCTGTCAGAGTATGTTTTTGCCACCAAAGGGTTTAGATTTTCCTTTGAATATCTGACAACACTATGGAAAGAATAGATACAAAGACAGACCTTTTTGTTAAAAGAGTAATATTCCTTCTGTTTTACCAGAAACAGCTGTTCTATTGCTCTGTCCAAAGCTACCGGACTCCTTTGACAAAAACAGTAATTTTACCCCACAGAATACAGAAGTTACTGGTCTATCGCTGCCTCAGTGGTGTGTTTGTGTTATTGTGTGACTTTGGTGTTTTAACACATTACTTTGAAACAAAAAAGATTTCTCTCTGCAGGAATTCTTCCATATTGTTATCAGATGCTTAAAATAACAATCTGTTTGAAATTAGAAGTTCTCTTGCACATGCAGGGTAAACTGAGAGTTATTTTACACTTCTGCACTACTGCAGCAAAGTAAACTGGCTTATGAGAAGACCCCACACTATACTTGAGCAAAAATACACAGTCAACAGTCCCACTGGGTCCTAGCACCTGCCTTATGTTTGTGTGCTCTAAAGCTTGTGTAAAAAGAGTGAGAATGCTCAACAAGTCAATCAGAAAAAATAAGACGTCGCAAGCTGTATGTGGTTCTTTGTTTATGTTAGTTGTTAGTTGTTGTTTTAACCAATACTGCAATTCTAAATCTGGATCAGTCAACTGTATGGATCTTCCCCCTTTTGTGTGTTTCGGGCCTGTGTTGAGGAGCTGTCACAGCATTTAAATGAGCATTTTGCTCCAGCGAGAATGAAGAGTTTTTGTCAGCCTCCACTCATCGTGGATGATTAGAGCAAAATGTCTACCCATCTTGACTGGAGATCGCCACAGCTCCAGATAACATGCTCAGTGATTGAAGGTCGCAATATTTTGAATTCTAATGGGGCTGCAAGATGAATTGCCTGAAATAGACTGTAGAATCTTCCTGCTTCCTCCTCGTGCCCCCCTTGCCTGTCCGCTGTGAAAAGAACCACTGGGAATGGCAAGGCCCGATGATCATAGAATTATTGGATGGTGATTCTAAACCCTTCAAAGAGGAGTTGCTATGGAGATCTCGCTCCAAACTGTGAAATGATTCACCTTTGAAAGGCTGGAGGGCCTGAAGGCTGAACACATCATTGTTCAGGTGGCGGTTGGTTGGAAAATTGCTGGTGCCTGTGCAATCAGCAGCACTATAGTAGTTAAGGATCTAAAAAGGTTTGTTCTCTGAATGATGTGGGACAACAGTGGTGTGCATATGTCGGTTCCTTTCAATCAAGGCGCTCTCGTGCTCCGGGGTTTAACCAGATAAACTGAATGACGGAGGTTAAGCTAATGATAAGGGAATTAACACTGTTGTTTCCTGTCAGAGTTCATGGAAACTGGAGTATCCCCAGTACATTCACCTCTCAACTGCACACAGATCAGGCTCGTCTGATCGTATTTCCTCTACATGCAGTTTTTTTTTTTTTTTTTTAGGCCCTGATACAGGATCAAACATTGTGATAAGATACACCTTTAATGCTTGGTTTGGTATGAGACACTGCCGTTGACAAAAGGATACACAGGAAGTGGAAACACCTTGTGAGGTGCTGATATTCATACTATCGAGCTCTGTGATTTCACCGTGATCTATTTGGGAGATGGGATCATGTGGAAAACATGAGTGTATCTCTGAAGGGCCCAAACCCACCATTTACTAGCCTCGAACTGCTTTTTAGCAGCCAGTGTATTTGATGTAACTGACATAAGAAACAAAGCTGAATATGCCACAAACTCTGTTACAGAAGCAGTGCACTACAAATTGCTGTCAATTTACTGTATGCTAAAATGAATGACAAGACGATACTTCCTGAATGAACATAAAAAACCTTGTGTGCATTGCTAGTTTTTTTTTTTTTTTATGCTGGAAAGACATCCGTGATGTGCTTTTCCTAACAGACTCATAAAATAGCTTTTACTGCTCTGAATACCAGGAGAATTGCGGCACTGAGTTTGCTTGAACATTTTAAAAGCAGCGCGAGGAATGCACGTTCTTTAGATGTGCTCTTACCCATCTTGCATGTGAAAACATGCAGAGGAAGTTAAAAGTCAATGAATACTGTAATTTAACTGAATTATGTTGACCACATATCCTCCCAGGTAGCAACATCAGAGGAAGCACCTCAACCAGTATTGATCTTGACTTGACTCAGATGACTGCCTTGTCTGTGCCTGACAGAAATGTAATGATATAAGCGTGAGCTCATTGGTGTTTTTAGGTGTCGTGCTTGCAAAGACTGAAACTTTTTTTTTGTTTGTACGTTGTTTTATGTCTGTTCTGAAATTTTGCATGATGAAGTTAGAGAAAAAAATATTAAAACTTTATTTATTTATTTATTTTTTACTCTTGTAAATGCGAGCTCATAGAGTTGTACCTTCTCAGACTAAACTGGCCTGCAGTGCAGCTGTAAGTCCATAATTTTACAGAGCTTAGCCTAAACCCTAATCAGGCCATTGAACACCACTCACCCTCTTGAGACTAATCCCTTTGTCCTGTTAATAAAGGAGGACCTGTTAATAGTGTCTTCAGAACACACACCTTTTTGATATGAAGCAGTAAAATTTCAATTATGAGACAGACCTGACTGGACCTTTCCAATCTTGTTCTTCTTTTTTTGCACGTGTTTTTACTGTCTTGCATGTGGCTTTGTGTGGCGCCGCAGCCTCATATGAGCTGTTGTCACAGAGCCCAACCCAGACCCAATTGTTAAGGGACTAATTGTGGAGATTGCCCCCTCAGATTTCTCTCCTCTCTTTGACTGCGTGCATTTGTGCTCCAGATCTAAGCCTTGAATGGGACGGCGGTAGAGTAGATGTGAATGTTAAATTAGGCGAAATTAATTAAAGCAAATTACTTTGGAATATGTGGTAGTCAGAGGAGAGTGTCAGCTGATGACTGAATAGTGAGTGATCAGCTGCTCCTGCTCTTTGACAGCCTCTTTAAAATTTTTATTTGTCAGCTTTTTATAAAGGAAGTGGAACAATAGTCAGCGAAGAAGTGACTTATTTGACAAAGTAAGCAATAAGTTATGACATGATTGTGCTTCCTTTCTGTGTTTTAGGCATTTTTTAAATAAATGGGCTGAAATACATTCCTTGTGTTTTCATTAACAGTGATTTGTCCCAGTCATGAGTGGTTTATTACCCATGTGAACATGTTTTAAACCTCTTTGCTCCTAATTAATATGTATTAAACTGACACACACTTGTATGCATTTTCAATTTGATACACAGTGTATCAAAACTGTAGATCATAATTGTTTATAATGTATGTATATTCTTGCAGCTAACAAAATGATTACATTGCATTATATTTTCTGAGTTCATGCAGAGACAATAGCAAATTTTCATTCCAATCAGTGCTGAACAGGGAGCTGGTAAATTGGCGCAGCAAAACAATAATTCCACTGATTAGCCCCTTTCTGTGTGGCGTAAGTGAACTGTTTATACTGTGGAGTACCTCTGCAAGAGGAGAGGAACCAAAACAGCCTGATTAGGCAAAGAGTAATTGGATAAGTTCATTTCACCATGAGGACAACGCACAGGATGACAGCTTGCACAAAAGTCTGCAGCTTCTGTTGGCTTGCATGAGTAATAAGGCCGCCGGTGCAGGATTTGAAGGTGTCTGTCATTTTGTTGTTTAGCTTTGATGTTAAGATGAGACTGATGAGAGGCGCTAGATTGTAAAAGCCCTGTGGTTTAGTATCATGGAAAATCAGGTACTTATCCCTCCTTCTCCTGGTAGAAGAACAAGATATGATATTCTGTGCATGTGAAAGATAATTGGTTGTGGTTTTATTTTGGTTCAATTTACAGCTTAGTGTCTCTTACAGTTAAAAAAACACTCAGACACGGCCTCAGAGACAACAGTTTTGTTAATAAATGAAAGTTTACAGCTTTACTAAGTGACAGTTAGGTCATACCTAAGCATAGCTTAAGTTGCTAATACCATAATGCTAATGTGTTCACAATAGCAATGCTAACGTGCTGATCATGCCGCCATATTAATTAAGCACATTAGCATGCTAGTTGCAAAAGAGGAACATTGATGTCAACAAAATCATAAAGCAAGCCGTCCAAAAGTTGTTGAAACATTTCACTCAAAACTACAAATGTCAACCTAATGAGCACAGACGATATATTATAAAGTGGATAGAACCACAGTGAAGTCACCCATTGGTTTGTGGATTGCCATTTGGAGGACTTGAGGTTGAGGTTACCATCCTGGCTTTTTGGAGCCAGATGTGACCACATTTGGTTGAGAGGGTGGAGCTGGGGAGGATAAACATTGCTTCCAATGAATAAATAAGCTATTGAGACCAAAACAGTTTTTTAGCAGGCTGTAAGCATTTTTATTTCTGCTGTTTATTTGAATATTATAACAATATTGCCTTTCTATGACTCACTTTTAGAGCCAAGTGGCCGTTTAAAGAACTGCAATATTTGGCAATATTTCCACATTGGCTTTATTTTTTAGCCCTACAGGTTGACATAAACAGTTGTTGAATTATTTTAGTCTGATCCGACAAACAGACCGTCTTTCCAATGATCTGATCTGAACATGAAACAAAGATTTGCCTCAATCTCAGATATACTGTTGCTTCTCATGACAACTACGCACAGCTTTGAATCATCAATACTTCCTACATGTATCACTGCTAGAACTTGTTGAGAGATGTGACAGCTTTGCGATGAGTCATGCAGATCACCTCAGTGACGTTATTATCTCGCCGGGCCTCACCTGTCATCACACCTTCACTGCTCAGGTGTGTACATGTAAATATGGATTGTTAATAACCTTGGTGGCTCCACCGTGCACATTCCAAACATATGCGTCCCTCAACACAGCAACACTTAGAGCCAAGTCATCATTCTCCTGACATCCACACTCGTGTTGAATGAGATGGCATTCTCATTATGCCAAAGTTTGAATCTTCATGAGTTGCTTTTACTGCCGCTGTGACTGATTTATGAAACTATACAGTACTGATATAAATCAAGCATGAAGCAGTGAAATATAAATAAATCAACTTACTTAAGAGCTTTACTTCAGTACTTATTTAAGGTGCTTATACTTGACTTAAGTATTTACAATTTTGCTGCTTGATACTTCTATTCCACTACATTTTAGATGGAATCATTAGATTTTTCACTCCACTACATTTATTTAACAAATTTCTTACAGAGTGACTTTTTACATACAAAACTCATGAGAGGCTCATACAATATGAAGCACTGTCACAGATTTAATTATCAAGCAGTTTATAAAATAGTTTAAGTAACATTAATAAAATAATACTTACTTACTTGCATTAATATTAAAAATTAAGTAATAATATAAGTATAAAAGGCACAAAAGCTATTTATCTTAATTTTTGGAATTTTCACTTTTATTTATAAAAAATGTTAATCAGCTTACAGCTTACTTTTTTTTGTGTAGAGCTTTTACATGTAAAGAAGTATTTTTATGATGCAGTATTCCTACTTTTAATTACCTGAAGGTTCTGAATACATCCTCCACCTCCAACCGGCCTTTTGTTTGCAAAAGCAGTGATTTAAAAAAGCAAACTATGCATGAGTTGTAAATTTAAGAACATATTGCAGTCCACTACAGTTGCCTCTAGTACTGTTAAAGGCTGTCACTCTCATGTGACAGATGTACACTCGTGCCCCCCCACCCCCCACTCCCCCCTCCCCTGAGCTCTGCTGGAGAATCAGAAGGAGTCCTTAGAGCAGCTGCTGGCTAAATGGTCTGCTTCAGAGCCTCATTACCTAATCACCAGAACAGACACAGATAAGACACAAATTATTAGAGGAAGACTGTCGTCCAGTGTCCCTGAATGTTGACATTTTTCTCCCAAAGCATACTCAGTTCTGTTTATTTCTCATGTTTTCTAACTTAATGACTAATAATTTTAAGACAGAGGGGAATGTAATTCATGACCACGCATTCCCCACTTCATGCCGATTGACAGACAGGCCTGGTTTTTTTTTTTCCACTTAAAGCTAATTTTAGTGTAACTTACTTTGACACAGTGAGCTGCTTTCTTACAGTTCTGACACTTGCACACTGAAATTAAATATTAAATATATTTCTAAGTATTTTATTATATTTGTTGTGACTTTCCTGCGACTCCCACTGTGCTTTTTCATGTGGATGTTTATTTTTCCCATATTCTGAGCGAAAAAAGCTAATGATTTTTCTGTGCTACATCTAATCACTGCTTCACTTTCGATCTCAAGATGTCAATGTCATTGATTCTGTTGCTTGTACTATATGTGTTCACGTAAAGCAGTGCTGTTGCTGCTGTTGCTGCTGCCTAAATCATAATAATTATAACAATTCTGATGTGCTCTCTGTGTGCTCGTGTCCTGTCGCTGCAGGTGCCTTTGAGGATGAGGATATCATCCATGTAGAGGGAACAGTGGACCCAGTGAGGGATATGGAGATCATCCACGAGGAGCTGAGGCTGAAGGATGAGGAGATGATCGGCCCTATTATTGACAAGCTGGAGAAGACGGCCATTAGAGGCGGTGACAAGAAACTCAAACCAGAATACGTGAGTCAATGTCCCAGCAGGCCCTTTGCTCACCCTCACAGCAAGGCACAAATAATAACCCTCCCACACACATGGCCAGGGAGAAAAAAAAAACTATGTTTTTTTTAATCTCCCTCCAATAGGTCCCAACCCTCCCCCTGCCCTATTTTTTTCCCTTTCTGTGATTGAAAGTGATCAGGGGTCAGGGGTTTTCTGCTGTAGAAATCATTAATAGAGAGTTACTTATTCAGCTGCTGACCCTGGGTCACAGCACTGGGCTAATGAAAGTGTTTCCACACAGCTCTTTTCATCTAAAGTAATACTCAAATCATGGCACAGCTCTTGCTCATCCTTATACACCTACAGCAGCTCAGGAAATTGTATAAGGCCATAAAGTGGGTGACACATATGCCTATACCTCGCTATGAATACCGTAAATGTTTAGAATATTCTTTGACAGGGGATTCCTGGGTAATATGCAGCGAGGTGCAGGGCAAAATGCAAGGTAAGATCAGAAAAAAATCCACATCCTGCATGTCAGATCACAACCTATGCAGATGCACAAGCATTCAGATGGTTATACTGTTAAGGTAATGAGGCTGAGTTGCAAACATTTGCAATGATTTGATTGTAAATGTCTCATGATGCTCCTCCACGATCGGAGCAGGCTCGGATGGGCGAGGGGATCCGGCCTTTCACTCAGAGCGGCTTGCCCAATTTCAGGCCCCGACACACCGAGGCTCTGACCACTCATTACGCTAACGAGAAGGGCTTTTTCACCTGCTGCAGAGGCCCTGTGTTTGGTTGGTTCCCTTCAGACTACCCCCCCCACACACACACACACCCCCCCAGAGCCAACAGCACTTCCCCACACCCCTGTAGCCCCACAGACAGGAGCCATTCAGGCTAGGCAGGTGGCCGCTTACGCACATAATTGCTAACAATTTTAGGCAATGAATAAAAATGATACATTACTTGTCAAAGGTTGTGCACACGTCGGCAAGTGAAATCTATAGAAGACCTCTTTAGATGGCAAAGAATGGTGCTTATCAAAGGCTGCACCAAGCTTTTAGATGGGAGGGATTGTGTGATTGTCTCACAGGCTGAGCCTGGCGTTTGACACTCAGCTGTGCACAGACTCATATACACATGTTTATGTCAGCATCTACATGCAGAACATGTGCATAAAGACTGCATCTAAAAATATACAGTTTAAAAGGAAAAGCAGCGCTCGGACTTTCTTTTGTAAAGCCCCAGGATGCAATGAAATAAAAAGGAATTTCTGAGCAACACTTTAGATTGTGATTACTTCTTTAGATTTTTCTATTTGCTTAGTGCCTCATTTGCAAGACTTTTGAAAAAAGATTTCATTTCCACTATTGCACTCAGTTGCGTGTAAGCTTTTTATATAAACTCATTTTACATGAAAAATTTAAAATGTTATAATCACATAAATTTATCTCTATATTATTCCAGATGAGACACCAGTTATATTTAAAAAACAGATTTAGTGGACACAATAAGCTCCATCCCAAAAAGGTCTCTGTTTTTTTAACTTTGCTTTTTAATGTGAAATAAACCAGAGTAAACCAGTGATATGCCATGAAAAAATGTTTTTACAGTAATTATGACAAAACTACACAAATCTTAATGCTGAAAAATTTGTTAAGGAAGAAATGTATTATTTTCCTGTACATTGTTGCTGCCATTCAAGATATAAAAACCCTGCAGTTTACCATATTACACTGAGAGAGAACTGTCATATTTATTAGTATATAATTGTACTTATGCCATAAAGTGTAATACCATGTAATACCACTCCTAAAAGGATAACTCTGAATATTTGTATATGGTGAATCAAATAACAAGTAAACAGTTCTGAGAGCATCCTGCTTTTTTATTGTACATTCTGCTAAAAAAGACACTGTGGCAAAACAACACACATTAAAAAAAGATAATTTATTTTGTGAAGAAATACATGCTACTAAGGGAGAGTAGTACTATTTTATTTGATAGGTATTAGAGCAAAATAAGTTTAAAAAAAACAGTTAAGGTTTAAATTGATTAGATTTTTATTTACGTCCTGCTGCAGCAGGATCCCTGCTAAAGATAAACTGTTCAAGAAGATGAGATTTGCGAGCATAAAACAACCAAATCATAAATTCCAGCTTAATTATAAAACAGATTATTATGGTTAAAAATTGCTGCCACAATGAAAAAGGCCACTAAATATTTCATTGTGAGTCTAAACTAAATGTATGCGCCTGCAGCACAGCGCTCATATGTATGCATCGTTGTAAAGATTTAAATTCATTTTGCTGTTGCTGTGTTTACAAGAACAATGTTTCATTGCTTTTGTCTGTATGAATCCCACAAAATCCCTATCCTTAAAAAAACAATAATAAGAAACCGGCCCACCAGCGGCGCTTCATGGTGGCAGGCATATGTGTTTGACCCTTGTGGGACCTATATGCCTTTTATTAACACCTGCCTGTTAGAGGAGCGCTGCACGGCGGCTGCGAGCTGATGAGGGAAACCTGGAGCGGGTTCAGCCTGTGTCACTGGCCGTTTGCTGTTTCCATTTCACAGATGATTAATCTCTCTGTGAAGACTTGGGACGGCGCGGGCGGAGTGTATGCAGCTCTTCCTGCGCTCTCTCCCGCTGGCTGCACTCTGGCTGCCTGACTAAAAGGCCTTTAGAATTCCTGTGGAGAGAGATGTGCAGAGAGTGAATGCAGCTGGCTGGGGGTCAGTGTGTGGAGCTTTTTCTGCCATTGTGTAATTGAGGCTCTGGCAGGATTTTTTCCTCAGTTCTTTCAAAAGGGAGTATGATTGTGAAGTGCTGCAAGGGTTTGGGGAGGGAAAAGGAGGTAGGGGGAGTGTTGCAGGGGGTGGAGGAGTTTTTATATGAAGGGGGAGGTCAAGTTGACAGGAACAAAAAGAATGTGTTCCGCTAATTTCTGTGGGGCTGGATCAACAATAATAGGCTCAATTTCTTTATTACAAATTTTATAACTACCTCCCTCCCATTTTCCCACCCTTTTCCGCTTCCAGATCCTGTCAAGACCCAGTCTTGCCTGTGGTCTCAACCCACAAGTACCTCAGTAATGAATGTGGCATACATAGCTGGAAATGCTCAATATTTTCTCCAGAAGAAACACTGAATAATTAGTTCTGTACCTCACTAGTGCTCATTCAGTATGACTACATTCTGCAGAGTGCCTGAGGAAGGACCAATAATTTACACCTAACTAACCAACTTCCAATTAGTTCCCTGCTCTTTCCAATTTTGTCTCCTCTTTCTATCCTTTTCATTAAACAGCCCCGATGGAATATTGATGCTCAAAACTGCGTCTCTAAGCGAGACACCCCAGAAGGCATTTTGTCATGATTTAAGAGAGGGAAGGGGGTCTTGTGCATGCCATCCCCTGTCAAAGCCAGGCCACTCCTGCTTGAATGCGAGCACAGCCATTGTTCATTTTGGCATCAGGATGCCATGCATTTAGGAAATAATTACCCCATACCCTGCTGGGTTTATATTCTTTTTCATCTCCTTTAATGGCTTCTTGTTCATTCTCTTTTAACCCCAAACAGGACGTTATGTGCAAAATCAAGAGCTGGGTAGTGGATGAAAAGAAACACGTCCGCTACTACCACGATTGGAACGACAAGGAGGTAAGCCTTTGATGTTACAGTCAGATTTATTAATGGGATTTATCTTGCTAATCTTTTCATCTGACCTAAAAGTACAACTGCTGTTTCTCCCTCTTTTTTTTGTTTTTTTTTTTTTTGTCCAGCAACACGTCTTTTGTGCAAATCACGAGTTAATATTATGCACAGCCTTTTGTTGGTCGTATTTTGACATTATTTTTGTACAAGCTAATGACATCTGGCCGTGCTGATTTTGATTCAGAGGCTTTATAGTCGCTCCCCACAGTGCCTATACACCAGACCCTAATTTGATTTGGCTTCACTTATCTCTGCCTGTGCTGTCCTCAAAGGCTACTTTGGAAAGTTTGGATTCTCAGTACTTGCCTCGTGTATCTTTTCCACAGATCGAAGTGTTGAACAAATACTTGCTTTTGACATCCAAACCAATGATTTACCTCGTTAACCTCTCTGAGAAAGACTACATCAGGAGAAAGAACAAATGGTAAGTGCTTTAAAGAAAGGCGGAGCCATCCTATTGCACTCATTAATAATCAACAAAGACCTTTCCTTCTGCTTATGTGCAGAGTTGCATTGATTTTCCTACTAACTTTGACTAAATCTGCATTTCAGCTATAAAAAGTCTGCGTGCATGCATCTGCACTGGAGGGTGAGAAGTATGTGTGTGTGTGTGTGTGTGTGTGTG
>JAPZDY010000005.1:11075750-11085752 GCA_029783645.1 Ctenochaetus hawaiiensis
CCGCCATGAATGACAGCATGGATACCCCATATAGAGAATTATTTTGGGTGATGTAGAATGTACTCTCTGGGTTACTGTTTGAATTTCTGATATTTGCCTCTTCCTTTTTTTTTTCCAACACCCCCACTTTTCCCGCTTACAAATAACCCCTAAACAAGGACATAGCTTTGATAATGTGCTCTCAGTGACCATTATAAAGAGGGAACAGGGGGGTGATGGTTTGCTAGTTTTATCTATCATGTGCAAACATTTAAAGTTGTAGGATTTGTCCTTAAAAATTTAATGGGTGTAGTTATCACAGAAAAGAAAGTTGTTTAAAGAAAGCTTGTTACCAGCACACCCTCGAGGTATGATGTGAGATGATGCTCTTAATTAAAGCTGCTCCCATTGTGCCTGCGCTGGGCTCTGTTTCCTCCAGCCCGTGATTGCTTTGAAGGCTAAAAGAAGATGACAATATTGGAGATTGTGTCTGTGTCTGTGTGTGTCTGTGTGTGTGTCAGATCTCCTTCTTTCTCAGAGACTGATGTGTAATGCCTTTCCATCCGGCCATGGCCACAGGGAGCAGAGAGCGTCTGCACTCTAGTCGCTCAGGAGCTCACCACTGGGAGGATGAAAAGCTTCCCACAGAGCCCCCGACTTCCCAGCCTCAAAAAGCCACCATGAGCTCATACCTCTCATTTCTGTCTCCCTTCGCAGAGGAAGGGAAGAGGAGGGGGGGGTTAGTATATGCTGTGTGCAGCAGCATCCAAACCCCTTAGGATGCTCGTCCCTGCAAGGTGGGACCAGCAAAACGTAGAAGAGACCCCGAGTTTATTACCTGATGAGTCTGAGCCTGGCTTGACTTGGCTGTTTGTACCCAGGTTCAGGTGCTGGGCCCTCCACCTGTGGGTGTGTGGAGGCAGGTAGTGGATTACTCCTCAGGTCTGTCAGCATTCAATTGCATCTGAAAGGAGTGCTCAAACTGGAGGTGATGGCCCACCTTTTAGAGGCTTAACTGACTAAGCACTGCTAATAAAGCCAACCTGTATGAATGAATGTGTGTCAGACGCAGGCCCAGGTCATTGTCTCAGGTAGCTGCCTCTGTACTTTAGAAATTCCCATTGTTTTTTGCTCCTGAGCCATTTAAGCAGATCAAAGCTCTGACAAAGCCCAGGGAAGCCCCAGGCATGTGGAAACACAGGAATTATCCCCCTCCTAAGGATTCTCACACAAAAAGACAAATAGACTGGCCCCAGAGGGTGGCCCCCTGTGGGACATCTCCTTTCAGAGCCAGGCTGTTGTGGAAGCTCCAATTGTTTTTGTGATTTCACAATATATTGGGCTTTAAATTTGATGTATTGTAAATACAACAGGCATCAAATCTAAAGCTTAAAACAGATTACATGGCGTGTCTCTCTAGAGATGTGAGATAAGCAGATATTGATCATTAATTCCTTGTTTTTATCGGCATGAAAAATAGTAACAAATCATATCATGATTTAGATGTGTAAAGTTTCATAAGAGCTAACATAATATACCTGTTTTCCTCTTTGAGTTGAGAGCAGCAGAAGAAGCACAAACATGGCTTGTTCCTTAGCTTTGTTTGAGCTTTCAGGCTGGTGAATGATTAGCAGAAATAATGTCCCTGTCACCCTTAATCACATTAAAACGTGGTTAACATTTAATTTTTCCCACTTGATATGCAAAAATTTCCACTTGATTTGCAGCAAAGGCCATCGGAATTCCATTATAAAAAGAATAAAAATTTCAGGCATCATTTGTTCAGAGAGGGATATCAAGACCGGAAAGTGCTGAATCTTTCTATTAACTGAGCAGTGAGAGATGGCACTCAGTGCTGGGACATAATGGGAGACTGACAAGACACACACATACATACACATACACAGTCCTTTTGTGAGTGTGTGAGTGTGTGTGTGTATGTGTGGCTTAGACTCTTCAAAAAGAGAAAAATATTTTATGTATTATTTCCATTATGGTTCGCAAATGCACATTGAATATTTTGAGTTTTCTTCTGAAAAATGTGGATATGGAGCAGAAAAGGAATTTGCTGAATCGTGACACATTAAAAAAAAATAAGTAAATGTCTTAAGTCATGGAAGAAGAAGAGATACTGATGTTATTCCACGATACAGACTTTACTCCAAACAGTCACTGATGTTCAGAAAGCATGATTCATATAAACACTTTATTTACACGAACATCTTTGTATTTTCAAATTTTGTGAGTGACTTAAAGACGAGAACAAAGGCGAAAGAAGTCTGCGGCATGCTTTACATAAACATTTTCCCCAATTTATACATCCACATAAAAATCCACACAAATAATTGGAACGGACATAAATACAAATTGCAAAGTGGCATGGGCAGACAGCGGCGAAGTTGACAGAATTGGTTTTGGGAGTCATGTTGACGGAGCATCAAAGCTCTTAATTGACAGTGCTTTGTTTCTGGAGTTGAGGGAAGGGGGTGTTTCATGTTCCCGTGGCAAGGTGTTTGTCTGGTCCTGTGTCACTCAGTGCAAGGACCCAGAGACCCCCACGCTCATTTGCTGCTCACGTTCTCCGTCTCGGCTTCGCATTATTAAAATCATCCCTCAGCCTTCTACCGAGAGCCTCTTTGTTACTTGGCTGGCTTGGCTCAGCTCTGTCAAGTCTTCACCAATTACAGTCTCAGGTACAATGGTCTATTCAAAGGATCACAGCCCTTGACTGGTGTGGAGAGAGTGATTTGTGAATCATTATTCAGCCGCCTGTAGAGTACGCAATACCTGAGGAATGCAAATAACGTGCCACCAAATAGACAGCTGTGCTGCTAAAAGTGAGAAACTACAGCTGTTATTATCTCAGATTGGATTTTTTCCCCACTTGGAGCGCCCGCCATCTCCTATGTTTTCAGATTTTTTTTCTCTTTTTTTTGGGCTTTGACTGAATGTGTTTATTTTTCTGTCCTTTATTGGTGAGACATTGGCAACTACCTTATTGGCGGTGGCAGTCAAGCATCCGCTCTGCATCCATAGTGCGAACAGAAAGGGAAATATTAGGTTACGGCTCTTAATAGATGTGCATCTGAACAGACAGACAAACTGGCCTGTGATGCATTTCAAATTTACCCTGCAGTGTTATTTTAGCTTGTCGGGGGGGAAAAAAACATCCAATCAAAGCAAAACTGTGCTCTCCCTTCGCCCGTTACCCTGTCATATATTGTATATTGATAATCATTGGGTAGGAGCAACAATATGGTGCTGTAGGTGATAAAGCGGTGACATTGTTATTGGAATAGATGTGCTATTGAGGTGGTCGGGTTCCTCCCAGTCTTTGATTCTTATGGGCTTTAAACAGGAAACTAGGATTACAGATAATGACAGGGACCCTCAGAATCAATCCAGCCTAGGAGCTCTGTCAGGGCCGCCGTGTGAAAATGGTTTTGTGTGGTGCTGCTCTTTGAGACCTGTCCAATCCCAGCCTGAGAGCATGTGGGGCTAATCTCATAATTGCCCTAACCCCCTTATATTGTTCTGACTGAGAGTTACCATTAAGGGTGAGGATATCTTTGTCCAGCAATGTCAGGTGTCCTGCTGGACTGGAAGATAAAAAGAGAGAGAGAAAAAAAAGCTCAGGTGTTAAAGAGGAAGACAAAGACGTTTATGAGGAAACTCTGAACTTAGTTTTCCTGCTCCGTTCTGTCTTTATAAGATGTGTTTGTTTGAAATAATATTTGTCTGTCATAGCAACCGTAAACAAAAGATTAAAATCTTTGCCTGTGTTATGAACCAGATGGGAAGTAACTAGGTACATTTACTCACTTACAGCACTGAAGCACAACTCTGAAGTTCTTGTAACTGAGTATTATCATTCTGAGCTGTAATTTTACGTCACTGTACTTTTTACTCCAATACATTTATTTAATGGATTCAATTGCAATTTGCAAATTGTGTTTTATGTAAAAGACATCATCCTTTAACAAATCATGTCAATCTGTGATGAAGTTCTGTAAAGCCAAAACAATGTTACAATATTTAAATTTGAAGTGAAGCAAACTTCCACAATGTTTCTTGTTTCAGGACACTAAATGACATTTGTTAAATTCTTTAAAACCAAATTGGCCTCTAAAAATATTTTCATTGCACAGAAAGATTTTTTTCACCTGTTTTAAAAAATAGGGTTTTGGACCCAGTTATAGACAGAGGTGGCTTCAAAATAGTTGGGATTTTGCAGATTAAACTGCCCAACAACATTTTATTGCCCAACAATAAAATTCCACTGTCTTATTAATGTACCTGATAATAACACCCAGTTATATAAATCTAAAATGCAAAAGGTTCTTTTCTGCATTTATATTTTTCTGGCTTTTGTACTTTTACTTGAGCAGGCTTTTGAATTAGTTTTAAAGAAATACTTCTACTGTGTTAGTGTTGCAGCTGTGACCTTTTTAAATCTTTGTCAATTCATGTTCCCTCATACCTGAACACATCAAGTAAAATTCTTAGTTAAAAAACTTTTACAGAAACAAGGTCAAACTGTGTGAAAGAAACGGCCACATATGGAGCTCAGTTTCCTGCAAACACTCATATGTCCGCTCAGCTGCTCTCATGAATATGCATGCACCTCCGGGAAACAAACGCTCTCATGTTAATCAAGTCCTCCAACTTAGTTTTTGTGGCTGCTGATTTTACCAGGTTGGTGAAAATCAAGGAGTGGGTGGACAGTCATGACCCCGGCGCCTTGGTCATCCCCTTCAGCGGCAGCCTGGAGAACCAGCTACAGGACAAGAGTGAAGAGGAGAGGCAGAAGTACTGCACAGAGCACAAGACGCAGAGGTTAATTAGCATTCAGTCTCCCCACACTTTATTATCAGCTGTGTCCTCCATGCACTCCTTTAATTGCATGTGCTGATAGAATAATAAATGGCAGAGTAATTACCATTATAAAGCAAAGGATCCCTCTTCTTACTGAACAACTCAGTCAAAGGGTTTTCCTCTAAATTAAGTTTTTAACTGTCATCCGTCATCTGTAGGTATAATTATAACTTGGGCATTTTGGGTTTATTGTTCTCATGTGAAAACCTCTATAGAGAGAAAAATTGTGGCGGCAGATTTTTTTTTTTTCCTCTTGGTGCAGAACGAGGCATCGGATTGAATTCTTAAAAATGCTAAATGAGTCTACAAGCTTTGTAATTAATCAAAGAAACCATTGGAGAGTTGAATGTCTTATGTGGAACCAAGTGACCCATCTTATTCACTTAATGAGTTTATATTGGAATGAATGGGGCCTTGCCACTGAAGTGAACTTTGTCAGGGCATCAGGGGCAATAAATAACACTATAACAGTTCAGACCCCTCCATTCAAACTGAAATTTCTCTTCACCAGCGCTCTGAGCAAGATCATCAAGGCCGGCTACGCAGCCCTGCAGCTGGAGTACTTCTTCACTGCTGGACCAGACGAGGTCCGTGCATGGACCATTCGGGTAAGAGTCGGCTTCCTGCTGTGCACATACATCTGAGTGTGAGGGTGTACCAGACACGCACGCACACTCACACATACACACACACACACAAACGAATGCACGCAGTGTCCCACGTTCCACCCTGCTGGCACCCTCACTGATATCGCACACTTTCAACTTTGTCATGGTTGTGCTTTAGCCAGTCATTACAGGCCAAGGATAACTTCAATTACTGGTGAGCTGCTGAACAGTGAAAGTGGGGGCTACATTGATTGAGGAGGCCAACAATTGATTTTGCCCATTACGTCCATGAGAATGTTTCCATCCTGTGCAGATCTGCCTGCCCTCCTCCTGCCGCTGGAGATAAGGAGCCTGTGCATTGTGCCTGCCTAATCTGTGTGACGGAGGTTGTCTGTGCCAAAATTGATGTCGCTTTTCATTCGACTGTTTGTGGGCCTTGCTGGGGGCTCCTCCTCCCTGTGTGTCTCAGTTTACTGAGCGCGGGCCGCAGAGAGCTTTGTGCAACGGGATCGTAGGATTTACATCAATACAGATGTTGGCTTTGCATGCTGGTATTGTGCAGAAATTCTTGTTTTTTGTTTCGTTTTTTTTTTTTCTAGAGCACATAGAAGAATTGACTGCAGATATCATAAAGTATTTGACTGGTCAGGAGTTACATATTGAAAGTTTTTGTAGGTGGTTTTAAAACACAACAAAGTTACTTTTTAAGAAACTTTTTTTAAAACTATAAATATGGATTATATTGGTTTATATTTCCTCCTGTTTTTTCTTTGATCTGATCAGATATTTGCACATTCAAAAAAACATTTACAAAGCAGAATGCTCCAAATGCTCGAAAGATTATTTGAAGAGCATTTTCAAAAAGCATTGCTCTTCTCCACAATGGCAACTATTCAAAGGATTTGTTTTTCTCCTGAAAGTGTGCTACTTCGATTTTTGATTTTTTTAATGACAAATAATCAAAACAATCTTTAGTTTTCTTTGTTCTACATCTTTGTGGAATAGGTTGCTATAAATTAACTGTATTTAGAGGAAGTAATGACAAGGAGTGTTTCAATCAAAATCTCTAAAAAGAAACATTACTCATTAACTTACAGGTCAAACAGAAGCTGTTTGTATTATAGATTACATATACCTTTGACTTGATACACCAGTTTCCATTAAAAGTTTAAAATTAAGAGATCTTTTGTTTGAGAATGTTGAGGAACAAACAGCAGGTTTGTGTATGTTTGTGTGTATGTGTATTCATAGTTCACTAATGGGTTCACTAATGTGAAAACAAAGTTTACATGATGGATAAACATCATTACAGCTGATATTTCCAACTGCTTAACAGCATATTTCAATTTAAATTTTATGACTGCATTTTGTTGCAGTCAACAAAACAATTTCGAAGTACAAAATCAGTAAAATCACATTTAAATTCAAATGTAAGCACATCCTCAGACACTTCATAATGAAGTGATGGTGTTGTGAAATTTGGAGGCTTAGCTGTGGCAATTTAGTACCATCTGAAATAAATGGTATGAAGATTGAATGAGGGTCTGATGTTGTGTGCAGACACACACTATCACCAATTCACCTCCAAACAAACATGATGGCTGCTTTTTTATTTCATTTTCCTGAAGTCCAGAATAAATCAGCACATAAGGAAACTTTACCGTGGAGGTGAACGTGGTGGGACAGTGAACATGAGCTCTGAGTCCGAACAGCAACTTTGGAGCCACAAAAAAAAAAACACCAATCAAAAACAATTCTCCCCTGTAAATCCCACATGTTATAAACTTAATTTACAGCTTTACAAGTTAGTAAGGAGCACATCATATTTTGCCTTCTAGTGTTGGAGGGTCAATGTATCATTTTCTGTAAAATGTCCCTTTAAAGTCAGACAGTCACAGAACTCACGTCAAAAAAATCAATGACCCACAAGTTCTGCATTTTTTAAAAAACATTATGTCAGAGTGCTGCTTTTATTAGATTATGATATAAAAGAGCAACAGGAAGCGATGCGACAAGCCCCCCTGGTCAGATATGAACACAGGACATCACAGTGATACAGTACAAGCCTCAGACCACCTACCATCATGACACCCCATGCTGCTAATTTCAGACAAATATTCATATTTTGATCAAAAATGCTACTTTTTTTCACATGAACAAAACAATCATCCAGATTTTTATTAATTTATTTATTTTGCTGTTGACTTCATCTGAAAGTTACTGAAGCACTGTTCAGCACATGAATATGAAAGTTGTGTGTAGAAAATCGATACCCTCAAACAGTCTTATTTAATATTATTCAGCACTAATAAAAAATGAATTGCGCCAGCGTGTCTGCAGAGGAAGTTTGTAAACAGGAACTTTTGGTTTTTCATGACGGTTTCTCAGGCCGCAGGGGTAAGTGAGCTCACTTCCTCTTTTACACAGGACACATTACATGTTAGTCAGATGACATCACCTCGTCTCAGCATGACTGATGTCCTCGCTGTTTACAAAAAACTCCTGAAACACTTCAAAGGCATCCTCAAAAACACGCCCATCCTCCTCGACATAACTGATTACAGCCAGCCTTGATTGTGTGTGAGGGGCATTTAGTCAGGTAAGCATCAGTGAGTAACTATATTAAGCCAATACATCTTGCATTGTAAAAACTACACTCAGTAATGTCGTGTTCCTAAGCCCTTTAACATGCTTTATTAGGCAGCCTCGAGGTGACCATTATCTATCAGCCTGCTCTGCATAGCTCTTAAGTAGGACAATGTGGATCTCTTGTAAGGCTCCATATGAAAAAAATCCCTCCCTTAATCTATTTTTCTCAAGATAGACAAACCTTGATGCTGATTAATGGTAGTTAAACTCACAAGCACTCCGTCAATGAGATTGCAAAAAGATGGTAATGTATTAGAGTCATTAAATACGCATCATTCTTTTGGCATGAAATATGTTGACCCCAACCTGATTATATACATAATTAAAACTGCTCAACAGTTCCTGAGCACAGAGCTGCAGAGCACACAGAGAGAGAGAGACAGAGAGAGAGAGCGAGCAGGTCGACAGGCAGGAGTCATAATGATGCACAGCAGCCACGTCACTTATTTGGGTCATTTGTCATTTCCGCCCAGCATTATTTCAGCGCATATAAATTGCACATTTTATCCTCACCAGTTGTGTGTTCGAGTTTTAAAGAGGATTCGAGGCACAAAGAACTATTAAATTGTTATTTTCAGTTTTGTAAATTGGCATCGAAAAAATAACTTAAGGGGCACCTTTAAAATGTGTGTCTGGATGCAGTCATTAATGTCAAAGTCAATTTAAATACATCAAAAACATCCTCAGCCCTGCATCTACCACAGTGAAATATTATTGACGGTTTGAGATGAAATTGAATTACCAAACTCTTATGTGCCAAAATAATGAGGCCTAACGCAGTGAGGTCTATACCACCATGGCCTCTCACTGCAACACTGGGTCTTCTTGCTGTCATGACCAGAGAGCCGAGCAGCGACCCACAATGAGGCAAGATTGCTTGGACAGAAATCAATACCACCGCGGAATGGGAATCAGAAGGCATTGATAGCAGTGCTGGGTCCTTATCGGTGTCCAGGCTGCCCTAGCAGGGCACAGCCGAGTGGAAAGCTATCCAGAAATCAGGACAGAGGCAAGAATACCCCCGGCTGAAAACACCCCCCGAGTGATGTTCACGGCGCTATCACCCTATCAAACACCATGTCGCTCGCATGCTGTAATCCATCTTCTCCAAAACAATTCATTTGTCCTCTCTTTTCCTTCCCTGTGACAGAAAGGAACTAAGGCTCCACAGGCTGCAGGGAAGATCCACACCGACTTTGAGAAGGGCTTCATTATGGCGGAAGTAATGAAATTCCAGGATTTTAAAGAGGAAGGCAGCGAGAGCGCTGTCAAGGTG
The DNA here is from genome assembly GCA_029783645.1 of Ctenochaetus hawaiiensis. Taxonomy (NCBI): domain Eukaryota; kingdom Metazoa; phylum Chordata; class Actinopteri; order Acanthuriformes; family Acanthuridae; genus Ctenochaetus; species Ctenochaetus hawaiiensis. The sequence continues at coordinate 11,085,138 of JAPZDY010000005.1, forward strand.
AGCAGTCAGGGTGCCAGAGGATGAGGGGAAGTCTCCTGTGATCAGTGGAGCTGACAGTCACCACGCAGCTCCTACTGCAAACTGCTCTTCACCTTTACTCAGGGGAAGAAATTACTGCACACACTCCAGCACCACTCCTGACAAGCCAGCTGATTCTGGCTCTAAACACTGCCATTCTGCTCCAGCTGTGCATATCTTTATCACAATGTGTCTTAACTGGCTGATGGTAGCTCTTGCTTGTGACTCGGCACAGTTGCTCAGAGGTAGCGCTCCTTCACCTCACCAGGCGTTTATCAGATCTATAGAGTGTGCTGTTAGCTTCGAGCTCTCCGTTGCCAAATCCCCAAGCCACTGTAGGCATGTGTCAGTGATATAAAGCGGCAAGTTAAATAAAGTGTGAAATTTGTCAAATAAGGACCATTTTGTGGATGGGTAGCACAGAAATGTGACTTTTAAATCTTAATTTTTACAATGGCCAGTGTTTGTTTTGATCTTTTGACTGGGATGTGTGTGTGGTTCATGTGCACACTCCTGTCAAATGTAATAACTGATTTCATGGTGAATTTGTAAAGACAGCTGCAGCAAGAACTTTGCAAAGAAAAGTTTCAAATGCTT
>JAPZDY010000005.1:11087639-11103196 GCA_029783645.1 Ctenochaetus hawaiiensis
AGAAAAGTTAAAAAAGATGATGAAATATAAATTGGAGATTAATCCTGAACCCTCATTTTCCATCATTATTTACATTGATCACTGTTATTGTCCCCTCTGTATGGTCCATTGTATCAGTGCATGATTGACTAAATTATGCAACAGTATTCTGTTCATATTTTTCAATTTGAATTTAGTTTTCTTTGTTTTCTTACAGGCAGCAGGAAAATACAGACAACAGGGAAGAAACTACATCGTTGAAGACGGAGATATCATCTTTTTTAAATTTAATGCACCAAATGCACCAAAGAAAAAGTGACACAAGAACAATCGGTTTGTTTACATAACTGACTGTGCTCATCCCCCCTTTTTGGCCCGACACTCACTGCCACACTCTCACTTTCAGTCTCCCGTCCTGTAGACTCAAACCCTCCTCCTTTGTGCCAAAGCACAGGTCCAGTAAACTCTGACAGCTTTGCTATTTAAGATCAGGATCGGCCCCCACTCCAAATTGTAGCAGCATTTGAAGGAGCATATTACTCTCCAGATACTTCATTAATCTCCATCACGGGTGCCAGCACTGACACAGCTGACAGCGGGGACAATGCCACCTGCTCCTCTCCCCCTTCAGTAGATAATACATGTTTTACAGTAGCCCAGATGTCTACACTCAATAAAACATTTGACAAAACCAGTCTGTGTGTGTTTTGGGATGTCTGTATTGAGTGGGAAGCTGCATGGTGATGGTGATAGCGGTCCTGCCGACCACTGATTAGAGAATTAAAAGACACAGCTGACATTGACTGTAGCAGAGAGGGGACAATTATAATTAAATCTGTTAAGTGATGCTGATTTTAGAAGGCCACATGCAGGATGCAGGTGTTTCGGCCAAAAGAACTGGTCAGGTTTTAAATTATTATTTGTAAAGTGATTGAGTTAACCTTTCATTTACAATTTTTATTTGGTTTAAGATTGATGAATATGTGATTATTCTCCTGCACTGACACAGTAATACTCTCTCAATCCTTAAATATTGACAAAAATAGTATATTTGTTATGTTTACAGGTTCCTTCCTCTATCCCTGAGCAATGAGGGCAAATACACACCTACAAAAATAAAAAGAAATATTCAGTAGAACCATATTTTCACAAAAAAGTCCACATTTTATGGTATTCTGTATAGTATGAAATTGAGGTTGACACAATCCACCAGCACAACCAGAAAACGATTCCTTTTGTCTGAAGTAGTGTTTTTCTCGCCCCTATACTTTGTGTGTAAGTGTTTGTGAAGCGTTTATGCTGATGGAATTGTATGGCTGCAGCCGCAGTGCTCCAAAGTAAGATTGTGTTCTCCGTGGGAGTCTGAACAAAGAGCTGTAGATCAACAGTGCTTTGCTGAATATCTTGTAACCATTAAGACTGCAGAGAACAAAATGGCCTTTTGATGGGAACAAAAAGATTGAATAAAAATGGTCATTTTACAGAGATAGTATTGCATACCCAAGTTTTGGATAGGATGTTTTATGGAGCCGAGCTGCCACTCGCACTACAAAGCACAGTGTTTGTCATGGAAATAAGGTGGATTATAGTCTTTAAGGTTTAAGATCAGTGGCAAAATATAGGATAGTGTTTATTGTGGTTAGATGGAATGAAAGACGTATGACAGCGTGTATAAAATAATATTAAGCTTTGCTTGGTAGCTTTAGCAATGACCCCTGATTTTAATCACTCAAAGACTTTTCATGCAGCAGACCGAGGAAGTTGTTTCCATCAGTTTTCACAGCTTTTGTATGCATAATGCAGGAGTACTCAACTTTTGTAAAAATGACAGGAGACCAGAGGACAATTAGCAAACAAATATCAATATTCATCTGATGAAGTGAATAATCATTTAAAGGCCCATCACTCTTATTTCTTTAAAATTCTTTATTTTCAAATTAACAGACCTTTTAACTTATTAACCCAATGGACTTGGTCCTTGGAGGATTGATATCAGGCCTATATGACAGATAAATCAGATAATTCCTGCACTGAGTAGCTCAGGAAATTATTTGATATCTACAAGTGGAATTTTAAAAAAACTTTACATTGTAATTCAATGTTTTATGTGAATTAGTAAAATGTCAGCAGGCCACCTTGGGCCAAATTTTGGCCGCAGGATCTAAGTTGGCTATCCCTTATATGCTGTCAAATGTAAAACAACAGACTGTTTTCGGCTCCCTGTTTTCTAAGTGAAACCATACAAATCCTCTGGAGAGGCTGGAGACAAAACAGTTCTTGCATTCCTCGTGGTGTGGTGGTGATGCTGGTCGAACTACACCCCACGTAGAAGATTATTCATCTGCTGTAGCTTTGAGGCTCAGGGCTTGACGAATTATTCCCAGTGCGGTCTGGGCCATGTAGTGTTTTGTTTTTCATGAAGTGACAATGAATGTTTTCAGATCGAGTAATAAAGCTATGTGGAATCATGTATTGTTGCATAGAAACAATACACCATAACAGAGTCTCTTGTTCTGTCAGTGCATCCCTAACAGGCTGTTTCAGGGTTTGGTATGAACAGTTTCACTGTCACAGGAAAAGCAAGCAGGACTCAGGGGAGGAGAGAGGGAGGAAAATTCTGTGCTTTACATTAGTGATACTTGGTGCTCCAACAAGTCAAAGTTGATGGACGGTGTTTTCAAGACATCCAACTGTCAATATGGAGATGTTGACCTTATTGTTATCAGTATTTCATTGCTTCTGATCCCATTTTTTCGAACACAAATGAATAAAATGCACAGAATTTTTGCCTGTGTATTAGGTGTGTGTGTCTGTGTTTTATAGTATATAGTATATATATAGTATATAGTATATATATAGTATTTAAATATTACTCTTTGATTTTTGTATCCTATTCTATTCTGTGTACATGTTGCACATGTGAAGGACTACAAACTTCCATGTTGCGTTACATTCCATTCCCAAAAGAAAGAATAAATTAATTTGTAATTCTACTTTGAAGACTAAATGAATTACAAACTCTTTTCTGTCCTAAAACCATGAGACACATTTTTTTAATATTCATGGATACATAAACACTAGATATTCATGACTATCATCCAGTGACCTAGATTGTAAAAACAGTCTAACTTGTATAACCTCTAAGAAATAAAAACAAGTCCAGTAATGTGACAGATCCTCTGTTGGTACAAACGGTCTGTCAGCACCATCAATCAAGCGGTGCCACTCCACCCCGAGGCGAACCACACTGGCACCAAACCAAGGAGAGCACAGAGTGCAAAGCTCGCTTTAAAACACACACCCTGGAAAACAGACCATGGCCTGCTGTTATAGATCACATGCACATCAAATACTTTGAAGGAATAAAACAGGAATCTAGAATTATGACAAATAAACATATAAATAACAACTTTTTGGAGCAGTTTAGTGCACAAGGACCTGAATTGTGACATGCAATGCTTATTATAAACGCATCATGTCATTACAAAGAGGAAATTATCTCTATTTTGGATGAAAATAAAAGAGCTGCATGTTGTAACCTTGCTATTGTGTGACTTTAGTGTCCAACAAATGCATTACATGCTGTCTACATAACAGACATGGAATCAATATAGAACATTTGACTAAAACTATTCTTTATTTTGATTTATGTAGTTTATGCAGCAGTTTCCTCTTGTTCTTGTTGTGCTTGAATGATACAATTTGGTATCATGAAAGCACAACAATTTTTGGTGTTTTCACTTAAAGCTCTGTCTGTCAGAGTAATATAACCACCAGCGTAGTGCAAAGTAGAGAGAGTGCCATAGAAAGCTTACAGGAATCTCAGAGAAGAGTGTTGATATAATGAAATAAACAATTAGTTTCCTGCTTGCATCTACAGTTATTATTCTATGTCTGTAAATTTCATCATATCACAACATATATATTTATTACAGAGGTCATAGTGAATAATGGTGTTGAACTGAACCGCATTATATTGACAGGTATTTCAAATTTTTATTTACCCTGTTAACCTAATTTAGAGGTCAGAATATTAGAAACGCCTTTAAATATAATGCAGTTCACAGCAACAGCACTAACAATGACTTTAATGCTAAAACATCACTGAAACAATACCTCTATGACTGTGTTTGAAAAAGAACATTGTCAGCTTCATAAAAGCTGATAATATGGCTTTACAGCTGTATCAGATTGAACAGGTTTAATTACTAATATGACCCCTGAATCTCAGACAAACACACAGCTCTGCAAAAGGAAACTTTACAAAACATTGTTATTTCATATTCTTGTCATGTACAACATCAACCAGATCCCAACCTGTTTCCACATTTCTTAGAAATCATTGTTTTCTATAAATCCTGATTTTTTAAATAAGCAAGCTGTGTAAAATATAAAAAAACAGAATGTAGAAATTTTCTAATTTCCACATATACTCAATAAAAATAGAACAAATGTCAATATATTTAATGTTAATGTTTAATTTTTAACCTTTAACTTTATTAATTTTTTTGTATATATACGCTTATTTTGAGATGGATGCAAGTAACATTTTCAAACAAGTTGGAACAGAAGAAAAAAATGGGAAAGTTGTGAAATACTCAAAAAACACCTTCAAAACATATACAGGTAAACAGATTAATTAGTAACAGATGATAGTATCATGATTGGGTAAGAAAGGGGTATCGTTGAAAGGCTAAGTTATTCAAAAGCAAGGATGGAATAAAATTTGTAAAACACAAGATTGTACAAAGGACATTTCTACATGGACTACTGAAAACAAGAGTCAAATTCATTTTATGGGCCAAAAAAGTTGATTATGATACTAAATACTGATAGAAAGTGCATGTCTGTTTAAAATATATTGATTGTCCACAGTGGCCTGTCTTCTAAAAGTAAATTCTCAGTTTCTTAAACAAACAACAGTGCGATTGTTCCTGTCTCAGTTGCCGGTCGTTTATATCACATATTTGATATTCCAGCCACATGTCTCCATGCTACACCAGTTTCAATTCTCTCTCTCAGGTCCCATTTGCAGTGTCCCACAAGGTGCCTCCAGCAGGGCAGTTTCTCTCCGTGGGGTCACTCTCTCTTGGACTGGCCTTTCATGAAAACAACTGTCAATATGTTAATATGAAACACTCAGAGCCATTGTGGACTCAGTTACCCCTCTTGCCCCTTTGCAATTCTGCACAGTGCCCAGCAACAATGCCCACACTTAGAAGATGGTAACAAGATGCTTTTTTAAGAATATTTGTAAAAGACTAATTCAGTCTAATTTATATAATTTTTTCTTACAACAAAAAAGTAGAACTAGAAGCTCAGTATATGTGGAGTGAGAAGGTCACTGGTGCCTGCATTTACAGCTAAATATATCACACTGAAACCTTATATATGTGCTTAAACTCCTGCTGGGTAATGGCTCTACAGACTTCAGATTCCTCTGATGAGGAGAATACAATTCAGTTTCCTTTGTTCGTAACTTGAGCTACAGACAGCACTTGCATATCTAAGACACAGTGTAGGATATATGTCTCATGTAAGCCACTGCGTCCATGTTGTAGTATTTGCGCTGGTCTTAGGATATTTGACTTTTTCCTTTAACTTGGAGGTCTTTGTAGAAATTGTTGATATGTTTCCAAGGACTCCTGGAGTAAGACAGACATAGCTGCAAGGTTTTTCTAAAGCTGTTTCCATTGGCCTGTGTTTACCTGACACTTGGATTGACAGCAGAGTGATTGGAAATATCCACCATTCACTGCTGTGAGCTCCTGAGTGCACGGAAAGTGCTTTTGTAGTCTGGCTGTAATGGGCCAAGTTTGAATTGAAGGTTGAGAGAAATAGCCTCACTGCGGTCGCGCACTGTGAGGAACTGACACACCACAAATAATACTCAGAAGTGGGCTTCTGATAGCATCACAGGCACAGAGCAGGTACAATAGCATGCAGGCTCTCATTTCAATGCACTTTCACAATGTTGTACTGTGCACAATCAGATAGAGGGGAAGAAATCCAGTCAAAAACAAACTCGGGGTGTGTCTTGATTGTGTTTTTTCTAAAAGTTATTAAGGTAAATGGCAGCTTAAAACTTAACAGTTGATCATTTTCTTATTCAAAAGTAATAAAGTCCCTGTGTTAGTTTGCAGAAACGGATGCAAGCAAACTTGTTATGAAAAAAATGGACATGGTAGAAATAAGATTTATCAGAGAGTCAAAAGCTCATAGTAAGCTCCAGTAACAGATGAAATATATATTTTTAAACTTAAGAATAAGAATTCACTAACATGATCTCAACCACCGCTAAATATTTCTGTGTTTTCTATTAGTTACATTTATTCAGTCACAGCAGGCTCAGTTTTAAAGCCTTTTGTCAGCAGACATACTGTAAAATGATCACATTAAGCACTACGCAAGGAGGTACAGGACAGATTTAAAGTTTAAGAGAAAGAGAACACTGGTATTGAATGCCAAAGTATCTGAATGGGGAGCTAAAAAGTTATATTGACGCACTAATTGGAAATTGTTTATCTGTTTGGTATTTACCTGGGTTTTGTTTTGTCTCGTTTAATCAACTGATATGAACATCTGCAAAAAATGAGTTGTGCATGTTAGGATCACTTGAAGCTGTGTATAAAAGTGTTGTTTTTTTGTACTAAATAACACGATCCATTTAAAGGTGTATTTAAAAGACATATAAATTGTATAAATTTATATCGCTATATATGTGCCTACATGGTACATATGAAGAAATGGGCCTTAGGTTTACTGACGATTCACAGGCTAGTTGACCTGTGGGATCATCAGAGATGTATTTCCTGGTCCTTCTGTGACAGCTAGCAGGTCATTTTGCTGGCTGGTAACTGAAACTCAAAATAAGTTTTTCTTAATGCGGCGAGACTTTTGTTAGAATGAGTTTAAGGCAGAGGATGAAATTCGTGTATCTGTAATGGCACTTTTGTGTCTATATTTTATATCAATATGGCCTCTATCTTCTTTTTTGTTCAAAGTCTCACTAGTAAAAACAATGTAAGTGAGAAAAACAGTGTCACTACCCTCACTACCGCAACAAGAATAGCCTACTGTAAAACTGACAATGCATAATAAACAGGAAAAGAATCCTATAAAGTTTGATTGACATGCCGACAAACAAATAATGATACGATGTGCAAAGCGAAAAACCAATCACCTTTATGAAGAAAGGCGGGATTTCCTGTGTGTGACGCAAATACTCCCAGTCAACACTGGAGGCCCCACCCTTTGTGTTACCTACCGCCCGTCAATCAAAATATAAAAAAATTCTGACAGTTATCATCTATTCCTACGCGTGTACAATCAATTTAATGTGCTGATCATGTCCGGTGGCTTGTGACCATCAGGACATTCCGTATCACGACAAGTCACGCAATGACTGGTATGTAATATCTATCTTTTTCACACACGTAAGCTAACAAGCTACCTAAGGCATCCTCTGGCTAAATTAGCTCGCTAGCAGGCTAGCTTGGATGTATGATGGTGATATTGCTAATCATCGCAGGCTAAGTTAGCAGTAGCAGCTAACGCAGCGCTAGCTTAGCTTACTAGGTTAGCTTGTTTAGGGGCCATAATTAGGCAGCTCTCCTTTAACCAATTATCGATAGCCACATCGTTGCGTTCTTTGTTGAGTTTGGTGCAGCTGGTAGCAGTGGTCGTGATTTTACTTTGAGCTAGTCTACTGACGTTACCATAACGTTACAGATGTTAACGACAGTCCTTTATTTGCATATCAGGTTTGTTTAGCTAACGTTAGCTTCGGCTGTTCCCACTCTAAACAATATGTTTTTACTACACAGCCCCAGAACAGCCGATGAAACCAGAGGATATGGCTGCATTGGATGTGGACAGCAGTCAAAGCGGCTTCCTGCAGCAGGAGGATGGCAGGGGCAATCAGGTAAGAGTTCCCTATCGAGACTATGACTTTCATTATACTTCGTTGCTGCGTTTCCAGTACTTGAGTGGTCCTTACTGAAGTTCACATATTTGAAACTGAAGGGGGGCATTATACCCTGATTTGAACCTCTCAGGCAACACTGTATACCTCAGGCTGCTTACAAATCTAGCTTCCCTACCTAGGAATGAAGTGACCGATCTTAAAGTCCAGCCTGACCTAAAGACTACTTGGGTGTTATCCCAGGTGCTACCTGGGGGGCTCAACACATGACGGAAAGTCCTTTAACCTCCAAACTTAAGACTTTGCTCTTTGGCAATGAGACAGACCTTTTATGGCCCAAAGTAATGGCCACCCACTGTCTTCCTTTTAAACTCGCCGTTGTGGGTAGAATGCTCAACAATCACCCCTTGACCTGCTAGCAACCACCTGCACTAAGGTTGGGTCACCGTCATCAGAGGTGGACAGAGGTGCTGCCGCTGATTTGGTAAGTCAGCACCTCTGCTAGATCCGACACAGCAACAGCAGAAGTGAAGCCTTCAATCACAGCTGAGCAGAACTAGTTGTGGGTGTATAGCTACGTTGCAGTTGCTTTCATGCAGTTATAATTAGGGCATTTTGGCATTTAAACAGATGAATATCTCATTGCTACAACAGAGAGGTTTTGCCGGTTTAACTACAGAAATAGACTGAATGAGGGCACCTGTTCCCTTCTTTTCATATGTCAGGTTCTTAATAGACTACTTTTATTGGGGCTAAAGGCAGTGACCCTTATATACATATTGAGTATAAATGCATTTATCACTGGAAGTATTGTGTAACTAAATCCTCTATAGCTAATGTACTTAAGGCAGTTGACGACTCACTCTAATGCATTCAGTTTCTATCATGTGCTCTGATAAAATCACCACATCAAAACCACAAGTGCATCCGAGAAGATGATGCTCGCTAGCAACTCAAGATAAGTTAATGTGGGTCAAAATATAGTCTAAATGTTTCTGTTGTTGCATTTGCTTTTGCATTTTTGCTTTTCAATAGGCTGGTTTATTAGCAATCACTTGGGTCAGTGCATTCAAACTGAATGTGTAGTTTTTTCTATAAATATTGCTTGTTTTTTTGATTTTTCCATCAAAATCTAATGAAACCTAAACACTGACCAAAAACTTCTGACAATCTGACAAGACATGAAGCAAAAACCACCGCTGTAAAGCGTTCATTTTAAAGCAGCTGTGAGAAGTTAAGTTTGTATGTATAGTAATTTACACTTCATAACAGCTGTGCTAGCAATTCAAAGTAGAGCATTTAGGAGAACTGGGAGATATCTGCCTTTTCACACATCACCGCTTTGATTCAGCTCAGATTCATTTCAGTTGTTTAAAAAAAATCTCAAAGTTTGATTTTGATCAATTAAGTACTTCCAAGGTTAAGAAAGAGAAGAAATATTAAACATTCAAGTGCAGTTATGTGTAGCAGGAGCTGCTGCCATAACATTTTCTTCACCAGTCAGTGTAGCGATGAAAATGCAGGTTGATGGTTCACTGACGTTGTCTAATGTTTGAGTTACCTGTCAGTCTTAAGTTATGACTTCAAGGTTACAACTGTTATGATTTTTCTTTATTTTTAAATATAGACAGTCTTACAGACCAGAACTGACAGAACTAGTGTGTAAGCAACAATGTCTTTTTTATTTAGCTTACTTTAGACTCAAGGAGCCATACTACATGTGTTTACATTACCACAGATTACCAGTAACCAAGAGCAAGAACATTTTTTAGTAAGAAATTTCTTGTTTGCTCTGCTTTTACTGATGGCTCAAAGAATTAAGCTAATTTTGCTCCCTCCATCACCATGTTTCTGAAGATGATTCTGTGAGCTGTTACCACCATGTTTTTCTTCAAAATACTGGGTGATGTACAAACTCTAGAAAATAATATCTCTTTGAGTTTTAAGGAGCAGTTTATTATCGGATTTCTGACCAAATGCCATGTATTATTCAAATTTAATCATGATCAAAAGATTTCTAATCAATTTTTTAATGTCAATGATTTCCTTTTTCAGACTCCAGATCCATCAACGCAGCTTACTGGGACAGATAAATGGGAAGTCTTAACCCCCACATCAGCAAAGGATGAATCCGGAATGATACAGATCCAAAGTCAAGGAATATTAACATCAAATGGACAGTATGTTCTTCCTCTCCAGAACTTACAGAGTCAGCCAATCTTTGTGACGTCAGGAACAGACGCCTCTTCTGCCAATTCAGTGCCTAACATTCAGTACCAAGTAATTCCTCAGATTCAGACAGCAGATGGACAGCTGAGCTTCTCCACGTCTGGCGTGGAGGGAGCGACTATGACTCAGGATGCCACAGGGCAGATTCAAATCTTGCCTGATGGTAGCCAGAGTCTCAGTGTAACATCAACTGCAAACATCCTTAATAACAACCAGAACCTCATATCACAGACTGGTAATGTCCAGCAGATCCAGGGGGTTTCTATTGGCAGCTCCACCTTCAACAACCAGGGTCAGGTTGTTACTAATGTGCCTGTGGGTTTGCCTGGGAACATTACTTTTGTTCCTATTAACAGTGTGGACTTGGACTCCCTTGGCCTGTCTGGTGCTCAGACTATAGCAACAGGGGTCACTGCTGATGGCCAGCTAATAATGGCGAGTCAACCTGTGGATGGTTCAGAGAGTCTGGCAAAGACGGATAATAACCTTTCACAGACACTACCAGTAAATGACTCAAATGCAAATCCAGAGATATATGTGCCAACGTCTTCCTCTCAGCTACACATTCCAGCAAATGAATCAGGTCTGCTGACGCAAGACACTTCTTTGTCATCAGTGGCTACAGAGCAAGCCGACTCGAGTTCTGGCCTCCAGGAAGGCTTCATCCAGCAGAATCAGGAGCATGGTGTCCAGGTGTCCTCAGCTCAGCCCATTATCCAGCTGCAGCAGGTGCCGATTCAAACCACAAATGGTCAGGTGGTCCAGTCAGTGGCGACCGGCGGGCAGGGCCTGCAGAACGTGCAGCTGATCAACCCGGGAACCTTCATCATCCAAGCCCAGACAGTCACGCCGTCAGGTCAGATACAGTGGCAGACCTTTCAGGTGCAAGGGGTGCAGAACCTGCAGAACCTTCAGCTGCCCACAACACCACCCCAGCAAATAACCCTGGCTCCAGTTCAGACCCTGTCACTGGGTTCCAATCCAGTGAGCATTAGCGCGGGGCAAATCCCCAACCTGCAGACGGTGACGGTCAACTCAGTGGGCCAAAATGAAGGAGACACAGATAATACTGGAGGTACAGTAGCTCTTTTCATTATTGCAATATTTACAGCTATGTCAGCCCACACAGGCAATTTCACTTGGTTGTCAGACCTCCTCTCAGGACTGGGTGTACTGGCAACATTTGATTGACAGCTCTACGACCCATCTCTTAGGTTGATGGCACATGTTAGACTGTGACAAATTCAACCCGTGTTAATCTTATGTGTAGTTTTTGATGATATATTGTAATTCCATCACAGCACCCCCTACCCATAACCTGAACAGAGGTCTGATTAGCAAAATCAACCACAACAGCTGCACAGGTTCAAAGTCAAAATCACTTGGCTAAATTAATTACCGCACCATAACAATGTACTACTATACTTCTTTTTTGGTTTTTTTGCACTGTTATTGAACCAAATTGACTCAATAACTGTGTTTATTGCACTAAAGGTGAATCAGAGTTTGTTTGTGGTGTTGTCAGACAGCCCACAAGAGAACCTGCCTAAAACTGCCTTTAGTGTTGTGGGGATGTAACTTCCTTTTTCTCAGAAGACATCTTGATTTGTCTGTATGAAGAGCAAAGTTATGAATCATAAAATTAAAAATGACTAAATTTCAGTAAATGCTTCAGTTGCAGGGTACCCTGGTAGCGTGTATGCTGGCTTACCTTCACACTCAGCTTACTAGGACATATAAAACCTGTGCTATTTCCACAGTGACAAGTCAAAATGCTGACTGTGGAAACAGTCTGTATTTTTCCTGTCCACCATTTAGAAAACAGAAAGTTTGTGAATTTTCTGTTATATATAGTGGATGGATATGGATATTACTGAAAGACCTGGTACTTTTTAATAGGGCCCAACCAATATGGGATTTTTAAGCCAATTGTCGATTTTAAACCAAATGTCGATTTTAAACCAGACAAAAATCACAGATTACCGATATTTGCAACCAATATAGTGAATTTTTATGCTGGACTTTAAATAGACCCTTTCTCTGTTCATTGTGTGCCAATTTTGTACTGATATGACAATGTAAAGGTATTCAATGGGCAAATTTTGTAAACAAATTACATACTTAATTAGAAAATGTTCAATGCCATTATACAGGACCATTTAAATAAATAAATTAAAATATCAAATAAAGTAAACATCAGTGCTCATGCTACGTTACACCATTTTTTAAATAACCAAATGCATTGTTTTCTGCATTTAATTTGCTATAAATTATTTTTTTTTATATTGGGGCATATCAGAAAATATATATGGCAACATGATGTATCTGTGATAGGTCCATGACAGGCCGATAATGGCTAATAAATCAGTCATATTATAAATCGGTCGGGCACTACTTTTTGGTTCATATTCCATGCGAACATTGGAAATTTATATTCATTTTGCATTTCTACAGAATATGTTGTGTTTCCTTATAGCCATTTTGTGTATAAGGTTGATGTAATTATAGCCATCAAAACATTTTGAAGAAGTTTTTGAACTCAGTTCTTTCACAGTCCTTTCATTAATTTTCTGTGTTTTATGTGTGCCAAAAGTCCACAGGGTACATTTAATTAATAATTAAAATTGTCATTGATACATGTTCTACTAATCAAATAATTATTTTACTGAAGTGCTTAGTGTGGAGTTAACCTGTGAAATTTGCTGCCAATCTGTCAGTCACACGCAGTAATAAAGCAACCCTCACTGTGCAGGGTTTTTTTTTGGGAAGTCTAGCAGAGCTTTGTGTTAATATTAACGTACACATTCATTTCAGACATTCGGATAAAGGAAGAGCCGGACTCTGGAGACTGGCAGCTGAGCACCGACTCCACCCTGAACACAAGCGATCTGTCCAACCTCCGTGTCAGGCTGGTGGATGAGGAGGATCAGCTGGGTCAGGAGAGCAAGAGGCTGCGCCGAGTGGCATGTACTTGCCCCAACTGTAAGGAGTCAGGTGGGAGGTGAGTAAACCTGACTGATGCTTTTCTTTTTGAATCTTTACACTCTGTAAAGCACTGAGAGGAGTAAAGATATCAGGACCTTAACTGTCCATACCTGTGTTTCACAGAGGATCCAGCACAGGGAAGAAAAAGCAGCACATCTGCCACATCGCAGGCTGTGGGAAAGTATATGGAAAGACATCGCACCTGCGAGCACACCTGCGCTGGCATTCAGGGGAGCGACCTTTTGTTTGCAGCTGGATGTTCTGTGGGAAGAGGTTCACACGCAGCGACGAGCTGCAGAGACACAGGAGAACACACACAGGTGCCCTTATTTCTGCTCCCACAGTGTTTGCACATCAAGAAAACATCAGTAAAATCAGTAAAATGTGTTAATTTGTGCCCTGCAACGAGTGAGTCATGTAAGAAATGACAGCGTTGCAGCCTCTCCGGATTTACACGTAAAATGCCAGGTTAGAAACTGAAGGCCTTTGTGTTAAACAGATCCAGATTTCACAAACTTGGTTGTATTCTTCCGGATCAAAATGGTTAACTGTTTTATCTTTCTCCCATGATTCTGCTTTGAATTTGAACACTCTCGTGTCAAATAATCTGTTTTTAGGTTTTGTGTAATATGCCATCATGGGGTTAAATATACAGCTAATGGAATTAGAAAGGAAGCAGATATGCATAAAGTAGTAGCTTATGAAGAAGCCTGTCAGTGAAGCAGCACCACATAATGAAATACAGTATCTGATGACATTTCCTGCCAGGATAAGACCTCTGAGAGAGATATGACTGCAGGGTCGTTCAGTTGTTGGATTTATAAACCCTATCATTGGCTGAGTGAAGCCTCTGACAGTACAGGCTAAAAGTAGCATTTCATTACCCTGTCAGCTCTAAACTCAGACATTAACGGTTAGTGTTCAACAGTTAACTTTGCAAATGAATATTCAATAATTTTATGTTTCTTATCAGTGACCATTGTAATCAGTCATACAGTATCAATTTGTCATAGTTTTTGTCACTTTTGTCTGTGACACACTGGCATATTAGGAGTTAATTCAGTGATTTAACGTTGGCCAGAGATCTTTCAGCAACAGCACACGTAAAAAAAAATCATTATTTAATAAGATTTTTGATTTCATTTTAAGTTTTGCGTTTATTTATATCGCATCCTCATTTTGTAATTTTTTTATTTACAAAACAAGCAAGTTAAATTTGTGTACAGCATTCTTGAACTCATCTCCTCACCCATGAAACATATCTTCCAGATATGTGACATATTTGACCCCTCTCAGAATGTATTCAGCCTCAAAGTCTTTATCTTTCGAACTGTATTTTCTCTCTGGCAGGAGAGAAGAAGTTTGTCTGCCCAGAATGTTCCAAGCGCTTCATGCGGAGCGACCACCTGGCGAAGCACATTAAAACTCATCAGAACAAAAAAGGCGTGAACTCTGGCAGCGCTGTGGTGGCCTCGATGGAATCCGCGGGGTCCTCAGACAGTATCATCACGGCAGGCGGGACCACCCTCATCCTCACCAACATCCAGCAGGGATCCAGCAACGCCCAGGACATCCTGGCCAACGCAGAGATCCCTCTCCAGCTCGTCACCACGGTAGCGGCCAGCGAAGTCATGGAGTGATTTACACTCCACTTATGAACTTCTACAACCTCTCTCATACTGTATACTCCTACCTGCATTTTTATTCAAGTTTTGAAGAAAAGCTAAAATTATAAATATATATATAAATATATATATATTTTAACACAGAAATAGTCCATGTCCTCAGTTTTTACTGAGGAAAAACTGGTAGTGGAGACTAAAAGAAGTAAGGATGGAGAAAGACATTGCAGTAAACACACAAGGAAATGCCTTATTTTGTACAATACTGTGTCATTGGAAAGGTTGAATGCCATTTCGCTTTGAATCTACTAATTTTTTTATGTTTTTCACAAAAAATATAATTAAGTTGAGCAATTTTTTCCTCGCCTTTTTTTTCAATGGTTTGTTGTTATGATGTCTTTAGTAAAGAAGGTTTGTTCCACATTTCTTTGAGCAAAGACTAAATCTCACAACAGAGCTAATGCAGCTGAAGTAATGTTATTGCTTACGTCCATGCAATTTATTCATGTCATGTGTTTTTGTTTTTAAAATATTATAAATTCTTTATTTTCCTTGTCCTTTGCAGTCAGTCTGCTTGCAAATTAGGCAGCCTTCCTTTCTCTGTTTCCTTTTTTTGTTTTAGTTGTTGTTTTAACTTTGCTCACACCGACAACATTTTGCAGGTGAAAATCAAAACAATCAAAATTTTGTATTGTAAATCCTCTTGAACATAAACTGTTGAAATGATACACGTTATTTGCTTATTAAGTATTTTGACTGAACAGCTATTTATAATGGGCTTTACATAGAAAATGCATTTGTGATATTAGAAGTCAAAA
>JAPZDY010000005.1:11104162-11114705 GCA_029783645.1 Ctenochaetus hawaiiensis
AACTGTTTCAGTTATTTTTCAAGCAAAATTGTTGATTATTTGCAGGTTCCAGTTTCTTAAAAGAGAGGATTTGCTGTTTTCATTTGTGATATTAGGTGAAGAGTCTTTGGGTTTTGGAGTGTAGTTAAAATAATTGTTAGTTGCAGCTGTAGTTTTAATGCACTAAGGTAGTACAATCTCTGCTTCCTGATAGCAATGTGATATTTCATCCAAAAGTGACTTGAAATAAGAGAAGTTTGAATTTTTCCTTGTACTTGAAACCTTTTGTTTTGTGTCTTTTCAAAGACTTGATATCCAGCCAGGAGGTTCATTCTCCCCCTTTGGCTCACACTCTGGGTTAGTAGTCCAGTAGATGTCACTACAGCCAAGGGAGCAGGACAAGAGGTATGTTTGACCCCTTGACCTTCTCCATGTAGCGCCGCTAAGATGAAGGCAGAAGTCACAGAGGCCAACAGGAGGTGTGGACCCTCAATTAACCACAAGTTAATGTCACACGGAAATGTCAGGAACATATTCTGCTGCTGGAGAACAAAGTACTGTCTCATGACTTTGAACAAACCCTGCAGAGACATGAGAGGTAACAGCTTCTGGCTTTATGACCTGGATTCATGTATATTTTAGTGAATTACTAGGAGAGCGTTTTAAAGAAGCTGTTTATGTCTTGCTTCTGACTGCAAAGTGTGCACACAGTTCCCCGTTACTATCATTTGAGTGAAATAATGATAATTTCTTAATATTTTAGAATATTAACCTTGCTTTAGCAACACACATGCCGCATCACCCTTGATATCTTGTACTAAATTGGACATTTTACTAATTAGGTACTGTTGCTATTTTTTCTTTAGTATTAGGCTCAGGGCAACAACATAAGAGAGTTTAAAATGTATTATAGCCTGCCTGGTTTTAGTGCTTGTGAGCATAATTAAAATGGCAGTCTATGAAAAGCTTTATCTGGTAAATCAGAGTGAAAAGCACATGTTCCATCGAGTCTTAGTCAATTTGCTGAGAACGAGTGAGAAAATGTGGTCTGTAACGTTAAAAAGGACTCGTCCGTTTTGTCGTTCCTTTCATTTGCATAATTTAATGAATCCAATTCATTGTAATGCAATACCAAGTGCACCAGGAACATAGAATGACAGTTTGAGTTAATGAAATGTGTTAACGGTATCATCATTTACTTGTATGTTAATTAGTCCAATTAATTTCCCCTGCTCGGTAATCTGAATATTGTAATAATCTTTGCTCCCCTGCAGGAATGAAATCTATGATACACAGACCTCTGGGACAATCTGAGTAGAAGAGTGGTTTTTCCAGTTGGAACGTCTGGCAGCTAATCTGAAATGTTTTAGGGTGTCTAAAATTCAAGAATATTTCTGCCGTTTCAGGGGGTTTATAGCCTACTTAGTTGTATGGTCTGCATTCAGTTTTTATGATGCAAATCATGCCCATAGCTAGAAATGTATTGATAAACAGAGGGTGACTGTCCGGTGCCACGGCCGGGATAACTTTGTCTTCTCTGACAAAGTGCCATTACCTCATAAAAAGAAGAGACACGGTTCTTCTGGCCGCTGCAGATAAAAGCTGCCATCAGTGGGGGCGACCCTCCCCTGCGGCTCGGCAGGTTAAAGGAAGGCAGAGAGATGGCGTGGTCGCTGAGCGTGACACTGTACGCACACTTGTCATTTTAACTGACCACATGGACTGGAGGCCAACTTTGACAACAAACTGCTCTGTCAGCGTCGGCTTTAGAGAATTCAACAGTTTTCAGGCCAATCAGTGAATCTAGAGAGGTGGCTGCAGTTATTAAAGGTGCTCTATTCAACTATTTTTAGTAACAAATTTGCTTATGTTGTTTAGATGGGCTATGTGTTATTTTTACTCTTTTGTGCTCCAATAAACATTACAAATTTGGATTGGAAGTGCATCTAAAAGTCACATTAGCTCTTGCAAACTATTATTTCTTGTATCAAAAGCTCTATCTCATGCCTGTAGAGCCCCTTTAAATTATGGGCTGCAAAAAAAGAGTAATTATCACTGCAATTAGTGAACCAAAAGTTTCAGTTCTTTCTCTCACACACAGCTATCCTTAATGCCTGCTCCATGCTTTTTGAGTAAATGAATCACTACTTTTATAAACTTTGATGAAGGCAGGTGGTCAGGATTAAAGTTGTGAATAATATACAGGATTATGAACCTAGAATTCAGTGTTTGAGTTCAGTCTGAGGTTGAATTTAGGCAACTAATCCACTTTCATTCGGGTTAGGAAAACATCTTTTTAGTTTGTGAAATAATTGCAAATTTTAAAGGTGTATGGCTCCTCAATCAATGTTGACCGATACTGTAAAACTGTTCCCACTCCAGGATTCAACTCGAGCCCCCTGAGGGAAAACCTGGAATTCTTATAGCTAAACACTGCATTTTATATTGCGACAACATCTATTAAAATTGGGCCAAATGTTTTCAAGTGTGTTTGACCACATTTTTTTGAACAAAATCATGAGAAATTTGCACTTTTAGTGTTGCCATAATGTTACATATAGCATGTTTAATGTAAAAATTCACTTGAGTTAAGGTTAGAACAGTTTTTGATTTGGGTAAAATGTTGATTTGAAAAAAAAAAAGCAGTTCTTGAAAAAGTTAAAAAAAAATCTAATCAACCTAATTTGTGTATGCAAATGCAATTTTTACATTTGAAGTGGAACTGAGTGTTCTGAATAAAGGACAGAATGAGCCCATGTGCACAAATCCTACAGACAACTCCTCTCAACTATCTCACAGACTGCCATGATGCTGGGTTGCACTGATGTAGTTTGAACATAATGTGCAGCAAATTATTGTAAGAGAACACAATTAAACTTGAATTTTACTTTGGAAAAGCTTTTCTTTAATAAGTGCCGTGTTTTTGTGACAGACGGGTATCTTTTTAGCCTATGGTTACACCGCAAGTTGTTTGTGTGGCTTTATCTTAGGAAATGGCTCTTGGTTCTTGTAGCTCAATTTGAATAGCTGTGTAATTGTACATGGTGCTCAACTTCTCTTCCAATTCATGTGCAAAATGCATAAATACAATAACTACACAGAGGGAGAGAAACACTGTAATCATGCAATAACATTCCCAACTGTATGTGTGGTAGGATTCAAAATGCTATTGGGATTATGGGTCTTAACCGCTCCGAGGTAATGTGAACTGTTGGCAGAAATAGCTTATTTCATTATACCGTCCCAAATATACAAAATGCTTCTGCAGAGGGCTGCGTCTTCACTATTCCTGCCCAATTTGAACTGTTTTCCCCGAGTTGTTGAAGGATAGGCCTGCAATTTTGCAAAGGGACTATTATTTTCCTTTCTCAAGAAATCAACAACTTGAAAGTACAGTGCAATGAATTGTTGGGGTGCTGCAGCTGCATACATTTGCAATATGTCTCCTCCGGCTGTGAGACATCTGAGAATTTAGAGCATAAAGCCTTTATTTAATTTTCTCTTGGATATGAACTCTTCATAAGTGAAAAGCAGTCATCATGGTGCTTAATGTGTTGTTTACAGCGGGGCACTAATGGTGTTTTTTTTTTTTTTTTTTTTTCATTTCCCACAAACCATTAGGACATTTGAAACGACATGGAAAAGTGTCCTGTGTTTCTACATTCCTGACACACTCTTGCCCTTGATCAACTGCAGAAGGCAGACAATAGCGCAGATCGTTTTCCCCGGGCAGGGAAACACAGCATGGATCAACTCAATAACCTGATATTCCCTGTCTACTGAATGTGGCCAATTTAGCAGAAGGTCAGCGCCTTTTTTTTTTTATCCCAGAGACAATTTGGTGACCTCCCTCTGGAGCCCCAGCAGGACCAGCGGAGACAAACAGAATCGTCGAGCTAGAAAGTGCTTGTGTTGACATTGCATTTAGGTGTGGACTTCTCAAGGTGAACAGATACCTGGTGTGGGACCGAGTGGGGGGGGGGAGCTATTATGCAAACATGATAGCACCAGCCAGAAGGTGCATTGCTTGTGGATTTAGTTTTTCATGTATTTTTTGGCAATTATTTTGTGGTGTCAGGATGCACGTTTAAATTTAAAGATGTGCACTGGGTAGAAAAGTATGGCGTATGTGTGTCGGTTTGTTGGGAGAGGCTGCAAATCATCTTCCATCATCCTTTTATATGCAGAGGTGCCATTCACCACTTCAAATTAAACCCTCTTGTTTCAGGGAAATTATGGCCTGACTCTGCGATCTCTTTCAGGAGGGTGGGATTCGGATTTGATCACTCTTTGCTATCTTTATTGTAAAATTTCTCTCTCCTGCCGTTTTGCATTTTCTGTACGTGTTTTTTTTTTCCTGATCAAGCTGTGAAAATTGAATCGGCAACAATGAGGCACCTCCATCAAATTTTCCACATTATGTTGTTTTTGTGCTCATGCACAGTGTGTGTCTGTTGTTGGTAAAGAGACAATTGCATAACATGATGTTGAGATCTATGAGAGGATTAGGAGGAATCATTTGTAGCCATTCCTCACAGCAGTCATATAGTTTCCCCCACTGTACCAAATAACTCTGCTACTGTTGCACACCCCAAGGTCAAATGTGACAGCAGCTTCAACTTCCTCGGACTCGAGAAAAAAACTGCGAGTGTGCTCTCAATATTGTCTTTTGGTGACAAGGGCTGGCCTTCTGTGTTATTCAGCCCATTGCAAAACAATTTCAAACGTTTTGTATCTGAAAATGTACATTAAATGGTGTCAACAACATTCCCGAGGTCAGAGTGGAGTCCCCATCGAGACTGAATCTGGCTGCCGCGCTCGAAGACTCGACACCCCCCTGAGTGGCGGCTCTGTGATGGCTCTCAGTTTCTCTCGTCATGTCCCTGGCAGCTTTGACACAGGTAATATGCATGCAGGCTGACAGTGGCTGGGATGTGCGGCAGAGACAATGATGTACATATCATTTTCCTCCCTGACTGATTGAAGACTGTAATCTGTGCTGGACTTTCTCTCTGATTACACACGTCTCAGGGAGCAAAACAAGGACTCTGAGCTGCCACTGGGCACTGGACTCATCCAGGGCTTTCAGCCTTCAAGAGGACTGAAGTCCGCCTTTAAGGTGAGCTCAATTTTCGTCCCATTTACACTATTGTTACAAGTGTCGGATAGAATGCATCTGGTAGATAGTGGTCAAACAGTGGCTGTCTGAAGATGACACAGGAACAGAGATGTATTTGGCACCCAAGGTCAGCCTATTCCCATCTCTGGCACTGTCACAAATGTTTAGAGCTGCCGTAAAGGCACTCACAAAGAGAGACACAATATCATGAATTTTACATTCAGCAGCATTGTGCTCGGTGCTTGCAAAAATCCAAGTGTCTCCTGCAGCTCAACAGGCCGACACTTTCTCTGTCCAACAAAAGGCCAAGCATGAAATGCAGACAGAGAATATGTTGCTCTGCTGCAAGCCTCTTTTGTTCTCTGCACAAAGAAAATGCTCCACTGGTTTAACAATGAAGAAACAAAACTATTAAACCGTAATTAAACACGCACAATATGTCATGTTTGCAAACAGCCCACTCAGATATGCAGCACGCCCTTAACCTGCCTGAACAACCTTGTGAGGTACACTTGTGTCTTTATGTGAAAACCTGAGAGATTTCTGTGTTGACAATAGGTCAATCCCTTACTGAAGTTACCTAGCACATTACAAGGTTGGTCTCGGGGGAGAAGTAATGGGTTCTGGGCAATTGACCAACCTGCCATGCTTTACTGCACCTGCACTGAGTTAGAGCTGTCATCATTACCACTTCCTCTAACGCTCCCCCACAGCAGCCCAGACACTCCCACTTACAGCGATATTTCACTTTGGTGGAACATTTTCACTTTTTATCACGCATCCCTCCGTAGACGAGTGGAGGCAGTCTGGCTTTAAGATCTGAAGCAGTCAGGTAACCTCTAACAGGCCTTTGGGGTGCACACTAAAACATAATGTTTCCAAAATAGCTCCCAATCACCAGCTATGATTCTGACTTCAACTTTTCTGATTGAGAACCATGCCTGGATAAAAGGAGAAAAAATCTCGGAGAGAAAAGGTTGTGAAAGGTGTCTACCCATATTCTCCCTGTGTCAAAATATGAAGAATATGAGGTGAGTCGTTTGAATGGCATTTATCCTCTATTTCAGTTGAGTTATTCAAAATGATTGCAAGATTGTACAGTCTGAAGATAATCATTAGGCTGTTCTGTAAAGGAAAAAGTTGTTTTCAATGGTTCATTAAAATGAATCAGAGGAGGAACGAGCTTCTGCATTAGTTAGTTAATTAAGACTTGCCGTTAGGAAGCACCATCAACTTCATTTTCTATTTTCTTGCTTTTCATGAGTGGAGCTACACTGCAAACAGGTCAGGAGGTCGCAGGCATCACACATATACAGCTTGCTGATTACAAAGCCGCCTGAAATCTGCTCCGGCGAATATTTTCCACAAACATTTTGTGCTCTAACAGTTGTTAATATATTAGGACCAATGCAGAAAAGGTTAAATAGACTTTTCCCAATCTTCTGTTACTAATTAGTTCAGATGTTACTGACAAAATAATAATCTTACTGCAGGGTCTGTTTGTAGCTGCTGAAGAGCTTTCCATCACATTGGATGATTTTCATCCTACGATGAAGTTTGTACATTTGTCAAAGTTTATTTTTCTCCAAGTGTTTAAAAAAAGTTTGACGTCACAGAGAATACAGGAAACTGAGGGTGAAATCTTAAAAGTCCAGTGTGTAGGATTTAGTGACAGCTAGTGGCAGAGTTGCAGATTGCACACACTGCTCACTCTCACCTTTCAAGCATGCAAGAGAATCTACATTGGCAGCGAAGCTCACGAAAAATGCAGATCTCCATCTCTAAAGTCAGTGTTTGGTTTTGTCTGTTCTTAGCTACTGTTGAAACATGGCGGTGCAACATGGCGGACTCTGTGGAAGAGGACCCGCTTCCTCTGTAGGTATTAGCTCATTCTTAGGTTCATTCTAAGGTGATGAAACACATAAATAATTTTTCAGTCGATTTAACACTAATTAAAACATACCTATCAATATCATATTCTATATCTACCATTTTTTAGATGTGATCCCCTAAATCCTCCATGCTGGACCCTCAGTGCTAAGTTTATGGTAATTCACACTTATATATTTCACTGTGAAATTCCTTCCTCTCTCTACAGTCAGTCTCAAACAGAAACAAACAAACGACATTATTGTAATAAAAACATATAACATTCAGGCTTTTTAAGCGACAAACACCAGAGATGATCAAGGCCTCGGTGTAGCGAGCCTGTAGCAACTTTGCTCTGACTTGCAGATGTTTTTCCCTCAGTTTTCACTTCCTCCTCCCACACATGTCTTATATCAGTATTTGCCGGATCCCAAACGACCAGCTTTGAAAATGAAGGAGAGGAACTTTACATTGTGCCAGAAAAAGGAATGGAAATTACGGGCAGTGTCAGATAATTGAGCTTGTCGTAAGAGACATGTTAATAACAGACGGAGATGCAGAAGACTTGTCACTCGGTACCCTGGGTGACAGACTCTCTCTGCTGTTGATGAGCTGTTTTAGAGGGGAAATTGTTCCACGCAAACACCATCGTTATTACAAGCTGGCAAGCTGCTCGCTTGTGTACCCAATTCTGCTTGAACTGACAGAATCCAATTGACCGGCACATATTCATGCACTTTATTTTCTTTATTCTCACCAACAATGCAGATAATTACTGCACCAAGTAAAACTGAAAATAGAATTTCACTGTGTCCCAGAAAACAATGCCAGAGCTGTCTCAGCAACATGTCTGCTGAAATTGCTGTGACTGGGAGACCTACTGTAAGACAAGCAGCAATCCAATATTACTTGTCAACCTAAAACCTACTGAAGCCAAATTGGCATCTCCTCTTTTAAAAAATGGAGTGAAATAACTTGCATTTGTCATGTTGGCATTGTCTTCTCTCTAGCAAAGAAAGGCCACATGCAAACCTTTATTCAACAAAGCACTCAGAGTTTTATCAAGCATTTTCTTAAGACCTGTGTGTCCTGTCATGGTTAAAGTAATCCATTTACTATTTATCAGTTTTAGAAGTTATCTATGTCTGTTTGAGACAGACTGAATGTACAGAAACTCTACAAAAGACGGAAATTACAGCATCAACTTTTGAACTGAAGAATGATTGATTTTGAATCGACCACAAGCTGGGAGGGTGGGTAGTAAGGCATTACAAGTAATGCACATGAGAAAAAAGGTATTTTTTTTGTATGAGTATTTTAAAAATTAGATCTTTGCTCTGACTCAGGCACATTTTCTAGTCAGTAATCTGCCTTTTAGTTTTTCCACATGTGCTGTAGTTTTGTGATGCAGGGATTGAGCGTAGGGGGAAAAGTTGCAGCTGCATGAAAGAAAAAGAGGCTGCAACTGCCGTCTGACTGCCATGATGACGGGGCAAAACCCAGAACGAGAAGCAGTTTCCAGCTACAATCTCTGATCACATCTGGCCAAACTTTTTTTTTACCAAAATCAACAAAGACAACAGTTACATGTTGAAGTACCAGCAGAACCTCCTTAACAACACAGATCTTATAGTGGCATAAGTATTGTGGACTGTATTGGGGCCATGAGGCTTTCGGGGGCCCACACTAAATTACAAAAGGTCACATTTGCCATGTCGCCTTTAAAGCAACTATTCAACAGCAACATTATAAACTACTTTAGCAAAAATGTAATAGCTTTAAAAACCACTCTCCCACCTTGTAGATTAAATTCATGGTTTTGTACTTTGTGTGTGCTTGTGTTTGAGGGGAGACGGAGCGTTCAAGAAAAATATTTACACCAGTTTCAATCACAATAATGTCTTCCTGCTTTTAAAAACTCCTTTTTAACCTCCGCACTAAAACAGGATGTACAAACTGTAGGTTAGTTAGCTGATATTAGCTGTAAAAAAAATTGTAACTGAATAAATGAGAAGGAACTTAAACTTTGAGAAGAATAATATCTTTTTACTTTTGCGTATTTTATGTTTCTTAAAAGATCATTTACATTTTATTTGATTAAGTGTTTTGAGAGTGATTGTATTTTTTCTTGAGAATAGATTTTCAGAAATGTTCAGAAGAATATGGCAACATTAAGGGGTTGGTCCTCACATGAACAACTCGTTGTTTTCACATCTAGTCTTTTTTAATAGAAGTTAATGTAAATAAAGCTTGTTCTCAGAGGAATATGAACTCCTTTAAATAAAACATGCCACTTTTAGGTACTAAAATCACATTTCAATTCCAGAATCTGTTGTTTTTTTCTTGTAAAATCATCTCAGCTTGCTCTACTTAAAATTGCATCAATTTGCATCACAAACATCAGGCTACATGGCGTCTTTACCACTGATGAAATGAAATTGTAATTTACTACTTTGTGTTTTATTCCAGAGTCGTTCGTTGATTAAATCGCTGTTCATAACTGGCCTTTCCATGAAGTATCATTCAAAAGCTGCACCTAAACTACCAAAAAAAGGTCAGCTTAGAATATAATGACCATATTTTTGCATTTTGTCTTTCTAAAATTCACAGCCAACAGATTTTTATAGCAGTGCCTGTGGTTTTGATATCACAGCTGAATAATAAAAAAAAGGTTTCAGACTAGTGAACAACTAAAAGAGCTCATTCATTTAAAAATGATCCAATAGAGATTTTTGTGTGGTTAAAGGCACATTTACTCAGATTTCATGTCTGTGTTCTTATCATTAATCCCCTTGGGAGTTTATTCGATCAGCAGAGTAACAAATGGGACATTGTCTCTGATGCTTGTGCCTTCAGAGGAAAGCGTCTTGTGTCTCTCAGGGACCAGCCCACATCTGCTGAGTTCACGTCCCTCTGCCACCTCCAACATAACTCATTAATAAGGTTCTGCTACCACGGCCATGTTGGAGTGTCATGTTTTTTTTGTTTTTTTTTTTATTCAACTTAAACTTTGTTGCGAGTCCCACAGTGCAGGAGGCTGTGCGGCTGTCATACTAATGTACAGAGACACTCTAGTGCTGCTGTCCAACAAGTCGTCTGTTATCTGAGGGAAATGTGTCCGTCCAGAGGTGAGGGCGGCTTTGTGCTCTCAACCAGGCCACCTCTCAGCCTTTGTGCCAGTAACAAGCTCAGCTCAGGCTCCAACGAAGCGAGAAATTGTAAACTCTCCGGAGAGGCCCAGTGGAGAGATAAGGGCTTAGTGTTTGCTGGCAATGTGCATGGGGATGAATCTGATACGGCTGAGTCCCACGCCAGAATGGGAGTGATGATACCTCCCCTTCTATGGAGAGTTATGTTTAATCCCCTTTGCCAGTGTATTCACTTGCAAATATTCCTGTCACCATTAATATGTATTAACATCCTTCACACACTGTTCAATACAGATTTATCAGACTCTCTTTTTCCTCTTGTGCTCACCACCATCTTCATGCTGCTCTTCAACCACAGCTTTTTATTTGGAGAATAGACCTGAATGTGCTGATGTTCAAGCAGCAAACCTCTGCCTGTAGATCCTGC
>JAPZDY010000005.1:11126703-11151045 GCA_029783645.1 Ctenochaetus hawaiiensis
AAGACTGAGTGGAGAGCAGTGGAGATGGCATCCTCTGTGGATCTGTTGGTTCTGAATGCAAACTGGTGAGGGTCCAGACTGGCACTTCATCAGGATGAGGGTGAGTGCCACAGGGTGGTAGTCATTTAGATCAGACACTGCAGACTCTTTAGGCACAGGGTCGCTGCCACTGTGGGTTCTCCTTCACACATGCAAGAGGAGGCTGAGCGAAGGTGATTCAGTCTGATGCAACTCTAGTTAAATGTCACTAAATGCTACACACTGGACCTTTTTGAATTAGATGTACTGCACAGAGTTACAAATGCATGCTACTTTTACCTGTATAATATTACAGAGTGAAGTTTTTTTGATTTGGAAAATTTTCTTTGGAAAAAGCTACATGTAGTCTCACTGTAGAAGTCCAGTGTGTAAAATTTAGTGGCATGTAGCAATACAGTTGCAGTTTAAGTCCAACTAAATATCCAACTGCTGACCTTTCCCTCTCAAGTGTATAAAAGAACCAACAGCGGCAATGAAATTTCAAAAAATGCAAAATGTGCTCTTTAGAGGCAGTGTTTGGTTTGTCCATTCCCAGCTACTCCAGAAACATGGCTTCAGTAGATACAAAAGGCTCATTATAAGACAAAGAAATACACAACCATTCTTGTTTGTAAGTGCTTATACACTAATAACAACATACTTATGAATATTATACTGCCATATTCTACTAAAAGATCCCCTAAATCCTTCAAACTAGACTTTAAACACTAACCTCAGGATGCATTTTTGCACTAAAAGAACAGTGTGGATTTTGTTCCCATGTCTTGCATTGAAATAACATTAGAAAATGATTTCTTCACAGCCAGTGTGAACAGAAGCAGTGATTACAATGAGCAAGTCTTGCATGAAGATTGCATAAAGATTGTTTTCATAATGAAGTATACCTCTCTGAAATACTAATGTGTATCTTGGAACTGCTCATTATATATGGTATTGTGTCATTTAAACTACTATGACAACCCTTCATTCAGTGTGGTTGCAGTTGAACCAGTCACCACTTCCATTAAACCTCATACGCTGAGAGTTTGAGAACTTGTGGTGGCATGCGCATCTGTGTGAAAACCGGTGGCAGCATGATGCGTCACAATCGCCTCTGATCAGTTACAATGGAAATAAATAATTCATGCTGGAGGAAATGAGTCTAATTAGCAGGCAGTTTGGGTCCTTTGATAAAGCTGAGGACTAATTCTATGAAGGGCAGGAAGCTCTGTCATCAGTCAGCCCTGAACAGATTAGCATCTATTATGAATGAGGGACGAGCACCCTGGTGAAACCAAGTGTGTCCAAGAGACAAACTTAATAACTCCTGCGATGGGACAAACTTCCCCGCACCCTTCAACCCCTCCTCCTCCTCCTCCTCCTCCTCCACAGCAACACACATATATCCTTCTTCCCTTTCTCCCTCTCTCTCTAAAATGTCTACACTCCCATCCTGCAGGTCTATTGTGTGCAGGTAGGAGCATGCAGCTGCAATAGAGTGACTCGCCCCTCTGTCCGTCACCCTGACAACTGTGGAAATACATTCGCCATGCTGCATTAAGGAGCGTCCACAGTGTTTAACACCACACTCAAACACAAAAGGAATCTGAGGCACCTTCTCCATGCCTGTTATCCACGTCTTTGCACCGTATTCCTGGCCATTAAAGGAAGTATCACTTCATCTCCGTGCATCTTTTCTTCACAGGATTTTGTTTTTGCAACTTCTGGAGAATGACGAGCAGTGGAGAGATGCTCTACGTGATAAAGATGTGAAACTTGTGCAGCAAATTGATGCCACATGTCTTCCCTTCTCTTGCGAGAGCAACACAATAAAGGCCAATTAGAACCGAGTGCAGAGCTGTTGTGACAAGCAAAGGTCCCGATATCAGGGGGGACAGGCGTGGGCGGGGTGGACCCGTCAGCGCTACATTGAGGGAGATAACAATAAATAGCTAATAATGACACTTAATGAGCTTGATTAAGTTGATTTGTTATGGAAAAAGTGCAGCAAATGGTGGATGTAGGCGATGTGACGAGAGATTGATTTTAATAGATAGGAAACTCTGTTGGGGCTTTGCTGCACAATGGGGCTGCAAAGGGAGAAAAAAGGTACAAAGGGACGCTGAGTGGATTCTCACGAGACATATTTGAGATAATTAGATAAATTTCACACTAACATACATCATCTACTCAAGGACATTATGAACATGTTATATTTCTCTGCATACGGAAGATTTCATACATTTCCAAGAAACGGCTGGTCTGATTATTTTCAACTTACATGTTTCCAGCAAGCGCAACATGTTCATACAGTATATGAATGTCGTTAAATGCTATTATGGGAGCAGTAATGACTGCCAGATAATTATCCCTCCCACTTAGACTTGACGGCTGCTGAATTTCTCTCATTTCACCACATAATTGTCTATGATTGAATTGGAGATTTTATATACTTCTCTGTTCTTTCAGGCTGAGTTGACTTTCCACAGTGACAGTGGAGGTTATCACAGGCCCTACAAGCCGCCCGAATTGCCCTGTAAACAACATGCAGTAGTGAACAAAGTTTCCCTGGCTTTCAATACGCCTCTCCCAATTTTCCCTCGAAAGCGACAGAAAGTCAGATGAAGGGAAGTTTAATTAAGTAAGAACCTGTTGAGGAAGATTTCCAATCATGGTCTTCAGAATGAGTGCATTCAGCGTATTCATCTCCAGGCGATATGCTCTCTCTTTATCCAAGTGTGCGCTGGAGTTCTCTAGAGGGACCCCAGTTAATTGAATACATTAAAGTAGAGCGCCGGAGGCTTTATTTATTTTTCTTCTTTAGTCAGACTTGTTTAAAGGAGACCAACTGCTGATGTTTGGCCCCTTCTAGAGTTTAAATGGTCTCTACACTGGGAGTGGTGTGCAGGAGTAGTGGTTTGAGAAGAGATTTGATGTAATCCACAGCCTTATTTATTCACCATGAGCCCCTGAGTGAGCCTAGTTTATGTATTTGGCAGTCATTCAATGTGCATCTTGGCCCTCAGGCCTGTGTCCCATTACGTATCTACAGTAAAGGGCTCGATGCAGAGGAACCTATGAAGGCTCCATGTTGTTTTTGTTTAAGGTTTTAATGTCTGTCTCCCTTGTAACTTTTACGACAAGCTGCACAACACTCTTCAAACTGACCTTGTTTGTATGATCTCTTTTAATATTGGCCTCTTGTGTATAAAGCGACTCTAGACAGATTGAGCGTGTCTCATAATTGTGTTACGCTCCATTACAGAGTCTGTGTTTCTTGTGTCATGTGAACACAAACATGTGAATTCAAATCACATGTTTCTTTTGAACACATTTTATGATTTTGTATGTTTTCCATACTGTAATTGGTTCTGTGTCACAGCAGCCCAGTCACCACAGAAAAATGTTTACACACCACAGAAAAATTTGAACCATCCACTCACAGTATATCAAGGTTTTAACAGTTTATATCAACATGATGTAGTTCTGCTTGAATAAAGGCCTGTATGAGCTAATTTTTCTCACCAGGCTGGAGGGGATGGTGGTGGTGTGACACCTCCAGCTGCCAAGCAGAAGACCAGTGTTGGAGACCACATTAGTGTCAACCATTTCAAAAGAAGAATTTCAACAACCATCAGGACATTTTAGAGCTGGTCTGTGATGATCTAAACTGAGGGTTTTTTATTAAAGAGATAGAATGAGAATTTCCAACCAGGTTTCTGTGACCAAACTAAGTGTTTTTAAAAAGACAACTGGATCATTTCTAACTGTGTTTCAAGTAGCAAATCCATGTATGTTAGGCCAAAACATGATCTTAATGATAATAACCAAGTATTATTTGTTCATAAATATAAGGTTTCAATGTTAATAAAGACATGAAAAGGTTCAACATATTTTTGTTTGATGAAACATAAAGTGCTACCATTAAATTCTGGCAATTGGGTTGGTGACAGTTTTTCAGATGTCACACACTGTGTAAAACACTTTGCTCTTTTTTACATCTTCCATTTATTTTGACAATATATGTATAACGTGAAAACAACTTAATCAAAGGAAGAACCCATTGATATTGGTTTTTTTTTTGTGAATATTAAATCTTAGGTTTTCCAATTAAAACAATTCTAAGAGTACGTGCCATACAGATGGTTTTAGTATTTGAGATTTAGTAAAGGTTCTTTCTACAGAAAGTAAAGGTTTAATTTGCCTATTTTTGTGGATACATGTGTAGACAAAGATACATGTTAACTGACTTGTTAAGATCTGCTCATATGATATCATGTACACAGCACTCCAAATACATTTTTTTAAATATTTTTTTACAAATACAAAAACTTAGGGACCCGCAAGTTTGAGCATTGCTTGTCTCATTAGCTGCAAACAGCCTCACTGTGGACGTCTTTGATTTTGCCTTCATATGACTAGTTATGCTGTTTCAAAGCAAATAAGATCATATAAGAGTTTCTCAAATTTCTCTTACATGGAGTACACACTGATCCTGGATCAGGACGGGTCAGAGGGAACATGGAAATGACAGAGGAGATTCTTTAATAAGCAGCTTGACTGGTGGACCTCGGGGTATTAACATCATGTGATGTGTGAAATCTAGACGGTGGCCTTCTCCCCGGTGGGCAGCGAGATCAGATCCCTGGACAACACTCATTAGTCAACATGCTTCTCACCGCCATCGTCACATTTATCACAGTGACACAGAAAACTTACTTGCACAAGCACATTATATGCTCATTAATAACCCGGTACAACATTCATCTTGCTGGAGAGAAAATTACTTTCCTTGCTGTGGTGCACTTGTCCATTTAAACCAATTGTCAAAAACCTTTTTTTTCTTTGTTTTACTGGGCAGGAATTGCTGTATCCCTTCAATCATTGTTAAAAGGGTAATGGGACAAAAGTATTATTTTGCATTATATTAAATTGGCTTGCTATCAAGAAAAGGAACAGACTTTGAAGGTCCTACCCTGCTTTTTCCAAAAATATGAATTTGCATTTCTTTGTTAAAAGTGCTTTTTTTAAAGGTAAATTTGCTGTTTAGAAAGTTCTGTGAATTGTCCACAGTTTAATCTGAATATGTAAAACACTGTCATTTGAATACCAGGATACCTTTTAATAAAAAGGGACTAAAGAGAGAGTTTAAAATGAACAAGGTGATTAAGAGCGACTGTGCTGGACATTTATGTAGCAGGACTGCACATAATGAATAAAGATTCATGCTTTAGTTCCAAATTTAATTTTTTTTTGCACAAAATGTGCCTGATGTAGTCAGCTTTTAATCACCTCACTGACAGGAGTAACTGCTTTCATTTAACCTTGACTGAAGATCATGAATTCTAAAGCATTTAATTGGATACGTCATTTAACAGAATGAACAGAGCAAATTTTCACCAATTCAAAGGCTCAGATTGACAGACAGTGGCAGTAAGACCCACCACAATTAAAGCTGATCTGTATTCACTGGCCCTGTCACCCATCGCCATTAGTGATGTGACTGTTTGATCATCTCTGCAGAGAAACTTTGCTGAACTTCACCTTGTTTTGAAAGGACTTGGCGTTGAATGAAAGACGAAGGCTGAGGAGGGGAAGGGGCTCTGGAGGATAGCCACGCACACACATACACACACACACTCTCACACACACACACACCTATATACCTCTGGGACCAAAGCTCCCTCTGATGCACCTCTGGTTTAGCAGCAGTAACCCTCCTGAAAATGTACATGACAGCACAAAAGAAAACAGTGCAAGTCTCCCACCATTATGTTTATTATCTCCATCAGTAGCTTAATTGAAATGTTTCAAAATCAGAAAATAACAATGCCGTCTTTTTGAGACATTGGAAGTAATGGCTTTGTCTCATCGCTCTCTGCAGACAATTGCCCCAGTGATGTGAAAAACTGTGTCAAGTGGTACACAGTGAAATGTGCGGCAGACACTTAATTGTTTTCCTGCCTTTGACTTCAGAGGGAACAAATTCAATCTGTGTGCCAGACATTTCCTCTGTGACTAAGCCTAACCAGCCAAAGCATGTTTGGTTAAGCAACCAGCCCCAGGGTTAAATTTCAAATTTAGCAATTACAGTTTTTTTTTTTTAATCCACAAAAATACAATGTGTTATTTAAATGAACATAGCTTTGGGATGTTTCTGTTAACCAGATCCAATATAGTGGTTCTCAAAGTGAGGTCTGGGGACCCCTGTGGGCCCTTTAGAGTGCCCTGGGGCTTCTGCAGAAAAATAATTTGTAGATTAATTTTACTCCATTTTAACTCAGAATTTTACACAGAAAGAATAGATTGTCAGTTTTTGGGTCATCAGCAAGACATCTCTATATTTATTGCACAGATATTTTACTATTTGCTTTATAAAAATATCGGGGGAATGTATAATATTTTAAGTGCTGCAGTGGATAAAAATGTTTCTAACTGATGCAAAGTCTTTGTAACACTGATGCATGCTATAGTCAGGATTCTAATCAGATGCATCTTCATTTCAAGATTTGGTCATAAAAACACACACATACACACACACAAAAATTAACTAAACGTTCAATCTGCATAATATCACAGGCGACAACTAGAAACACGCCTCAGACCAAACGCTTTATTCCATCCTCTTGGGGAAAATCTTCTGAAAGATTTTGCAACTGGGATGACACACACTGGCCTATTCCAGCTGGATTTGATCAACACTGACATTTTGGAACAGAAGAAAGGCATGTTAAAGGAAATGCAGATTAGGGAGACCAAATCAAATCCACTCAAGTGTTGTTCATTCTGCCCCGCCACAATACAAACCATGTGTGCTGCTTTTAAGTGGAGAAAATAATCTTAAGATTATAGAGTGGTCTCTGGTGCTAATTGTCTCAGAGCTGTTTTTCTTTTGCTCCCATTAATTCTTCCCTTTAAGAGCTTTTGCCAAATGTTTTAACTGGATTTTGTCAACTGTTAGCTTTGGAGGTATTGTTTGACGGCAAATGTAATGAGGGAATCATCGTTTCAACATGTGCGGTGAAACAGATCTCACAAATGTTCTCCAGGACAGCTGCTGTAGCAGATTTGAAATGTTAAGAAGTTTATGCTGCCTCAGAGGAAAAAGCACTTAGTGCCTGCTCACTGATGTGTGTCGTTCTCATGCTCAGTGGGAGAAAAGTCTGACAACAGGTTTGAAGCCTCATACAAATGCTGTATTTGAAAAGACTCAGATTCAGCTATTCTGGATATTTTATCCTCAAAATTTAAGTGCCTTATAAGAAAATGTGCATGGCTGATATCTGTAATATCTTTTAAGTCCCTCACAAATGTATGTTGGTAATTGTGATTTTATTTGAATTGTTTGACCTTCATCATGCAGACAGTAGTGTAGTTAAAGTTTTTAAATTCATCAGCTGAAGAGGAAAAGTTTCCTCTGTGTTTGCATTAAATCTGACTACAAGACATGCATGTACGAGATGACTCTTTGGCATCACAATGAGAGCTGGACAGCCAATTATGGTTCAGAAACCTAAAGCGCACATACACTGAGAAAGGATTTTTCAGTGAAATAATGTGTTTTTTTTCCCTCATAGATTCTGAAAAAAGTTTGATGAAACTAAATTGTTTTGCAGAAAAAACAATTCAAACACAAGTTATATTGCTATGATAGGTATTTTTTCACTGTCTAAAATATCTCTAAAGGTATTTAAATTATTTCAAATGATGCACATTTGATTTGAGACTGAAACTGTCCAGCTGAAGCTCACTGCCACAAACAGTTTCTCACCCGCAGCTTTCAGTGAAAACATAAAACACACTGTTGTAAACTCTTTGTTCAACTTTTCTCCAGAGTTCTGCATCCACTGTTGATTTTTCACAACAATGCACACACACCCCTGTTGTTGCTGAATAGGCCAATCACTAAAAACAACCTTCCTTCTATTTATCCCTCTTTACCTCCCAGCAGCCTCTTGTCACTTGCCTCCTAAACCAGCGAGGGCCGTTACTCTGTGTTGACGCACACATGCTTTCATGACTGACTGACACTGTTGGGTTTATGGCTATAATGTTAAACAAATGGTCTCGTCGAAAGGGCCCGGGGGAATTTTGAAATTTCTTGCACTGAAACAAAAAAGCAACTCAAAAGCAACTTAAAGAGCACCTATTGCAATCATAGAGGTAAGGAAACACACTGCAGGAATACAGTGGCCGTGTAAGGATGAGGATCTCTGTAACTTGTAATTCTCCACTAGATTTAAATCTCTGATGGATATTGAAAACAACAGTGGCACTCATTTTTTGACAATTGTCAGTAGAGGAATCGTTTTTGTTACAGCAGAAATAACAAAAACCCTATAAGATTTCTGGTGAACTCTTTTTGCTCAGCTGTTTCCATTCTGTGATGACTTTTGACAGCTAAATGGATACAGAACTTCACCTTATTGTAGCTGGAATGAACACAGAGCATGCTTCTTTGAATGTAAAGCCGCAAGTTCGAAAGTGACCTCGCGCATGAATACGATTTGATCTGAGGTTATGTATATTTCATGTGTTACTGATTTGTTTTGACAGCGTTACTCAGTGTATCCAATCCGCTGAAAGTCGTCCCGGGCTTGTCCATTTGCCTGTAGCCCCGATTCATGGCCAGCAATGAATTGTGCGTCGAAGAGTCTGAAGGAGAGAGTTAATGAAGTAAAAATTAATGAAGCACGTGAGCACCACCATCTCAAGGCTGTAAGCTCCTCCATGCCCCATTTATAATGTATGATCTCAATAAAATCAATCCAATGTACCAGTTCTCACTTAGGGTGAGAATAGATTTACAGATTACAGCCTTGTGTTCCCTTGGTCATAATTACCCCCTCAGCCTCCCCTCCCCCTCTCACAGTCAAAGTGTGCTGTTGGACTCCTTTAGAGAATTTAATGTGAAGTTTCACAACACTGTGCAAAGGCAATGTCATCATCCCCCTGTCACATCACTTAACACTGAGCTATGATGATGCAGATATCAAAGGCCACAACATCTTCTTTACAGACGTAAAGTTTATTTAAAATAAACTCAGTGTTTCCTGGTTTGCAGTGCAGCAAATCTGTGCTCTTAGTGTCTATTTCTTTGATTTAATTTCTATGTAATGTGTGAGGTAAAGCTCCAGTGGTCCTCTAACTTTCTTCTCCACTCTTTAAGACTTGTTGAAAGTTGAGGGAAGATAAAGTACAGCAAGTTGCCTGTATTAGAGCTCCCCCCTCAGGTGTCATGGAGAACTATTTAGCAGGAGACAGATCTGTCCACATGATGAGAAGCAGTAGCATTACATTACAGTTTGTTCGCATTATTTAACATCAGCATTCATTGGAAGCATCTAATTTGGGGGTTTATTTCCCCTTTGTTTTTTTTAATACCTTGTTTGACAATGACAGTGCTGAAAACCCTTTTTGTACTATTAATTGTTCAATTAAATTCCCTGTATAACTTATTTTTACCGTATTGTATACTGTGCAAAATGTGCAGACACTCCTGAAAATTCATCATATTATCGCCAGCATTGTATACATTTACCATATTTTTCACACTCACTGTAAATAAAATGTGCATGTATTATTTGCATCATTTTCACATGCTCTGCATCATCAGTTTTCAGTTGTCTCACTTCCCCTGGAACTGAAGTTATAAACTACGTGAAGCTGCAATTTTAAGAGTTTAAAAAGTTTAAATATACACACTTACAGTTCTAGTATGTAATGTGTGAATCCCGAGTGGAAAAAGAGTTGATTTTGTTTTAGATAAACCTATACAGACTTTAGACGTGCACATGAAAAACAGAATTGTCAAGTTAAGCTGCCTGATGTACCTACCCCTCCGCCTCCATGAACAATTCTGTATTTATAATGTCATCTTATCACGCTCCCCTTGAAGGCAGCGGCAAGTGCACTTATGCCTTTCTTTGTTAGGGTGAGTTGGCAATTTCCTGTGAGATGGAGCAACTGCAGGCAGCCCTTTTCTTTGATAATGTCCCTGACACCTGCACCAAACTGCTGTTTCCATCACTTTGCACGCTGGAACAGGAGGAAAGGAACATGTCATAAGCCTCCTGCCACCCAGAGTCACTCACTGTGCATTTAACAGCACTCTGCTCAGTACACTTTCTGGGATGCAGAGGTCAGAACCGGAGGGAGATTCTTGTGTTGAAAGTTGTCCTGCCGAGCTGCATCAAAAAGTCGCAACAGTCAATAAAACTCCTATTTTAATTTTAATCTTTCATAACATTTTATTATTATGTATTTATTCTAATTACTTTACAACACTGTACAACAATGTACCATGTTACATTTGTACCACGTAAAGCTGGTTATTAAGCAGCAAGCCTGAAAGGGTGTTTATTACAGAGGCCTGACAGATTGATTCTAAATTATAATTAATCAGTTGATTTTGACCCACAGATTGTGATTGTGCCCTGTGAGTTTCATTTATTCAGCTTTTCTTCTGGCTCTACTACAATCACCGTAGACCTGCAGGACTCCCAAGCAAATTAACAGTCTTCACGCTACCCTGCAGCCATAATGAAAATATCAGTCAATCAAAACCCATATTACGCTGTGAAATCCTACCACATATCTCCAGACCTGCATACAAATAGAAACTGCAGAATAAGCGCTCAGCCCGTTCAGCTTTATGGCTGGCACTATATCAGTGGAACAATATTTTAAAGCCTTGCTGCGCTGATCACGTCCACCTGAAGAAACACTGCCCTGAGATCTTCTACCTTGTTGTCTGCTGACATGCAATAAAACAGATAATCTGGATATTAAGATGCTTTGGGAAAATCCAGCCTTGATTCCTGGAGGTACAAGAGCAAGGCATGCAGGGACATGGGGGCCCATCTGTGACCTGTCTGCAGGTCCGGTGATGTATAGCAGTGGGCTGGACGGCCACAGTCGAGGCTGTGTGTTGCTGCTCAGTGTGCCATGGCATTTAGGGCACTTCAACCCCCAGTCCCTCCTTACAGGTACCCCGCAGCCCGCCACCGTGCGCTACTCATTTACTGCTACACTGGTTTTCATAATTAGCGCCGCAAGGCCTCATTAAATCTGCTCTAATGAATAAATATTGTATTTCATAGCCTGATTACCAGATCAGCTCAATGCTTGAGCGTTGTAAACAATTACTTCCCTAAATATTCATCACCCCAAAGTGGATGATCATTGGTATTTAATACAGGACTAGTATTTTCAAGTGCATCTTTATTATACTAATAATAGTTTTTGAAATGTTCCTTTTGGAGTGTAAAAAGGAGGAAAAAAGAGAAGTTTGTTTATCAAAAGTTGTATTCTTACTGTAGCCCTAAAAATCCTGGTCTCATATGATGTTAATAATAATATTTATATATGTTATTTATATATGTGCCATTTCATCATGTTGTGTACTACAGACACCCTGCAGTAAATCTCATCTTAGATGTAATGTTTTGCATTTTAAAGGTTCTAGTTCAACTGCTTTGAAATGTTTTAACTATTTACCATAATTTGTGGTCCTGTGAATTATATGGGGAGGTACTCAAAATGTTCAACAATTATATGTACATTGAAACGGTACTAGCAAAATAGAAAAGTTTTACATATACTACAAATGTATTTAATAAAGGGATTCATTTAATGTTGTTTTGTCAGTGTTACTGTAATATTGCAATGTCAATAACATTTTTTTTAATAACTGTTTTGTCATCAGTTGTTTAATTATTAAACACTAGATTTACAGAATTAATTAGGAATACACAGACTTAGGCTAAGTGACAGAGATGAGAAGACTGGCACCATTACATTGTTTGTACGGTAAATAATGTTAGTTTAGCTTAGTAATTGGACCGAAAACAGCTAAACAACCAGCCTCTGCCCAAATGTAACAAAACCTACAAACAGACTCCTTTCAAACTCTCTAATGACATGGTACCCTTTATTTTAGTCCATATATAACTGAGGCGTAAAAACAATAGTTCCCTTTTTTACGAAGTTTAGGTGCCAGAATATTTATGGACATGACACAGGTTGCCAGGCAACAGAGGGGGACTCCAGGAAGTCACTAAATCATGTAATTTTTGTAATTTTTTAACAAATCCAAGGACTTTTATGTTTTCCTTGGACAAACCCAAACTAGCTTTTTCTTCTTTCATATAATCATGGTTGTATTTCCAGTCTCATTGTAAAGACATAAGAGTGATATCACCTTTGTTACCTCCCTTGTAAGAAGAAAGTCATTAAGAGCTTTTTTTATTTTAGAAGAAAATATTTTTCAATGGATTTGGAAGCTTATCTCTGTGACTTAATGTAATGGTAGTACTCTGAAGGCTAATGTTTTTACCTTATCATTAACGGATCTGCTCAAAGCAGTGGTTATTAAAGAAATATTGTGTACATTAACACAGTTTTTATCTGAATAAATGTATATCACATTAGGATGTGATTTTTGGGGTGTGCACATATAGTTTTATTTATACTGTGGCAATTATTTTGTTTTTTCAATCTACATACTGCTGTAAAAAAATGGGTTGGTAATGTATTTCATTTTTAATGTTTGTATACATTTCTGTTCTGGTTTTTTTTTGTTGTTGTTGTTGTTGTTGGGATTTTTGTATTTTTCCAACACAGTAATTTACTTGTGTACCCCCCTATGCCACCACTACTGCTGTATAAGGATTTTCCGCTGTCTGTCAAACTCTGGCAACTATGGGGGTGCACCACCCGAGCTGAGGCTGTTGTTGTTATGTCTATCACAGGTATTAGCAACCATACTTTAGAGAGAAATCTACATATTTATGTGCACATTTAAAACAATTTCATACTTCAAGATGAATTCATGCTTCATGTTTGATGTCACTGCCTCTGTGTCTCCCTGTGGGACATCCCTGCTTGTACTCTATTTTAAGTGTTTTTCTCTATATTAGGTGTTGTTGGAGTTACACAAAATTCTGACCTACCAGATTATGCAACCAAATAGTGGAGGAATCCCTGACCCCTTAACCTGAAGAACCTTTTCAAATCCCCTAATCTGATGAGTCACAGCATGGTGTCCTTTTGAGAGGCTTTCTTTATTTCCAGGTACTAACACTGTTTAGAAATGCATTTGCTTAAGGAGATAAGAGCAGCAAGTATGAGATCACCAAGTGTGTTCCTGTGTAATTTTGTGAAAATGTATGACCTTGAAGTAACTATAGTACTGGACCATATGGAAAAACTCAATCTAGAGGACCAATTGATTGTGGAACACCACTTTGAAGTCTGGATGGTAAATCATGCAAACAGGGTGTGAGATTCTTCTCTTTGCACATTTGTCTACAACCTGGTTGTGGCTCTTGTGTACATTTCCTCTAGGAACTAAGGTGCTTTTACTTGCTAGTATGAGATTAGGAAAATGTAAAGTACATTCTTTTTAGAGCCATGAGACCAACACCAAAGGGGTATAAAGTCAACACACTTACTCAACATTTTCTATTGATCAAAATGGAACCTTGATCAGTGTCTCTTTTGTGGTTATAGAAATGGGAGCAAGCCATTTGCAAGCCATTTATGGTCATCCCTGATTTTAGTGCTGACACAATTAACCTTTTGAAAATCAATTAAATGTTATGATCGATCATGCAGTCAATATGCCAAATATTCACTAGTTTCGCAATTCATAAGTGAGAGAATATTGTGCAATATTGTGAATATTGTCATATTCACCTCTGAAAATGTTGAATGTATTTTTTTTTAAATATTGTAACAATTTATAAACAGTATGGATAAGTTAATATTAAACCAATTATTTTTAAGCCCTTCTAAATTTTTAACTTGTTAATTTCAGCAGGCAGTTCAGTGGGTCAACTTTTTGGCCTGCCAACGGGAGTGAGAAGAAACTGTGACTGAAGCTCACTAACAGTGTTGGAATTGATAATAAATTTCTAGCCTTCACACTCTTTCACATCCACAATAGCCAACAGCATTTTGGATTTCTCCTCCATGTTTCAATTCAAGTAATTACAGCTACCACTGTTATGGATAGAGTGCCAGTCAAATCAAAGAAAACTGATAACACAATTCTGTAGCAATTAACATTTTAATGAACATTTACAGTAAACCCAGTGAGCACAAAGCAACTATCACCATAACAGATATTCTCTTTAACAGTTAAGCACTACTCCTCCTCTTAGAAGTATCTGATGAATACAAGTACCTGCAAGATAACCTCCACCTGCCATTACCTTAAAGAAGAAATCTCAACCATTGATTATTTTCAAACAGCATCATAACCATAGTGTCCTGGTGCAGGTCGAATGAAGTACATTTCAACGATGAACGACACAAAGGTTAATTCCACGTCATTTTGTGGAGAGTATTACACTTCTGAACAGAAAATGCAGGCCATTACTCTATTGCCACTTCGGTGGCACCTTCAACCATTCCTACTTAACAGTGTAAGGCAGAAAATGAGCCAAAGAGACTGGAGCAGAGCGAGAATGTGCTTTAACAGGATAAAATGATTTACAGGTATGAGATTCCCATTAGAGTGTGCTAATTGTTTCCACACCATTAGTGACAGTTATCTAATGAAGGATATTTAACCAGGCACTGTAGTATATCACACAGTTCCTCTCGGTTTGGAAATGAGAGGCAGTGGACCCCAGTCTATGCCCTTTCCACCTGCACTTCCTCGGAAGCATGCAGATCATTTGGTCATTTCCACAGGACACCCCAAATGAAGACAACATTTTTTTCCTCTTTTTTTTTTTTTTTTTTTAAAAACATTAACACTTTAAGCAAATGTACAAAAGGCTATGTAACTTGTAAAAAACACAAGCATAAATTTGCAAATAGAGAAAAAAAAGGCACAAACTTTGATACCTTGAAGGCCAATTCATGTACAGGCAGGCTGTGTAAAATATATACATTTAAAACAATGTAAAATAGAGCAGATCATCTAAACAAGTCTGATTGTGATGCTAATTCACTGAGTCATTATGAAAGGTGGATTTTTACATCTTATGTGTGAAGGGATTTCTCACTGGCTCCCTAGGAATAAGTAAAATCATCTAAAAATATTGAAGATCTCAGACAGTTGTTAACAGTTAAATGCTGAGTTGTTTTTTAAAATGTTTTTTTAAACTTGCAAAAAATACATCTTATCGGAGAACAAAAAAAAAAAAAAAAGCGAGTCCAAGGCTGTAGAGAAATGTGTGTTTCTACAGATGTCAGTCGGTAATCGAGAACTGTGTGAAATTTCACAAACAGGAACAAAAAGCATCATGTTGTAATATTTAAAACACTGGGAACAATATTTGGACTTTGTGTGTGTGTGTAAAAACAGTCACGGAGCATGTCAGTCAGGTCCAGGATCAGCTTTCATCATTCTTCACTTGCTACTCTCTTCAAGCTCCTTTTTCAGGCTGTAGAAAAAACAAGAAGAACCTTGGTGTTAAAAAAAAAAAAAAATTTTAAGTATATATAATACACTTCAGATTTTCAAAACGCTCCTGTTACCTTTTCAGGTAGGCGTGCACATTATCAAAGCCATGATATTTAGCCAGATAAACCAATACTCCTGTAGCACAGCGTCCGTCTCGGGCCCGACAGAAGCTGCAGTTACAGATCCCTCTGCATGGCGGACATTGCCACTCCTAACCATGGACATGAGGAAATGAAGTCAGAATTTCCAAACACACATGCAATCTAATGTCAATGCAATTTTGTATGCTGGGTACCCACCGGATTCAGCAGAGCATCTCGGACCTCCTCTCCGTAGCGGTTACGGAGACAGGGGCCACAGAACTGACCCCTCACCCCGACACACTCTGGGTTACGGCAGTTGGTTTTGGTGTCGGTTGTTTTCTGGCGGCACTGGTGACAAGTGGTTCCCTGAAAATAAAGAGAAAAGTTTGCATCGTCAGGCAAGACAGTTTGAGAAACAAATGCAGGAAATCTTTTAGGAAAAAATGACTGTGTGACCTACAGTGGAGCTGTTGTACACTTTTTCCCGAACATTGTTGCAGATGTGCTGCAGCTCTGACTCTGTGATGTCTTCCACAGGACGCACTACATGAGGGTAGGCCTTGGTACCATTAAAGGTACGGCGACGGGGCTGCACATGATACAATTGTACAATAATCAGTGTCAACATATCAGAAGTCTTAGATGCAACAAAAGAGGTGACAAGACACACAGACTTTTTGCGATGTGACTTACTGGCTCATCATCTTCCTCATAGTAGCGGCTTTTGCGAATAAGGCTGAACTTGTCCTCAGGCTCCTCCTCTGGAGCTGGGCTTGGGGGTCCGTCCACAAGAGTGCGGGATCGTGTATGTGGGCGGGACAAACGCTCTGGGTTTCTCCTGCGAGCTCCTGGAGTTCCCATGGACCGCCGAGGAGCCTGTCGGGGCTAAAGAAGTTCAAATTGTACCAGTTTACACAGAGCACTGATGAAGCACTACGTGCTGAAATGAGATGTGAAGGAACAGTTTTAAGTATTTATCTGCAGGTTAAGTTACCGTGGTGGATGCCGACATTGCTGTCCGTCTTGGGAAGAGTCCAGGTACTTTGTTCAGCTCTGCCATTAGTTTTGCAAGCTGTAGATAGAAGAAGTGATGAATGAAAACACAGCACAATAAAAACAGAGGCTCTCAAGGACAACATTTAGTTCATAGTGCCTATCAATGTGAAATAAATACACCATACTGTACCATTTCTTTATTCTCCTTGATGTTCAGGGCTCTCTTAACCATGAAGCTTTCCTCTTCCTCAGAGTCTGAGTCATGTACTTTAGTTTGAGCCACTGGTTCAGACGCTGGCCTCTTCTTGCCTGTCTTCTTGGTGGGGAATGTCATGGCAACCTTCAGGAAGCTGGACCTGCGGCCACGTCTTGGTGGTTCAGAGTCTACTTTCTGAAAGAAAGTATAACTTGGTTAGAAGAAAATTTAGTGGATTCTGATGAAGTTCTAAAATGTGTTGCAATTGTATTTTTCTTGAACTTGCCATGGCTTTCATCTGACTGTTGATCACATTGTC
The DNA here is from genome assembly GCA_029783645.1 of Ctenochaetus hawaiiensis. NCBI lineage: Eukaryota > Metazoa > Chordata > Actinopteri > Acanthuriformes > Acanthuridae > Ctenochaetus > Ctenochaetus hawaiiensis. The sequence goes on from JAPZDY010000005.1 coordinate 11,143,734, forward strand.
CTCAAACCCGCTGCATGTTTCCTCCTCTGATGTGGCATCAAACACCTTTGGTTTCGCTGCCGTCCTCCTCGTCTGTATTAAGCTGCTCTTCTAAAGACAGACACAGCCTTTAGTTGCAGATGGTACTGCAAAGACCCTTCACTTTTACCACAATTTGACAGGAATAGTAAGACTTGGTAGTTTATCGTTACCGTATTTGCAAGGCCTCCGTCAGATCCGAAGCTATCGCAGCTGTCATCAGAGGAAGACGAGGAAGTCTCCATGGGAACCAGTGGCGAGCTGCGGAAGCTCCTCAAACTCATCCTGGTAGATGGAGGCTGGGCTGCCAGTTTCTATGAATGATAACAGACAAGTTTAGAAAACAGACCTCAAGACTACTAACTCAGGTTGGGTTACAAGTATTGGCATAAATTTTAAGTTAACATTTACATAAAGTACATAAACTAACAGCTAGATTTCTGTAAGTGATCTTTTATTGCTAGGCTATGAACAGTTTATAGTAAGGCTTTGATTTAGTATTACTTTCATTATTGATTATTTCTTGATAAACAGTTGGGTCAAAAATAAAAAAAGAAGAAAGAAAATCAGACGTCAAAGGAAAGCCTGAAGTCCAAACTTACAAGTTCAAACTGCTTTTTGTCCAAAAACCAAAATAATTCAGTTTAACTCTTCTATCTCAGAAGCCTAAAACCAGCAAATGCTCAAGTTTAGAGGTGGGAATCAAAATTTGCTTAATAATTAAGTAGAACAAAGTGCTTGCTTATCAGTGCTGATTTTCTCTCAGTGACTGATTGACCAGTGGCAACGTTTGAAATCTTTCGGTATTGCTGAAGGACACACCCCTGTTTGCAAATCTAACCAAATGTAACTGGAGAGTGCATGATTCAGTAAAATTACTCTTACATTTCAATATAATGGACTTAAATATTAGTCATCGAAAATAAACAAGATTGCATAAAATCGAGCCATTATATACATTTGCTAATGTTTCCAAAGGAATGCGTGTAACATCAAAACTATTTAAGATCATTTTTGTGTGTTTTAGTTCGGGATGAAACTAACTTTACATGTTATCACACCCATAGTTAGTAAACTTTGAAAAGTTAATTGACGCAAAAGATCTTTAGAGGATAACAGAAATCTTAACATGAACCTAACTGTTGCAATTTTGTCAAAACAATATATTTTATTATCAAATTTTAAAAAAGCATGCTGCGAAATAGTGAGTTGAATTAAAAAATGATTTTCTTACCATGGAGCGGGTGGATGGCATTTTTCCTGTAATATTCGTCTCAGAAAAACAGAGACACTCGAACACACCGTGCTATGCTCTGCAGTGAACAATGCAGGTCCTGCAGCTGCATGCAGCCCACACTCTGTTCATTTCCCGCGCCACCGGAAAGTCCTGAAAGCTGTATAAAACTTAGCCACATAATATAATAAAATAACAGAATCAGTGTTAAATACGATTGGTCAAATTCATATATCTACGGCGTTGTCAACGTCTAAAATAGGTTTTATATTTTTTCTGAATATTTAAATCTCATAAACTAATTAATTTATAAGCTACTCGGAAACTATGAGCGGTGATCCCTTCAGGAACTGCGGCGTGGCGCGAATTTTTTATTAGACAATTTGCATGCGAGGCGGGTAAAATGTTGAGCGATTTCCAAATCTAGAAGTAGGTCATATTTAAAAAGTTATTTGTCTTTAGACTAAGCAAACACTTTCACGTCACAGCAGACAAATATAGTAATTATTTGATGAGGCTTCATTGTTCTGAATGTTTCAGTTACACTTAATGTGGGTTACAGTTGGTGAAGGAAATCACAGTTAGGTAAGGGAGTTTCATGTAGTAAAGCTGAATAAAAGGAATTGTAAAGACAAGAGATAATAAAAATAATAAAGATAAGGCTGGCAACAATACTAAGATAAGACAAAACAGGATCACCTTTTATGTGTAAATCATTACAACTCCAAGGACGAGAAAATAGGACTAAGGTGTGGACACAGACAATAATTTTACACTCCTGGTTTGATATCACCACTGTAAAACAATGGCTCAGTAAATCAGAATTTATTTCTGTGCCCAAAACACTTTACTAAACAAGCCGTTCGAGTATACATATGAAGAAACAGGTCTGAACATTTATCTTGGATCAGAACATTAAAATAGTTTATTTAAGTAACTGGACTGATAAATACAGTCTTTTTTACGCAATCATAACTCTTTTTGCCATATGCTTTTCTCAGATTTTTACAAACGCTAAATCACATTTCCTCATGGACTTTTTATTTTTAATACTCTGCACACAGGTCTCTCAATGGCCATGCAGCTCAACATAGCATAGCATTTAATTTACATCCAGAATGTACTAATCGAACCAATACCCTTCTATACACATATTATTTTAGAAAACACTTACATTTGTCCCCCAACATTAATATAAATTGATAATAAATGCCACTAACAAAATGAAACATACAGTCTGTATTACTTATTTTTTAAAGTATTAATTTATTATAAACCACGATTCCATTAGAGAAGAACAAAGTGGCTTCTTCATTGCAAAGATCAAGCTACCTTAATGTATGTCACAGAAATTCATAGGAAATGCTACAGTATGCTTTAAAAGGTTTTATTTTGTGCAATTTTTGCCCTTAATTATGTACAAAATACAGATCTAAAATTACAAGTGTTAGTAAACCTTTTACTTGGTATGCATTTGGCTTGATTTGCTAACATCAATTCTCAATAATACTCAGTAATAAGGTCCTCTCTTGTGATACAACTGGACAAGAATTTTTTTGCATGTCTGATCCAAGCCTTACAATCTTTTGCAGGTATCTGCAGGCAACAAGCATTCCTTTCTTCCAAGTATGATATCTGTTTGTTTTGTTAGCGGTCATAAACTTTCAGCCTCCATTAAGAGACAAATTCCTCTAAGGAGCTGACAAATGGAGAGTGTGATTGCAGGACCTTTGGTGGTGGTTAAGTTTGAATGGGAAAATGATTCATGAATTTTTAAGGAAGAGGTTATTGAATGTATTTTGTGTCATAAAGCTTAAAGTTTTAAAAAAAAGTAGTACCAGAATTTAAAGAAACTGAACTCTTTATAAAGAAATATAGCACTTGGTAAAAAACTGTAATGAAAGAAAGAAAGTGAAAAAGAGTTGAATTGTCCATTTCTATAGCAATAATAATAATAGTAATAAATACATGCTGAGCCTCATTTTATTAACTTGACAGCAGCCTGTTTCTTAAAAAATAAGAGCTTATGGTCACACACACATATATATACATCATAGGCATTAACGTGCTTCTATTACAATAAGCAGTTCTTTTTTGAGCACGCAGGCAGACATAATTCATATGTAAAATCATTTCAGCATGTGACATGTTCAGCATGCAAGGAGCCGTCAGCTCATGTGTGGCCCACATTAAGTTCTTCCACCAGCGCCGCGCCCTCCCCTGCCCCCTCTCCTCTGTCGACCTCTGACTTGTTTATTCTCCTGACGTGGTAATCTCTTCTGTCGCTCCACTTTGATCCACCCTCCATCGCTGGCTTTAGCCCCCTCTCTTTCTTCACTGGGGTTTCCTGTCACAGACAATATACCTGGTATCATGGGGGGGCGGTTCTGTGGTGTGACACTGTAACTGTTGGACCGTGGCCGCCCTGGCTGTCGGAAGGTTTTGCTGGTTTTATTATGAATATAGCCACCTCTACTACCCCTACCCTGCCCCCATCCCACAGTTAATGTGTTGCCAAAGTAGTTGTTCCCGTGTGGATCGTGCACTGCTCCGGCACTGAGTGGCCGCTCCCGGTCCCTCTCTGAGGCGCTCTCTGATGTAGTGCTGGATGGGCTACTGCCCTTTGACCCAAGATGGAGCGGGGAGAGTTTGGCCGACAGACTGGCAGTTGGCGACGAGCTGCGTGAGTCAGTCCAAGGAGATGCATGAACGCGGTTTGGAGAGCGACGCACAGCTGCAGCATAAGAAAAGACCTGTCTCTCATGGGCAGACAGGAACTGAGGCAGAGTGCGGGCTTCAGAGCTAGTGAAGGCAGCAGTTGTCTGCAGGGATTTCTGGGTCATTATCTGTTTTAGTCTTATGTAGTACATCCATTTGGGATCAATTTCTACAAAGAAGATACACAGTGTTAAAAACAGGAGCATGTTCTGCGCTAAATGCTTTTAAATCTACTTGTGATTTAACTCTTTTAAAATACAACAGTGATAATGTTTATTTGTCCAGCATGAAAAACTTTATACAAAAAATACATCAAAAAACAATTACCACTGTAACACTTGTTTTTGGGGTTGCAGTCTATGTTAGCTGGTGATGTTTCGATGACTAGCTCCACAGTCTTGATCTCGTCTTGTGCACCACCAAGATGCCACATCACTGGGCAGCTGTGTCTGGTTGACTTTGGTGACTTGACGTCATTCTGAAGGGTCACATCAAAATACAGGGACAAAATGAGGATATTGTGCTTGTTGCAAAGTGTTCTGTGATCACCTTTGATGCATTTTCAATTTCATATTTCAAATGGTTGATGCCACTTTTGGCCCAAAGCTGCTGAAATGACTCACCTCATAATTGACCGTGTAGTCCACTCGCTGGTTCTCCTGTATTCCCACAATCCATTTGTCCATCACAAAAGGTGGCTGCATTGCAATGACATTTATTCATAAACAATTTGACTATAGCAACCACAGTCCTTTAGGTCAAATACAACCGTATAATCTAAAAAGATAGAATGGACAACATTTAACACTAATTTTAATGAAAGTGTTTCTGACAATACCTTAGTCATACGTAGAACTTCTACATCCTGACGGTTGGCATTAAAGACGACATCTTTAATGTAGGTTACTGCAACTTCATCTCCATCAAGTTCAATGTACATTTTCCATTTGCAATCCTTTGAAAGAAAAGATCTAATGGTGAGATAATGCAGGTCTGGTACACAGAAAAACTGCACCTGATTGCATGGAAAAGTTTATAATGGCAGTATTCTGTGTGGAGAACTTGGTCACTCTTGTATATAAACCAACAGCACAACCTAGAGGTAGTTTAATGGTAGTGACCATAAAGCCTCATATTGTGAAGGAAGAGAGACACTATGCCAAAAAAATTATGAATAAATTGTGAGGTGTTGAAAAATGAGGAATTATATTGAATCCACTTTATGTGTAATATCTGAAGCAGGGTAAATGCGTCATGACCCAAGTCATTAAAAGAAAAAAATTCAGTGAAAAATGTTACAGTTTATAAAATTACTAAAAGTAAAAGAAAGAAATAGATGACAGTGATAGAAAATATTTTTGAGACTGTAAATTCCTTGTCAAACATTTAATATTGTCATTCTCGGTGGGATCCAGGATTAATTTGTTGGAGCAGGAATGTGGTTGCTTTTAGGTGATAAGGGTGCAGGTTTTCCTCATGAGTTGCTGCATGCGGGACTCATCAAATCCTCACTAGGAGGCACGAATGTGAACAATTCCCCAGCCCTCTTCTCCCGCACACTGAATGCTGACGAAGCAGTAATGATTCTGCCAATCCCCACGAAACCACAGGTCACCGCTCAGCCACACAGGGTTCATGGCACAGGCCAATCCATTGTGTTGCGATCACAGAGAAAGACATCAGAGGAGTGGCACTAACACACTCGTCTGAGGAGCCTTCGCCCTCTCCTGCATCGTCCCCGGGGGCTGGAAGCGGCTCAAAGGGGAAGCTTCAGCAAGCCTCTGGCTCAGAAACACACCAGTGGCCCCGCGCTGGCCTGGTGTCGGCACTGGACGGTCGCACCGGGGCTCCCAGGTCCATGCTAGTCTAATCACTCCAGCAGAAACAATGTCTGGTAATGATGCCTAGGACCCGAGTGCGTCTAATGACAACTCATACATAATTCAGCACCTTTCACTTGGCTGCACGGTGATATCCTCATTAGTAGGGGACCCTCAGTGGCTGTCAGATGGTGGCCGCACAATCGCAGGCCCTCATTTTGTCTTTGAGAAGTGCAGCTGCTTCCATGACATCGCCAGCAAAGAGGGGCGAAGAAAAAAATGCAGTGCGGGTTTGTTTTATTTAGTGCAAAAAAACCTTCCAGTTTGTAAAAACAAGGCTGACACGGAACCTGACACCAGGCAGGGGAAAATAATTAGCTCTCATTTTCTCAGCCTCCTGTTTCCTTCTCCCTGCTGTGTTTTCTACCCACTAAACCACCACATGTCAGAAGAAATGGGAGGCAATTAGCAGGCTCGTTTCAGCCCTGCCGAACACACTGAAAGAGGACTATTTATGATGGGACAATGAACAGCTGAAAGATTAAATAACGTTTGCCTTTTAAAAAGAAAATGACTTCTGGCTAAATGGGCTATTTTTGATTAAATTCAAACAGCAAGTTAAGAGCCACCCTTTCTCCACAGTTTGAGACCCTAACAAAGGGATGCGAGCAAGTCGAGGTGGATGTGGTACATGGCTGAGAATGAAATGTTTATTTGTCTGGTTTTATGCATGTCTAGTGATGCCTTCAATGGTCAGTATAACAGCCATCATCATGCTTTCTCAGAGCAAACAGCTTCAGCACAAGGAGGCTGATTTAATCATGGCAAAAACACGACTCTGTGCATCAATTTTCAAATATTTACAGGCATATTGAAGATGTCAACAATTAGGAACCACCCTGATCAGAGTGAATATAACATTTATTTGTGAAACCAGAACTACATCTGCTGCTTAAGGCTGTAGAATATGCTGGTGCAGTCTGTGTGTGTGTGTGTGCGTGTGTGCGTGTGTGTGCGCGTGTGTGTGTGAGTGTGCATGCTTTACTTGAAACCTACAGATTTCCCAGTTCCTGGTTTCCAGTGGTACCCAAACACCAGCTCCAGATTAACTGTTTTCCTCTTCTCCACATCCTTTTCCAGCTCATCCTGGCCAGGAAAGGAGAATGGAATAAGGGTCAAACATGCACCAAAATTGACCCCCCCATCCTAAAAAACAACTCTCCTTGTTTTTTAAGAAGAAGAAAGAAGAAACTTCATACCTTCAACAGAGGTGGGAAGTGAACGAACCCGAGGTAATCATGAGTTAGCTTTTCAATTTCACTCTGCCAAAGAGAAAATGATTCATTGTGATTCCAAATGTCAATGAGCAAAGATCTCATCCTGTAAATTACATGCGGATTAAAAAATAAGACCGTTGTGGTGAATGGTTAAATGTGTCTTGCCTTAAGGTGAATGACGTGACCTTTGGACTTGACCCCCATGTCCCGCATGTCGTTTTCTGTGAGCAACAGTAGCCTCTTTC
>JAPZDY010000005.1:11151098-11163083 GCA_029783645.1 Ctenochaetus hawaiiensis
CCTGACAAAGAAAAACATGCAGCCAGTTTTTTAAACAACAAATAAAGAGTCAGAAGCTGCCACAGCCGGATTAAAGATGATCATACTCCAAAAAAGTAAATGAACAAACCTGCACCAAATATTTGCTGCATCCAGAAATACTGAAGGAATAAAATGGTCATAAATTAGTTTTAACAGAAATAATGTGATGTGAGGATTTAAATACATGCGATAGTTATGAGATAAATACAGTGATACTGACCACATGCTCCTCTGTCCATGTGTAGATGTCAAGGGTGGGCAGCAACTGCATAAAAACAAGACAAACAGAAGTAACAGCGATAGAATATGGTTGGATACATACGGTATGAAACGTGTGTGTGTTTATGATGGACAGATCTTCATGTGAAAATCACAAGACTTAAGCAAATGTTATTAAAATGGAAAATAGCCATGTTTTCCATGTCTTCCAAAGCCATTACTTTTCCGGTTATTGTGCTGTGCGATTAAGATGACTTGCCTCTAATGGTCTATATCAAACTGAAATGTCCATCTGACTGATCCAACGTGATCTATTTGAATGATAAATCATTTATTGCTCATTAAATGTAATCAGGCAGAAACTTGTCAGCCAAAATAAAGATTTCATCATTGTGCTCATGAGACTGGTGTGTAATGACAGAAATAATGCAATGGAAAATTGGAGGAAAGATGACTAAATGAATGAGTAATCCCCATTCACTGTCTTCTTCCCACGACATCTGATAACAGCTCAGATTATCAGCTGAATGCCGGTCTCAATAGACAGTTGCTGCCATACATTTCAGTGCAGCCCGTCGCCTCATAAAGCCACTCAGCTTTGCAGCGTTTTCCGCCTCCTCCAGTGCTGCCGTTCGGAAGTAAACAGATTCAGAAACACTCTGACACCGCCAAAGTCGCCCTGGAGTGACTTAACATCTATTTTCAAGGAGCATATTGTATTTCACCGATGTGCTGCCATGCTATTGAGATCCATGGCAAGCTGTTAACAGAGATACCTGGATCAAAAGTTCAAAACGCAGGGCACAGTTTTTTGTGTGTATGATTTGTATGAGGAATCTGCAGAAAAGAAAAGACTTTGAGTCACGTTTAGTTCACACAATTCTGCCCCCATGTGGACTCAATGTATGATGAGTAACCAGACCTTGAATACACTGAGTTACAAAGTGGCATGAAGTTAATATAAAACAAAAACACCTGTTGAAGTAGTGTATTTTATGGTCATGTTAAAATTAAAACACTCTCTTTTGTTTCCTATCAAGAAAGTTTTTGTAATAATTGTAGTAAAACAAAATTCTGAAGAAAAATTTTAGTTTTCATCACTATTTGTTCACATATGAAAAGTAAAAAAATCAATCTAGACGGACAGATTGAAAGAGTAGGAAGGAACTGATTTATTGACAAATCTGTGAAGGATGCAGAAAAACAAGTCATATCAAGAAGCTGCTCGCTGTCTCATTTTAGGTGCTGGAGGACATGACTAACAAGCATGGAGGCTGGATGTTTCACAGAGATCTAAGTGTCTGGATTTCACACAGGGAAATGTAAATATCCGTAAGAGTCTATGTTAATTGTTATGTCTAGTCCAGTATGTATCGGGCTTGAAGGCACGAGAGTACAGGCAGCGTTTGAATTGGAATATTAGCTCGTGGCAGGAAGCTAACGAGCAACAACACAGGAATACAGAGGATTACATCCTCATGAGACTGACTGATGATAACAAGCGAAGGGGACAATTTAATGGGCTATGCTCAAGGAAGCATGTCCTTCCCCCAGATGAAGCATAATACCTAACTGAACACTAATACTAATACGATTTTCTCCACTGTAAAGTGCAGGTCTTGAGGCTACCATTCAGTTAAACATATGATGTGATACTGTATGTAAAATGTGTCTATAGAGGAAAACGATTCTATTTAAATCAGTATAATGACCTGTCTAGTAAAAACTGTGAATTCTGCTTGAGGTCTCTCACATAGAAATTTTGTTATTATTATTTTTCTGACTATTAGTCCTCATTTTTTCTCTTTTTGGGCCTAAGACTTCTTAAAAGTAAAAGGTAAAAAGAGAGAATAAGGCTGACAGTCACACAGGAAAGTCCCTCTCCTGCTGTTTTGAACTGGGGTCAGTCGGAGGAAAAAACATGTACTTTCTCATCCTTGTAAGAGACTGCATCTCAACAACTGCACTCTACCACATCCAGAACAAATTGGCCAATCTTAATGTCAGCAAAATGTCACTTCATCATAAAAGCCTGGCCTTGGCTCACATGGCTTTTTTCTTCACAGCATGGCACTATACATCTGGTACATTAGGCATACAGTAAACGACATCCATAATATCCATAGGTGGAGGGTTACAAATATATTCTATAAGATGTGTCTGTGCTCTATTGCCTTTTTCTACAGGCACATTGTGAATATAATTTAAACAAAGCAAAAAAAAAAAGGGTAAGCCAAAATGTGTCTTCCAGAAATGAAGATTACTGAAACCACCGAAAGCTCCAAGCGTTCATTAAGAATTGTGATTCCACAAAGCCAGTATTGCATAAAGTGAGATCACAGATCCATATATGCAGCTGTGGCAATGCAGAACATCATAAAGCCTCATTCACTGTCATCAGACCACCAGAAGCATCCCAGAGTCCTCGGAGTCATGTTGACTTTTTGTCCTTCTGTAACACAGCTCGACACGGAGGAATTCTGCCTGGCTTGCATGTTGATCTGCATGCCGGAGTGCAGGGCAGGCCGACCAAAGTCCAAGGAAAACATGTCCTCAAAGCCTGTCATCATGGACTGCAGATTCACCTCCTCCTTACTGGAGGTTGTGATCTGACACGACATCTGTGAACTGTTTGATTCCTCCGTCTTACACCGATAGAACGACTTAGCACTTATCTTTTTTGCCCCAGGTAAGAGGAGCTGAGAGGCAGAGATAGGTGGGAGAGCGGGGACACAGGTAAAAGAAAAAAAGGAGAGGATAGAAAAAAAGGGAGGAAGCAATCAGTTTCAAACCCCAAAATAAGAAAGAAATAAGAAAAGTGGACAATTTTGACCCCAAGATGTGATTTAGAAAACTGGATTGTTCACAGAGCAGTACAATAGAGTAAAATAGGAAAAGAAAGGACACACAGGAAATGATTTTCATTTACTTGATTCAAAAGATTTACTGACTATTTTCAATTCACTATAGAAACTGTGTTTGGTTGCTGACAGCCATGCATCTATACTGTGCACTACTGTGGCATTCGGGTATGCACAGCTTTAAGAAAAAACACGACATTTAGTTCACAGAAAACACTGAGAAAAAACAAGAAAATAAACCTGATGTTTGCATGCTGTCTGCATGCGGAGAATACAACACAGGCAAACAAAAGAAAGCAGCAAAGTCATGAACAGCAAGCTGGAGGCCGGATGCTCATGATTCAATATTCGCTCTGTGCATCATGATGCAAATGTACTTGTTGGGCAGTCATGTACCGCACTGCACATCAATACAGTACCGCAGATAATGTACACGGCCCCGTAATGTTCTCATAATGTGCTTTTTCCTTCACTTCTCATTCCACACATTTTATTTTCATTTCACTGCTTTCCCATTTCCACTTCACCCCTAAGGAAGATCAGAGGACTTCTGTCGCCCTCCAAATACCATTGAGGAAACACACATGTGTAAAAGTGAGGTGCTAATGCTGTGACCACTTGACAGCTTGTGGCGTCTGTCCTGAGGGTGAAGGTGGACCAAGGTGAAGAGAGAATAATGAGGAACTCACCGGGCTGTTGGACTGTTCGATGAGTTTGCGCTCCCACATCTTTAGACGCCGCTCTCGCTCCTTCAGCTCCTGCTCTTTGGTACTTAGGTCTCTCTCCAGCTTCTTAAGTCGCTCAAGTGTGGCTTCAATCTCACACCTGCAGTTTACAGCAGGAGAACAATGTGAGATAAAGACGCATTTAAAGCCTGAAATGATGGATATTTTTCTCTTTGTCAACAAATTCCATGAGAAGATTAAATTGAAAACCTACGAGTCCATCTCTAAATATTTTCAGACTTCCTGACCTTCCTACAAGACTTCTGGTAAGCTCATTTCTTACTAGTAGAAATGTAAATCACCATCAATTGAAAATATTGTATCCTGAAAACATCCAGGCACTGTAGTTTTGGATTAAAAAAAAAAATCCACAAATGGATAAAACGGGAAAAAACAGTGTGTTTGTTGGAGATATATGATTGCTGAGGATGGATACACATTCAGTGATCTCAAATCTATTTTTGCAGCAGGATGGTGTCGGTAGGATTAAGTCAGTCAACTGAAAAGATAATGTTATTGCTAAAATAATATATATGGGACCTCTAAATGTGAATATTTGACGTCTTTGGAAACTTTGGGTTTTCTGCTTAAATTTCAAATGAACTTGAGTTAATGTGAATGATGTTTGGCTGCACTGTACTTGTTTATGACTAACCCACCCATGTTTTGGTCTTTTTATGTGATCGCCAGCCCTACTCTTTAAACAACACAGTGAATAGTAAAATTAATCACTGTTAAAGTGTGAGGACAGTTAGCAGTGACACATGCTAAAATAAAATAAAATAAAACAACATTCCTCTGTAAACAACCCAGTGACACCCTGCAGACAGAAGGAGATTAGTCTACGTCTGCAAGTTTGAATATCAAGGACAATGTCTCGTGTTGACTTCACACCAGGGAAGTTTGTTTTACCCAGCAGTTAGAGTTGCACAGTGGTGTGGAAATACACACTGAGCTTCAGCCCGACAAACACTCAGTTCCCACACATAAACACTTGTAGCTGAGGCAGGAAATTCCATCCTTACTCCTCCTGGTACTTCACCTCCTCAAGCACATTTCATCTCTTGCTCAACTTAGTTGTCGAATAGTTGTCAATGTCAAATTCAGATTAACTTTTCTGAGACCGTTTTATCCAAACAGTTGCAACAGGAGTGAGGCAATGACAAATTTCCTCCTATTCTTTATGACCAAACTCATCTGATTGAGAGTAACAGGTCAGCACTGTTCAGTTTCATGTGTTTGATATATAACTTGTGACACACTTTATATTGACTTTTGGTGATTTCACATAAGATATTAATTTAGTGGCTGTAAAACACTGCAACCACTACAACCAGTGTGTACCATCCTTAATCCTTGTGTTCATTCTGGAAGTAGACGGACACTGGAATTGACATGAAACGATAACTGTGAGGATAAAACAGTGCAAAGCACAATCAGCTGGTTTTTATATCTCCATTTAGTCCTGTCCTGCTCTCCATCATCACCTATACTGTGTACACACTCATGTTTTAGCTGCTCTTAGTCAATCATTTAATTTTAATTCCTGAACTGCTGCGCTGAGATATTTGCTAAATCTTTCTTTTTTTATGATCATGAGGTCCTCTGGCAAAATCACCATAAACACAGTCTTGTAACACTTGGTTATTAGGGCTTTTATTAGAGGCGTCAGAGAACTGCTAAACAGCCCCTAGACTCCGTTCGAGCCAAGCAGCTAGCCCTAACCTGGGGGTGGAAAATGAAGTCAGTATTCAAGTTTTGAAAAACTGCAGTACTATGAATGACCACTTGAGGCTGTCTTTCATTGTAGAGTTCCAGCCCTGTTTCACTTTCTGACGATGACTTTTCAGATGGTTCTGGCGCGACAGGTTAACTGACAAAATACCATTTTTTTTGCCAGTACACAAACTGATAAGAGAGGATGTGATAGAAAAAATACCGACTAATTAGGCAAATTTGCCACAATCAAATTATTGCTAATTTAGCTTTGACAAAAAGCAAAAACAATCAAATAAGAACAGCTTTACAGTGAGTGTTTAGGAGGAGCTGGATGACCGTTCAACCCCCTCAGGCTGTCTGCTGTACTGCTCAAAACATTTGAGCTGTCACCAAATGTTTTTGTTCATTCATGCCAACATCAGGATGAAGTATAATAACTTACTTGATACACTTAAATTGAATTTAAACTACACATAAATTGTAAGATGTCCAATACATTAGTTCATGACAAAATATCTGCAAAACAAACAATTCTGCCTGAAGCCTTAGCTGTACTTTGCTAGCATGCTAATTAGCACTAAACACACATTAAAGTTGAATAGTAAACACTGTAAAATTGCCTGGTAAACATCAGTCTGTTCATATAGTCAATGTGGACGTGTAAACATGCTAATTTAAGCATTTAGCTCACAGCACATCATTATCTATTTTACAGCACTGCAAGCATTGCATTGAATTCCAACTTTGTAACTCTGTTGATAACCCTGAAAGTAAAAAAAAAAGCTGTACCCCCAAACTGTTGCTCTTTTAACAGCCTTTAAGCCAAATATCAGCACTTCAACCTTGTAGAAAATGTTTTATAAGAAACCAAACAAGCAACAGTATAACACCAGCCACTACATTATATGTCTGCACTATGTGCTTTATCTTTTCTTAAATCAGCTAACTGAGAGTATGCAGCCCAAGATCTCACTGCTCTGAGGTCAAAATTATATCTCTTTGCCCTTAATGGTTTAGCCACCTCCTGTTCTGATCACTCACAAGCATCTCCTTCGGTTTTCAGCCAGCTAAGCTTACAGTGTCAAACCTCTTGAGCTACAACAAATGCATCTTTCTATGTCACACATTTTTAGTTTCTGTTTCCCATCAGAAAGATTCACTCCAACCTGCTCCACCTGCAGATGGCTGCCCGGACACGAAACCACCAGCACAACTTCTGAGGAAAAACCTCAGAGCACCGACAAGCCCCGCAGAGAGGCAGACAGAGAATAAAGTAACAGCTGAGACTCAGGCTGTGCTGAACATCACCAAACCTCCAGCTGCTCATACAACCCAATTAAACACTTCTACTTGAAAAAGATGGTGATTATTTTTAGGGCCTTATGGGTAAAGAGAGGAAGTATATCCAGATGGATGATTCTTTGGAGGTTTTCATGCCTTTATGTAGCTATCAGTGTAATTATTAAAGATCTATATGCATAATCTCAAGTCTTTTCTTTATTATTTCATGGCCCCCATTAGCTACATTTACACATCATTCTTTGAAAACAGTTGCACATTTCCTTAGGCTGCGGCGGTATACTGGTGGAAAAAGAGAGTTATAAATACATTTACTGGGCCTGAAGAATGGTTGATCTCATTACCTCCATTCAGCCTTGTTGTTTAGGAAAGAGTTGCACTGTTGAGGAAGTTGGCTGTCATTAGACATGGACTCCAATGTAGAGAGGATCTGCCTGAACACTGGCCTTTCCTAAATCGACATACAAATATTTTTTCAATATATGTTTCAAATGAAAGCATACACATGCTGTTAATTTGCATGTTGATGTATCTTTGTGTATACTCACCTTTGGCTCTGTTGCCCAGCACTTCCTCAGGAGCTCAGCAAAGCTGGTAGGACATCCACTCGGGATGGTTAACCTCTGAAACATGGTCATGTGTACGATAAAATGCTGGTGAGTGAACTGAGCAAAACTGAGGTGCTGATTTAAAAGAAAAGACATTTGTGGAACTCTTATATTTGCAATCTGCATGGTATAAATGAAGCAACAGCTAGCAGTCAGTTGGAGGTAAGTCAAGCGACGACAACACCGTACCTGCCTGTTCATCATTTGTGCACTGTTTGCACCTTTATTGTGCAGTGATTCAAGTTACAAAAAGAATCGTGAAATGGTCGCAGTTAGGTTTGGTTTAGGCACCAAACCACATGGTTAGAAAAAGACCATGGTTTGCAAGCAAAGGACTCGCTTAGAATAAGGTGGAACATAGTCCATGTATTTACAAGGACATGGTGGATGTATGGGCCAAACATGCATAATTCAACCAAGCAAGGACATGACTTTAAAGTACAATGACAAAAGATGGAGGAACCAATCTTGAAAATGCGTTCACAAAATGAACCTAATGAGCTATTTTTCTTATTTTTACTACAATATTACGTTATTACCATTTACCATTACTATATATTATTTTGATTATTTATCTGGATAGTGATGGGTGCCCTATTTCAAGAGTCAATACTGTATATAAACATGTAATCACACATAAGAGTACCTCATTTTTCTCAACCACAAGCCAGGCCACTTGTAAACCTTCCAGGCCTTTGAAGGGTATCTCACGAGTGAGCATCTCCCAAAGCACCTGTCACAGAAGTCAAGAGCCAAGGTCAGTAAACAAACAACGTCATGTACTGCAAAATGATGCAACTTCATGTAAAAGGTACGTTACATCAGCAAACACAACATCTATGAATCCTTCGTTTTGAAGTAAAGATACATAAATACTGCAGAGCAGAAAAGTATATTTCATAGATATAACAGGTTCATTCATTTACAAATTAACATTAAAAACACTTTTCAGTCTTTTTAGAGACCAAATCCCTCTTACGAAATAGATAAAAGAGATTTAAGATTTTCAATGGCACTTAGATTAAAGGCTGACATGATGTCTGAACTACAACAACAGTACTCCCTTGATCATTTAGGTCCTTTTCAGTTTGTATTCAGCAGTGTCACCATCTCATTAGATCATGAAAAGGTGGAGGAGAACCTTTTTTTAAACACCCTAAGGCTCCACTGTATATGTGAACCGTATTTCTGCATTTTAGCACTTGCCAGCTGCCAATCATTACACATATGTGTTTGCCTATAGAAATAAGCTCCTTTGAAAGCATTTAAGAAGAACTTCACATGTACATTTAAAATCATTTTGCAGTGCCTATGGTAAAAAAGCCCCAACTGCAATAAACAGTCAGTTTAGCTTGTAAAATCCTACATGTATCCTTGAAAACATAACTTTTACAGATTTTTTGTTAGATCATGTGGGTTTTACATCAGTTATTTACTCTCACATAAATGGAACTGCAATTTTTAGCTGATTAAGCATAAGTAGAAATGTGTTCCCTTCTGAGTCTATTTCCTAAAGCCTTTGGTCAGCAACTTGAAGCGAAAAATTTTCAAGAATAAGAAAGAGCACAGGAAGTTTGTAAGGTTCTGTACTTCTGCAAAGGTCAAAATCACTTCTGTTGAGGACTTGGGCAATGAAAGAAATGTAGTAATGAAATTATAAGTGGGACTGTAAATGTGCCAAGCCACGTTGTACCGCCATGTTTCTACAGTAGCCAGGACAGAAAAACTCAACTCTGGCTCTAAAGAAGGCCTTTCATGTTTTTCAGTTTTGTGGCCACTGTAGGTTCTCCTGCATGCTTGGAAAGGAAGGGGAAGCAGAGAAATATAAGGTCGGACGCAATCTGCAGCTTCATCATTAGGTACTACTAAACCCAGCACACCAAACCCTTCAACCCCAAATAAAAAATTACTATCATGTCTGTTACTTCAAATCTCTCCTAAAAAAAGAAAGTTTTAAATAGGTTCTCATTGAGTCTCTTTGTTCTCGTCAATCTTTCATTTCTTTTATCCTTGATATGTATTTTGATAATGAATATATTTTTACTGGATTTGATAAAACTATTGATGTAATGATTAAAAAGAAATGAAAAAAAACAATCTGTGTGTACAAAACTTCTGAGATATAGTCTAAAGAACTTTGTCAAAACTTCCTTAAAACTTTGCTTAAAGAAGCCAAAAGTAACTTTCTACAGTCTAAAGGGGCCAGTATAATCTTCACAGCTAAAGTTGGATGGTCAAATAGCTTCAGAAACCCCCCTCTCCCGACACCTTTCACATGTCGGATTAGGAGGGTCTGTTTCCGACCACTTCTGTAACTTTTCAAAACCGGTGATCTGACATTTACTCCTGCTTCACGCAGTGATTGGCCTGCTGTGCAGAGGTGAGACAGAGCCAGGGATTGAACTTCTCTCTCTAGCTCTCTTTTTTATTCTTGAAACAACTATTTCTGTCACCTTTCAACTGGGCAACCTCAAATACAGCATGACGAAAGTCTTGCTGAAGAGACAGGAAAAGAATTGCCCCTGTATTTAAACAATATTTATACTTATAAGTTTCACAATATTGACACATGCATAAAGGAAGCCTATGTAAGATATTTCTTTTGATTTAAGAGATCTTTTGAGCTTTCTCTCCCAAATTTTTTTTGGGGTGCAAAGATGATGTTATGACACTCAGGAACATTTGTGCAAATCCCTTATTTTGAATGATAAGAATAAAAGAGACTGTCCTGGACACACTGTTTCAGTCCTGGAGAATGCAAAATATGCAAAACCAATGAAAAATAGAATTTATCATTTAAATTTTTACTACAGTAATAAGAAATTTGCTTCTATCCCCCTTCCTTCTTGTCACTCACCACACCATAGGAGAAGGTGTCACAGGTCTCAGACACAGGCAGGCTCTGAATCACCTCCGGGGCCATCCAGGGAAACGTGCCCACCAAGGACATGTGTGTTGTATGGGTCAGAAACTTAGATGCCCCAAAATCACAGATCTGAGGAGATAAAAAAGACAGAAATAAGATAAGCACTGCAACTAAATCAAAAAGTTTATTTAGGCATTTATTGCCACCATCCATCAGACAGCGTACTTACAATGCAAAGCACATATTTATTTTCTCTGCTGAAAAAGAACAGTGGCTGTAATAATCTGTAAGTGTGCATCTGGTGGTGATGCTGCATTTGTATGGCTGTTGACAGTATCTTTTAGGCCTGTAAAGGACTGCTGTTTTTGTCAGTGCAGCGTTATGGGGAAAATGCAGTTTTTGCACGTTATGCCCATTTCTGAATATGATACCTATAACACATCAGACTCATAGAGAGGAGGCTTTAAAATATGTTTGGAATACTTAAATTTTTTCATAATTCACACTTACTCTATATCATATAAAAAAAGACAGATTGTTGTGCATTATTGTTAAATCTCCTTTCGACAAGTCTAATCCACCAAAGCACCTCCAGCAAAGCACACTGGTAATGCAGTCAGAGGTTTCTTGTACATGCATAGTCACTGCCCTCTTGTGTCCACATGCTGTACGTAAATAACATACCAGTATGTCATGTTCATATTCTCTTCAAATTCTGAAATAAAAGTTGAAACTTTTAGCTATCAGCATCACTTCATCAGAGAGGGCTAATTGTGAAATAAATCTGGGCTACAACTCAGATCATAATGAAAACCTACCTTGAGAGTTTTGTCTGCCGCCAAAACAACTGAAAGAAAAAGCAAATATTTACTTTAATGAAAATGAAGTATTCATGGATATGCAAAATTATATGTTTTGGGGAAAAAAAAGTTTAATAAATCCAATTTATTACCATTCCTTGATTTTAAGTCCCTGTGGATCACCTTAACAGGAGCCTCGGAGTGTAAATAGTGCATTCCTAAAGCAGAAATAAAGAGATGTTTTTAAAGGAAGATCTGTGGAAACTTCTATATAAACCTATGACTCTGAATGCTCATACAATGAAAATATAATTTGTTCTTAAACTGATAATGTTCAAAGAAGGACCTTATCCTGTTTGAAATACTTCATGTGTGTAATAAGCAGACCTGTAGCTGCTTAAAGCAAAAATGCATTGTATTTATACTGTAGAGTTTATTAATAAGCAAAATTGTTTTTGTTATAATTGAATTATACTTAGTTATATTTGAACTTAGAAGTCCACTTATACTGCCTGCAACTGATATTAAACACAAAATTAGTAAAGTCAACATATAGAATGAGTGCATCATACAAGTGCTTCACCCAGCAGCTCACAGGATTCAACTTTTTTTCTTGAGTTGTAAAACTGTTAAATACTTTCAAAGCTAAGGCTAGTCCTTACCTAGTTTTTTTTTTTTTTTTATTGAACTTGTTTCCAATCTAAAATCAGATTTTAAAGCCAACCTTTTATAACTGAATAGGAAAATTAGCAGAATAGTTCTGTTATACTATAACCAACCTTCGGCTTTTAAAATGATACATAAGAGAAATTTGTATAGAAATTTCTCTCAAGGTGTTTTATCTAAAGAAGTAAACTTAACTTAAAA
>JAPZDY010000005.1:11179699-11189879 GCA_029783645.1 Ctenochaetus hawaiiensis
GATGTAAATCTAAAAAAAAAAAAGGTGAATGCAGTCACTGTGACATCGGCAGTTTGTGGATTGCAAGCAAGTGCAAGTTTCCCAAAGTCAGACTACTGTTTCGAAACCTCAAAAGTTTGGAATTATGGTAACAGCCAACTTTTTGTTTGCTTTGGAACAGGAAGTGACCATATTTGGATAAAAGGGTAAATGGTGGATGTGGTATTGCTTTGCCTTTCCTAGCAACTTGTCATTCATGAGGTGGCCACGCCCTAAATGTTCAAACTAATAGAAATGTGTAACTTTATTAAAGTAACCATGCATTTTATTTTGTTGCCTAACTTCCAAGGTAACACCAGTCACAGGGTGCTGTCTATTTGTGCTGTCATTACTTTCACTGTTTTCAGAGAGAGACATCTAGTGGCAAAAATTGCACATTGCACATTTAAAACTAATTAGTGACTAAGACCATAAAATGTTTACTGAGAAAATAAATATGGTGAGAATGGTGTCAAGTTTAATAAATTTCAAGTTTAAATACAAATAAACTTCCTACTATGACTGACATAGATGTCCCCTACTGGCCATTAGAAAAAAAGGCAAGTTTAACAGACTTTGACAGACCCTGAAGATCCATCTATTTATTATACTGTTATTTTATATTTCTGCTCATATCCAAGGCTGACCTGTAAGAAGGCCACCGCGACATCCTCCTCCTGCAGGTGATCTCCATGAACAGCAGCCCACTGCATCACCAGGCGGATCACCCTGCGCTTATTGTTGAATGTGTAGTCCAGCTTTTCCTGCTCAGAGCCCTGCGAGGCCTGGGCATGGTAGGTGCACAGCAGTTAAAGATCAAAACAGTATGAGCAGAGTTGAGTGAGAAAGGTGTGACAAAAACACCATTTAGTCATATTAGGCAACTTAGCCCTTAAAGGATATTGGGCCATCAACACCGGACATAGCTGACTGTTTGGGATGAAGACACAGTGCATGAGCACAAAGTCATCTAAGGCTGAATCTGTGGCCAAAAAAAGACAGAAGGTTATGTCAAACACCTGTGAAGCCAGCGTAAGAGCAGATCAGAGAGCATCCAGAAGGCCTTGATCCACATGGCCCTGTGTCTGTCACCTCTGCAGGCAAATGAAAACCATATGTATCCACATAAGCGGGAGTAATCAGATCAGCTCTGTGATGTGTGGCTAATTATAGATGAGAACAAACAGGTCAGAGCAGAGCAGCAGGCGAAGGACAGAGGAGAGAAACGCTAAGAGAGAGGAGGAGAGAGCAGAAGAAACCCCTTCACAGTAAATGATCATCATATTGATAGATTGCATTAGATGGCACCAATCTGACAGACTGAACGCTGCATGCTGAGCACTACCTGACTCTGTGAAATGAGAATCCAATCGCATCATCTCGAGGAGGTGCTCCAAAATCTTCTCTGGAGTCCCCGACATTACCTTGTATCTGGAGCAACACAGAATAAAAAAAAAAAAAAAACAACACCTCTTCACTAATCAACAAACACTGGCTCTTAATGCTTAATGCCCAGGCTGTGGCCCTCGACTGATTTGTGTTACTTGAACGCGAGTCTCTGATTGCTTCATTTGATAACAATCCTATTTATAATCACAGAGTTCTTGGTCGGCTCAAGATTGAGGGGAGTCTGGGCTGAGAGCCATCAGAGACACCAAGAAAAAAAATATGTAGGGGCATTTTTTTCTGCATGAAGGAGAATCAACACAATCCAGCTATGGTTGTTTTTATAACTCGAAAACAGCATCACAGATGAGAGGTGCACGAGCCATGTCGCGTCTTCCCCTCTCAGGAGGGAGAACACAGTCTTAACGCTCTCAAGAGTGAGGAGTGGGGTTGATTAGAAGGAACCCCAGGCGAGTGATTGTGACTCGCAAGGCTTCTTTTTTTTTTTTTTTGCTTTACAATTAATGTGTTTCTCTATATTACAGCGCCCACGGTGCTGTGAGGATTACACTCAGGTGTGGGTTACATTTACTTGTAATGGGAGGATGAGGCTCCATGGCTGGAGGTTCGACTGCTGCTGAGACTCTTCTCCAGCACCAGAACATCCTGTCCGTGTTCCTTCAGACGCACTGTGTTGGCCTCCACGTCCTTCACACAAACAAACACACACACACACAGTGTAAACACACATAAGTTACATATAAAATACACAGTATGAACAAGAAGCTGTGTGAGCTGATGAAGACATGTGATCAGAACCAGAAAGCTTCACACAGTGAAACAGCTTGTTTACAATACACTGGAAATATCTGTGTGCAATTCTGACTCTATTTCTAGTTATGTAAATAAAAAAATATACTTAAGGTTTAAGTGAAAAAGCCTAGTCAGCCTGCAGAAAAATGCTCTCTATTTTTGCGGATTATTATTTCATCTGCATCAATAAGTATGTTGCATTTTACTGATTTTGCTACTTAAAGATTAGTGAACTGATGCAGCCATAAAAGTCAAGAGTCTGGGGTTTAAGTACTTACAAACAGAAAAGGAAAGTAATGCTTTAGACAGAGTAAAATAAGATGATCTCAACAACCTTAAAGCTACTTAAGGAGGCTGTGTATTGAAACTGTATGTTAGGAGGGTTTTGCATATTCCACAATTATGACAATAACAGATTTTTATCCCAAATTCATGTCTTAGGAGTGGATATTTTTCTTTCTATTCTGCACAGACCAGCTAAAGCATCACTACCATCTTTATCCCATCTCATACTGTCACATCTCTGCTGCCTTATTTCTGCCTGATCATAAAATTCATGGCCCCCAGATAGAAGTTTTCCACACAACAAGTTGCATTCACAGCTAATTAACCCAAAATCTGCCTTTCACATACAGCTTGAAGCAACACATCGTTAGTAGAATGACTTAGCTTATGAGTGCAGAGTGCTAGAGAACAATCTCAAAGGGCAAATAACTTTTAAGGCTGCATTGCTGAGTTTTTGCCAACAGAGGGCGATAAAGCTTTTTTTACTGTTACACTAACGGCAGGAAAAGATGTTAAACAGAGACTCACCCTCAAAATCCTGTTGAAATCCTCCTTATCTACTCTCAGGAAGTGACAGTTGTCCTCTCGAAGGACAATGGAGGCAGCGCGGGGTGCGTCATTCACAAGAGCGAGCTTCCCAAAGTCGTCTCCTTCGTGAAGAGTGCAAACAACACCCTGTACAACACAATGCACTGATCAGTTACTGGCCAGTGAATCAATGCCAGCTTCGATTCTTTTAGAAATAGTGTGGTCTCATCTGGAGGAATACCTACTTTTCCATAGATGACAACATTGACTGAGCCCTTTAGAATAATGTACCATGATGTGCCCTCTTCCCCCTGATTAAACACTGAGAGAGATGAAAAACAAAGCTTTAGCAGTCTGATATGATTTATGTTGAGGTTTGTTCATTCTTATTCTGTCATGCATAATAATAAAATTAATTTAAAAAATTGCTTTTTTGTAAAATGTCATCCACCTTACCAAGATTTCAGGGTCACAGCACTTATTTTATCGCAGTACTTACACACTGTTCCTGCCTTTGCGTGGGACTCAAAGATCAGCACTCCTGCCAGTTCCCTCTTTACCTGTGCAAGCAGGGGAGCAGGTTCACAACTCAGATGGATCAATTTTAACACAAATTCCTTTTGCTCGGCAAAACACAAAGGAGCAGTCAAAAAGAGCATAACCATGCAGAGTTGCCCGCATGCTTGCGTCTTTTCTTTCCCTATAACAATTGTGCTCTTAAATGTGACAGCATGATTTTTACTGCCAAAACAGACCAAACCAGTTTTACTGTCTGCACAATGAAAACCTGTACTCACTGTGGTGGAGAGGTGAGACAAGGCCTTTATATGGAGCAGCTCTTCATAAATGATCTCCAAATCATCTGCTGTTCTTTCAGACGGACTGGAAAACAACAAACATGTAAATGAAATTATAACACCAATGCTGATGGTGATTCACTTTCTTTAATGTTAGAGATTATTGCTTTAGAGCCGCACTGTTTCCTCAGAATCATCCTCATGTGGGCGTCAGGTCCAATCTGTGAGAGGAGGAGCAGGGTGTCCTGCAGCTCCTCAAGACTCTCCTTCCTCTCCTCCTCACTGGGGAAAGGAGCATCGTCCTGTTCGTCATCCAGGAAGCGGTAGAAGAGGTACTTGTCCTGGAAGCTCAGTTCCTGGTCCACTGCATCACAGCAACACAGAGCAGAGAGCAGGTGTGAGACAAAAATGTTTTTGCACATACACATTTGCAGACACAGACATCAAACACGATCTCACCGTGGTTGAGAACACCTTCTTCCAGCAGCACCTGCCACATGCCCACAGCCTGAACACGAGAGTGGACGCAGGAGCTCTGCTGCATCTGCCAGTCAACCAGCTCTGTCCCCACACAGCACTGCCTGGAGAGAGACACAGGTCCACACAGGAGCTTATACAAGGCTGAGCAGTATATTATGTGTGACATGTTCTGGCTGTTTGTCTGTTTTGTTGTTTATCAGCTGACTCTTCCTGATCTTATTTCTGTTGATTAACAAAAATGAAAACAGGGTGTTGTCCTAAAAGAGCCCGTACGTTCAGCCATCGAATTCATCTTGAATAAACTGAGGTTAAACAGTAGAAATAAGTACCAAGGTTTTACATTTCTCATGACATAAAAATGTAATGATAATGTTTATCAATCAAAACAATGATGAAAATGTTATTAATGCATGTGAAAAACAACCAAAGAGATAACATCTGCAGCATTTTTATACTATTACTACTGCACTAACGATTGCATTAATTGATTTGTTTTATTATGATATTAATCAGTTTGAAATGGTTTGTTTTGGAAAGTTAGAATATTCATTCTCCTTCTATCCCCTTTGCTCTCCTCCACCCCCTGAGGTAAATATCCGGATCTTTAGCATCTTAATGTTCCACCATGTTCACAAGCTGTTTTAATTTTTAGATTTTTTTTAAGTATGTGAATGAACTTTTGATTGTTTTTTTTGTTTTTTTTTGCAAACCTGTGTACCTCACATGGCCCCTTGACAGACAACTATGATGTTTGGATTTTAACTTAACCGAATTTAACTGATGCAAAATTTTCCCAAAAATGCTACATAATTAAGATGCCAACCAACCTGTATGTTTTTAAGTGGTACTTCCTGTCTCTGATCATGTGAGGCACCCTGGAGAGGATGGCGTTGCGGAGGATCTTCCCCGCCCGCAGGATCTTCTCAGAGGGAACCTGCACAGTGGAATTCAAGTCAAATCTCAGCACAACTGTGTCCTGACGAGCAGCTGCCACACAGACAGGCAATGATCAGTCCCTACGTACAGAGAGTGACTGAGTTTACTACCTGAGAAATGCATTTAAGGTGGGGTTTGGCTGGACTTTCAATGAATGACTTCTGCAAAATAAAATGAAATAAAATATATGAGGAAATGAAATAAAACACAGTTTTGATGACAGTGGAACAGAGGCTCCTCTGATGATGCAAAAAAAAATCACAGACATCAGGTGAAATTAAAAGACTTGATGAGCACAGCAGTCTAGTAATTGGCAATAATGAAATGCGGAAAACAACAACATGTCAGACGAGTCAAATAATGAAGTTAAATAACGTGTGTTTTTCCTCTCACTGTGGGCCACACGATGCTTTCATCACTGCATGAGTCACAGTCCACTTTATGTGATTATTAGCTGTCCATTTTAATTCAACTTATAGCTTTTTATATTGCCTCTCATTTTAAATAATTGCCTGGTACCAGATCCTTGACTGATGCATTCAATTGCTTTCAGATAATGTGTACTACTGTGTGGTGTTTTATTGTTTTCATCCCTTCCAGGGCCACAGGGTGGGCTGTGGGGCTCTGACATTTAAAATGCATTCTGCAGGCTCCAGGGCAGTGACACTCATGCACTTATGTAAAGGCTTAAAAGTTCATCATTTATTTACAAGAAAATTGGTCCACTCAGCACCCAAAGAGGGCTTTCATACTTAATTATTCCTATAGGTTAAAGTCAGTTATAGCTGTGTTTGTTTGTTACATAATAAGAATGCACGCTATGTTTTTTTTTACATAACAGAAAAATCTTGTAGCTATGTTGAGACCAAACTCTAGGCAGAAACAAAGCACAGGGCACCATAAATCTGCTGTAATGCCACGTTATCAAGCCAGCAGTCAGGAAACGACAACAGGACAAAGGTGGGACAGGAAGTGATATGGATGGAGACAAAAACTCCACTCATCTTGCTTATATTTAGACCAACTTTAAACAAACTTCACATTCCACGCTCATTTCCATCCTCTGCTGAAGAGGTGCGTCACGGTAAAGGACGCTGTTACGTCAGACAAAATAAGGATACAGAATGAGTTATAGTCTGGATTTACCCAAGCTGTTCACATACTGAAGGGCCTGTCAGTTGGACAGGAACAAGGCCATTAAAGCAGCACTGTCCCACCCTCACTGCCTCTTTCTGTCTGTCACAACAAGAGGCAACACTGAGTCATATACAGTAAATAATGTGTGTCAGGCAAACTACCTTATTCTGATGTTTGGAGACTGAAACAAACGAGTTGTTGCTTATGTTCTCTTTGTCCGGCATTCCTGTTGGAAAAACACAGAGTATATTATGAAGTGACTTATACGCTGTGACAAAGTTTCAGAGACTCCAGCTCTTTGCCTCTATCATGGACCTGCAGGGCTCCGTACTGCTCTGGGGTCAGCTGGAGTGAAAATAGGACACTATTTTCAGCCACATCTCTGTTAGATCACATAACTGCGGTTAAAATGTCAAACCCTGTGGGCCTGCACTTTCTTTTTTGTTTTACTCTTTTATTTTTTATAGACAAACAAACATGCAATTATTCCTGTCACCACATTGACCCAGAAATGCACCCACAACTTTTTCAGTGGCTACTGTTTTTCTGTTCATCTGTTAATTTTACTAAACCTGCGTCTCCTTTCTCTTGACTAACCTTGTTCATTTTTATAATTTAGGCTGTGATGAGCATTTTATTGCCTTTTTTTTTTTTTTTTACAAATGCATGAACGTACATGTTTACTGCTATACTGAAAATTTGTTATTTATCCATAAATTAACATGGGTTTCAGATAGAGAAGGTCAAACAGAAGTCTTATTGTTTCAAATTGCTATATTAATTTATATATTAATTTGATTTAGTTTGATATCGCCCCGCGGCATTGACCCATCACTTAGGACTGTGTGAAACCTCCTGCCTACAAGATGTGTTCTTGTTTTTTATTCTTTCTTCTGTACCCTGACAAGGCCCCTGAAGGTTTAAACCTTATGTGTTTTATTGTAAGCAATCATGTTTTGAATAAAGCCTTTTCAACCTCCAGTATTTTTGTTGTGCCTTTTGCATGAGTAAAGGTTTATTTTCCTCTCAAACATGCCATTTGACTCTGAGATTGTGGTTGTTACTGTAGGGGTCAGCATCATAATGTACCAGAGGTTTGCAAAGTGTGGTTTTTACTCAGTGTTGGAAGCTTTAAGCTTGTACAGTTTCCCTCAAGCACAAAAAGCACAATCAGACAAAGCTGCTCAGTCACAACTGTATCTGCGAGGAAAAAAACTCTGCTATTCTTAGACGTGCCTCTTAGACCGCTGCTACTGCAAAAACTGATGCAGAATCACATTATACATAGAAAGTGGAGCATAGCCTGAAGTGTTACACTTTGCTTGTGACTGCACATGCAAGAATATATCTCAAGCATCTGTATGGCTGTGCACACAATACAAGCAATGTTTGTCAACAATGTTTTGTTGTTTTTTCATATTTTTATACAAATTTGCTATTTAGATCACCTAGCCATTGGGCAAGCAATGGCTAACCTAGCTGATGAGAATGAAGAAGTTAAAATTGTAAACAAAACCATTTTCAGTACAGAGACCAACACAATCAGTTAGATAATGAATTACTGTTGGTTTAATTACATCAGAAATATTTGTGAGTACTTGAGTAAAACTAAACATTGATTTCAAAAAGAGAAGTTTAATCCTTTCGTCACCTTAAACAACCGTCTTAGCTGCCTACATTTAATCAAAATACTCGATATATGAAATATGAATCACTGTTATTCTGGTCATTTTGAAAAATAATGTCTCACCTCAGTGTCTGTCATCTTCTTTCACACTCTTTGACTGTATTTCTATTTATAAGCTGTGGGTCTTTATGGAATCTGTGTTTGTTCATTGCTTTTGAGAATTTAACACAGCTGTCCATCATTTCATTTATGATTCTGCCATCCGGGGTCCATGTGACACCATGTCACTCATTCAAGTG
Source organism: Ctenochaetus hawaiiensis (assembly GCA_029783645.1). Classification (NCBI taxonomy): domain Eukaryota; kingdom Metazoa; phylum Chordata; class Actinopteri; order Acanthuriformes; family Acanthuridae; genus Ctenochaetus; species Ctenochaetus hawaiiensis. The sequence continues at coordinate 11,188,006 of JAPZDY010000005.1, forward strand.
TCACATCAGCTCAGTCACATCAGTAAAACTGCAGCGTACAGTGTGATGCATGAGAGAGATGAATCCAAGATCAGAGAGATACAAAAAAACAAGAGTTTAAACTTCGTATCCAGTTTCCCATTTCATTGAATAATAAGTGATAAACATGTGTGTGCATGCTCAAGTAAATGAATGAATGAACCAAAGCGAAAGAAAAAATGCTGATTTTAAAAGCCCCATCAAAGTGCTTTAAAAGCGCAGTAGTGCTGTAACTCAGCAAACTATTTAAACATGTTTAATTCATCCATCTTTTTCACTACAGCTACAAAACCACTAAGCTGCTGTGGATGTACTATACAAGAAAGTGCATCAGCCTCCAGCTGCTTGATGCATGTGTGATTCTGTCTTTGTGTACTCATGCATGCAGTACATACTGTAAATCCCCTACTGTGTACTGCAAAAATATCCAGAGTCTTGCCGTAACAGTGTTGCTGCACGCAGTAACATGTAACAGGCCTGAATATTAAAGCAGACGCATTAACTTTTAAACGCAGCCCAAATGGCTACAGTTGTAGGTCAAATCAAAATTTTAAAGTGAGTTTGAGATTCTAAGTTATTCAAAGACTTTGCAGGGAGCATAAAATTGAGAATTGCACCCAACATTTATGAACTCTAAAAAAAAACATGACAATATATGCTGAAACAACTGCCAGTAAGTCAACAGGCCCTCTGGGTTTCTCACTGCTTACTGTTGTTTGTCATTTTTATGATACATGACTTTCAAGCAAGTTAAGTGCTCTGTTTGAGCAAAGCTGAGTCAATATTGAGTTAACTTGCAACAGAAAAGCATAAATAAAAGTATCAGCCTTTATCACAATGCAAGAGGACAAAGGAGGGTCAGACAGTAATGGAATTAAGAAGACAAAATGTTATTACAAAATAAGAATCTGTGCTGTAGTACACTTTGTACAGATTGTGAGATCCCAATACATCAACAAAAAACAATGTCACTTCTAGGAATATTTATAATAAAAAGTGAAGCTATTTATTGCAGCAGGAGTTAAATTCTTACATTGAAGCTAATTTGCTTTAATACTACATTTCATTCTTACCAGGTTTATAATTTTGTTACTTCAACTGAACTTTTTTTTATCTGTATCTTTACTGATATGAAACTGAAATGAAAGCAGCTGAATGTAAACATGCTGGGCTTGTTTCTGATGATGCAACACTGTCACGGCGACAAACCAGGAGCACCAACACATACTGTAACATTTTGTAGAGCTCACACTCCGAAAGTTAAAACTTAAATGTTGTCTCCAAGATCCTGTTAAAATTATATTAAACTCTATGTTTAAAGAATGTTTTCAAATCTGTCTGTACCATGTGAAGGTTAATACAAACACTGATAAACACTGTGACAAATTTATGGATACAATGTGTGACTGTCGAGTCTAAACCTTGCAGAAATCAGAGGAAACTTACTGTCAGCACTGCAGCCACTTTCCATCACACCATAGGGTGGGACGAGCAGTCCAGCCATGCACTGATGATATTTCTATAAAAAAAAAGGAAAATACAAGAACAAATCAGTCATAGTAGCAGACAATATATTATCAAATTGACCAACATTTCTGATCCAAAAAAACTGATAAAATAAATTAAAAGAGTGCAGGAGCAGAGGGGGCTGTTTATGTGGACATGTTAATCTTTCTGCCTGACTTATTGATCTTCTATCTGACTGAGGTTTGTGCAGGTCAGAATCTATGGCCGTGAACATGACTTTGAAATAACTTCACTGTGTTTCAAAAAATCCATGTCACTGTCTGTAATTCTACTGTAGCAGACAGATGCACCTTTTTCTGTCAGTCTCCTTTTCCTTTTAGTTTTGTCCT
>JAPZDY010000005.1:11198330-11218724 GCA_029783645.1 Ctenochaetus hawaiiensis
GTTTCCTCGTTGCAGTTATTGCCGAGCGTTCCTAGCAGTTTTTTCCCCCAAGTGGTGGTTTTGAGTTTTCATTTTTTATTTGGTACTTTGTAAATAAACTTCTGGTCTGTCTCTGCACATTTGGGTCCTGGCCTTTGTTCCCCGGTAACCGATCGTAACACAAGGTAAATGTTTAAAATGCAATCTGCATTTCATGATAGTTAACTAAGGCAAATGATGCCAATTTTCCTTATTTTCTCTAGATGAAAGTTATAAATTTGATTTGAAATGTTGAAACTGATTCACTTGAACTTTTTTCTGTTTGAACTCGCTTTAGTCAGCTCCTCTTTCTTGTGGCCCTTGGTTCCATTTATATATATATATATATATATATATATATATATGTTAAAAAATATTTGTCACATGAGAAGATGCATTAACAAAGTGATGATATAAAAGACAAAGGGCCAAAAACCTTCAAACGCCGCTATGATAAAACAGGCCCCTTTATGGACTAAACTCAAAACTGAAAGTAAAAATCTGCAGAACTTTTGAAGAATCCGTATTTATTTTATAAACTGGGGTTCAGATTCTTGGCTTTTGATGATGTAACAACTCTGTGTGCAGAGATAAGGGAATACAACACAAATGTTTTGATATAATCTTCCTGCTCTCTCCGTGCACATTTCCGTTGTACACTTGCAGGGACTCTGGCCCTGGATCTGGCACACTACTTGGATGCTGAACCACCAGAGGATCCATGTGGCCTCGATTTTTCCAACCCCCCTTCACCCAATCCTCAGACACCAGAGGGCACGCCGCGTCCCTGCCACTTCCTGTTCATCAGCTTTCTCCACTGGCTGCCCACCAGGCTTCTTCTACAGACTGATAATAGTGACACACCAATCCCCCTGACTCCCCACCCACTCTCTCTGCTCAGCATCCAGCAGATACGCCTGGAGCGTGAACATGCATACATGTGTAAAACACATGCTTATGAAACACATTTGTCACATCTAATACAAAATATCAAATAACGAAAGCAGGTCTGTCCAGGTCACATGAAGGCTGACGTGGCTGTAAACCAAAAATCACAAATGTGTTGTTTCAATCACAGAGCCCATCGGAAGCAGGAAACAAAGAAGAGAGCAAATTGATGATCAGGCCATCTGAGCTTCGGTCAGCGCGCCCGTGTGCTGAGCTCGGCTCATGTCTGCTCTGTTAAACAAACAGCACGTGGCTGCTCGTTCTCAGTGATTTTAGCAGTCAGCAGCATGACAAGATAAACATCAAAAAGCTGCGTGCATGAGTGGCACTCGTAGATGCTCCTACATGCAGTGAGTTTACCACGTGTACTTTGGATGTGCCACAGTAAATGCTGAAAGCGGGAATAGTGTGACAAGCACTGGCTCTCTTCACATATCCTCCTATTTACTGAATTAGTCCAAAAAGATTTTAGGAGAAAGGGCAAAAACTAGAGAAGGACATACAATGAATTATTGACATGGACAGTCATGAATAAATAATAGTATCCATTGGTTCATTTGGGCAAAGCTGTGCTCACTCTGCCATAGTTTAAAAGGGAGTTTGGCCACAAGTGTTCTGCAGGAGGACAGGTTTCTTTGTAAGGTGTCTAACTTTGTTTCAGGGCCTCCTCCTCAGCTTGAAACAGGTAGGTGGTACCCTTCTCTCAGCATCACTCCTTAGCTATCTCTCTGTATCAGCTGGCATCAATCACTGCTCGCAGTATGCCCCCGTTCAGCCTGGTTTTCAGGGCTGTAAGCATAGACAGTACAAGTGTCATGCAGCTTCAGTTTCTCATGCACAACAAATGGCTTTTCACATTTAACAAAGCCTGCGTGAAGTAGCTGAACTCCATTTTTTAAACAGCCAGGAAGTCGCCCAGTGAAGTTGAAGGCAGTTTGTTTCCGCAGTACATCAAGAGCTGGCAGGCAAAGTCTGAAGTCTGATGCCACCAGTAACAAGATACTTTAAGCAATTTTTCTGCATTGCAGCAATTCTAAGAGGAATCAATGAGCAAATGGCCAGACAGAACAATTCGTCTAAACTGTTGTGTGAACAACAAATTAGAAAATACTGGGAGCGAGTGTAATGATTATCTGTCAACAAGCTGATTATTTGAATTTTGACTCGACAGCCTCTCAGTCACAGCTTGGCCAACCTGTGAGGCAAAGCAAGCTCAGCACATTCAACTACAGAGGATCCATACAGGTATCGATGTTAATGCTGTCAATGGTGTCATGGTTTTTGGGTGAAATACATCTTGTTACACTATTGAGGGCAAACTGATAAAATGACTCATTTAGAGACTCTGTACGGAAACCTGGACCCCATAAAATTGATGGAAACATTGCAAAATGAAACATGAAAGATTTTTTTCAAAAGTTTTAAAACATATATAATATTATTCTTTGGAAAATAATTTGTATCTAGTTCAGTTTCTTTCAGCCGAAATGTTTGAATTAAACAAAATCTTATTTCAGATTTACTCCTATATTGAAAAGTTATCAAACTTGTGTAAGTTGTACATTAGACCAGGAATGGCTTCAAAACTTATTTCACAAAATCAGAAAATTTCCCTTGTATGTGGCTGAAAATTAAAAACTGTCTTATAGTATCAAACTTCTGCACAGTGAAGTAAGACAACCAAGTAAAGTGGCAATAATCAAAACATATGTTGAGTGAAGGGGGCCTCTTACATGAGACGGGGTGATAACACTAAAAATTTATTCTCTAATTGAGTTTAATTTGGTCTTCAGCGAGTGAGATGGAAATGAGGACATAAGATCTCAAATTATGCACTCGTTTCTGTAAACCTGATTATTTAAAACATAAACTACAGTAGAGCAACATGCACTGAACACTGCAGCAACTGTACTGGTTAAAACATGAGATGAGGAGGAGTTTTGCCTCTTAGAAACTGAAGATTGTAGCATTAAAATTGCAATAATGTCAGATGTTTTACAAAGGAAGCAGCCCCATGTTATCTGTTCCAAAACTACATTTACAACGTCTCCTTACAGAGTGTCATAACATGACAAAACAACAATCAGAAGCCTTACTGAGGAGGTCGTCCCAGGGTGGAGATGAAAGGTGTAGCCTATAGCAGCAGTTTCATGTGATCCTCAGCATGCATCCAGAGCCTGGTTAAGTATCCATTGACACAGCTGCTGGCCAGTACGCTGACACAGACACACACAGCTCATAATTTAACAGCCCCCTGTGCCCCCTCTGTGCCGGAGGAAATGGGCTGTCTCTCTCAGTTAACCAGCCCATCACAGCGGCTGCAGCAGAGGGGAAGCTGAGGGAGGAGAGGGGCCACTGCACAGCATGACACCTACCAACTAACATGCAGGGGATGGAGACATGAATCAAGCATCGAGACCAGCCCACTCCGGTTTGTCCGTAAATATAAACTGTTTATAACTGTTTATAAACATTTACAGCATGTTAAGAGTCATTTCTGTCCTGAAACAGTGAGACAGACTCTTATAGAATCATTTCTTATGATATAGTTGGTCCATCTTAAAGGCCTTTATGTGTTTAGAGACTGGGTAAGTGCTTATAATAAAGGTATCAGTAAACTAGGAAGAATCTGTGACTTCACAGCTCTGCACTCCCATCTAGTGGTCAAATTGCGTAAACCATCAGTGAAGGCATCACTTGTGCTTACAAACAAACAGCAGAAGGTTATGGTATGATAAGTGGAGAGCTTGTTTTATACCCGCAGGGCATCGACAAAACAATAACTTCACAATCCAACCCCGACTCCCCCACAAGACATTTTGCCTATACATCGCCCACACTGTGGCTTCGCTCAGCTCAGTTCGTCACAGTTTTTCACATTCAACATTTCAATTTTATCACGAAGGAGCTCAGACAGGTGGCTGTTCCCCGGCTTTAAGCAGCCCCCTCAGTGGGTCAGAAATGAAAGGATAAAAGGACTGAGATGCACGCAGCCTTTAAGCAAACCCACTCAGCTGAGATTAGGAGTTTCACAGACTAGTCAACAAATAGTCATAGCTGTCATTCTTTACTTCAGCACTGCACAGTTAAAGGAGGTAAAGCAGTAGATATGCAGCAAGAGCAAGAGACAGAGAAACATGACTGTACGTCTTAATGCTTAATTTCAATCAAAGGTGTGAAATAATGTGACCAGAACACAAAGATTTGACTGAACAACAATTGTTTACATTGTGCCACTCCAACTAAGCAGTGTTTCAGACATTTAAAGGAGGAAAGACTCCTTTGCTTTCATGCAAGAAAGCAATCATGTTGTCACTACAGCATCTAATGCTCAGACAAGCTTGCTTGGGGTTTAGTGCAATCAGATCACAGCTCATTTGTAAACAAGCTCTCATAGCTAATCATGAGCTCTGTTGTTTCACCTACAGGTTGGTCCTGCGTACATTAGTTAATCCTATACTGGCTGCATTTTAAGACCTTTTTGATGAAAAAAGATCATTTTTTTGAGGTGAAAAAATTCAACAACGTCTCCCACTATTAATTGACTAGTTTTTGGAAGTTGTCAATAGCTACTAAAATGCAGTGGTCATAAGGGCCCTAGCTGTAATATTTTAAAACAGTCACATTTTTACTTTTAATATGAAAAAACTGCAGTGTTTTATACGTTATTGTGGGTAGTTGTACACTTGATTATTCGAATAGCTGGTAGAGATTCAGAGATCTTTGACCAGATGAGTTTGATTCCAGAAACCATACTTCAATCCATCCTAAAAAACACGTTTACTTTATGCTCTGTCTCCAGTCTTGGTTCTCTGACTGAAATGAAACAGTGTCAGACTAATGTTGATAAAAGACTTGCTCAGAGATATTTTTGCCAGCAGCCTTTTCAGATCTCTTGATACAATCACCTACCTCGAGTTAATCTCGCTGATGTGTCACAGACAGGAACATTTCTGTGGGCTGATACAAGTACAGATGGAGCACAAAGAGGTACTCACCTCCCACAGAGACCTGAACTCCCTCTGTTCGATGCGTAGGAGCTCGCTGAATTCCCGCGTGACGATGGTGGCATGCCGGGGGGTGTTATCCAGTATCGACTCCCCAAATGCTGTGCCAGTCCCCAGCGTGCATATAGTAACAGCATCCTATGGCAGAGACAGAGATGGTGCTCCACATGGATCATTCCTCCTTTAGGATAAAACATCCAGCTAAAACAAGGATCCTACAAAATGCTAATTTGGTGTTCTTATCCTGAGGAGCAGTGCTCTGGATTGAGTAGATCACCCTTAAAGGTTAGAGGCAATCACCTGAACACTTGTTTGAGACAGACGAATACACTCCAATCTACAGAGACACTCCTCCAATCAGCACCCAAACAAATGGACTGAGCTGCATGAAGCTGGAGTATTAAAAACTGTTCAGTACTGTCCCCTAATATAATAAGAAATATGTCTTTTTAAAGCTCATACTCCAGACTAGCTTGAGGTTGGATGTCTTCTTCTACCCGATGAATTTCAAGTGAGGCTTAACGGACACAATCATTTAAGTCATCACAGAAATATTGTAAACATTAGAAGATGCTGCAGATTTAGACACTTTTTAATTGAGACAAATCAATGTGATTTGTTTGTAGTATGATAAAAAGAAGAGCTGTAAGTCCCATTTGGTTAAACCTAACAATTTCAGTTGAAACTAAGGTATCACATGATGCATGGACAAAAGAAATCAGTCCTACCTGATAATTTGACGTCTCTGAAACTTTAACATCCAGTGAACCCGAGAGGACAGCATACCAGCTGGTGCCAATGTCTCCTTGACGATACACTAAAAAAAACACAGCACGGCTGAAAAAAATCAACATAAACTACACTGTGTTTGGTGCCAGATCTGCAGTATGATGCCTTCAGAGCCTGTGCTTTGACTTACAGGTGATGCCTTTCTCCAAACACTCATAGAACCCACACAGGCAAATCCTCTGCAGCAGACTGGGGTGAAATCTTTCAAAGGCCTTCACAGTTTTTAGACGTGCCAAGATGATGTCAACATCTTCCCCAGAGCGCTCTGCTGGTCTGGAGGCATAAAAGGAAAAGGGAAATGTACAGATGACTGCTAAAACAGGTGTGTATAAGATGCTTAAATAGGCTGCAGCACAAGTACATCTTGGCCTGGTTTCTGAAAACATCTGAAGCTCTGCAGGGGGGCCGTGACATCGATTTAGCCCTGAGGAACACCGTCTCCTGCTTTCATGTTAAAGCTCTTATGTCAAAACTTAAAGTCATAGTTGCACATCAGCAGCACCCTAAACAAAAGTTAAAATTTACAACTGCAGCAATTTTCATTAACTAAGACAACAAACAGTGTTTGCAGAAGGATTGAGAAACACATATTCTTAAAGCGACCATGACACTTGAGAAGAACATCTTAAAAATCATTTTGATGGAAAACTGACTGGTAATAAAAAGCATGTTACCTCTTTTATTCTCATTCGAATGTTGTATTATTTGACATTACACCCTAAAACACCAGCTGTGTCAGTGAAAGTGGATTATATTTATAGAGAAAATAATTTTCTGGTTTTACTTCTGATGTCCTCATGCTCTACTTCAGCTGTCAGGGGTTTATGCTTGTGACACTGACTCTGCCATTCACTTGTATTTTAATTATCGTCTTGGTTGAAACACAACTCATAAATACAACATGCTGGTCTTTTAAAGCCTTTATTTCAAATTGTCCATTATCAGAAAATGACATTTTCTAAAGGGTTTTGGGTTGAAATAAAGCTTTGTGTCTGTCATATGCTAAATATAAAAAGTCAATATTTTACTATAAAAAGTTACACAGAGCTTTGCCGGTGTTGGTGAAACTTATCTGCTTCAGTCTTTGTCTAAATTTGGAAAACTGACACAGTTTTGACTCTTGCTTTCCAAGCTGCTTGCTGCATTTTCAGGTGAATCATGCAAACACATGGGGATAGCATTGCCAAAGTTTAGCATGAAAGTGCTTACACAGGGTAACTCTATACATTGTTGTTCATCACATGGTTCTCTAACAATGTGAGTGTCCTAAACTGGCAGAAAATGCTGATCACGTTCACATCTTCACAGATGTGTCAGAGTGTGTTTGATCCCTCTCACTCCTCTGTTGCCTGCAATACACTGCCCCAAATTTGTTAAACTAAATCCAGAGCCTCTGATGTAACATGTGGGTGGCTGTACTGTAGCTAACATCACCTTTGCATCCTTATCCATCCTCTTAAAAGATGAAACCAAACAGTATCAATAATTCAGAAATCAAAACATATGCTTGCTCTGCCGCTGCAACAATCCTCTGGCTCAATGCAGCTCTAAAGATTATTTATTGTCGCTGTGTTATCCACCATGTCGCACTACAATAAAAGTGCCTTCACCAGGCAACAGCATAGTCAAGTAATCCATGACAACCTTTCAACTAACAGTGGTCACGTCTCTATACTGTGCTCTCTCTGACTTTACTGTAGGATAGCACCTCGTGTGAGAGAGTCCCTGAGAGAACAACAAGGCAAAGGAGAAATGTGTGGGAGTCTGAGTTTGAAGCCAAGGTGTCTACTGGGAAAAAAAACAAGTAAACAAAAAACAGCTTTCAAAAGGTGGTGATTTAGAGTCAAAGTGAGGACAAAATGTTTCCATCATGATGCAGCTTTTTGCAATACAAATGATAAAAGAGCGTGAGACTTCAAATCTTAATGAGCGAAACGTCATATTCCTGCATCTTAAAGCTATGCATTCAACTGTGAATACACACAGTTTATTAATGAAATATGCAACATGTGTTTTCTCTTTTTGTGTTCACTTATCTTTTGCATCAAATGTGGTGAAAAAGTCCAACAAAATACTTTTTAGGCATGGTGAGGATACGTATGGAAACATAGTGCACATGTTTATCACCTGGCTCGCGCTTCGTTGCAGCAGAACAACACGATGAAGAATGCATGTTACAGGTATTTGCTAGGAAAAGGTGAGTCATACAAAAGCCATTTGATTTGAGCGACGCAGGTGTCTTCTGTGACCAACCTGGATATAGGCCTGTTACTGTGCAAACACACCCTGCAAACTGCGTCACTTTACTGTTTATAGCTGGTGCACTTTGGACCCTCTCTTTGTCTGATGCCCCTTTTTTTAACCCTCCTCATTCTATGTCTCTAAATGGTGCGATTACACCTGAGCTGTGCGTCACATCCTTGCCTTTTTACTACCTACAGCACTGTAGCGAACATATGTGTTTACTTCCACTTGTTTTTGAGTGTGTGTGTTTGTGTGTGTAAGTTTAAATCTGCAGTGTGAGATTTGGCAAAAAGTACTCACAGTGGATTGAATCAATTGTTGTGCACATCTAATACACTGCAGTTCTTTGCCTTGAATGAGAGACGTGCATATTACACTGCACCCATCAGTAATGATGCAGAACGATGATGATTCATAAATTTCAGAAATCAAATGATCAGCTTTTTATAGCTCTTTCTGGATCAAAGTCAGGTCTTGATATTTAATCACTTGTAAAGCAGTCTCTTGAGGCTGTTTGGTGTTTTACCTCTTATGACAGATGTGCATGCAGTGGTTTCACATATTCATCAGGTAATGTGGGGCTGAGTTAAGTCCAAAGCTGAGTTCATCTAGTGGGCAATTTTAGATATGTATCATCACTATTTGTCATGAATGTTAACAACAATCACAATGAGTAGATTAAACAGCTGGAAGGTGTGTTCAGGAGACACACAGACTCTCAGTGTTGAGTGGTGCAAAAAGGCTAAACCCCTTTAACAGCACAACACATGCCTGTCTAAAGTTAGTGACCTTGTTGCTCAGGTTGATCTAAAAGTTTATATCTCACTGGTCATTTTTTGGTTTCTTCTTTTCTGATAATGAGAGGACTGACCTCACACATGGCGCTTTCAAGAAGTCCAAATCCCGTTGGGAAATTAAAACTATGAAGACGACATCAGTGTTTTAATTCTGCAGCTGTAACACAACGCCCAAGCTCCGGGGAGAAATCATACCCTGTGTTAATATTCCGTCATTCGTCGCTTGCTCAGTGGCCTAAAACGAGTTGTTGTGCGCAGGGACAAAGTGTCAGTGCATTACCTTTTATCCAGACAAATAATCCACTCGGCAGATTCCGACGAATGTGATGAAGTGTGCGCTGCGACCATCTTGAGATCCTGCTGCTGCTGCTGCTGATGCTGCTGATGGAGGTGGTGATGCTGCGGTGGTGGAGAGGGTTGGACCAACAGCAGCAGCAGCACTTCATCTGCCTCCACTCAGTCACCGCTGACAGTCGATGCTGCCCCTGCTGCTGCTGCTCGGTGCTACCTGATCAGGAGCGGCACCACCCGGAGTAACGAGGCTTCACTCACGCGCAAAATGCAGCGAAAATGACTGTGAAGCCAGTAAAAGTGATGATGCTCTGTTAGTGTTGAGAAAGAACGTGACTTACTTTGTTTTGATTTAAAGAAAAACGGTAGCAGTTTTAAGCAAAATATCACGTATTCAGTTGTATTAAACATCACGTGATGCTCAGTGTTTTAAAAGGGGCATTTAGAAATGTGTCAACTAACTATCTGAAGATGTCATTTCTGACTCTTTTTAATTGGAGATAAACGACTGAAGGCTTAGCTCCAGATTTTTAGGTTGTTTAAACTAATGCAGTCTCATACAAAATTACCCAATAATAACTCATAAATGAATTAAAGTTCTGATGTTGTAATTTCAAATCTGTTATTATAATCATTGTTGTTGTTATTGTCATTGTTCATCTTATTTTCTTTGACTGCGTTAATGTGTGACTGTATGAAGGTATATATGATTACACTGATGTATATATTTTGATAAGCTCAAAATTTCAATAAAATTTAGTTAGAAAAAGTTCAGATGTTTTAGAGCTCTAGACTTAATGGTCGTTTCAGAGGCTCTAGTTTATGTTGCTGTTGAACTACATTTTGCTAAAGAGGTGTTCCTAACATTTAGTCCACCCTACCTAGGCTGCACCAGTAAGGCTACATCCACGGTTTTTCAGAGTGAGGGCTACCAATGGGCACCAAGGGGCCTCGTCAATTTGAGAAATAGGGAAAAACGCTAGAAATAATATTATATCATCATGACTTCATTATAAATTATACTTTTCATAACAATATTTTGTAATCTTATTACACTTTTCTACTTGCCTGCCACTCAAAACATAATCATAATATCATAAGTGTTGACCAGGTATAGTCTGGTCCGCCATGCAGGTGTTCTCAAATTTAGCCAGCTAACTTGCTTCATAGCATCTAGCTAGCTTGTGCTAACCCACAAAAAATGGACAAGTTATTAAAAGAAAAAGACCTAATGACCCTTACTCCACAGCTGCAAAAATCCAATAAACTGCTGACTGAGTAAAACTAGGAGGTATGAGGCTTAAGTATGAATTTACTGCTTTTAGAACTTTTTAACATTTGTAGTAGTGTTGTCAATGGGTTTTTAAAGACATCTTGCAAAAAGGGGTCCCTGGCTATAAACTAATGTTGTTTGAAGGAGCCTTGGCATGGAAAAATGTGGAAACCCCTGCTCTAAATATTAAATATATATAAGTACAACTATGTAATTTAACAAACCTTACTAAACGTGTGATTTATTGCAGGGCTGTTGTGTTGTATTGCATTAGTTTTAGCTTATGTTTACATAACAAACTGACAACTGAGTGTAAACCATGTTGTTTCAAGAATATGACTGAATTTTGAGTTCAATGTAATTTCAGAGTTAGAATATCCCATCCTAGTGTAAAATGAGCCTGCCTGTTAATCAATACTACATAAATTGTGAGATGAAGTTTTTTAACAGTTCATCTCAAAAGTGTGAAATGTTACCCACAGTGAGAAGCTACACACTCCTACCAACTTATCTTTACTCAGCTTTTGTCACGACCTCAAATCTCCCTCCCACAGTTCACTGATCTTAAAAAATGTGAATGGGGCTTAAATTAGTCAAATTTAAAATATTTTGTGACATGATTCTGTCTTTTACAGCGGTCTTGTGATTGTTGGAGAAATATCATGTTGCATATTCACCATGAAGTAGACATGGCAGCTTTCTGAAGATGGGGGACATGGATACATGTGCCTTTAATAAAGTGGCTAGTCAGCACAATGAGTGTCCTTTCTAGTCAAGGGGAGATCAACATGCTGCTGCAAAGGAGAGACAGAGGGCATAGTGTTGACCATATATACATATATATGTATATATATATATATATATATAGAAGAAAATATAAGAAAATATATAAGAAAATGACATAAACTCCCTGCAAAAATTTATGCCTATAATTAAGTAGCTACACGTAAAACTGAATGCAATGGGATTGTATCAACGGCTGACCTTTCTTGTCTACAGTAGCTAAGCTGACCAAAGTTAAAACAACAAACTTTTTTTTTTTAAAGGCTTGATTGATTATTTGTTTTGAGTCTGAATTTCAAGTAATGTCTGACTGAGCAGTCTGACAATGGATAAAAAGCAAGCAATTGGTGGGTCTTGTTCCTGGGCTCCACCTGTAAATTAAAATAACTGACCAATTATCTTCCAAGTTCAAGGACTTTTATCAATATGAACAAATCTGTGAATGAAATTCTTAACAATATCTTTGATTGCTGTGCACATTATAGTTTGGTTAGCTGATACAAAAATTGTGACCTCTTTCTTTCTTTTCTTCTTTCTTTTTCCTACTTTCATACTTTCTTTCTTTTTTGATGAGTGTTCAGGATATGGTGCATGTTAACTATTTTTGATATGTTTTTGATGTTAAGCACATTTTTGAGACTAAATTCTTTTTAAAAAAGATCACACAGGTCCCTCTATCTCCCACAAGATGGCAGTATTCTCTTCGTAAAGGGGTAGCATGTGAACATATCATTGCTGAATGTGATTCAGTTTTCTATTCAGAAAGAAAAAAGAGGATCAGTCTGCCTTAAATCTGTTTTGGGGGATCCATCAGTCTGACAGTTGAAATGTCCATGAGAAAATGTTTCAGCAAATAATGACCACAACAGAAACTTGTTTTGCATCTTTTAGTTCATCAAGAAACTTTATTAGAGTCAATGTTGCAGATATTATATTCAATGCATGAGTATTCTGCCCAGTACCTAAAATAATTTTGAGGGACAAAATATCCTAAATAGCTTAAAGGTCCAAGAGTAATGTGTTTTTTTGAAGTTATTGTTGAAGACAACATACATATCATCATATTGAAGGCGCACATCTTCATCTGTTTCCTCAGAGTGATGAGCATTTACCCATCTCATTGCAGTCTCCCCCTTTCTTTCTAAGATAAATAGTGGGGCTGAGCTCAGGCCGGGACATGCATAACACAAAACACACATTCCTGTAATGCTGCATACCACCATCTCACTGTTGCAACAGACCAGCACCTAACAATGTGTGAAGATGTCAACGCACACTGTAGTTCTTTTCTACTACACCTTTGTTATCACTTCTCATAGCTAAAAGTTCACAAACCTATGCAACTTCTTCCAGATAAACTGTCAAATCACACAAACATTCGGATATTTCTAGATGTAAATAATATCTTTATTAATTACAAGCAAATATGAAAACCATCTATGTTTTAGAGCTGCTTTTCATACTTACATTAGTAATGCTTCACATCAAGTTGTTCTCACTGTGAAAGAAAAAAGGCAGGTGTAGACAGTTTTGTTCTATTAGTTGTGCCTGGAGTGAGTTTGAGACGATGTCTCAATGGTTCCACTGGCTAACCTGCTCTTCACCTGCTCCCGTTTCCACTTGGTTTGTCTTATTCATTTAATGCTGTTTGAGGGGTTGCTATAGTAACCACTAGCTTGGCTGTGGCGGGCCATGTTAGCCCTTGGAGAAAGCCCACTGACTGTGTATATATGGCTTTTCAGGTCTGCAGTTGCTAGGAGATGACATGAACACAGGGACACATGGAAGCCTTATGTGCACAAGAGCAAAATTTCAGATGCTAATGGGTATTTGGAAAAGATAGTTGATACTGCTGAAATAAAACTCTTATGAACTCAAATAATACTGAATCTCCATGGTCAAACTCCTCTTAAGATGTCTGGTTCTTTACGTAAGATGAACATCTTGAGATGAGTCTTACTGAAAAGAGCAAAGAGCAAATTCCAAAGTCACAAAACAGTGTGCTCCATGTCTGACATTGTTCACTCCCAGCCTAAGAGCTCTTATCTCCACCCAGAGCCAAAGATCTATGGATTTACATGAAACAAATTAACACAGAACACCTTGAAGAAACAATGTAAAGTGTAATAAAACCAACACAAACTATGTGAGTGGTTGTACAAAGCTATAAAACTTCACGTATCAGATAACCATTTCTCAGAGGAATGTTAGGGCAGATAACCTCACAGGAAATGCCTGAGAACCTTTTCCAGAAATGTCTCTCTGAATGTTCTCAAACACTAATTTACAACTTTGAAATGAAAGACTGAAGTGGCTCAAAATAAAAAAAAAACATTCATTCTAAGCTTTCAAGAGAATCCAATCAAGGACATGAGATCTTAAAACTGATTTTTTAAAAGAAAAATATCACTGTGTAGGGTTCAATATTTCATGTTTTGTACAATTAAAAATGTAGATGGGATTACACTTTAGGCAACTGAAATGTTCATATGCTCACAAGAAAAGCCTTCTAAATAGATCACCATCTGTTTAAGCCTCTCGCTGCAGTCTGGTTCATATTTATCAATAATTACTTCCTTGTTTGCATTTTGTTATATAAGTCCCCTTGTGGTTAGTTTTACACAGTTGAGATTATGTTCAAAATGTATGAAGATGTAATTTAACATATGAATATTCATTTTTTATGTCTTTTATGAGAATGATTGCATAAATGTGTTACTAAAACTTGATTTAAAAGTGATGCATTTAAAAAAAATATTTAGTGGATATATGCATTAAACCACTGCTATCTCCACTGCTCTCTGTTCAGTTTTCACACACCTTGAAAATGACAGCACGTACATCTGTATGTTAGTTATTGAGTACAGCTCTGCAGTCAACACAGTCTCCGCCATTAAACTGAGTGACAAACTGCACTCCGGGTTTGAGTACCACACTCTGCAATTAGATACTGGATTTTCGCGCAAATCAACTCTAGACAGTTAAGTTTAGAGGGCACACCTCCTCCCCTGTAGTGCTTGGCACCAAAGCACCCCATGGCTGTGTGCTTGGACCCTCCTGTTCACACTGTGCACCCATGACTGCATGTCCTGACGTAGAGAGAACTCTATTTGAAAGTTTGCAGCTGACACCACCATCAAACAATGATGAAATTCATATCAGAAGGAAATCAACAAACTTGCAGAGTAGTGTACAAACAACAACACGCTGCTTGATGTCAACAAACAACTGCAGAGTACAGAGCAGCATCTTTCCTCGGGCTGTGAAACTTCTCAATTCATCCTAAACTAGTTTATTTTTATGAGTAATTATTTATTCATCCATTTACATATTTTTTTGTTTTGTTAATAGCAAAAAAGGGACTAAGATGAAGATTTTGTTGTATAGCCCTGAGTTGTAGAATGATAAATAAATAAACCTTGTACCTTGTTTACAAATGAAGATCAAAAGAATTAACTCTCCCACTTGATTTGGCTCCTATGTCCTCGATTAGTTGGACTGGATGAGATTTTTGCAATGTAGGTTTCTCAGCCACCAAGGAAGTCAGACAGCTCTTTCATTCAGTATCTTTGCAGCTGATCTCAGTGAAAACAGCATCTCTTTATTTTGTGAATCAAGCAGGCACATTGTGAGTTAACTTGCACAGTTTTGCTCTCTGCGGAGGGGACCTGATTTTAAATAGGACTGGCAAGTAAAAAAAAACGAAATGCTTTATGTTCTATAAAATCACTTTAGCAGATATATTGAGCATAATAAATAACTTGGATATTAAAGGTACAAAATTAGAAAATGTCCCAAAACACTTTGCACTGAACAAGCAGAGCAAATGTATGCAAGCTACAGGATTTCTGCAGATGACCTACTTTGAAGCCAAAAGTGTTAACATGTAACCCAGACCTTCATTTTTTTATGCTACTTTTTCTGTTTATTGTTTGTGATAAATTATATGAAGCACTTAGACATGGTATTGGGTGTGAAATGTGCTGCATAAATAGACTTGCTTCCCCTTACTGCTGTTTACATCTCACTGGCGAGGGAAATGCTTACATTGGGAGCTCTGGGTCCCCTGATGAGATGTGACACTAAAATGTAACCTTAAAGGTGAATGATGCAATTCTTTAAAGGCCTTAAAACAAACAATGATACAGAGCTTTTGATACATGAAAAACAAATCGGAAAAGCTAAGATGACATTTAGATCCTAGACTATATAATCAAATCGTAAAAAAAAAAAAAAAGTTACACAGTACACTTCAAGACTATGCATCTCTCTAAGCGGCCATACTTCAGTGAGTTAAGATTTGAAGGGATTCCAAACCTTTAATTATCCCTTAAATCATCAAGAGATGATTACAGGGGCTTAAAAGGGAAACTAATATTCTCTTGCACAAAATTTGTTTTTGAGTTGTTTTTTTTTATGTGTGTGTGACCTTTCTACTTCTTTATACTTTATTCCTCTAGCATCCACAAACTAGTCATAATACCTATCCACACTAAGGCTATAGTTTATGAGAGGGCATAAATAAACATAATTTCCTTTGAGCCAAAAAGGGATCCACTCCCTAAAGCTTCATAATCAGCCTATCACCAGTAACTGCATCAGTGTGCCAAGTCATGGCCGGATTTACCAGTCAGAGAGCCCCAGGGCTAACATTGCTGTTGGGTTCCAATAAACCCTCCATCATCACCATTCTCTTTGCATTGTAAATGCATCCTGTTGCCTCCCAAATAGTCCCACAGTGCAGAGGATATATGACAGCTTCATTATGTACCCCAAGATCAGTAAGTACTATGGAATTAGATATTTTAACCCTAACTTTATTGAGGAATATGAACCATGAAAACACAAAATAAGGACCTACATAGTTTAACAGTGTAGACCTCATCTATTGATGCAAATTCCCCACAACAATTGAAATTGGCCTCTCTCACAACAGACACTTTTAACAGTATCTGTCCCCTACAATAGAAAATCGCTTAATTCTTTTCACTCCCTAAAAGCCATCACAAAGTCACAGTGAGCCAGCATGCCCAATGCAATGCATGTCAAGGCTGAAACCAAGACTGAAGCAGCTAAAAAAAGTTCATCCATTATTAATTTGAATATTTACAATTGTGCTTTCCCTAACAGTGTTTCATGTCAATAGGTATTCTGTGAAGAGTATTAACCCTAAAACATCCACCTTTTTGCTCCTATTTGAAATAGCTAAATGGAAAAGCTTTTTACAGAACACTATTAAGCCAAAATGGCATAAATGCATTGGTTAATTCATTAGTAGATAAACATGTCAAAAATATCAGGCATGCCTTGAAGGGGAAAAAAAATTAAATACTTAAATAGTAGTTGTGTAAATATGTTGTTATGAATAGTAAGTTGTGCATTAGAAAACTGTTGTTTCAGTAAAGTATCCTACAGGAGTACTTCAACATTTTGGTACTGTGATTTCAGAACTGGGAGACTCAGAAAGGAAGTGAAAAAAGATACCAAAACAGTGAGTCTTACTGTTTCCACAATGCAGCTAAAACAACTGTATTCTTTATTAAGACCCCTTTGCCTCATGAATTCTATTCTCTCTCAAACATGACACTTCTAGATTTTAAGATAGTTTTTCTGTTTTATGTCTCAAGCCTGAGGCCTGATAACACCATGAGATAACATGATGACATCACAAGGACTCCCCTCAGAGCCAAAGAGGTTTAGACTACAACTTGCTTTACAGGGTGAGTAGTACTCCTTATGATAGTTAAACTCAACTCCGAATATAAAATCTGCGGAGAGTTCCTTTCAGTGTAAAGGTATTGCAATAGCAGGATAGTTGAAAGCGAAGGCTACTCGCCATGTTTTGACAGCCTCGATTGCAAAACGTGCACAGTGTGACTTTAGTCCAGTAAGTTCTTTTTGTAGTTTAGGGCCAGAGTTTGGCCCTTGAATGTGTCTCGGTGATCTGTAATATACAGTAAGTTCTTTCCCACGCCTTTCCTCTACTCCTCGTGTCTATGCGCTGTGAAGAAAGAGGAGAGCAGAGGGTTACAGTCCTGGAATGTGCGCGCGCTCCCGATTCTCTCTGTTCTCTACGGGTGCGGGCGCGCGGCTCAGACAGACTCGTGCGCGCGCGCAGCCCTCGACAGGTCTGGAAGTGGAAGGAGGAGGCAGGACAACGCTGCTGGAGCGGGGAATGATGGCGGTGAGCAAGAAGAAGGGACAACTTTTGTTACTGTAAAACTGGGGCATTGTGGGCGATCTTTCGGCGCCTAACACGATGAAGCAAGTAGGAGGTGAGAGTCCAGCAAAGTTATTTGCGTTACCTTTGTGCGGCGTTGTGTGTAGAGCCATCAGTTAACATTTTCAATGGCTCGTATTTGAAATGCCACAATGAATTGTTCAGACTTCACTAACGTTCGGGCTGAATTGAACTGTTCGCCCAGTAAGTTGAACTTTGCTTCGCCTTTGTGTTTGTGGTGTAGACTCACTAACATTAACAATATTAAACGGGTTGAAGTTAGAACTATAAAAGTTCACAGCTGGTTAAAGATCATTTTAGGAGTTAACAGTTATCGTTTAACGTCAGCTAACGCTAGTAAGTTAGTTAGGCAACCATCGAAATGCATCGAACACTAGCTGAAGTTAACCCACCTACTTACTAGCAGTTAACTTTTACGTAATGTTGCTCTGTGTTGCTGACTTTTATTACTGACCTTTATCTTTTACGCTGTTTTGATTTGCATGTTGAAAGAGATAAACATTTATTAACTCTTTTCAGATGACTCACGTTAGGCATAGTGAGATAATGGTATCCGGTCTCTGTATTAACAGGTTTTATTATCCGTTTCTCTCTGTAGATGACCTCGCTGTGTTTGTTTAGTTGAAACGAGAGTGCTCCAAGAAAGCTCCGCCGGACCCATGGCACCGCTTGCTTAAAGCCGAGGGATAGTAGTTTACCAACAAACAGAAACAGTCTCTCCAAACCCAGCTTTCACAATTAGTCTGCAGTCACACACAAACAAAAATGATCAAAGCGGAAAGCAAAGGAGGCGAGAGGACCCTGAGGAGCGCGTCCCCTCACAGAAATGCGTACAAGTCTGACTTCCACGCCATTAAGTGCTCCTTTGATGGGTCAAAATCCGAGGGCGCCGCCAAATCATATGCAAATGGATCCAGTGACACCCGGGAGGACTCCAGAGGAAGGCCATTTGGCACCAGAGTAAACAAGATAAAGAACATATTCCTACAGATGGATGGTCAACAACAAGAGAGCCAAGAGGGAAAAGCGACTTTAAAGCCTGATGTGCCCCAGGTGTCCCCACCAAAAGTACAGTTTCCAGTCAACACTCACAGAGTTAACTTCAATAGTGCCACAAGCCCAGAATCACAGAATTTAGATAAAACATCTAAGGGAGAAGATGTTGAGATTGACAAAGTGGCTTTGGCAGAGAAATTTTCTGTGACCAGAAAACTCTTTGAAAGAGGCATCAAAGAGCAGCCTGCAGCTGAAAAACAGTCTCCAAACAGAGTAGTGACTCGTTTGTCCCTCGGCAGTGCCTCTGAAGAGGGAAAAAGCACAAGGAGAGTATCAGGATCCACCGAGACCACTATCAAATCAGAGCAAGCTCCTACGTCAGCAGCTGAATGTCGACCAGATGAGAAGACTGATACTGAGAAAAAGCATACGTCTAGAGTGTCACTGAATGCAGGACCAATATCCAAAAGGTTGGAGAATTATATGACTGAGAAAGACCTAGAGGACAACAGCACAGCCGCTACAAAAGGAGAAATGGTGTCTGCTAAACAACACAGTACCACTGAACACTTTCAGTCTACCTCTTCAACAAGGGACAGCTTACACAAATCTACTTCCCCTCTTAAAGGAGCTGCTAACTCTACACCTGTGACTGATGCCACTAACAAAAATGCACCTCGGGCATCGAGTGTGATTAACAAACCAGCATCCTTGGGTACAAATGTTGGGCATAAATCAACACTACCAGTTACCAACACAGCATACAAATCTCCCCAAACAACTGATGCCCCTCAGAAACCCGTCTCACCAGAGCAAACAACCACAGTTGGCCATAACCACAAGCGCTCCTCATCATCGAGTGATGGATTTAGTAGGACATCTGTTAGTGGGGATGAAGACAAGCCACATAGTCTGCCCCCAAGAGATGCGAAGCAGCCTATTCAATCAGCTGGGGGGTTTCAAAACACCAACAAGGCTAAATACCCTGAAAAGGCCAGAAGTTCTGACAGTTTGGTGCATAGTCCTAACAGGGACAAGCCACCAAACCAGGCCTCATCACTGGACTCCAGGGGGGTGGGCATGGTACGGGCAGAGCTGGTAGTGGTTCAGAATGAGTCTTCTGAAAGTGAGGAAAATGAGGATGAGAATGTTGAAGATACTGTGTTTGAAGAGCAGAAGGTGGGAAGCCCCAAAGGCTTAATGACAGACCTAAAAAGAACCTTTCCACCAGAAAGAGTGAACTTCAACCCTACTCATGTTGCTAAAGACGCACAAAGGATAGCAGAGACCATGGGTGAAGGACGGGTCTTGGAGGATGATGATGATGAGCAATATGGGTTGAAAGAGGACAAAAGGGAAGACAGTTCATTTGTGAGTCAAGATGGTGATACTAATCATGAGGAAGATGATGAAGTAGCAGAAGAGGAGAGTGAACTGGAGGAGCAGGTGGGCCAGAGCATTCTTGATAGAGCCTCACCAGTAGTGTACGGTATTGAGAACGCAGCATTTGTGGATGACAGAGATGTAGACCAGGTCCTTAGGGAAGAAGAAGAGGAGGAAGATGAAGAGGAAGATCAAATGTATAGGGAGTATGATGACTGTTACGAGGTCCCTGGTCTGTCAGATGAGGAGGAACCTCCCTCAAAGAGGAAAATCAAGTTCTCCACAGACTCCATACTTGTAAGTACATAGGGTTGTGTTGTTTACTTCTGAACTGTTGCTGCTCAACTCAAGTACTTAAAAACATATTTCACAGCACTGTCATTATAAACCACAGTCTCTCTGAATCAGCAACTGTCTGTGACCTAGGTGTTTCCCTGCAGATGCAAGACAAATAAGTGGAGGCTGAGAATGAATGCTTTAGTCAGGCATGTTGACGCAACAGCAGCTGCACTGTATTATTAGACAAGCTTTGTCACAGATTTTAAAATTCTAACTATGGTTTATTTAATCTCAGACTAGGAAGGCACTAACCTTGATGGAGATCAGGAGAGAGGGGAGAATTTT
>JAPZDY010000005.1:11240617-11263522 GCA_029783645.1 Ctenochaetus hawaiiensis
TTCACAGCCAGGGGAGTGAATGGAGAGCAGCTCCTACACTTGGACAGTGACAAATTGAAGGTAAGAAAAAACAGCTGATAATAATAATTTACCTTGAGTTATAGGTATAATTAGGAAATGATCTTTTAAGAGTGTTTTTGTGCTCATGTTTTTATGCTGAAAAAGAACTCATAATTGAATCTGGTCTTGTCAGTGACTTTGACTGCCACCATGTGACCAAATGTATTTTTTTCCTGTTGACAATTCCTCTGATACCAGTTTGGCCATGGATATCTTATACTTTTACAACATTTAAGACATAATGAATGTCTTAAATTTAATTATTTTTTTCTTCTGTTTTTTTAAAAAAAATCCTACTACATGAATCACCACCACATGAATATAAAAGTCTAGTTAAAAAAAAGTTGCACATCTAGTATGAGATCATCTTTCTCTGCAGCTGTGGTTCAGAGATGAAATGATCTGTTATTATCTGATTTGTCACTCTGCAGAAATCCAGAAACAGTTATAATGATTAATTGAAAAAACTAATTTTCCAAGATATAGTGCTGTTAAAATGTTCTGGCTCCAGCCTCCTAGATGGGAATATTTCCCGCCCTCTTTGCCTTTTTATGAAGTTGAACTAAAATATGTGTATTTTGCACTGATGTTGAAATCATTTCTTGCAGCCCTACAGGACTTTGAACCTTACTTAGTAACATGTTGTAGAGGTATGGTGTCATTAATCTGCACTAAATCCGTCCACTCTTCCCATCAGGTGCTTGGAGTTTCGAGTCAGAGTGACCGTTCAACTATCAAGAAGAAGCTGAAGGAGCTGCGGAAGGCTCAGGAGAAGCTGGAGAAACAAAGAGAGAAAAAGGAGAAGGAGGTTCGACGCAGTGGGAAACTTCAAGTCAGTAATGACTCTGTCTGCTGAGGTTGCAGCTCTGCACTCTGAATTCATGCAGCTCATAAAGTTCATCACTAGCAGAACCATGAGCACCATTTTTTTTGTACAAGTGCTTTTGGTGCCATGATTTTCATGTCACATGTTAATGCCAACAACCTGCCAGGAGTGTTCCTGTGCCGACTGAGGTGCCAGTTATGATTTCTGTTCATACTGTACCACCCTGTTTATATTCTCATCACTGTTTCTCTTGAATATTTAAACTAATCTCAGCTCAAACCATTTTAATTGAAAGATGGGGAATGTCGAAAGTTGCGTACATGACCAAAAGGAATCATAAGTTTTTGTTTTACCACTAAACAGCTAGAGGCTGATATTTTAATAAGTCTGTTCTCAGATCTAATGTAGTTGTGTAAGATCATGCACATATTTACCCATGGAAGTCAAATGTATACTGCTTTTTCAGCATTTTATATTTGTGCTAGTATAACTTGCCTGTTTTAATGTACAACTATTTTGCAAGAGCAGTTATTGTACAGTTCAGATAAAAGCACTATATTTGTCTTTTAAGCTTCAATGGGTGACAAGGTCTTAAATGTATAAAGAAGTTTTATACATGTGCCTATTAACTACGTATCTTTTTTTACTTAAAAACCATTGTTCATTTTATACTATCGAAACTTTTCTACTAAGTAGAATAGCCGGGCCGTCATTTTTGCTGAATGAAATTCAACAAACAAATCCAGTAGCAACGAGGTGAATGCTGCTTCTGCTGTCCCTGACTCTGGCTGTGTCGCCAAGATGGTACCATGATGCTCCATGTAAATTACACACACACCATCCAGGTCTGCTACACACACACTAACCTCACCAGTCTGTTAGACAGTAGGACGAGCCTGCGACAAGGACCTGCGTGAGTCAGGAGCACAGCGTTGTGTATGAATGGGAGGCTGAACGATGAGTTTTCGCAGCCAAGCCAAACTGCTTCCTCTCTCTTCCTCCCAAGCATGACTTCATGTTTTGTATAGAATACGACATGTTGGACTGCAAGAAAATCATGTTTTTTCACGCATTCTGAATCAGAAAAACCTTTCTTGGTACATGCAGCATCAATAAACTAATTTTCACTTAATAAGATATTCTTGCTTCCTCATTGCTTCAATTTGTGTCAATTTGCATTTACACTGAGCACCAAATAAACTACTACCTTATTGTAGATCAGACATATGAAAACTGAAACAGAGAAATTAAAGAAATGAAATAGTCCCTTGGGAGAAGTCGTGGTAAATATTTCTTAATAAAACACTAATTTTTTGTGGGTTGTTCACACGGTTTTCAGGTGTGTTAGACTGCATTACACCTTTTTTCCCTCATCTTTACTCTTCTATATACTGTGTATTTATGTAAGTCAGATAGCAGATGGTTTTTTGCTGATATTAAGAGGATTTGAAATAACATTCAGAAATTTCCTCCAGTGGGGTATCAGTCTGAATACATAATGCAGCATTTCCACGGTAAATATATTTTATTTGAATGCGTCCCGTCACAGTTCACTGTAATATTGCATCATGTGCACCAAACAGAAATCTGTAATCATAAATACAGTAACATGATATCTATGTACACAAAATACTGATCAGTCTCAATCATCACTTCATCCATTTCACCTTAATAATGATTTCTGAACCAAGTAGGAATCTGTTTGAAATATTTATTTTTTACTGAACATGATCCAAACCACATCACTGCTGTTGTATAATATGAAAAACATTAACCATAGCTTATTTCCCAGCAACCCAAATACTGTACTTTGCTCTCTGAAGTGTAACAGTTCCTATGAGGAAAAATATGGTTCATCTGTTTTCAAATTTGCAGCTACTTACTTGTAAAACTAACAGAGTTTAAGAAGAAAACTTAATATAATGCAAATCCATCAATACCTTTTTGATCACTTTGCTTCTTGCATATTTCATCTAACTGAAGAAGAAATGTCCTAAATGAAAACATTTGAACCAAAAACGCAGAAA
Source organism: Ctenochaetus hawaiiensis (assembly GCA_029783645.1). Classification (NCBI taxonomy): domain Eukaryota; kingdom Metazoa; phylum Chordata; class Actinopteri; order Acanthuriformes; family Acanthuridae; genus Ctenochaetus; species Ctenochaetus hawaiiensis. The sequence continues at coordinate 11,243,531 of JAPZDY010000005.1, forward strand.
CTTCCAGCACATTTAAAGCAAGCAGCATCTAATTCTGTAACAAGTTTCTCTTTTCTCACAAAGTATCCAACTTCACACGGAGTGAGGAGACGGACAGAGCAGACTGTAACAGTAAGTTAGAGCAAAAGTAAAAGCAGTTCAGCCATTCAAGAAAAGCCGCAAGCCAGAAGAGTGAATTCTTTAGTACAACTGATCACACAAACACAGTTCATACATCTTGTGGTGAAAGCATCAAGAAATTAAATATTAACTGACCCATATTATTATTATGAAGAAAAGTTTTCTTGAGGAAAAAAATTCTGCTCTCGTTTTCTGAATAAGTGAGATGTCTTCCTCTAAACCTCAGGACAAGCTCTTACTCACAGCACTTTAAAGCTTGATTTTACTAAAGCAAAAACGACGCGGCCGTTCAGTTTAATTCAGTTTTATTTTGTTTGAGACACTGTGTAACGCTCCCTTTTTTAAGTGAAATAGACGGCTGTAATTCGTTTGTTGACTTCTTGCAAACACCTTTGATTTGATGTGGCATCTTTCATGAGTATTTGAAGATGCATTTGAAACATATTCATCCTGGCTATGCTGTGACTTAACAGACCTCTGACGTCAGGTATCTCATTAATTCAAAAGAGCAAGCTGATTTTTCTTTTCCATTAAAACTTCCATTTAATACCAAGATGTTTGACGTAATTGAGAATCAGAGACCCCATTGTATATTTGTCCACCAGAGGCCTGACAGATGTGTCAGCTCAAGACATCCTCAAAATTCTTTAATGACCATATTTGAGAGGTTCTTAAATGGAAATGTTTATGTAATTATGTTAAAAGACCAATATGTTATACAGTTAGTTTATCGGTCTTTAAATTGCAGTATTGAAACAGTAACATGGCTCTATAGACGCCTTGTCATGGTTACTTCTAGTTATTACCATTTATAGTTACACCATTAAGAGTGAGCAGGAGCACTGTTGTTTTTGTGCGCTCCACAGTCTGTTGTTCTACGTGAAAAGTATGTCACTGACACTTTGTTCTAGTTTTCCTTTCTTTTTTCACTTTCTGCACAAAGTAATCTGAGATGATTAGTCCATCACCATTAAAAAAATAAACACATTACACCATTACAGACACACACACCTCATCTCTCACACACTTTGCAGCAGGACGCCGCCGTTCAGATCTAGAAACTGCGAAAAGTGGTCATGTCTTTGGGCTCTTTGCTGGGGACGCACCAGTCGTCGGCCTCATGGATCGTCTTGTAGTGTTTCCAGGCTGACTTGTTGTACACAGGCAGCCTCTCGATGGACTCCGTGGAGAGCGCCTAACAGAGGATCCAGAGGATACAGGTAAGACAGGATGTAAATAACTCATTCATTTCTTCTAGTGAGAAACACAATCAGGCTGTTGATACAAATCTCTGTTACCCGAATGTAGATGATGGCGTCAGTTCCATAACCCTCCAGAGAGTACAGCTTCAGGTCCCCTTGAAAGTAGCGTGCGTACAGCCGAGAGATGGGCAGGCCGTACCCGTAACCAGCCTGGACAAAATCAAAGCAGAGTTCATTTCTAACACAACAGAGACGGTTCAAAAGTCAGAGTTTAGCCTGTGAAGTCCGTCTGATACTGGTACAAAGTGATTGTTACAACAAGAAGATCATGTGATGATGTCAAAAGCTCTGGAAAAAGTGAGTTGGTGTTTTGATTATTAGTTTGTATTACCCAATCTTTCAAACATCCAGAGTGAACTTCAGGCTCAACTTATACACCAGCTAAGATGAGAAGTCGTAAAGGTGCTCTAGATTGACTGAACCAGTCACTGAGCAAACACCAGGCACTCATGAAGACAGTCTGATGTGGTCAAAAGCTCAGAACTTTCAAAAACTTTCATTTTTATGACTGGCTTTAATTTTGCTCTAGTTACTCTGTTGGGGTGATCTGGTTGAACTTCATATTACAATACTAAGACAAAGTAGGTGAGATACTGAAATAGATCAGAATATCCAGGATATATAAACAACACTAATCAATAAATCAATGATTAACTGTCTTGCTCCGTCATGTTAAAAGGTCCACACAAATGATGACACGAACTCTCACCGAAACTCGTCATAGCAGAACTGCAGAGGTGTAAGAAGTAACTTTAACAATGGCTGCATTTTATTCAGGGTGTCCCAGTTCGAGGGCACTGGTGTTTAAATAATGCCCTAAAAATGACGTTTGGTTCTTGACTGATCCAGCACAAACAGTCAAGAGTAAAGTGAACTCTCATCCATCTACAGTGGTTCACACACTGTGGATCAAACATCAAGAATACTGACCAGAGGGGCGGCGAGGGAGCCGTCGATGCTCGGCCGAGGAGCCGTGGAGTACGTGTAGGTGAACAACCTGTCGATCTTGCGCAGCGGCACGCCTCCTCCACGATCGCTAACCTGGAGAGAAGAACATATCATCTGAACAGCATCCTCATCCAGTAAGTCACTTGATTGCCATGAATAAGAGAAACCACAGAGGAGATGTTCATTTCTGAATCTGTAGCTTCTCATCAATAAAAGAGACAGTGAATCAGTCATAAAAGCAGCAGGTCAGACTGAAGCAGAGCAGCTTTACCTTGACTGTCAGATCTTCAGTTCCCAGAGCCACCTGTGCGTGGATAGCAGGATACTCCATAGCGTCGCCGTAAAGCTCCATGGTGGCCCGCATGGCATTCTGCAACAACCGAAGTGAACATCAGCTTTAGTAAATGTTAAACATGAGAGAAAATCGACATATGCAAATGTAAAAGTGTCTGATGTAAATCAGTAAATCCTACCTTAAAAAGCTCAAACACCATATGATACAAATGAGATGGAACGTAGACAACGGTGATGGGGTTTCCCTGATCTTTGACTGTCAGGACAAACAGACGATCAAATATTAGACGAAATTGGATCTGAATTATTAAAAATGTTTCAGTTTGTTTGTTTTTGACCAATATCTGACCGAATTACCATTGAATTCCTCCAGCACCAGCTCAGGAGAGTTCATGTAGTAACGGTCACAAAGGTTTCGTGCGTTTTCGTAGGCATCTGCAAGAAAGAGTTTTGTTTTCAGGAAACAGAACAAATAAAACCTGAGCCCTTGAATGAGGACACATTCGATCACTCTGTCACAGCTTGTTTCTTAAAGTGTTTGTGAGATTCTCACCTCTGATAACCTCACTGACACGACAGTGCGGATCAATACTGCCGATCTGTTTTGGATGTGCTGGGTTCACCTTCACCTTCCCACCAAAGAGGAGAGCTGGAGTAAAACACACAGGGATTTAAACGTGCACTAATGTATAAAGAGTGAACTTTTTAAATGGTATTATATCCCAATACACATATTTTTGTGGACATATTCCTCTCATGATTTTGATTAGTTATCTTTTTTGTCTATAAAATATAACCAAAAACAGGTTAAAAGAAAAAGAAAAAAAGCTAATCAAAAAATTTCCCAACACAAACAGTGACAACTTGATATTTGACACTTTTTTCACCATGAGTATAGCACCAAAAATATTCAATTAACAACATATGAGATAAAGAAAAGTCGACAAAAAGCAGGAAAGGTTCAGCATTTTTGCTTCCTAAAAATCTTGTTTGCTCTGAGAGACATTATTCATTTTTCAGTTTGGGATTTGTCATTATGTCGTCATATTTAACAGCAAAAAGACATTTTTTAACTGAACAGTTTTAAACCTTACTTTGCTCTTCTACTGCTCAACATAAAACACTAATGACAGTGATAACTAGATTGTTTTCTTTTTCTATAGAAACATGTAAAGAACTGTTAGCTGCTGCATCTTTCAGCGTGTTTGTCTGTATGTATCTGCTGTTGACATATATGCAGTATGTTCGTGTTTGTGTGTCAGCTTAAGTCCCCACAAAGACAGAAAGAATAATTTGTGTGTGCAGGACAGAAAGCAGTATTTGGTTGAAATGCTGCCTGTACTTCCGCTTTTATTCAATTCACTAGGTGGCGCTGTCATTAAATCTAGAGTCTTAGGATTGACAATACAGACTCTATTTACTATATTTGCAGGATTTTTTTAAGAGTGTATTGTAGGTGTGTACGTGTGTCAGTAACATTGGTATGTGCGGTATGTACAGTATGCTCTGTTTGAGTCTATGTGAGCTATTTACTTGCATTGTAGAAATGTACTGAAAAAAGATTCATATCTCAAAAAGTATAAAAGTTACAGAAAGTCTGAATGGAAGCATAATTGTTTTTAGAGACTTTAACATTTTGATTAAAAAAAAAGCTTTCTGTAGCTGAACGTACTGTATGTTGAAATAGTGCTGAAAAAATGTTTGGAATAAATGTAATAAAGAGCAAAGATTATAAAAGTAACAGAAAGGTGTGTTCCAGCTTTAACAATAATGATAATTTCATGATGAAAATGGACTACAAAACGATGCAAAATGGATGGATCTTTTTTAGAATAAGCCGGTCTATGCAGGCTGGGCTGCAGTAAAAAGTGTCTGAGTGTTGTTTGTTGCACAATCAAGATGGAGTGTGTTCAGACATAAACCTGAGGTTTTCTGTTAACAAAGGAGCCTGGCTCTCTGAGACAAAACTACACTAAAATGTCATAATATCACCACAAAAATGAGCACTCTGCTGTTGAGGGGCTTGACTTTCAAACAAGTTTAGCTACAATCATAACAGTTAATGTCATATCAGTTATGACTGAAAAAAAAGAGATCAATTTTTACAAAATGAGTCTACTCACTGTGCTGGTTGAGCAACATCCTGATGGATATCCTGCTCATGTAGAAACGATCAAGAAAATACTGAACATTCTGGCTGACGATGGGGTCTGTGCCGTACGCCTCCTTGTACTCCACAACTCCCTGTGCCATGGTGGGAATGACATCATTGTGTCGATTTCTGATTTTTATTACCGCATCTGTGAAACTAAAGAAAGACACAATGGTTACAGCAAGGAGCAATAAACAAAACCACATAAATAAATGTGACAAACATTAGAAACAATCAAATAAAGTATGTTTTCATTTACTTACTCGTATGTGACTTTCTCATCATCTGCATTTTTGTCCTTGAACTCAAGAATCTCCTGAAAACTTTGCATGTACCTGGATGTGAAAAAAGAGGTCATTACTAGATATTAGCAGGCATCAGTGTGAGCTGAGAGATGACTAAGAAAAGGCTGAAGAAAACCTGCATACCAGCCTTGGACCAACCGAACCGATGGGGTCCTCAGTAAGTTGTCAGGTAACAAGTTGATTTCTTTCATGATGTTTGCTAACCTCACGGGTAACTCTTGTCGGAGGAAGGCGAATGATGTTTTCTCACATGCATTTTCTGAGCCTATAGGGTATAAATACATACAGGAATATCATACCAATGTCTTGTGTTATTCACTTTCTAAAAATGCCATGACTGGAAAAAGTTGTCACAAAAATGTCACGTTGGAATTCTGCTACTCTATGAAGCAATATAAGTTTGTCTACTCTGATTTTGTCATACAGTAAATAAATATTGTAATGGCTCTCTCTATATGATTACAGCAATGTTGCAAATTAATAAACCATTACGGTTTAACATTCATAAAATTCAGGTTGATTTGTCATTTTGCTTGCTGAATCAGCCAAGTTTCTGCACAGGTTTTTCAGTTGATTTGCTTAATCATGATAAAGTATATTTTTACTGTGAGATACAATATATGTATTTAAAAAATGTATATTTTTCCCGTTTCCATCACTCCAACTACCCTAACCCTCGGGGCTGTATGTAGCAATAATCTGTAGTAGATTTATAACTTTTGGTGAGCGAAATGGTTTCATCTCCTCAGGCCTCTATAAAAAATGTGAGAAGGGGCATTTAATATGTCATTCAACGGCTCAGAGAGAGCGAGGCAACAAGCACTTTGTATTAAGTGATCACAAAAGCAAAACAGTTGCGATCCACCACTATAAAATGCTACATATGTAGCCAAATACACCCTATTTGTCATGTGTTCGCATCCTCTTACCGAAATCCAGAAACTGCTTTATTGACAGAGGTGAGGGAGAAAATTTGGAGTAATAGTCAATGTCCTTTGCAACGGACACGCTGCTCCTCAGAAACCTTAAAATCCTCATCCTGCCAGGTCCGGGACTGGTTCACTTGACGGACGATGTTGTTCAGCAGGTTTTTACTTATTTTTGATAGATCACAGGTGGCATCCGCAGCACAACCACGCAGTTATAGCTACATTTTAGAGCTACACTTACGGTCTCAGCTAATCAATGTTGACATTAGCTTCTGAGCTAACTTCAGCAGCTGCTTAACACAGACGTGAAATTATCGTTTTGTCACTGACTTATTTGTAAATATTTGTGCATCCATGGTCCCGTCACTTTGAGACGTTTCTAGGTTGGACTATACTTCAGTGGCACATTGCTGAAAATTAGCGGTAGAGATGTCTACATAGCGACAAGGCTGTGCGGATATTCAGCAAGATAATCCAGAGAGTCATGACGGTGTCAAGAGTATAGACGGAAGTACCTTTTGACTTTGTTGTCGATGACGATTTAAAAAAACTTTATTGATCAAATTATGCTTCCGTTTGTATGCGGTTTTAAATAATACATTCGAAAGAGAAAATTTGAATATACTTAGAGCATAGGGAAAGATCTAACCGAGTCTTAAGTGTTTAAAAAATCCATTCATATGAAATAAAGGAAAAACTAGATATTATTTTTGTTTGGATGTCAGTTTATCAAAAATGTATCATATTAAAAAAGAAACACTATACTTGGGTTTTTTAAAAAAATAACATTTGTTTATTAAATTTGCGCTCGTAAAGAACACAACACGTAATGAAATAAATATGTGTTCATCAAAAAGATTATTTAACACAATTAATCCATTTTGAAAACAAACATTTTTTAGACAGATTTAAATTTTTAGTGTTACTCGCCACGGTTACGGGCCAAAACGATCTCATGATATTAGACAAACAACATAGGTTTTTTTTCGGGCACTTGGATAATTTTCTTCTTGCAGTTACGGTTTGTGGTTGTATAGCAGTATTTTCCCAAAAAAGTTGTTTTCTCATTCACTACGTACTCTTTGAAAACTATTATGGTTTTATTGCCCTAAAGTTTGTTTGTCAGGCAGCACACTCCACCAATCAAATTTCTGTATTGGTCCGGTTAGGCCAGTGGTTAGTCCTTATATCTGTCAATCTTACACTGAAGGCGGGATTTGTGCCTGGCAGATAAAACTCAGGGTGAAGGTCAAGCAGATGATCCTAACTGCCGTCATTTCCTTTAGTAAGCTATAGAGATGCCTGCGTGAAGAAGTAAAAGCAGTGGGCCACGTTTTTGTGACTAATGTTTTGTTAGTTTTTTAGCGCTATTCGGGACCCAGTAAGGTAAACAAACCTATGATTGTCTTTACTAACCGATAACGTTTCGGGAGTCATCGTGGGAGAGAAACAGTTTCTTCGGTAACTTCTGTTGAACCAACTCGTATTTGTGACCCGCCAAAAACAACGGCGAGGTTCAGCGAGGAAGTGACCATTTTGTAAGTTAGCAGTTTTCGATATCGTTTTATTACTAAAATGAGCGGCGGGTTCAACTTTGGACAAGCCTCCACGGGCTTCGCCTTTGGGGCCCAGAAGACCACGGCCCCAGTCTCTGGCACGAGCTTCGGGATTACAAGTTCCACACCTGCGGCTTCCGGGGGAGGCTTCTCCTTCGGCACTGCTACTCAAGCCCCCTCCAATCCCACCGGCTCTTTCAGTTTTGGCACCACAGCAAAGGGCCCAGCGGCCGGCGGAGGTTTCTCTTTTGGGACCCCTGCCGCCGCCACCACCACATTTGGCTTGGGCACGGCTCCTCAAACCACAGCGCCGTCAGGGCTGACTTTAGGCTCCACGGCAGCTCCAGCTGCGGGGTCAGGGTTCACGCTGGGAGGTGGTCTGGCTGCACAGACCACCGCTGCCGCCCCTGCAGCAGGAGGAGGCTTCAACTTTGGGACTGTTTCTCAAGCTCAACCTGCGGCAGCAACTACATCCGCAGCAGCGCCAACACTGGCAGCCGCAGCAGCGCCAACACTGGCAGCCACAGCAACGACGGGCGCCGGTGTCTCTTTCGGAGGGTTCAGCTTTGGGGCAACCAAAGTGCAGGTGACCACAGCTGCAGCCACTCCTGCTGCTCCTGGAGGGGGCTTCAGCTTTGGCAACGCTGCACCCTCCAACCTCACCTTGAGTAGCCAGCCCCAGACCCAGCCAGCCCCCACCACTGCAGCCACAGCAGGTCAGCAGGGTGGAGGATTTACCTTTGGGATTAAACCTTCATCAACCCCAGCTCCTCCTGCATCGACCCAGGCAGCCCCTGCTCCAGGCCCGACCCTCTTTGCTGCACCTATTCCTTCATCCGCTGCTCCTGCTGCTACTGCAGCAGGCACAGGTTTTACTTTGGGAGCAGCCTCAACTTCAGCACCCAGCACAGCCGCTGCAACCACCACAGCAGCTAGTGGAGCCCTGTCTTTTATGCTCAAACCTCTGGGGGCAACTGCCACCACCTCTGCCACTCCTGCTGCGACAACTTCAGCTGCCACAACAGCTGCTACAGGCTTTACACTGGGACTCAAACCCACGTCCGGTGCAAGTACCATTGCAACTGCTACTACCACAGCAATCACTACAACCACCGCTCCTCCGGTGATGACCTACGCCCAGCTCGAGGGTCTCATTAACAAGTGGAGTCTTGAGCTTGAGGACCAAGAGAGACATTTCTTACAGCAGGCAACTCAGGTGAATGCCTGGGACCGCATGCTGGTGGAGAATGGTGAGAAGATCACAGCCTTGCACAAGGAGATGGAGAAGGTGAAGCTGGACCAGAGGAGGCTCAACCAGGAGTTGGATTTCATCCTGTCCCAACAGAAGGAGCTGGAGGACTTGCTGTGCCCACTAGAGGAGTCAGTGAAAGAGCAAAGTGGAACCATTTACATGCAGAACGCTGACGAGGAACGCGAAAGAACGTACAAGCTTGCAGAGAATGTGGATGCGCAGCTGAAGAGGATGTCTCAGGACCTGAAGGAGATCATCGAGCACCTGAACACATCCAGTGGTCCAGCAGATACCAGTGACCCGGTAAGATGATATTTATTTATAGTTAAACGTTCCTTTCCTTTTTTTTTTTTTTGTACTGCGATATTTATTGTTGCAAATCAAACATCTACCTCTCTCATTTTTCTCCTCCACAGCTTCAACAGATCTGTAAAATTCTCAACACCCACATGGATTCACTTCAGTGGATCGACCAGAACTCGGTTCTTCTACAGAGAAGGGTGGAGGAAGTGTCCAAGCTGTGCGACAACCAGCGCAAGGAGCAGGAGAAAACCTTTCGTTTAACATTTGACTGATCTGGTATAAATATGCTGACATGTATATTGATGTAATACTAACATTGGATTTTGTTTTTCCAGTAGTCATTAGGAGGAAGGTTTTTTAATGGTCGATATGATTGGAATGCAAAACCAAATCATTTACCACAACTGCAGTTTACTCTTTTGCCATTGCTGTTCAGAGTCATTTAGGATTCTATGAAGAGTGATTATTTTGAATGCAGCGGCTTTTATACGGAGTTGTGGAAATGTTTGTTCCCATGTAAATGCAGTGTTTGTTCTAAATGATGAATAAATAAATGTCTTGAGTAAGACTCTGTATATTTGGTTGTCAAATTAGTTTTATTGCCATTTGTTTCAGTGGTGATATTTTAGTCACTGATGTGGACACATAATCTCACTGTGTCATGAATTACGGCTCTTAAGAGACTTGCAGATTTGCAGATGGATTTTTTTGCTGAACAACTGCTGAGTCGATAAGTAGATAATTGTTAAATTATTTTAATAATAGATTAATAGTTTGGGTAATTTATTTTTAGCTATAAAGCAGCATAATCTAGTTTCATCTGCAATTGTGAGATTTTTTTTTTTGTTCCTGAGTGATACTAAACTAAATATTTGTGTTTCAGCTGTAGGTCAGACAAGCTGCAGGCTATTCACTCTTAGGAAAATTCTGATAAGCAATTTTTATTTTCTGACAGTAACAATCATTTATAATAAATTGGCAGATTAAATGAGAAATGAATATGATCAGTAGTTGCAATCGTACCTTTTTACAGACTACAGCGATGAGTAAAAATGCATAGCAGTAATCAGTGTTTAAGCATTTTTTTATTATACTTGGCATTTTAACAAGTAATGCATTCACTTTGTATTACATCAATAAAACTTTTTTTTCCACCATGGTCCCTTTGGATTCCTCACATGATACAAAAAGTCTTACTTCAGTGATGAGCTACAGTACAGTGGGTGCTACCTGAACAGAGATGAAGAATAATTGAAGAAAAGACCTCCACTCATATCTAGAGTCAGAGGTCATTTTGCACAGCTTTAATCACTGCAGGATGATAATGTACCAAAATGTCAGTCCAAAGAGTTGACAGAAGGTTTTTTACAACAAAGTCACTGATTTACATTCATATTACACTGAGCTGGCTGTACCTTTGCATAGACTTAAGGCTTTTAGTAAAACAGTAAAACTCTGTAGAAACAGCAGTAAACTTTGCCCTTTGTTGATCTGCTTCGGGACAAACGTAAAAACAAAAAAAAAAACAAAAAAAAACTTGGCTGTATGAAATTATTTTATATCAAAAAATAAATATACAGTGTGCAGAAGTATTTAAATATATACAAAATTTATAAAAACATTTCATCATCTATACAGTGTAAAAATTCCGACATGAACCTGACTAATTCCTGAAAAGGATGACCTACAGTTATTTTCAAAAAATCACAGAGCATCATGGTCACAAAATGAACCAAAAACAAAAAAAAAAACCATAAGCTTTAAAAATGTTTACGAGTAACTTTCATTGTCAATCCAAGTCGTCATCCACTGTTTTTTTTCAAAAGGATCAAGTTTGACTTTTCCATCTTTGTACTCAGGAGTTTCCTTTCTTATCCGCACTGCATGGTAACGTGGGACACTGTCATCTCGTTTGGAGCGTTTGAAGAATCCACACTGGCAAAGGAGATTTAGAAAAAACACAATGCATAATTAAAAACAGATAAATGTCTGAAAATACTCATGCAAACTGTAAACGACAGACAAGAGATGTGTAGGAATGTTAAGCATGCTTTGCAGTTTTTAGATGGGACATTTCACATGGCCAAGCAGTAACAGCAACTCAGCGAAAGCACCTGCAGAGCACAGAACAATTACAACAAACACAGACTTCTGAGCAGTAAAATGTTAAGCCTGTTGGTAAGAAAGTGCACTAATTTCTTGGCAAAATTCAGGGACACATATTGTACAAACTTCAGAAACCTTAAGCCCGTCTCTCAGTTTGCAGTCCAACTCTTAAACAGAGCACTGCATCAATTCAGGGTTTATTTTACGCAATTATTTTTCTGTGTGATGTAAATTTTCCTTCATCCGCTCAGTACAATATGTATCTGACTGAATTTTCCTGCATTGAGTCAGCTGATTTGGCTGAAAGGGAGTTCATTAGTCACTGTGGTAATCACACTCCATGCTGACGGCTTGTGTTTACCCCTGCTCACATAGTACAAATCAGGCCTCAGCCGAGAGTTTGTCTTTGTCAGAGGGCTGAACATGGATCTCTGCCTTGTGATACGCAGCATCGTACTGGTCTTTCGTTGCCCTCTTGAAGAAACCACACTGAGGGGGAGCAAGGGTGATGAAGGGTTATGAGTGACACACTGAAGCCATGATAACAGTCTGTAGCCAATAAGATTTCTCCCAGTAAAACACCAGGGGAAATACATTTTACTGAGGTACTGACGGATACTTTTTAAACCTAAACCCAGTCTGCTCAAAGCCCCTTGTGACAGACTCAGTAGATGAAAAAAAAAATCTCTAAATTAATAAAAAGTGATATATGGATTTTCAACGCTTTTATTGATGTGTTTTTTCTCCTTTGCTTAGGCACTAAAACTTCATCATGTTATTTATTATTCTATTTACCAACTATTTTGTATGTTTCCTACATGTGAAATGTCATCTAAAGCTTTTAGTTTCTTCCTTTTACTCTGCATAAGGAATAAAAGGAAGTTGACTGTTGTCAATTTTTGTGGTGGCAGCATGAAATTACAAATTTCCAAATAAAGTATTGATAAATCTCCTTTTTTAGTTCCACTTAATCCCAAGTGTTTATTCTAGAAATGTCAAAATAATAGTTAGCGCAGTTCAAAGTAAGGCCTTCAAAATGCCTTTTTGGACAGTCCAAATAGATTATATAAAAACATTTACGATATGAAAACAAAGAAAGTTGAAAATCCTAAAAAAAAATCCTAACAATCAAGGTGAATAAATTATTCTTTGAACTTTTTTGTACAGTTTCTACATATTTTTTACAACTCACAAACAAAACCAAAAAGAGTTAAATGAGGATGATATTTGTTTCCTATTTTTCTTCTACACCATCTTGTCTGCTATTGAACAGAGGTGACATCAAATTGTATAAAGCCCACACTCACCTTCCAGAGCAGATACACCAACAAAGCCAAAATCAAGATGCCTGCAAGAACAGCTATTAATATGATCCACCAGGGGATGCCATTGTGCTGTGCTACTGCATTTTCTGGGGACACTTTCAAAATCACCTGTAATAAAACATTGACACAAGAAAAACAAGACATCAGATGGATTTGGATCAGGATAGTAAATAACAGTGATGGAAGAGGTCATCAGATGTCTCACGTCGAGGCACAATGTGTCATTTCTACCACCAGAGGGCTTTTAACAAAAATTAAAGACGCAGTTTGATGTCAGTTTGCTCAGTTTAAGAGATAATACACATTTTTTAAACTCATAAAGGTAAAAATAAAAAGTTCTTTGAGAAAAATAAATCTCAAAAACACCACATTTGAAGATGCAGGTTTTCCACTGAGAAGGGTTGAACAATTGTAATCTGAAAAGTAACTAGTAAGTAAGGTTGTGAGCCAAATGTAGTGGGATAGAAAGCACAATATTTGCCTCTGTGATGGAGAAGAGTATAAAGTTGCATAAATATTCCATCAAAGTAAAAGAACATTAAATTAAACAAAAAATTAAATACAGTAAATGAGCTACTTACATCGGTGACAGGATTTGTCAAGTTTATATTTTCAGCCTGATTATGAAGTATGAGCGAGGCCTTCACAACAATTTCCAATTGCGAAAAGGAAGCATAATCCTGTGTGAAAACACAAACAGCAGCTCCAGTAAGACAGTCACACTAAACCACACAGATGAGACACATGGAAACCATTAAAACAACTCATGTTACCTCGATGAAAGTCGAGTTCCACAGACGAGATCTCAGCTCAACTGTTGTACCATTCAGGCCCTGCAGGGGGCACTTTAGCACCACACATTGGGCGTCTCTGTCACAAGTCTAAGTAGGAAAGAGTCCATAAGGCATCAAAGCAATCAGTGCCTTTCTAAAACCATGTGAAAACACCCATTCAGAGACTCACCAGAATTTTTTTTTTGCCAGACAGGAAAGACATCTTGCCAACAGCATTTCTTTGTCCAATCTCACGTTTGGTCCTGGACGCAGAGGACTCCTGAAGGGACATTTCTTTACATTAATTCAAAGAGGAATTAAGCAGTTGCTTAAGTGTAGGAAATAAGCTCTTAACAGTACTACCTGGATGTGTTTGAGAGGATGGATCTCAGACTCTGGAGAGCAGACGACATTCTGCAGTCCTTTAGAAGTGACCTTCACCAGGTACAGAAGCCATTTCCCATCTTTGTTCCATTTGGGCCAGTGAATGTACAGGGAGGCTTTGAGAGAAGACGTCAAAGACTTCCACAAGTTGTTTATCTGAAGGAGATATAAATATGTTACAACTACATTATTTCATCTACTGGAAACATTATTATCTTTATTCTACACGCAGTCAGATGACTGAACCTACCTTGAGCGTATAGTTAATCAGACTTCCAATCTCTTCTTCTGTCTTCATGGCACTCTCACCTTTAACAACACCTCCAAAAGAAACCTGGTTAGGGCTGGCCTCCCTGTTGAAAACAAACAGAATTATTTCTTTCACCTGCTTTTGGAGGAATTAATGTTTAGTCCAATAATAGTTTTCACACTTACCCAGTGACTGACAACGGCAGTTCAATGACTACTGCAGCCTTTACTTTAACAGAGGGAAGATTTTCTTGTACACTGGTCCTGGAAGTTAAAAAAAAATTGCACAATACTTTTATCTATATTCCCTTTTATTGCAGAGACTAATCTATAGCTGAGCAGCAGTACTTACGTTTGGAGCTGCAGATCGATGTAAATCTCTGTGGTGTCTAGAGTCACATTCTTAGTGCTCAGGATGATGAAAAATGTAGTCTGGTGCAAAAAAGATAAAAACATCTCTCATATTTCAAGTACGACAAGCTAAGTGTCAGGATGAATAAGTGAAACTTAGAAGAAGTCCACACCTCTGAGTCTCTCTTAAAAGGGTTTCCCAGATCACAGTCCGCTTGAGAGTTGTTCTGATTGACTGTGCAGGTGATCGGCTTTTCCTTCAGGGAGAGGAAACATTGTAAAGTGGTTATTAAACTACAAATCAAAGTGCAATGAGTAAGTCAGTAGTTTCGGGACTGATTTGAAAGATTTATGATCCCAGCAGGATAAATCCTGATGACTTCAGTCATCCCCTAACTTTCAATCTAGTGCCACCTGTAGATCAAAATTTTAAATTGGTTTCATGACAATATGCTAGAACTCATCACCAAATCAGCCTCAACTTAACTCATGCTAACACTGCATGCTAACATGCATCACAGATATGATGTTATACTATACTTACTCATAGCTGTTATATGCTAACAGCTGCATTTTAAAGAGCAGACTGTGAAAGTGTTCACATTGTGACAGTTACCGTTTTTAAATGTGAGCGGACTCCAGAATATGACAGTGTCTCAGGGAAGGTCGCCAGCAGCTTGGCCTCATGTGCGTCGTCTCCATTCATGTTGTTGACTTTCACCTTCAGAGCCAAGTCCCTCCTCCCATATTGCAGATGAAACACAGGGATGTTTCCCTTTCTGCAGAAACAGGTATAAAACAACTCAGAACAGGCTGAGTAACATAGTATGTTGTTTTCATAGTCAACTGGACTCATCAAGCTGTTATGACAAACATTTTATCCTACAGTTGCCCCCTCCAGCAGACACAGAGCAAGATTCATGTAGGAAGAGCAGTAAGTCATGTTTCTGGTGAGTTTCAGATCAAGTTGTAAATTCTGTTTCTCTGCTGCTGTTTGCTGGACATTTCTGTCATCCTGTTTGAGCTTGTTTTCCTGCCATTGCCTAATGTCAGTGGGCAGATGAAGAAGTGAGACTCCACCATGCAGTTTCTGCGTGGGCACAAAAACCAAATCTGAGCACTAATTTTGGAGGACTTGATTGTTGATCCTCACCAGGAATGGAAGTGCAACTAGTTCTTTAAAAGGTTATTCTGATCAATTTAAAATTGGGCCCTATTCTTTCATATTTCAGGGGCTAAATTGAAAATAGGAGCAAAAAGTTTGGAATTGGTCCAGGATATTGCTTCAGCTGAAAGAAACAGGCTGAGTGTATCCACTGAAGTGCTTGTTTTTTGCCACTAAAAAGCTTAAATTTTATTCTGTCAAGTGTGTAAAAACATCATGGAAAGGTTTTACGTTATGTTGTCCTTTAAAAGCCACCCGACTACTTGGCAAAAACACAGGAGTTGCAGATCTTCTGAGCTTTGATCAGTTAATTTGTTCACGTTGTTGTGTGACTTTGTTGTTCAAAGGATTAGTTTCAATCTATGATGATTATTTAAAACACCTCAGATGATTAGCCATTAATATTTCATAAACTCATCGGATTGAATGTTGACATTTAAAATCTAGTTCAGTTTAGTTCAATGCAGTTTTGACAGATGATTTTTACTTGAAGAAAATTCTAAGATCCCATTTTAACTTCGTTGTGTAGAAGAGCTGAAAGTTAAAACTCACGTGGATAACTGGGTGTAACTGTCTGGGTTGCTGTATTTGTAGACTAACTGGTACTCCATCTTCAGGTTACTTCGGCAAATATGATCACTTCCACATCCCTCCTTTAAAAAATTGACCTGCAATGACAATAAATAACAAAAAAGCCATGTGCAAATTTCGGTCTATTGAAAATATTTAATCACTAAATGAATAATAAATGTTGTGGTCTGAGTGTTTACCTCAACAACGTCTTTGCGTGTATTCGAGGGATCTGTTATAGGCATAAGCTGAGGGAGGCTGTTCTTTGCCTTCTGTTTTATACCCACAATTTCTGCAGACACTTCAATAGGAATGCTCCGCATCTTGTCCTTAATGCTTTCCTGTGCAAATCAGAAATAGTCATGTTTGTTTGGAGCATAAAAACAGATTCTTCATGGCTTCTGCTATACAGGTGAAATGTTTCTCTGTTTAAAACGATATTGTCAATGTTGGTTAAAATTCCAAAAACAGCCCTAAAATGTTTTGCCTTTGTCATTTAAGTCACTATACTTTCAGAAAAAATCCTTGCAAGTTTTTTGTAATTATCTACAACCATTTCTAACTGCAGTCTGTAATATAATTAGCCCAGGCCTTGCCTGTCTCTCCTCAGTTCTGCTGGAGAACATTCAAGCAGCCATAAAAACTATCTGGTAAATACTTAAGAATATTATGGAATGTGACAGAAAACACTCAGTGGCTTTTTTTCTGTCATTACTTGTGGAAACTGACTTGTATGTGTGGAAACAAGTTTTCTTGACATCTGTAAAGATGGTTTACTCCACATTCTCTGGAGAGTTTGGGTAAAAAAATGTCTGTGCATTAATTTCACATCTTGTAATGAAACATATCAATGAATTAATGCAATGCAATGATTATTTTCATTGCTGATAATTAACTGATGAACCCTTTGGTCTATGAATGTCAGAAAACTGCATGATCATAATTTTTCACAATACTAAAGAATTTCTGAGTACATGCTGTAGTTTGTCTAAGAGCTCAGACATGGTGTTAAAAAATGGCCTAAATATATTTTTCTTTTTCCCTTAGTATCAGATATTTTGCTGAGTGTGTTATTTTCTTTTGGTAACTTCCTCAAACAAGTGCAGACAAACTCTGACTGCCCCTGTCTGTTGCTCTCTGAATGGATTGTGACCATGGCAGATTGTTTTACCTTTAGTTCTGCTATTATTTTAATGCATTTTTTCTGTTTTTGGCCATTGATGTCCAAGGTTTTATTGAACTGGTAGTCCATTTCAGGGAGGGACTGGTTCACGAACATCACTCTGGAGTAAAGCCCTTGTTTCCTGCGGCGTCCATCCGCCTCAACAAAATATCTAATAGCTGCAGCGCAAAGGGAAACACATGTTAGAACAATGGAGCAGAACTTGGTTTGGTAAAATAAAGGTTATTCGGGTTATTTCACTCACTTAGTTTTTGGTTGTAAGGTGTATGATTTGATTTGTAGCTGAAGCACGCATCCACGGTTAAGCTAAGGACAGGAAAAGGATTTTTTACCATTTCTTACAGAGAAAGTTTTGACTATGAGGTCTGTTGAAATATATGAATATTAGAACACCTACCAAATGCTGTTACCACAGGTTTTGATGGCAAGGTCAATTTCCTGTGGAGATATTTTGACTTCTTTCTTGATGCTAATGACTGGCCGTGCCCTGAAAGAAAAGTGTTTAAATGAAGTTGTGATAGAAATCAGTAGGTTTTGAATTCACTGATAATATGCGAGAGAATAATTACCTATAGATCAGAGCTGTGTCTGACAGAGAGCCTACAGCCACATCTGGATAAGAATTCATGTCCAAGTCCATATTCCCTGCCAGAGAATATCCAAACAGCCTCATGTTGTGCTCTTTTCCTGAAAGGATCTGTAATGAACGGAAAAATTAAGAAAAAAAATAAAACTAAAAAACTTCTCTATTCAGTAAATTTATAAAATAACTTGACATTCATATTAACCAAATTCTTATTGAGCACCATATGAAATTCTTTCTGCAGGAGAGTCAAAGGTTGAGGCAACTCAAATTCAGGAAAATGAAAACCCATCTGCCACATCTTTCATATGTCATGGCCATGGTTGTTATCTTGGACTGTGTATAAAGTAGTGGACAAAACCACTGTGGTTTTGTGGACTGTCAATTTAGGTTTGGCATGTCGGCTGTCCCCGACCTGGTTTTCTACAAACAGAAGTGACCATATTTGGATGATGGGGTGGAGCTGGGAATGATACACTTTCTTATTAGTGACTGTGTGACGCCTAGCAGACGGATAATTTAAACAATGTAAACAAACAAGCTTTAAAGGCTAAAACCGTTTTGATACCAGAATGTAAACATTTTTGATCCTGCTGTAGAGTTCTGCATTTTAAAATGGCAATTTACAGGAGTTGAGTTGCATTTGGAGCCAGATTCAAGTGGCCTTTGGAGGAACTGCAGTTTTTGGCACTTCCATGTTGGCTCCACTTTTTATCCCCACATGCTGCCTCTTGATTGTGATGTAAACTTTCTGTTAAACGTGATATTTCCAAGCCCAAGTTAAGAAAATATCACAGCTTTTTTTCACATCAGAATTCTTACAGAGCCAATTAAATGTGTTTTTACAGGCTGTGCCATTGTTCCCATTAATAGTAAACTAACCTTTTTGTGTAAAATTGGTGGAGTATCCTTTTAAGTTAATATAACAAATCTGTTAGCACGCTGTTCACACAACCAGCAGTTATGGAGCGATACTAGCATTCATCGTATATCAGGTAACCTTGCAAATATTAGTCCAATATTTACTCTATTTTAGCTACACTTTTGGTCTTCTCTAACTCATTAGCTGCCAGATGCTCCAGTGGATTCAGCAGCTCGCCGCTAACTGTGGCTGCCTGCTTGTGTTTTTGGAGGGTAATGTGCAGTAGGTTTGAAGAGCTCTTCTCTAAAAAGAGCTGCCTGCTGTGGCCCAAAAGGCCCTGATGAGAGCAGTCAGCCTGAACCAAAAAAGCGAAGTTGTGAGCCAAAAAACCTAAACAAGCTGCTATAGCTGGGGAGGACTGAAGTGGGCACCTCTGTGGATTTATCACTACAATCAAATCCTTTCATATTATAGGTAAGTAGTGGAGTGATCCATTGCTAATTTAAAAAATATTGTTTTTAGCTGTTTTAAGGAGAATTCTGCAAAAACCAACCTGTGCAGGGCTGGTTTTGATTCCTTGTGCAGAGCCGTGATAAATGTAGACTTTTCCTGTCCCGCCATCATCATGAGGAGCTCCGATTGCAATGTCTGTATTAGAAAGAAAACAGGTTACTTGACAGCAACTGAACATAAATAAGCGACACATTGACAGCTAAATTACCTTCATGTGAGTCTTGATTGATGTCTCCTATGTTTTCCACTGCCAGTCCAAACATCGAGTCTTTGGTCCCATTCAGACGGACAGGAGTGACTCTTTCCCACTTTCCTCCCTGGTTGATATAGACATAAACAGCTCCTCCAATGTCCCTGTCCTTAATGTAGAACTGAGGGGCTCCTACGACTATGTCCTGCCATCTAGATCAAAGAAAATAGGTAAATATTAATATTTAGTACCATTCAGAGAATAACTTCATGAATACAGTCTGTTGAAAGGAAAAGACTTGAAATTATACAGTAGAAACAGATGAGATGCCATGATAATAAAATGATCTTAAAGAAAGTCGAGTGCTCTCTCAAAGTTTCAAAGCTTTACAGATGTCTCCTTATGTGTGTGTTTACTTTTCTTAATTTTTTGACTTGTCAATAAAAAACTTTATTGCTATTAGGATTAAATTATATGTATACTGAGGCAGAATAATGGCAGTGAAAATGTTTCCTACCCATCACCATTCAGGTCAACAACAGCCACATCATATCCAAATGAGGAGGCGAGACCTGGCCCATTCAAAGTGTGCTCCACCAAAAGTCTGGAGGAGGAAC
>JAPZDY010000005.1:11294140-11328443 GCA_029783645.1 Ctenochaetus hawaiiensis
TAATAATAATAATAATAATAATAATAATAATAATAATAATAATAATAATAATAATAATAATAATAATAATAATTCAACAAATAATTAACATATAAAAGATGTAAAAATGCATGATGGTGTTGCCGGAGAGTGAAGCTATGTGAGTGTGTGTGATGGACTTGCCTGCGTCTGAGTGAGACCCAGCGACGCTGCGAGCTCAGCTCTCTCCGGTAACGCCAAATACTGAGTTTGTTGAAATCTCCTGTTCAGAGCTTGTAGTTGTAAACTCGAATAGATAGTCCTTGGTTTTCTAATCTTTTTCCCTTTCCCGTTGAATCGCACCTCTCCGCCCTCGACGACTGCGTTTTTCTCTGCTTCTGGCGCTGATAGATACAGAAAGAGCAAAAAAAAAAATTAAAAAATGAGGAGGCAGTTGTAGCTAACAGTGCTGTGCAGCTATGAATACTCCAGCGCAAGTTTAACAGGCTGCACTTTAGGTATAATTACCCTTAATTGCATACATTGTTTATAGCGTTACGCAATAAATAATTACCAAGCCTAATTCCAACATCTGGGTTGTCTTTTCCGTGCAGCGAGGACATTATACAGCTGAACGTCGTGCCAAATCAGAAAGTCGACATTTAAGATCCAAAGATGCTGGTGCACACTTACCTGTATCCTCCAACCGCGTCTGTGTGAGTGCGGAGCTGTTTTGGTAGGTCTGTACTGTACTGAGATATGGACTGGTGGGATGGCTGCCGACGGAGTTTACGTATGGATAACCCAAAGATCTGGGGAACGATGAGGCTGGACTGTAGCTGTCGTGCTGGGTATGACCTGCAGAATGTAAACAGTGCATGGGATAATGTCCGTGAGACATGGAGGAAGGCGACATTTGTTGACTCGGGGGTCCAAACTCCATGAAAACGTTTTTTCCTGAGGCTGGGCTATTAAGACTTTCTGGAATTGTAGTCATTGTCATCTCTTCTTGCTGTTCCCCTTGTCTTGCTTTTGTTGTTTTCCTTCTATGATCTCAGTGAAGGATGGGTCCCAATTTAAGCCGAACTGATTTTTTCTCTTTCCATTCATAAGAAAATGTAGTTTGTGCCTGTGAAAAGTCCTAGGTATGATGCTGTGGACCACGACAAAGTCGCTCAAAGGTTTGAATCTCGGACTCATGAATATTCATCAAAGACTGTCGCTGATTGGTCCATCCTCTCCAAGAGGGAAGCCGATTGGCGACGCTGGGGCTGGGTCCGAAGAACCTGAAAAAGTCAAGAAAACCACAAAACCTTTAGGCCTATCATATCCTCTTGACATTTCAAGATTCAACATTATTATTATTATTATTATTATTATTATTATTATTATTATTATTATTATTATTATTATTATTATTATTATTATTATTAAGCCTGCAAATGATCAAAAACCTAAAATTTGGACACAACATGGGGTATTTAAATTGGACAAAATAAGGTTAGAACTTTTTTTCTCAGGCACTTTTGTGTCAGCAATATCCAAAAAAAACATTTTTTTTTTTTTTGTTTGTTTGTTTTTTGTTTGTCTCTTTTTGGGAACATTTGCATTTACATTTAATTTGGCAAAGCGCCCAATTATATAATAAAAATCAGGTTTGTCACGCTGTAGCTATTTAGTCGTCATATATCTGTCTAACTCTCATTTATTAGCATTAAGCAATATTTCCATACTTGTTAAAACTGTTTGCTGTTGGCCGGTTTAATTAAAGTGTTTTCTTTTAAATTACTATTAAAGCTCCTGATGCTCTATCTGGAGGAAGGTCTATTAACATAACACTACTGTTCAATTTTCATAAGTAGGTCTGTAATTAGTCATGTATTTGACACTTACAGTGGCTTGAGGTCTCAGTTACACCTGGCAGCAGTGGGAAGGTAAAGCAGTCCTGCCTTTGATGTCAAATTAGGCTTTTTGCTCAAAGGATATAGGCCCTAAAAATAATTTATAACAACTAGAAATACAGAAAAACATCTCAGCTTACTAAAAAGAAAATTTAAAAAATGAATACACAGCAATTTAATCAAACTGAGCTTTGGTTATTTTGAAGCACTTTAAATATGCTTTCAGTTATAATATTTTGAATAAATTAGCACAGTACAGATTTCGTAATAAAATGTTTTTTTTTTTCACACAGCTTCTGTCCGTTTTATATCACAACCATGAATGCACACGGGCCTTAGCGCTTAAATGCTTTTTTATGGACCTGCTATCGCAATCAATTAATGGTCACAGTTTTGTTAAACACTGGCACCTTTGATTAGCATGAATAAATGAGGATGGGGTGCGGCCCGCCTCCCACAGCCTAACAAGAATAATTATCCATGGACATTGGATTTAATTGAACTGACGACTGACTAAACATAGGAGACATTTTTCTTGAGCTGCAGGTTTAGACTTTCATCTTACAACTCAAACAGGATCACTGCTGCAGCTATGTAAGTTTAACCAGGCAACATTGAAAAATGACCTTATTTTCAATCAGTAGCTGAAAGCAATGTCTGTCCACTTACTTTCAAAATCATGTGACGGAAAAGAAGCAGATAAATCGGCGCCATCCAAGGTCAGAGATCCTCCGTGAGATGCACTTGGCGAAAGAAAAAGAACAAAGTATCCAGCAGCTCTTCATTTTTTTAGGATTCATTTGCAAGCTGCGGCTCTTGTTCTGGTCTCTGTGCAGAGCAGAAACACAGTCCGGCTGCTCCATCCGCAGTCCCTCCATCTCCACCTGAATAACAAATTAAAGGCAGTTAAATTCCGTCACTGTGATTATCAGTGTAATTACATAATTGAACTCAAAACAGAACTAGCAAGTTGCAAAATGTGTTATCAAAATGCAGGCGCTGACATCACGGCACGTGTGCCACAGTGTGCCAGGCGGCTGCGGATGCCTGAATTTAAAGATTTCTGTGCAATATTTGGCTGTAACGAAAGCTGGTCCCTTGTCCCCCTAAATAGGCCAATTTGAAGTGATTTCTCTGGAATTACTTTCGAAAAATGCTTCAAGATTTCCTCTATCAACAACGACAATGATAATGGTAGTGCAACCAATAATTATCATCTTCCAGAACAGAGGACAAATTTTTATGGGTACTTGGTGGGTGCGACTGATAACTGTCATTATTTTCCTGCGATTATAGTATCTGCAAACTGGCACGCGGCTGTGAGCAAAAGCATAAACAGAATAGAGGCAAGAATTTGCAGAAAATTGTGAAATAATACTACGAGTGTACTACTAATAATGGCAATAATAGGCTTTTAGTCGAAGTAAATGTGATTCAAGGCTCGACACACTCACGAAGTATGTGCTGCATAAATCACATTCATTTTATTGATAGTCTACCTTCTTAATCAATCATTTACAACCTAAATTGCTCATTTACTTCATTTCCTTGCACCCCAAAGAGTTACCTATTTATTTAAGGGATTTTCTCAAGCCATCCTCGGTGTCATTAGGATGAGCAGGCGCGTGATAACATTACCACTTTAATTTATAATTTGACTCCTGCGCCCGCTGACAGGAGGGCAGCGCAGGCCACAGCGGTCCTTCCTGCAGCATGGCAGCAGGGCTCTATAACTAGCCACACTAAAAATAAAGTTCTCCATGCATGGATGGAGCGCGGAGGCAGGGCTCATTAGGAGTGAGTGGCTCTGTGGCTGAGGGTGTTTTAACACCTGCTGCTCTTCACCTGAGGGTTAGTGCAGAGGTGGAGAGACAGAAAGAGGGGAGGGGGGGGTGGAGAGGGGTAAACGGGCCAAGATGTCACAGACTTCATTTCAGCCCGGTGATAGAAAGCCCTCCTCAACTGCCATGCCAACCCACATTTTCACAGCCACCAAATATTATCCCGACCGCGGTGCATTGGTAAACTGTGTGTCCATGCTGTGTGAAGGCACAGCTCCATGTGCACCCTGCAGACTCTGCATGTGAGCAGTGATTAATTATTGTCATTGGAGGTGCAGGCAACTGTGAGTTTTTTTTTTTTATTTTCCCATTCTTATAAAGGAGACCACATGCTGCTTTTATAACATGCAGGTGTATATGTTTTGTTTTGTTGTTGTTGTTTTTTTTACTGGATGTATTATATGATTTTTTTTCACAAGGGTTTGACCATTTCTAATGATCATTTCTGGTTATTTTTTAAAATCTGCAGTAGAAATAGGAAAAGCCCATATATAATTTTAAATTGCAATCAATTTCTACAACTTCATGCTGTCACTAATACGCATACACTCAATATCATGATGCATTAATGTCAATTTTAAATACACTAATTCGTAACAAAAAATTTTATCCTCCTGTGCCAGGTTTTTTTAGATTAACACACCAGCTCACTATATCGGCAGCTGCCCATTTTGAATATTACTACTATATTACCTGAGCTACTAAAGCAAATGTTATTTGGTGAGTGACTTTCTGCAGAAATGTCACATTATATGAAGGTTTATTTTATGTTTAAAAGGACAGTGAATCAAACAACAGAAATTGTCTTTTGTTCTGTTTCCTCTCCTGCTTTGCTGCTCACTGCCATCCTGTAATTTGCAGCGTCAATGAGCGCAAACTAGATGCACTACAATTAACTGGATTCAATGTCTATTTTCATGTTCAATGTGGCATCAAAATTTGAATTGATTTCTTTCACTGAGTTATAGACAAACAAAATGAATTATAATATCTGAGAAACAGGATTGTTATATTGGTTAATTGATTGCATTGTCGTTTGGGTCTACAGGGATAGAGGCAGAAAATGAAATTATGTTAAGTAATTTTTTGTAGTTTTCAGAAACTACAGAAGAATAAAATAAATTTTGGGCAGTCCTAACCAAATTTATTGTCTCACATTAATTTAAATTGCTTAAATGATTGGCTTCATTACCTCTGTGTGATAATCAAATTTTAATACTTGATTTAATTTCCTGCAAGTGAGGCTACACCTTCTTGTTTCTGAAAATAAATTAAAGTACAAATTTTTTATTGTTCAGGGAGTTTGACTCCTGAATTCACAGCAATAAAATTTGGTCTTGTAGCTACTCTTTTGTTTTATCTAGAATACATATTATGCTTTAAATACACCCCAGGAAGTTGAGTATTTTCCTTTATTGGTAACCAAAATAATTTTAATGTTTGCTATCATAAATTAAATAATCAAACAATACAATGACAATGAGAAGGTGCTGATTGTTTTTAAAGTTGTGTGCAGGATAATGATGATAGTTTTGTTTGTTTTTAGGCATCGTCGAGGAAGAAACATCATTTCAATGATCAGATGTTCTGACCAAAAGTTCCTTGGACTCCAAACTGGACTTTCTGCTCTTAAAACCTTCAAAGATAATAGAAATAAAAGACAGTGAATGTGGGATTTAATTCACTGCTAATCTTGCTTTGCGATTTAAGAAGAAGATGATCATAAATGGTAAATTAATTGAATGAAATCTCTTGAACTTCATATAATCTTTCAACAGATGAACACAGGGACCCTGTAATAACATAGTCTATGTGTAATAGGATGCAGAGCTGGTCATTGCAGAGCTGAGAAGTCATATTTCAACTCCTTCTCCCCCTCCGGTGTTCAGAGCAGCTCTCTCCTCAGAAAGCAGTGTGGAAAAGCCCCCAGTGAACTGGTAGAAATGCTGTCCCCATTACAGCAGCAGCAGGGGTCAGGCCATGGCAGCAAGCATCCAACCTGCCCAAAATTGGCTGCAAAATGACCAATTACCTGAGTGACGGCTGGGGAGAAAGAACTTGGAAAAATATGGCTTTTACTTAATTCAGCTAAACTGTAAAAGAAACTAGTGTCACAATTACACTTCATGCTTGCTACATGTTACAGTATCCCACCTGTTAAGATCTGAGCATCAAATCATCAAACTAACCAGAAAATCAATTTTAAGGATAATTTAAAAGTAACAAAGTCTTTGTCATCTAGTGATGTGAGAGAGCTGGATTGCTGGAATAAAATCAATACAAAGGAGTTATAAGATGGATAATTATTTGACCAACACTAAAACAATGATTGATTATCTTTACATGTAGGTCTTAATGAATTCATTTCTCTGCAAATGGAAAACATGCAAATTTACCAATTAAGTCATTTGCCCATGGAGGGCTGGGCTGCTTGACGTTCAGCTGCCACTGCGCCTTTAGTCTGAAACCCCTTTTTAGTTTTTGTTAAGAGTTAAGTCTCCAACAAAGACAGGAAGGAGGTCAGCACTCAGCCAACACCTGAATGCGCCTCTCTTTTTTGTGCTCCCCTTGATCCCCACAGTCTGTGCCTGTCATTAGTCTTAATGATGGAAAATTGTCATGTTGATACAAGTCTTGCTCTCCCCCTCTCTTCTTTGTATAAGTGGAAGGTGGAAACTCCATTTGTAACAAAGTTCTAAGCCATGGACATTGCATTTGTGCTGGGGGAGAATAAAGGCTGATGCTCTTTCCATAGCTGGGATAATTATTCCTACTGTGACCTTAATGATTCGCTCTGTTCATCCTGCATCTCATCCACGCGCCAGGCCCTCAGCAGAGCCCTGTGTCAGGGAATATGAAAAACCCATATAATGAAACCATTTTGGCTGATGGAAAAAAAGGGCTACTGAAGCTGCACTTGCTACAAAGACAGCTCAATTATATGAGTAATTGTGATAATTTTACCTCCATTCACTGCTTTCTCTGAAAGGTAGAAAACACAGATGCTGAAAGGGAAATTACTTGGACAATATATAATCTGTGAAATGGTCACAACAGAAAAAAAAAGATGACTGTAAGAAAGTGTAGGACTATAAATAGGTATGTTAATGCAGGGCACATAAATACACCCTCAGAAGCTCACAGACATAAAAAACAGCACTACCCCCATGCAAGCTCATATGAATAGAAAAAAACATGCAACAAATGACCAGTGAAAAAAACACGATAAAAGTAGATATGCAGCTGCCAGAAAATTAAACCTCCTTCTCCTTCCAACTGACAAATTTCAGCTCCTGAAAATGCACCCCCGTCGTTGGCTATCATTTGTTGTTCTCTGACAGGAAAAGGATAATTACCTCTCTCAGAGGCAGGAGGACTGACATGCCCTTTAGACTTTGCCATGAATGCAGAAGCTTGATAGAAAGCTTGAGGAATAATTTTGTTCTTTGCCTTTCCTTTATATTCGAGAGCAGAACATGTTTTGTTCAGGAGAACTTGGAGATGGCAGTATTGTAGAGTGCATTAAACCATGGGTGTTCATACTGTAAATATGACATCCCGGTGTCTATCAGCTTCTCCATTCGGGAGAAAAACTCTGAAATGCATTAAAATTTCAATTTCATCTCGCTGGAAGACAGGGGAGATAGTGAGATATGCATTACTTTTTCCTTTCACAGTGGGTGTTGGATTAAACATTTCTTCTTCTTCACTGAAAAAAAAGAAAGCCTCTTTCTGTCAGGCAGGAGTGAGGCCGTAATTTCAGTTTGTGTGGAGACAGAAATTCATTGTATTCTTAAAAGTGTCCAACATATGTACATTTACGATAAAGTAAATACTAAATTAACTCTTTAGCATGTCTTGTAGGAGAGCTCTATGTTTTATTTTTGAGGAAACTATGAGGAAAATGTTCAACACTGGTCTATAAACCTATAAATATGATAGTTAGATGCATAGACTCATCGTTTTTATTTTTTTCCCCACATCGACTGGTTCTTGCATGTTGTATCCTTACATTTAAAACCTCCTCCTGAGTGCATTTTTTCCCCCCAAGAGACACCTTCCACACGTAGGCTTCGGCCACTGACCCCTCAGGCCCTGCAATCTGGAATAAATCTTTCCGGACAAGCCGAGCAACATTACAGCCTTGCAGCTCAAATACTTGTATCACACTCAAATGATGAGTTTCTGTCACACACCATGTCATCAGTTTCACTCCAACCCTCCAATAACTTCCGTCCCATTGAGCAGCCTCGTGTGTTACGAGGCCAAGACAGCCAAAGACCCCCTGGTTCCACCTGATTGTGCCTCCAGTAACATGGAGAAGCAGCTTGGTCCCACCACCACCAGCCTGTACTCAGCGTTGCTTTTGTGTAGCACACAAATACACACACAAACCACCAATCTCGATGCAGTGCACCCCACTGCGCACTTCCTGACAGCCTCCAGAAATGTTTTCAAGTTGTCAAGTCCCTACAGTAATAGTCCAGGGAGCAGAGAAAACAACAAAACAATAATCATATGATCAGAAATTTAGGTAAAGGCTGTAAGAATAAAACTGTTTGGGCTACTTCTTTCAGGCTCTTTTATTTCCTGTTTTCACTTTGACATCTAGTATAATATTATTATTTGGGCACTGAACAAAATTTTCTCCCGAAGTCTACTGTAATACTTTGAGTTGCAGCAGCCATTTGAAATATATGGGCATAAATTATGTTTAACAAACAGCTTATTTAGTTTGACAGTAATAGGGGACCAAATGAAAATGAATAGGAAGGGGGAGGCTGATGTATTTTTCTTGTAGCAGGAAATCTGACTTTTTTAGATAAGTAAGAGAGGGAACTTTGTTTTCTAATAACAGATTTTTTAGTTAGATAGTTTTTTCATACATATCAGGCCACTATTTGATAATAATGACAAAGATAATAACTGTTCATCTAAAAGCTTTCAGTTTGTTAAATTTAATGTTCAGCCAATAGAACATGTCATTTTATAATGTTTGCTATCGCTCTTCTAACACCATGATTCCAGGTGTTAAAAAAAAATTGAAAAATTAAAAAAAGAAATATTATTATTACTATTGAGTGTATTTCTACAAAATATAGAACAGTAACATATCAAAATCTTATATGTCAAACCCATCTTTTTAATTCCCTACCAAAATATCATTTATCACTTCAAAAGCTGTCAGTGTTGATCAGCTAAGGTCTGCATCTGCCTGGAAGCTGCTCTCATACTCAAACGTAGCTTGCCAGCTTACTTGTTAGCACCAAGCTAGTTCACAAAATTGGACGCTTACTTGAAAAGGTAAAGACCTGACAAGCAGACCAATGGCCAAGCTGTCAAAATCTCAGCTTCAAAAAAGTTGTGTAAGGAAATGCAAACTCATGGCCAAGAAAAACTCATAAGTATGAGGCAGGGTGCATATTGTATGAATTTACCTCTTTTTTTTCTCTTTTTTTTTAATCGTCACAGTACTGTCGAATCAGTTTTCAAATGCAGCTTGCAAAACCCCTGCGCCATCATACTGATGTTTAATAGGACTGCCTCATTAAAACAAATAGCACTCGAGTAAAAAACAGTACAATAATAATATGTAACTCTGCCCCCTTTTTTCATTATTTTCATATTGTCTCTTGTTTTTCCCGAACAGTGACTGCACGAAAACTCCTGATCATACCCAGGTGATTCACAAATACAGGCATAAGTCTGCACTAGCACAGACACAGACCCTCAGGCAGAGGTGTTCTGACTTTGTTCTTCATAGTAAGCAGTCTGATATAAACCAGTCTGACCTACAGCTGTACCTCGTAGATATTACAAGCCAGGGACAGAGAACCTCGTCTTCCAATTACACTGCTGCACCGCTGCCTAAAGCTCAGCCATCTATGGAGAAAGCTAAGACAAGGCTGTCAGAGATTTTAATAAATGTAGGGAACACTGCATAGGAAAAGTGTTGCTGTCTCAATAGAGTGACACAGACAGGCCAAGGCTGTCAATGGAGCCCCTAATGACAGAGTAAGATAATGACAGACCCCAGTTAGAATCAGCAGGAAGAGGAAGATCAATCTGCAGCCAGAGAGGGAGGGACGTAAGGAGGGGGACAAAACTGTGGGCTCTTTCTTTTCTATTTTCTCAGTTTTAGCTCATCTCATACGTGTATCTTTCTGCTGCAGCTGGCTCGCATCGTGGCGGGGCAACTCTGCATTAAGCGCACAGTGGATCAATAGCCATTACAACTCCCTCACAGCCTGACACATCGCAGGGCCACAGTTGACATTTCACTCAGGGCCGCATTGATCCCCAGTGCACAATATTCCAACCCCCAGTTAGTAGCCGAGCCTGGGGTCTGGCTGGAATTGAAAAGCGAGGGAGGGGGGTGTAAAATGGCAGAGGGGTGGCTAACCAGCTGCCTGTGCTACAAGTAAACAGCACACCCCTTGATGCATTCCTCATTTTCAATCTACTGGTTTTCCTGCCACTACTGGCAATCCGAGAGGCTGTATCAGAGGATCAAAGCCTGACCTATGTGAATTATTTATTCATGCACCAGATCAGCGTATACATGTTTGTGTGTAAGCCTGAAACAGTCACACTGACATCATTGTTGATAGCATCTACAGCATTTTGCAGACCAGTGGAAAGGCAGGAAAACGAAATCTAAAATAAGCAATGGGTGCAATTAAAAAGTGGGAGTTTCCATGAAACCTTGCTCAAAATAAACACGGAAAAAAAGCAGACAACACAAAATTAGACACAATTTGAGTTAATTTCTTTTTAATAGCTTTCTGAGACCTACGATGCTATCTCAGTGGTGAGTGTGACTTTACAGGAGAACCAGCAAAGCTGGTATAAAGTGCTCAATTCACTCATACAAATACTGTAGCTGCAAAATGTGCACATTATTTCTAGTGTAAATAAAATAATCTGTTTGCACCTGAGAGTAGCCACACGGCAGCGCTACTTCTGGGTGCAAACAGCATTTGTCTAAATTAAAGTTAAAAAATCTCCTCTTCCATGAGTTTTCTACACTTACATGATGTCAAGACAATAACAACAGACATTGTAAACATACGTTTTCATACAATACTCTTGTTGGACAAGTATTTCTGCTGGTACATGTTGCAAGATGACACTTTGTAGGTAACTCAAGCCCTTGTATAATCTTCCACTCTGTATATTATGTCACAATTACCTTTCTTAAAAGGAAAAAAATTACCTTTATCTTTATGGAAACATTTCTAGACTTATCTTGTTTCCACAAAAGGGGTTGTGTGATCACTGTGTGAGTTCTTGTGAAGTGTTTTGTTTAAATGAAAAGAAAAAAGGGAAATCTTCCCGTAACTCCTCTGCCAGCGAACAGTGCTCCTGGGTTTGATATCTCAATTGCACTTCATAATTGAAAGAGAGGGGAATCCCCAGATAAAATGGCTACGAGAGATTAAATACCTGTCAGGTGTAGTGTGGCTGCATTGTTCACTGTGAAGTCTGATGGGGGGAAATTTCTGTGAGGCAAAGAAACATAAAAAGTGTGATTTTCTTCTTAATAAATGGTGCAGGTTGCATTATTTTTGTTGTCTCAACAGTGTATTTAATGTATGTGAGTGTATGCGTACATACACTCAAAATATGTACATCACTATTTAAACTAATGCACCCTGAACTTATTACAGATCTGATACTACAAATCTCTCACAAGTGAAACCTTTGCACCACCTCCTCACGCGTCTAAAATGACATAAATAATAAATTACAGGGAATGACATTATAGGTATATTACAAGGACATTTACACAGCTCTACATGTGAAGGCATGAACACATCAGATTACAGGTCTAATGCCATAATTGAATTCTTGCTCTGGGCAGAAATTTGATTTAATCAATTGTTACCACCTGGTGTGCTGTTTGCAACAACATGAGAGACCACACACAGAATCAGAGATTAAAAAGTGACTTAATAAACATTAAAACAACATATGCAAAAAAACAAAACAAAAACATATAGCTGGACAAAGTGACAGCAGAAAAAAAGACCAGCTGCTGCATCTTTAAATTCTATGTGGTCGGCACAGTCGGATACAATGCCTGTCGTCACATAGTCTGGGGTCATTATGTACTGGGAGAAAGAGGAAAAAAGAAAGTGTACATGAAGATGAGAGCAGGTCCGCAGTCACAATGCTCCCATTTAACATGGCAGGGTTTGGGGGGGGGGTTCTGTGATTGTGGAGCAGCGTCTTGCCCTCTCTGTCCAACTGTGCGACCCAGGATGGCCCAGCAAAGAGACACCGGAGCCCTGCAGCCTGACCTGAGGACTCTCCCCATCAGCACCCACATAATTCTGCTTTGGCACACTCACAACTGAAGTCTTTACTCTGAGAGGTGCTGGCATGTGTCCATGTGGCTTATGGATTTTTGCCAGGGCAGTGAATAGGCCGAATGTTTATAATCTGCATATTGTTTTAATTGTTACAAGTCATACAAAATTAAATAGAAATGCAAACCACAACAATTTCCCCAGGCACGTATAAACTACATTTTTAAGGAAGAAAATCTGTAATTGAGATATTCATGTAGATTTGACAAGCCAGTTTCTAAACAAATGAACATTTTCTACAACTCATATTTCAAATTCAAAATCTTGCCAGAAATCTTAAGGCAACACTTCATTGTGATTCCTGTCTTCTTTGAGATCCACCTCTTTTGTCCTCCTCCAAAGTCACTTATTCGACTGGTCAATTACTATATTTTTCTCCCTCACAGCCTCACAAAGTCAAATAGATGTTTTCACAGCTCCATCTTATGACGATGTTTGTGTGAATTATTCAGTCTTTGCTTATGTCAAATAACAATAACTTGAAAAAACTCAAATGCAGAAATAGCAATTCAGGGAGAAACTCAAACTCACTTTCAGCCTCAATCGTCTTTCTTGGAAAAAAGAAGCTGTTAAGGCATCAATCTACCCAACTCAAGCATCATTGTCCTGTGTTATTCATGGCTGTATTGTGATGGAATCACACAATGCTTTGATATACAGTAGCTAGTGAGATCTTGCATGTGTGTTTTGTATTAAGAGCTTAAGGGTTGAGTTTCACATTGAAAATGACTGTTGAGAGCAGATTTTTGGACAGTGAAGGCAGCACTCTGCCCTGACTTTGCTCAGAGGAAACACCTGCAGTGAGCTACACACGCTGGTCTGCAGGAAAACGTCCGCTGTCTGTTTTGTACTGATGAACTACTTCCAAGTAAAGAGGACTGTGACCTTGTTCTGATCATTTGTGGCTCTGGATATTGTTTAAATGCACCACAAGGAGAAAGCCTGACAGAAAGGCATGTTACTGTTAGCGGCAAATTTCTTTTCAGAGTGAGCAGCAGCAGCTTGATGTAAGTTTCTGCAGAGGGCAACAAGCTAACCCTGGGAGGAGCTTTGCTGTGCACCAGCTCTCCTTCTTCAGACCGTGTGAGAAAGTTTTCTCCCTCCACGCAGCCTGGTTAAATTACCCCCAGAGCCAGAGTGTGGACAGCAGCTGCAGTGCAAGAGTCAGCTCTGGCAGTGGTGATAATCAGCAGGGAGGATGTGGAGAGAGAAAACCCTCAGGGAGGAGGGGGTAGGCAGAGGGGGTTGCTGTGATCTTACAGACCCAATCAGAACCCAAGTGGAGCTGAGGCCTCATGCAGTGTAACAGCACACCATCGCGCTGCAGCACTCAACATCCTGGACACAGTGCAGGTCTCCTCCCTAACCGGCTGCTTAACCCTTTCAGAGTGTGTGTGTGTGTGTGAGACTCCCATGGCCCTCATTCGCTCATCACGGCACTAATCAGCCTCAGAGACAGCAGCTGCAGGGAGCCCCACTCCTAACCTGGGCTGGAGAGGCTGTTACCCTCAGCAAGAGGAGTGCAAATACAGAGCTTAGTGTTCTCAACAGGGACCACAGAGCATCCACATGTCTGACACTGGCTGCCTCTTCCATTGTGTCACATTCAACTTGGTTGTCTGACAAACAATGTCAGCGGATAATGTGGCTGTTTATTAGACAGCAGGAGTGGAAGAGGTTTTTAAATCCTTCGCTTAAGTAAGTAGGAATATTACACTGAACAACTTTGTTAAGAGTGAGATTACTTATTATTTAAGTCAGTTAAGTTTTTATATCTATTTCATGCCACAAAAAAATAATATAATTTTATAGAACTAAAAAATGATCTAGCTTCCTCACATGCCAGATTCAAGAAAAGGTTGTATGTCAAATTACAAAAATACAAGAAACACAATACAAATTTGCACAAACTATAAAAGTAAATTTAAAAAATGTCAAATATAACATGTTTAATGCACCAAAAAAAGAAGAAAAGTATGCCACATGAATCCTTAGTTTATCCTGATACATACTATACACTGCATAAGATATACTGAAGGCTACTGCCCGACAAAACTCAAATGCAGTGACCTATACTTTTGGTGAAAACCTACGACCCTAATCTGACTTTTTTTTAAACTCTTCTTTACCATACAAAAAGAAAAAAAGATATGTAAATGCAACTAAAATAGTAAATAAAATTTTAAAAAGTGCTTAGCTTGCTTGCTTTGCTTTCAAGTTTTCAAATGTTTTTTTAAGCACTTTCAGCACCACAAGCCCAGTGCCTTTAATTCCTTTATATTCAAGAGTAGACAGACATCTGTACAGCCAATATCTCAGCAAATCCAACCAAAAGAATGTAAATGGATAAACAGAACAACAGGTGAGAAAAAAATGTATATATCTGATTTTAGGGTCAATGTTAATGTATTTAATGTGTAAAAAGCTTTTTAATGGCTAGCTTATTTTGTAATTTTTACCTTATATTTTATACAATTATCATATAGTGTTTTTTTGTAGATAAAACCTGAGTCTTTAAAGCATGGTAACCAGTAAATAGCTGTCAGGTAAATTCAGTAGAATAAAGAGTATATGTCACTATAAAATGTAAAGGAGTAGAGGTGGAAGTGGAAAGGAAATACCTCCAAATTATGCTGAAGAGTGTTTTTAAGATGCTCTTGTTATTTTTCTATTTATCACACGGTTTCAGAGGCTGTGGGTCAACAGAAAATCAGTGGAAGTTTAAATAAAACCCTGATGGATGTCGAGGGGAAAGAATAATGCACTGTATTTCCTGGTAGGTTCCTACAGTGGTTGTAGTTGTAACATATCCTCACTAAATCTGATCCCAGGTCAAGTCAGCTCAGAGGTTGCACGCGACCAGTCATTCATCAGAGTGTGTGTGCGATACATGGACATGATGGAGAGAGTGGATGAACATCCGGACAGGTAGGGTCAGGACCAGGTCTGATTACACAGCTGATGATCTGCCGCTAAAACCCAAAGAGAAACCAGCACATCACCCTTACTACAGTCCTTTAACCCATCCATCCATCCACCCATCCATCCACTGTCCGACTAATAACACAGACCCAGGCATGGGATACTCCACACTGCTTTGTGGTCAGGAATACAAAGTGTGAGTCAAGTGGGACACAAAACTGACTCAGATTTAAAGTTGTCTTTCTGGAGTTTGTATATGTGTCGATGTGTAAAGGCAGGGAGTTCACACAAATGAATTACTCACAGTCAACGTCTTCCCACAATGCCTCGTCCAAGAAACATTTCTACCAAAGAATTGAGCGATACTGGCAGAGCCGATGCGATCTCTCAGGCCCAGCTTGACATGACATGCAGCAACGATTTTATGTTGTCTGTCAAATATACGGGAAAAAAATCAATGCAACTTGACAGCATTACATAAAGAGCTTTTGTGCTTTGATATTTCTTTTCTGCCTGTGTACTTTTGTTTGGGGTGTAGAGAGTCGTTCTCGAGGCCTAGAGGGAGCTTAGCTGGCGAGAACAATGTGGGAATCCAAGGAGGAAACTGCACATGTTGTCTTTTCTCCACAGTCTGTGCTGTGTCTCCAAAAGAGGCTGCATCTTTACAGACCATTTCATACATCAACATCATCCATCAGAGCAGACAGGTTAGAAAGCACCTTCTGCATGAGTCCCCAACTTGACCCTTGAATTCTTCTGAGATGAAGACTTGAAAATCAACAGTATCATGGATGTGAAACCCTTCAAAATACAGGATTAATGTGTAGAATAAAGTTAAAATCAACTACATGAAATTAGTTTTGACCATGTTTGAACATTATTTTTCTTAATGGAATCTCATCATTGTTTTCAGTTCTAACGAGTGCATTTTGTGACTTTCTAGGAAGCATGTTTGTAAATTACAAATGAATTATCCCATAAATTGCTAAATGTTCATGCCAGTGAACAATTGCATCAAACAGAGTTTTTGGAGAAATAGATCTACCACTTACAGAAGCAGCGTCCATATAATCTGATTATGATCAAACTGAGTTTAGTGCTGGCGCTCTATTGCAGTGGTAACAAAGCTACCAGTGCTACAGACTCTCCAAGTGCAACCAGGAAAAGCCAGGTGTGTCTGTTTGGCCCTGTAACACTCCTGGCTTTACCCTGCAGAGCTTCAGCCATGGCTGAATGCAACAGCCTCCCACTCTCTCCCTCATCTACAAGAGGATCAGCGGCAGCTTAGAGCTG
Source organism: Ctenochaetus hawaiiensis (assembly GCA_029783645.1). NCBI lineage: Eukaryota > Metazoa > Chordata > Actinopteri > Acanthuriformes > Acanthuridae > Ctenochaetus > Ctenochaetus hawaiiensis. The sequence goes on from JAPZDY010000005.1 coordinate 11,310,428, forward strand.
CCCGGGCTGGGAGGTGAACAAGTGGGGCTTTGAGGAGACCTCTGCCAGTCAGACAGAGAGCTCCAGGCCTACAGCCCTCAGGGGTTAACCTCTCAAACTGCCAAGCAAAATACTGCAAGAGTCTCGCAATTACAGAGACAGTCAAAGGCCACATGCAATTTTCAGAGCTATTTACACAGCTAGAAGACCCTCCTCCAGAACTGTCAAGAATAGGCAGAATTAAGATGATAGAGAGAGGTAAGGTAGGCTTTTAAATACCCTTTGCCCTCCTATGGCTGTCACTCACAAAGCAACTGATGGCTAATGCAAATAAAAAAAATGTCTGCAATACATGACTTATGCTGCATAGATATAACAGAGAGATACCTTCACAAAAATGGTTGTAAAATCAGGGAGCTCACACACTGAGAGGAGCACCTGTTACAATATAAGAGGACTCCAATAAACACTAATGAGCCTCTGGGAGGCTTAAAATGATCATAGAGCTGTTTGATCAGCTTAGTTAGAGGGTTGAAGACAAAACTATCACATCATATGTAATTGTATATCCCAGTATCAGTTTGTACTAAGATAATTTATCTGGTGCATCACTGGAGTAATTTTCAGTGGATTAAAAAATGAATGTTTGGTTTTTACTAATTAGGCAAATCAAATTAAAGTACCAAAGCAATAATCATGCAAAAATCCAGCAGTGCCATAAAACTATCCTGATAATTTATATTCACATTGCTCACAGCAGTTTGGTACAGCGATTCCCAGCCTGAGGTTCAGGAGCCCAAAGGCGCAACTGACTGGCTTTTGCACCAACATGGAATCAGTTCATTATTGTTACAACTTTAAGGTCAGAGGCTTCACTGTCATTTCTCGCATCATATTGTGAGCTTCCTGCTATCATGCACATCCTCTGTACATTAAACATTGTATCCAGTAACATGCACTGGTTCGCCCAGCAGCATGAGGTGGTGCAGTAAGTCTGTATATAAAGCAGTTGTACCTCCTGGCAGGCCAGTGCAGCGGTGCTCTCAGGGGACTGCAGGGGCCCCCGCAGCCTCTAACCCACACAGCTGTTCTCCAGGTCTAGAGCCTCTCCAGAGTCCAGCAGTTCCTCCTGCTTTGGGGACCGCCTGCCTGGGGGGGAGGGGGACGGAGTACTAATAATAACAACATCCAACATGCAGGCACCGGGGTCAGACGCAAACCGTGACCCTCCCCATCACAGCAATGAAACCTGGATAGGAGCCAGGACACGGAGCCACGCTGCAGCCTGGGAGAGCAGGGTGGGGGGGCGGTTCTGTGGGTGTCCGGAGCTTTCAGGTCTCCTTTCACTTCCTGCTTGGTGCCCCACCACCACCATTTTGGAAGCGGAGGAGGGTTTGCAGATTGGGTTATTATGCAGGAGACAGGTCTTTGGATAGGGGTAGATTATATTTGGAAGCTTGTAGGTGGTGTAATGGCTTGGATTTAAAAACATAGAGGCTACGTGATAAATGTTGAATGTCATACCTAAAAAGGATAATGTGCCAATGGTAAACTGCTGAATATAGCAACGAGGCAAAAGTGTTTTGCTTCTCAGCACCTGTGTTTTGATTCAGCTCCCCCACACAGGCAGCACCGGGCCGCAAGACTGTGAGTATCTTAAATAAAAGTCAGAGCAACGTCTGGTCATGCATTACCTGAAGCTTCTTGGGGCTTCTAGACCTCATTGGATTTCGCACATATGTTCACAACTGAAACACTTCAAGTTGTTTATTTTGATTCCAAATTAACAGAAATCTTAGTCGCAAATCAAAACTCACATCAAAGAAAACTGCAATTAATTTGCTTCTCCTTGTATGAAAAACTGAAATAACAAATATCTGCTCTGAATAACAACCCTCAGTTTGTTATGTTCAAGTGTTCAGAGTACAAACACAGAGCTTCGCCTCAGTCAGGTCTTACAGGTCGGCCAGCGGCGCACTTATGGTTTCTCACACACTCCATATGAGGGGGAATACTTGGCCCTAATTAGCACTGAGCATCTGGCAAATGTCAGTGTGTGTCTGTGTGCAGCATTCCTATTTACTTAGTAAGCTTGGGCTTAGCTGGAAAAAACAGTGTGAGAGCTTTGCAGCGTTTCAGGCCGAGGTCCTGGGAGTGTTTTGTTATCTTATTGTGAGTGACATATGTGTAATTTAATAACAGCCTTCTTACTATGTATCCCCTGATTCTTGTGTATTGTTGAGGTTTACTGAGCATTTCTCATTCTGTTGTAGGTCACACACACACATCCCCACCATTATATCCATTACTGCTTCGGCAAAGTGAATATACTCCTCACTCATCATTTGGATTTGTTTAATTTTTCTGAATGGCCTTCGCTACCGAATTTAATTCAGTCATCAGTGGAATTGAGAACGAAATCACTTCTCCCTAACAGATGCTGGCAACATCTATTACTACAATTGTTCAGTATAAAATGGATAATGTTCCCTGTCTGTTTGCCCTCCAGCAAGCTAACTATTTAATCACTTCTTGTGTTTTGGTGGCGGCAGCTGTAACTGAGAACATCACATATGAAGGAAAAAACTGTTTAAAATCGCACATAATCCGACTGCACTTCTTACTGCCTTAAACATTGCAGAGAAACATGTCTTCACACGTTGAGCCTCTGAACGTCTTATTCTATCAAACAACTGCTCCCAATCACTGAGGTCTGAAACTAACCGCACATCCTCCACATACTCATTGTATGTGTTGATCAAAACCATAACATTATGCTGTCCTTGTTTATGCAGTTGAAAATATTCCAGCATGTTAACACTCAGGTGAAATCCAGGCTCCTGTGCAAACAACAAAGATAACAGCTCAGTACAGTTGGTCTGAAGCCGTTCAGTTCAGCAGCAGCAGCAGCAGCAGCAGAGAAGTAGAGCTCTGTCCAGTCCGCTTGATCGCAGCCCTGATCTCCAACCTGACAAGATTACACAGAGGCTTCCTGTCTCCCCAGCGGCGATACCATCTCAGTCTGACTTCTCTCTTCCCTCCCATACGGCTCCAACCCGGCCTCAGATAGCACCAATTACCGCCTAATGGGACAGTTTTAATTAGAAAACTACATCTAGAAAAGTACATGTTCATTCAACTCTACAGCACGGCCCATTTAAGAGATTAATACTGCATTACAAGAAAAGTCAGCATTAAATGAATAACAGCTAGTCAAGAAGGCCATTCATGTGCAGATCAAAACAAAAAGCCCACTGTTAATGTTTTCTGTTGATCTTTTACAGAAATAACCTTACAATGGAATCCTCCATGCTGTGCAGCACACTGACACATGAATGTTTCCCCATTAAAAATAACTCACAACTAATTTTTATTTAACGCACAGACTGAAAATTAGTCCTCAATGGATTTTCAACAAACAGCCCAACTTCCTGGTGGATGTCATATCAGAGCACCGCACACAGTGAATACAGCAAATGAAGACCAAATGGCACAGCAGGTTCCAGTCATTGATGACTGAATGTGGTATGATGACTCACAGCATAAGGTCATTTGAATTTGTTCAAGTCAGTTAAAAGAGCACAACAGAACGAAAAAACTGGGAAGGTAAAAAGAATAACATGAATTCATTTCTTATTAAGCTACGTCTTTTTTTTATTGGGCTGCAATGACGGAAATTATTATTTCTACAAACACGCATCTCTTGTGACAAAAATAAAAAGTCCTGTCATGAGTCTGCTCATTTGTTGTCAATCATGATAACAAAATCCAACTCTTTATGTACACTAACTGATCTATTTTCATGTCATCTGAATAGAAATCCGCTCAATTTGAAGTGCACCATGATCCCAAATCATTTAACCAACAGACGCAATCACAACCACAAGCTCTGGTTGTACACAGATGGAAATCAATTACCGTGAATACTGCAAAAAACAGCGGCACGTTCACTCCCAGGACTTACTCATTTCATGCACATCTGCATCTACTCTTAATCACCATGAACACTCGTGCGCGTTCATTGCAGAAAATAAAAGATTTTCTGTGTGAAAGCATTTTGGTGAAAAGAAAACCTTTGCAATTGTTGCTCCTGTTTTTATACTTCCTAACAATAAATGTGATTTACTCAAACAAACACTGTTTAAATATGTGCTGCTAGAGGGATTATGGCATGTTTATGGTGAGGGGAACCAGCAGACTGGACTCCAGGGACCTCTACTACTAAACTATCAACACCACCACTTTCATCACATCCTTCGCTTGAGCAAATTACCATATCAGCAGCATGATCTGAAAGCAGTCCTAGAAACCACAATCTCTGCTTTCTGACGCACAATTAAAAGATGTCAAACTCGGTTTCTTTTACACTGTTTTGGTTCTAGCTGTCAGCGCATCAAACATTATCTTAAAGAGGACTCATTCAGCAGAGAAAAGGGACCGGCCAGGTTCACTGACGGTGAAGAGGGGGCTCAGTAGCCTGGGGGTACGAGGGGTAAGCAAGGAGCACAAAAGAAATGGAACACGATAAGGAAAGCAGTGATGGAGGAAAAGTGGGGAAGCAGTGGAGGGTGCGGGGGGGGGACTCCAACTTTCCTGCCTGGCTCTCTCCTGGGAACCTGGGGGCTAAGACGCTGGAGCTCCTCCACACAGGTATCATATTCAGCAGGTCCCTCAGTACAGCTGGGCTCCGGTCCAACACGCCCTGACTGTCTGCCTCCGTGCTGAGATGTGGAGGCGCCATAAGGTAACAGTAGCAGAAATGCCAACAGGTGAAACCAAATATTCAAGTCAAGCTTGATACTGTTGTTGTCATTTCATCGGATAATGGCATTATGCCTCTGTCTGCTTTAACCCCAGCGACACGCAATTAATTGCATGATTTAACATGCTCAAACATGATAGGGAAAGATGAGGAAATGTGAGTGTTAATGGAAGTTGCTCCTCTTTTTTTCTTGTGAAAAGTGAAAAGTAAAAGGGGGGAGATTGAAACTCATGACAGTTTCAGACATAAATCAACCTCCCACATCTCCACTCTGACTCAACATAATAGACAGACTGTGTCCCCCCTTACAAAAGCTCAGTGACTGAGGGCCCACTGCTGGATCCAATGTAATAGCCTCAACTTCAGGAGAAAGTGCGCCGTCTTCTTTAGATTTCAATTCACTGCATCTGAATGGCTGAGCGACTGCAGAGAAGGAATAAGCAGAAACAGTCATGTTGGAAATTGCACTTCTTAGCCTGGCTGTAAGTCTGTTTTTAATATATGTACACCTAATATTCTGAATATCTGTAAAATATGTGTATATTTCTGACAGCTACAGCCACATTATCTGTGGGCTTTTTTGTCTTATTTGGTTTGGACTAAAAAAATAAAGGAATTTCAAGACAGAAAATGATACAAAGACAATAATATGTTACATTACATATATTTCGGCTTGAAAAAATACTCAAAAAGTAAAAAACTGATAGCAAATTATAGCAACATTTTGTCAACTGAGTGATAAATCAATTAAAACCATTTAAACTCTGATAAGAAATGTGCACGTTCCTGAACCAAGGGCCACTGATAATAAAAAGTGGTAGAATAGTAACAAGATGTGTCAAGTAAGAATATCACTATAACTGTTCATTCTGAAGGTTGTTAAAAAAAATCTCTAAACACTATGTGCAGTATAGGGCAACATAAATTAAAAGCAATTAGTGTGAGGCTAACTATGTTTGGCACAAAACTAGCCTGCCTCTGTTTGAGGGTGAACAAATCCAGCTACCATAGTCATGTTGAAAACTGCACTTCTTAACTGACATCAGACAGGTGTTGAAGGTGTTTCTCAGCCGCTCAACTCTTCAACAGTTGTGATTCAGAAGCATTCTAGCCACCGTTTAACACATCATATTTTCTTCATTTAGGAAAGACTGGGCTCAAATCCAACAATAGCCACAAAAATGAAGTATAAAAATGCAAAACTGAAGTTCTCAAAGGTCACCGGCCAGACTATATCTTGCCAGGCCACTGGTCTAACAATATGCAAAGAAAAAGCCATGAGAAAATTTGTACTCTCAATTCAAATTTATGTGCAGAGTGAAGTCATCCTTGCCCAAGGTTTAGCAGGTTTAGCAATCCATATTTTGAATCCTTGGGCACAGTTTATGAATCCCAGAGTACTGTTTATGAAACATGCACATAAAGGTGGAAACTGAGAGTAGCAATTTACACATGGCTCTATTTTTCTCAGCTGACAACGGGGGCTTTGTATATCCGTTTAACTCTGTATAAGAAAGCAAACATGCATATTTCCCCAGATGCCAAGCTTTCCCTTTATATAAAACGATCCCCTTTATACATTTTAGTGTCAGCAGACAGGTGCAAGGGGACAGGAAGGCCCACGATAGACTTAGTGTGAACTGTGAGGGCAGTAATTAAGCTTGTGTAAACTCAACTGTGTGGTCTGACGGAGCAAAAAGGGTTTCAAAACCTTCTGACAACTGCACGGGAGCCTGCGAATTGTCCAAACGCTCCACATCCACACTATGCACCAGATATGTCAGACTGAAGTAGGTGTATCAACTCCCTGCATAAAAACCTGACACTGGCTCTGTTGCACAGTCAGGTATGGCCGGTGGAATTAATAAGATATCACACATTCATGTGCCTACTAAACAATAATGCCACTTTCCACTAGCAGGTCAGTCGGCTGAGCTTGTGCAGTGCAATGTGAAATGTGCTCTCACAGCAGAAAAAGGAGAGGAAACTACAGTGAGATGAGGCCCCTTGTGGCCACGAGTGGACTCAATCAATCTGAATTAGAGATGTGAAGGGTTCCAAGGTTTTGTCTTGTTTCATGTGGAGAGGGGAAAAAATTGAAAATTGACCTGGCAGCTTTCATTTAGTGATAATGTGCTAAAGTATCATAAAGTATGATGGGTATTCATCACCGTGATCTGCATAAGCGAGGGCAATACAGTGGCACAAAGGTTTTCAATTGAAAACCATAATACTCATTAGTGTAACACTCAACATCAGCGGCAATCAGAAGTTGCATTAGCTGTAAAAGAGGGTGCCTGGACAAAATTGCATCCCTAAAATAGCTAAAACATACTGGAAAATGTATAAATCAGGCCATCTGGAATTGACAGCATGTTGTTATGCTGTATGAAAGTCTGTACATTGCCTCTTTGATATACTAGGCATCATGTGGGTGAAGTTTAAGTGACGAACTGCTAAGTTTCTACAGCTCTTACAAGTTTAACAACTGAAAAATAATGTTTTCTTTGAAGTTCTTCTTCTTTTATCAGTAAAGAGGTGCAGTCAGGAGGAATATTAGAAAATCCACACTCAAGCACATACAACATACTATGAAGTCTCAAAGCAGAAAAGAGTAAAAAAGTAAAATGCCGTTAGTGCGACATCATGAATTTAAAGGAATAATAGTGCAAAAATTTAAATACACTGAACTACTAAGAACAACTCATTTAATTAATAATCACACCATTTGAGCAATATACAAAACATTTTTTTTATTTTCAGTATGAAGTGCTTCAAAACACACATCGGGAATTGTTTTGGCAAAAGATCTTAAAAAAATGTCTACAATGGAGAATAGCCAAGGGTTCTGCAGAAGAGCGGACCTCCAATCACTTGTGAAATATTACACATCAGTTAATCTCACACAATGTGATTAAACACATGAGGGAAAAACAGGAAGTCTCATCCTCCATCTGCACCATTCTCCTCTACTGTATCAACATCAGCTGGGAAACAGACAGGTCCTCTTCCCTGGAGCCTATAATCTGTTTCAACCACAATAAACCTGAAACGCTCTAATTAAAACTTTAGTTACATCATGAGAGTTGTGTCTTGGTTGCAGCTAAAGTCTGTGGTAATGTGGGCTTTGTACAGGACAGGACAGACCACCTGTATGCTAAGAGGGTGGGCTCCAGGCCAACAGCATCTCAGAGTCTGATCAGGCCTGTGACGCAAGCCTTTCAATGATTCTCCTGTAGTGTTCCACAACAACCTGATAACTCTTCTCCAGCTCTTCGTGCTGTGTCTGAGTGTCCATCTGAGCCATGTGGGACACCAGCTCCTCCGGCCGAAGGCACTTCCTCATCTTTGCCAGCTCCCTCTGATTCTTCTGCATAACAACATTAACAGCAAAAAAAAAAACACAGGTTCGGTCACTTCTTCCAAAGGCATATAAACCTACTAAACAATGTGGAGAGAATTGTGAGCTTTTGTCATCAGTTTTTAGATACCACTTGTCAACAAGGATACATTATGAAGGATTCAAAAGCTGTCACAAAAAAAGCCTTTCTCATGACAACTACACTTTTGTGTGGACAGTAAGTCAAAATGCATAGAAAAAACAATGTTTCAACAAAAACCTGTGTATGTATGGAGAAGGTACAAGTGAAACATCATCATCATCCTAATTCTCTATTGGATATTTTTGGTCCACATGCTGTTTAGCTCTCTTAGTAGCTGAGTTGTCAATTTAGTTTTATTTCTGCCTGATAAAATAAGAGGCTAATTGAACACAAGAAGTATGTACAAGTAGGTAATGCAACATTAGCAAGTGTGTCTGGGCCTACCAAAACAAATGTTACTGATTATTACTGATCTTTAAAGCAATACTATCAATTAAGAACAATTAATGAAGCCATTAGTAACAATTTGTACAGTGTGCTCTTATGAAGCATGAATAAGGCATATTGGACCATGGTAGGAACATTTGCAATGAAATCAGAGTGCTGAAAAGTTCTGGACCTGGGCCGAAAGTGCATGTTCATTCAGTCTGGTGCAGTCTGCTGCCTAAAAAATCCTTCACGCACATGCATGTAGACATGGACACTAGGGAATTGAGGGTAAGAAGAGAAATGCATAATCCCCCTCACATTCACAGAGCTTCTGCCATTCAGCTAACTACATGCTAAATCTCCTCGGGGAAGGAAAACCGCTCTGCATCTGGCCACCAGATCTTTCCCCGCCACTCTCCCAAGAAATTCTTACTTCCTGCTTCACCACATACTTCTTTTCCACATCAGATTCTGCCTTTTTTGAGACATGTGGTTGCCGTGCTGACAGAAAACTATGTAATGGCTGGTATGCAGAGTCTCAGTGAGCAGCTCAAATAGAAAATGTCACAAACAAGCAGGATGTAGGGTGTCAAGTTGATGCACACAGATCTACTCACTATTTCCAGGAAGTCTGGTGAACAAAGAGGCTTATGAAATTCTGTTCACCAGGCTTAAGTCTGTTACACTAAATCTCTGAAGCCCAAATAAAACTTGCCTGGAAACATGAAAAATAACTCAAACCATCTTTTGAAATTGCACTGTTTTGCTGATGAAATTCAAAAGCTGCTGCAATAGTAAGACTACAGAACTCTGAATAGTAGCTGCTTTTTGACAAAGTGCTTCAAACACACTTTCATGAAAATGATTTCTGCCAAAGAAATGCAAATCCTGACTAATGACATGTGCCTGAAAAGAAAAAGGCTCCAGTGGCAGCAAAACCACAGACGCCTAGTGCGCCCTATTGTGGCTGTAACAATACAGCACCAGTAATCTATCAATTTTTACGGGATTGAAGATCAATTTTTCTAGTAACATAATAAACAGTGACAATATGGAGCTGTAAGCCTATCAAGAATATGCCGTACATGAGCCACTTCGCTTCCTGCATTGAACAACTGTAATGTTAAAGCTAACAAAAGGTAGAAGGCTGCACATTGGATTCCTGTTTGACAGCAACAGAGACAAGTTGAGACTCATTTCTGAATAAAGCAGGAAACATCTAACAAAATGTCATTCTGATGCACTGATTAAAAACCTCACCCTGTACGGTCCAAACAGCCTCTTCTTCACCTCCAAACGGTACTCTTTTGCTTTTACTTCATCACTCATGTCTGTTGCTCTCAGACGCAGGATTTCATACACTCGCCTTGCATGTTTCTGTAGAAAAAGAGAGGAAAAAAATAAAATTACAATCATTTTTTTAAATAATTTGTTTGTTTTATGGTACCGATGTGCCACATCAGAACCTTGATACACTTTAACACAGCAACACCAGACGTTAAAGAAATCAGGCCTTTAGTTTCAAGAAAAAACACAACATTATACATTAAAGATTCTTTGCTAACCAGCATGAAACCACAAGGAATTAATAAGTATATTAAGGGCAAAGCAGCAATCTGATTTGACTGAACACTGAAATATGGAAAGTTTTGCAATTAAAATTATATTGAAAATTATATAGGAGGGAAGATACAAGTCGGAATAAATATATATGTTCATTTTTAAATTGGAATCTTCACAGTACAAAGATAGTTTTTGTCAAATCTGAGCAGAATAAAGTAGCTTCAGGTTCCTGTTAACTCCAATGTGATTTTAGTGTCTAATTTCCAAACAATTGGCCTACTTGTTTTGGAGAAATAAGAACTTAACTGTTAGGAAAAGGGATGAATTCTTATAAGAGTGAAACTAGAGGTTCACAAAAGACGAAAAACTTATCTTCCAACATAAGTAATAATTACATGTAGATGACACTGTAATTTCAGCAATAATGGGATCACAACCACCCTCCTCTAGTCTCAAAAGGCTGCTATTAGGTACAGTGATAGCATTTCTTGAGCTAATTTCTGCTATAGAAGAGTGAAATAAGCAGGGAAGGCTTCTAACTGATACCTCTACAGCAATAAATAAAATGCAACAATAAAATGATGGGTCAATTAATGGATTATTTGATTCACTGTATTGTTTGTTAATTATCAGGCAAATATGCCAAACATGAACTGCTGTGGGGTTTCTGGACTTTTGGTGGTTTTACAGAACTGGGAGAGGCTTTTCCCACCATTTTCTGACAGCTCATAAATGAAACTATCATTATGCACAGAACAAAAATAATAATTAGTTGCAGCTTTATACAGCACCTTGTTAATTTTTAGCTTCTCTTGCGCCTCTTTGACCATGTCAGCTGAGAAGCCAAGGTGCAGCTTGTCTACAGCGAAGGACGGCAGGCCTTGACAGAGCTTGACCAGCACAAAGTCTCTCAGCTTCACGTAGTTCTCAGAGGGGTCTTCAGCTAAAAAAACAAGAAACAAAAAACCACACCATGATAGAAAGGAAATAAGTCAAAAGTATTGATATTGCAATTTTTTCATTGTGTTTCGAATTAAACTGACAGACATAGCTTGGTTCAATACATTTTACATATTGAGGTCAGTAGGGTTGTTTTTGATACTGAGATCGGTTTCAGAAATGCCTCCAATATTGCCTAAAATGATGGATCTGGTATCAGCATAACATAAGTCTATGCACTGTCTCGATAACACAAATTTTTTTTATTCTTAAAGGGGACATGCTATGGTACCTGCACTGTACATCTGTATGCAACTTAACAGATTTTTTTATTGCACAAGTTTCCATTAATGGCAAGCAACTTGTGTAACGTCAGGCACATCCATAAATGGTAAAGGTTTAGTGGTACACAGATGTTTAAAAAAAAAAAAAAAACAACTTTATCTTTTAAATGTCATGGTATCTGACCAGTACTTGTACGGGATGATACAAAAAGTTCAGGTATCAGAATCAGCATAAGAAGGAAGAAACTTTGTAAGAACATCTCTTGTGGTCAGTGTGTCTACAAATGTGTTGGGGATTTTAAGGCTACACAAAAACAAAAACAGACATATTTTAGATCTTTTCCAAAAAGTTACCTATAAACAAGATAAATAAGTAATATGTATGACAAATATTAATCAAAGCCAGAGGAGCTGTGAGTAGGAACGTTTTGCCTTGTAAAGAACTCCTCTCTAAAACGAAAAAGGCTGGGATCCCTCTTTAGTATTCATCCTCTGTCTCCATGCAAAGCAACTATTCGATCCAACTAGTTTCAATAGAGCCTCAGCACATTCTGGTTCACATGCCAGCCCTCCAAATGAACTCACCCCCTGGACCCACTGAGAAAACCATTGTGTGGGTGACATGAGGATCTCACATTAAAATGTTAATCCACGCCTTCTTCAGCACAATCAATGCTGTTAAAATACGAAAAGGAGATGCTCACCTGTGATGTCTTGCACTTTGGGAAGGCTGCAGTAAAATCTGTGCACTGCCTCAAGAAGCTGAGCCCCATGTCCCTCTCCTTGGAACGGAGGGAGGATCAACATTTGGCTGTTAAGTTAAAAGGGCAGATATAGACATAAACATAGGCCTGATGAGAAAACAAGTTTGTTCAGAATTAGTCACAAGACATTTATGTGACATCTGAGTAGTAATTCTGAGCAGGAACAGAAATTCTTCTGACTCAAAGCAGGAAATAATAGATTGTTATCCTGATCCATCAATGCAACAAATCAAATCACATCAAAAGCTTATCTATAAAGTTGTTTTCAGATACAAATCACTCTGGTTTGGTAATGAAACAAAATCTGGTTGAATGGTTGGCTATATAAGCCAGTAATTTGGGCTCTTTGGGAAGAGGATAAAGAAATGTATAATTTTCCACTCCTTTTTCATACAAAAGAATGGGAAGGCACGTGCTGCCCTAGCAATTACCTTACACGTGGTCGGGTTTTGTCTGGGTACACGTAGTAATTATAAACTGTCATGTAGCCAACAGTTGCGTAGAGAGTCTCCCCATCTTTATTGTACTTTTCAAATCTGCAGATAAAACACAAAGGCAAACAGGTCAATTACAGGCACACTCCCGTGCAGTGCCCATTTTAGCCCCTCTGTTCTCTTGCCCACCCCACACCCTCCCCAACCCCGACGTCAGCATGTTAGAGCAGTCAGGCCCCGATTGGTACACCTGCTACAACCTGAATACATTATGCACTTAATTGGAGTACTGCAACTTAGAGGACGAGAAGGGGCTGGAGGAGGGACTGAGCTCCTCAAAATCACTTCAGTCCATTTTCCCCATTGTCAGTATTAATAGTTGCCAGGGTAAAGAAAACACTGGCAGAGGCTCTTTTTCCTGTTAAGACATTGTTCAGTGTTTCAAAAGACAACAGTATTCAATTCAGCTCTTGCCCCTGAAAAATCTGAAAAGGGCTTCGGGTACAAAGGAAGCTCTTGCCCGATCAACAATTCTCCTACGGGGGAAATATAATCAAACTGGCCGAGTAATTGGTCACAAGCGCCACAAAGGGGGACTTTGTTTTTCAATGACACAATAAAGGCTTTAGGGTAGGAGTGGGTGTACAGGGGGGTTGCATGATGTCAATTAAGAAGGGCACTCACACAAGAAAGAAGTCCCAACGATCGTCGTCCGCATCGATGAAACTGGCAGTCTCTATGAACCACATGAGGAAGGTCTGCAGGCGCTCGTGGTACTCTCGGAATCCCGGGCAGGTAATATTAGCCTGCGGAAGACACGGCAAAAAGAAATATATATGGTGCAGGGATGTTAAGATGAGGAAGTTTTCACATCGATTGATAAACTTGTGACAACATCTGTGTTACCAAATGCACTGGACGTTATCTGAAGAACACTGTATGAAGTAAATGCTAATAAAGACTGAACATTTCCTACTGCTGCAGCTTCACTTAAACCTTCAACTGGTGAAACACAAGTTGAATTTTATTAGAGTCACAGGAAATGCAAAGTGTCTGTTGGTATAGCTCTTACCACTATAGTTCCTAAAAAGTATATCTATAAAACAAGACAATGGTCAATTTCAGTACTTTTGGAGAGAGGATATGCTTGAAATACATACAAGGTGTATTGTAAAAAGAAGCAGCCAAACCAAACTATGAGAAAAAGAGCTGCAGGCTAAAGGCTGCAACCTCCAACTTCTCTGCAAAGTAACTTACTGCTTGTCCCTCAGCAATATTACCTGGTTCTCTCAGTGCATGTGGTTTAAAACCGAAGTTCTGCCAAACAGGCATTTTTGCTTTGACACCAAATCCTTCGCCATTATCTTGTTGTTCAACACTACACGCCCTCGTAACAACTGAACTCTGACTTCTGTGACTCTGTGCTGCTACATGAAGCAAGACACTATCAGTCAATTGTTTTGTTCTTCATTCAACTCCGTACTGATAAAAAGAAAAATCAAAGTGACGGTTGGGTGGTGGGCAAGTAATGTAATCTGTGTATGCCCCCACACTGTGCAACACCGGTAACAACTACTACTGCGGCAGTTCTAACATGTTTTAGAGTTAAATCTTGTCCCTACCATTAAAATGTAACAAACAACAACTCTCAAAAGTTAAAAACGGATATTAAAATCTTCTAGGTTGCTTTGAGGAGGCAGCAAAAGATGTTTGTACCTTGTAAATCTGGTATGTGAGTTCTCCTTCCTCCTCGCTGTGGACTGTGTACGTGTGAAGCAGGGTGCCAAAGGGCTTGAAATTGGCGTCCTTCTCCAGCAGAGAGATGAAGTCATCAGTGTTGCAGGTGAACCCAGCAGGGATGATTTCCCGGATCTTCCCTTCAACATCATCAGGCTGGAAAACACAATGTGCATAAATTCAGCAAAGCAACAAACAGATCAAGATGATAATAGACTATACAGCATCAAAGCAATAAATGTGACCAGTGAGGAGTTTTCTAATGCCTTCAAAATACAAATGACTTTTTTTTTTCTTACTGATTGCATGTAACAGGGATGCTGATAAGCCAGCAGGAAAAAGTGCTGTAAAATCCTATGAAATAAAACTGGAAGCATACCTGTTTTGTGCCCATAAAAAAACCATTACGCAATTAAAACTGTCAGCTGAGCAGAGACCACAGCAGCAGCAGCAGCAGCAGAACCCCCTCCCCCATGAAAAGACCACTTAAATCAGTACATTTACTACTTAGGTTAAACCATGAATACGTGATGAAGTTGCCACAATAAACGCATTTCAGCTTCTCACTGGGAAATAAAATCTTATGAATTGATCTCAACTTAACAAACCTCTGGGCATCTATAATAGAGGCCTCTCCTCTAATCTTGCCAAGTGAACCCAATCAAATGAATTTGCCCCTGCATTTTTCAAAGAGCCCTGGAGACAAAGGGGCCCTACCCTTGGACTTTTTACTCAGTGCAACCTGTGGTTAGTTCAGCTGTAATGTTTGCATTGTATCCATTTCCACAAGGATTGACATGAGAACACTTTGTTAAGCAGCCCTTTCACATCATTTACATGTGTGATGGGCATTATTTCAACAAAGAGACCCTTGCTGCTCAGCATTGAAAACTGGGAAATGAAGAAGGTCTGAGCAAAATGCACTACAAAAGGCTAATACAACATACTGCTAATTCCCCCCCTTTCAGACATCAGCTAATATCTAACTGGAAGTAATGCACCTGCAGCTGAATGCCTCTTAACCATTGTAATTGTTCAGCCACATTTCTAAGGAACAAGAACCATACTTAAAAGGGCATGGACAAACAAGTCCCTTTGTGCTGGGCACTCTCCTACATACTAGACACTAAATTGCACAGCCTTCCAGAAAAGACGCCTTAGTTTGGCATGAATATACCTTAACAATGTTCTTTTTAGAGCATTTTGTTAATGTCTTTGATTTTTAACAATAAGCACAATGAGGGTACAAACTATCTAATTTGTTGTGTTTGTGTTATTTCACGTCTTTAATCTACTCCAAAGACCACCCCACATTCAGCAATTTGAATTTGTCTGTTTTCTGTTTATTATAGTTTTTCCATCAGGTATTGACCTAATATTTTAAGCTAAACCATATTTACACATCCACATTGGTTATTACAGAAATGATTACATGCAGCTACCATGAGCATTCAGCATTTACCAGCCCACGTGCACAGAAGTTCTGGCACCAAAATCAGTGTTTTTTTGAGCAAAGTCCAGCAGTACTGTGTTTTTGGCCAATTTAAAGGGGCGAAGGTGATTTTTGATGAGAGTCTTGTATCAGCATGGCAGCTGCATAAACTCCATCTCTGCCTCCCCTCGTCTCTCACCAGCTGCACCGCACCCCGACCGTCCACACACACTCAGAGACAAACACTCTTCAGATGCAGCCTGAACTCTGCTGCTCCCCTCACTCTCTACCTCTACACCAGCTGCACTCAAACCCTTAACAAGGTGAACACTCAGGGGTCAACGCTGAACACTAAGCAGTGGCACACACAGACACTAAGCCAGCCATCACGTTTCAGTTTAAATATCAGCTTCATACTACGTTACCAAAAATCTACAGGCTCTGTTTAGGTTTAAACACAGTAAATTTGTTGCTATAGCAACATTTTTTGGGGGATGTTACCAGAAGTGAGAGTGATATGACACTAATACTGGAAGGACCCATCGCTGTCATGTGGGGCTATTTATTATGAGTTCATCTGCAGAAACAGTAAATCCGAGTGAGCTCAGAGGTAAAACCAATGCTCCCACTTCCACCAGTTGAAGGCCACATTGTCCAGCAGGGCAGCCCCTGCTGTTTTCAGACAGGACAGATGTCCCCGAGGTTGAATCATCTGACCTCACTAGGGGCCCTTCCTAATTCATGTACTCGCTTTAACGTGTTAGCTGCATTGATAGCTTCAGGAAATATTCAAAGCTGCCAGAGGCCTTTTGTGAAGTCTGAAAGAAGGGGCTAGCATTTCGCTGTACTGTCCGTTTTTGTCCAAATACTGGCTGTTGATATGTAAATTCTTATGTCTTGCAATTTAAAAAAAAAAAAAAAGCAAGTGTTTCATACTGAGCAGTGCTACTCTAACACTACTCTAACAGTCACGTTATTAGTTGAGAATCAAGTAACAAATCAAATATTCCTTAAAAGGGTTGTCTCCATTTAAAAGCTGAAACCTACTGAAGAGCAGTTCAGAGATATTCAGCCCCAACGACTGTGATTGTTGATGACTTGAGCAACAATTTACTACTGGAAACATATGAACACGATGTCCGACCGTTTCACATTACTCCTCCTGCTGATTCAATCACACAAATCTCTAAAAAAAAAAATAAAGTAAAATCAATGCCTCATGTTAGACCCCACGTACAAAGCCCTTCTCTTCCGAGAGGGAGGAGTAGGATTAGTGTATTGGCACAGGGGGCCATGGTGGGCTGAGACTGTGTCTAACAAAGCAGGAGATCTCTCACAGGAATAATGTCACCACCCAGAGAGGCTCTGAGTTACTTCAGTGAGGGAAGAAACATTAGTATGGTGGCAAAAAACGCCCACAAAAGTGTATCATAGATCTAAGAAAAATAATCCTCCTGTCATACAATTATGGAGACAACTAGCCAGTAAAGCCGCCTTGTTACATTTTGATTTAATAAATTTGATATTATTGAATGTGTGTGTAGTCGTACTTGCATTGTTGATTTTTTTTCAGCATTAGAGAGTCCTGATCCAATTTCACTTTGATGTTGCTGCTGTCAGTTTTCCATAAACCCTAATTATATGTAATAGTGGGAATGCAAACTACTTTTAACGGCTTCACCTGAATTAAATTAAATGTCTTTGTTTTCCTTCAGATACTGAGAATGCCTACAGTGCTTTCAAACAGTCCCATCTTGGACTAAGACTAGAGCTTTTTCATCAGAAATCCACTCTTACTTAGACACAATTCTAATTAGGATGCAATACAATCAAATATCAACAAAAATTACAGCCTCCAAAATGACCATCAGGCTGAAAATAAACCTCTTGAAAATCATTTTAACAAATTCTGAACATTTTAAACTTTATGAAAGGAGAAATTAATGTGTAGTTATTAGTTTAAGCTGGTGCAGCTAATAAACTGAGAGTAAATCTTCTCCCTGCTTGCAGTTTCTTTGCAGAGTGCAGCAGGTTTCCCCTAGTGGATTTTTCTGTAATTCACTGCTTCCATTTTGCTGCCCAGCTTCATAAACGTGAGCATGATGAGCAGCATGAGGCTGCCACCACCTCACGGTGGAGTTGGTGTGTTTCTGCTAATGAGCAGTTTTTGGCTCATGGCAAATAAAACATTTAGTACGCTGTAGGGTTGTGAAAGGTAAACCGATGCAACCGGATATCCGGTTTGACAAGTGAGAGATACGGCTGCATCGGTATAAGCCTCATCAATCGATACAAATCTGCCATGAATCC
>JAPZDY010000005.1:11340129-11362594 GCA_029783645.1 Ctenochaetus hawaiiensis
CCCAAGTTCTCACAATCTTTTTGACTTGACAGTTTGAGCAGCCTCACATGTTTGGCAGAGTTAGTAAAAGTCAAGGTCAGTTAACCATGCCAATGTAGAAACACATATTTTTTTCCATAGAGGTATTGTCACAAGATCAATGTTGCACTATAAAATCGCAATATTTCATGATATAGATTTTATCCCACTCACCCTGCCTCAAGTTCAGAGAAGTTG
Organism: Ctenochaetus hawaiiensis; assembly: GCA_029783645.1. NCBI lineage: Eukaryota > Metazoa > Chordata > Actinopteri > Acanthuriformes > Acanthuridae > Ctenochaetus > Ctenochaetus hawaiiensis. The sequence goes on from JAPZDY010000005.1 coordinate 11,340,346, forward strand.
GCTTTGGATTAAACAGCCTTGAAAGTGAAAGAGCAACACTCATTCCAGAGGTTCCCTTCCTGACCCTAAAGGCTGCGGTGGAACTGCCCAGTGGCCAGCAGATCACTGAGCAGCTTCCAGGCGTGAATGTATGAGTGTGAACAGTGTGTTCCTGAAACAAGAGCCTGGCTCTGAGCAACACTTTGACAAAGGTTAAAACTGTTATACACTGTCCCTCTGTCATCCAAACACTGCTCATGAACAGAGTTATAACATGTAATAAACTCAAGGACAGGGTTATTAAAGTGCAGCCACAGCATGCATCAAATGTACAATAAGATGTCTATCTGATGTTTTTCTTTTTAAATGTATGTCCTTTATCTAATGATGTGGTGCTGTCTTGTGCAAGGGGATGTGTATCGCATTGGCTCAGATGAAGTGAAAGGATGACAGTCATTTGAAAGCGACTGATGCTTTTCAGTACTTGTTGCTATGATGGGATTCAGCAAAGCACTGTATACATGTAAATTGCTGTGTAGGGCCGACAAACCGCAGACCATACTGTATGTGCTGGAACAGAAAACCTGCACACAAAGACCTTAACGTAGGAGTTACCAAATGAGAATCCCGCAGTGGAAACGGACATTTTCCTCTCGCAGCGTTCAGCTCTTCACATCATTTTCTTTCTTTACATTTCTGATCTAAATCCATATGTTATGAGACAATGAACATCCACACTGTTTATGCATGCGCCTCTGTCTCATCCGCAGTACGCCAGTGTGGTGGACGATGGAGAGCATTACATGACCCCCAGGGACTTTGTACAGAGTTACCTGGGCCTGCATGCACAGCCGCAGTATAATCCCAAAACGGTGGAGCTGATAGCTGGAGTGGCCGACACGACTAAAGACGGGTGAGTGCCTACTGTGAAGTCAGCAAAGTTGCTCTGTTTATGCTGAGATATGCTCATACATGTAGAACAGTTAACTCCTGTTTATTGATGTACTTACTCAACAAAATTTATGTAGGCTTCTTTTTAATTTTTCAAGTTTCAGCTCTTATACATTATTTTGTTGCATAATAAATAGGCATTTTGCATTTCATTGTCATTTTTTGGCAGCTGCTTCTTTTTGAAAAGGTATATGAAAGTATATATTACTTGTCAGAATTTGTTGTCCTGAGAACAATGTGAGAACCAAGTGAAACTGGAATTTGCAGATTACATGCTGTCAGCACAATACTACACTTCATGAATAGACATTATTATACAAGACAACAAGCGTGTCAGTCTCAACTGACGGAAGTGCAAAACAATGCCTTGTTAGCTGTTATGTGAGGATTATGTTGTGTTAAATGTACTTACACAATGTCATTACACATTCTGCTGATATATTCTTGTACTTATGTCTCAGATCTTTGGGCATTTATAACATGAACTTGGCCAAAATATAAAATCTTATTTGCCCCCTTGACTTCCATCAATGTAGAATCATCTGAATTTAGCTTTCCTGTGCGGTGGCCCTGAGAGCTCAGTGCACTTTAACTTAAAAAGCACATACAAATAGAGAAAAAACAAGCAAGTTAAGAAAAACATCCTTAACAATGTGAAATTAAATATTCAACTTTTCAACAAAAATGCTGCAAAGTGAGAAAACACAACTTAATACAAAAATAAGCTGCACTTACACAACTGACAGAGCTCATGTTCAACACCATTTATAGAAAACTGACTTTCCTAACTCCATGAGTCCCAAAAAAGAGCAGCAACGAGTGTGCACCAGCTGTTTTCATCCCTTTTTGATGTCCCTTGAAACATTTTCCATTGTCATCAGTGCTACTTGCAGTGTTTCTATATTCAGTTGTTACATTTTTTGCTAAATGCTGCATGTTTCTTGTCAAATTGCTGACAGCGTTTTCCTAAGTTGCCTTTTTTTCTACATTTTTATGTCTTCTTAAACATACAAATTCTAACATTTCCATAATAAAGTTTCAAAAAAGAACTGTCTTTCTATATATTTTGTGAAGTTGTGTGGCAAACAAGGCGAAACATGACGTGCATAAAACTTGAATACTTTAATACTTAAGGTGGTCTGTGAACATTTCTGCCAGAATCAGTCAGATAGCTTCATCTGCATTAACTCATGCTACTTCATAGCATCTTTAAACTAAATCTTTAGTTTCAGTATTTCCAGAAATTGTTTGTTTAAGTTGCAGTTTGTTGTGCTCTCAGTTCCACCTTACTTACATGTATTAACAGTTAAGCAAACCCTGCATTCCTGTTTCGCCAGGTTCCTGAGGTGCTTTCAAGACAACAGCTTATCGACATGTGCGACACCAACATGTTTTATGCAGCCAAAGAGACTGTTAATGTTTTATCTCAATCATAGATGTTTGCAGAGTTAAAACACAATGTTATCAGGCAATTTTACACCCACAGTTCATCTAAAATTGAGTGATAAGATAAGTCAAAGTATGTTCTGGCTGCATGTTTATTCACCTTCAACTAGATTGCAGAGCAGCAGTACAACTTCTACTGTGTTTCATGAACAGCTGAAGAATGAAATCACATTTCATCTAAAGGGCCATTGAAGTTCAAAATCCCACATTTTTGAGCATTTAAAGGACATCTCATCCTGTTTGCCTTCTTATTAACAATAATACTTGTAAATATGTTATAAAATGCAAAATGGGATAAAACAGAATTAACTTTGAAGCTCAAATTTACAGGCAACATGGATTTAAAGTCCTCTAGCAAAAACGTGAATTCCACTACAAACTCCACTTACTGATGAAGTTCATGTGATGTGATTGAAAGCTTTAGAACAGCTACTAAATGAACCTTGTTGTTGCTAAATTGTCAAGTGCTCTTTCCAAGCTGGCTGAGAATTAAATTCAAAGTGAAGTCAAAAAACAGGTTCAGTATCACATCACTCTGTGTGCTTGCTGTCCTTCAGTCAGTGTGGTTTGTGTTTAATGGGATTTTTTTCAGGATAGTTTGTGATGTGGCTTTTGTAAGTTTGTTCAATACATATGTCCTTTGTTCAGATAGCACTTTTTCTTTCTTGTCCAAACAGACTGATCTCTTTCCAGGAGTTTCTGGCCTTTGAATCAGTTCTGTGTGCCCCGGATGCCCTGTTCATAGTTGCCTTTCAGTTGTTTGACAAGACTGGCACAGGGAACATCTCATTTGGTATGTACATGGTGGTTATTATGAGCTTGCTGTTATTCATGCTTAATACAGGAGACTAAGCATCATGTAATGTACGTAGTCTAGTCTGGACAGCATTGGATACAGGGATAGAACATAAACCCATTACAGAATATAAAGTGTTGTTCTTGTGATAAGACACTCTTGTGCCAAATTATGATATTCATTATAAAACACTGAGGTGCTCTAAACTGTTTTCCCCTGCTAATGTGATTTAACAGAGTTTCTACTTTATGACACAATTCCTCTATTTTGCTTTTGATTTATCTGCTGTTTAACAATAAACTGTGCATGTGGACAAGTTGTAATCAGTGTGTGTGTTATGTCAAGGTCATGCTAAAGGATTAAGCCCTGATTTTCTGCTTGCGGACAGTTGTTCAAAGGTTGCAGACTTCAGGGGCAGATCAGGGGCAAATTAAAACTTGCTCCCATGTGAATAGTTCAAATACGTAATCTGAAAGCTCACCCCAAGTAATGTGGTTGTGGCGGGAACAGGACAGGGAGCCATGCAGCAAGCTACATCCAAAAAGAGCAGACACTCTTCTGCTGTAGTTTGTATAGAGAAGGCACAATATTATAGTTTTAGTATTTTTAACCTTGATGTCCTTGCTGAAACACAATACTAGCTAGCAAAAATATACCAACCACCAACTCTACATAACAGACAATCCTTTCCGCCTGTGGATCCAAATACATTCTTTTAACCACATTCTTCTCTCCTTTCTGTGTTGTTTTTTCACCACATATCAGTTCATAGGCAAATTGGATCACATCATTTTCTGTGTAACTTCTCAGGTGCTAAAATGTAGTTCGGAGGCCAGACCAGCTTGTTGTGGATTTGTCCTGTTTAAAGATCTTGGAATGTGTCACTCCTCTTCTCTGATCAGTCATGTAGTTGAAAAACCACAATGACCTCAAAATTCCTGACTGCAGGACAGAAAACTGTATAGTCTTGTAGTGTGACTAAGGCTTTACAGAGGCACTAAGCCAAGACTCTGTGCACTTATTTGTGTATTGTTTCAACTCGGTTTTAAATTCTGAAAAACTGACCTCAGAATGCAGTGAAGAAACATATTCTGTTTGCCTTTTTGGGGATATATTTATTCCTCTTCTTCGTGAGGTGTCATAGATGACTGTCTAGCAACGTATCAAGTATCGCAGAATCACTGTATTGTCTCCACTCCTTCAGGTAATAAAAAGCATTTAAAGTGCTTCTAAGTTGTAACTTTAATAATTAAGTAATAAGCTTTGATGGAAAGATGGTAATAACATTGGTGGATGCGAATCGTATTCTTACTGAAGCCTGTGTAGTCAATATAGGTAGCACCAGCCATGTTTTTTTATGCATCACATATGCTAGCAGCTTGTACTCTTAAAGTCTCATCTCAGGGCAGGAACATCACATCATAACCAGCTCCATCTGACAAGAGGGGAAATGAATCCAGCATGTCATAAACCAAGAGATGCAGGGTCTTATAAAGAAGCTGCTGCTGTGCTCTGTATGTGCAATGAGCCTCCATAAAGGAGAGTGAAATTGAGAGCAGTGCTTCTGCTGAAAATTTCCTGGATGGACTCAAAACCCTCAAAATGTAAAAGGAGTGGGACTGTCAGAAAGCCAGATGGACTCTTTCCTCCACTTTAATGAGGTTAGGGTTAGGGTTGGATGTTAGCATTGCATCTTGCACGTCTTTCCCTCTATGTCTTGTTATTTCTCACTCATGCCTCACTCTTTCAGAGAATGTACGCGACATCTTCAGCCAGACCACAGTTCATCACCACATTCCCTTCAACTGGGACTGTGAGTTCATCAGGCTACACTTCGGCCACGAGAGAAACAAGAACCTCAGCTATGCAGAGTTCACCCAGTTTCTGCAGGTATATATTTTATCTACGCCTCCGTCTTTTTTTGTTTTAGAGCTGATGAGCTGCACAATGAACTATTCACCGAAGCCACAACCAGAAGCTGGTTAACTGAGCTGTCTGATCTACTTACCAGAAACTTTAAAGCTCATTTATTATTTAATTAGTGGATTGAAAGAAAAATGATCAGCGCCTGTTTTTGCTTAACTGTTTCGGTTAGTTTTAGCTTGTTTAATTTAAAAGTTTTTGTCTTTTCCATGTCTTTACTTTTTAGTATCTTTTGGGGTAAACAGTTGTCAGCTTGTTTTGTGTTATTTGACCAGGCTGACTGCTTTTGAATGACATGACTCATGACTAGTCCCACACATAACCCCCCTTTAAAAGTCTTTGTGCCAAACTACCAAGCTGACTGCTGTCTGTAGCTTCATATTTATCATATAAGAGAATTCATCCAAATGCTGGACTGCTGCTTCAGTGCTGACTTTTAGAATTTGTACCAGAGGAAAAACAATCACAACAAACCTAAAATAAAGACAGGAACTTACCAGCTTTAACACTTGCTTGGTGAATCAGTTGTGACGCCTCTTTCCAGCCTACTTTCCAGCCAATAGTTGAATCCATCCAAGAGAGATAAGGAAGACCACAATAGCTGAATGGATTTCAGAATATCAGTGGCAATGGGTGTATTTTTTGTATTCATTTCTGAGAAATCAGTCGTTTGATGTGAGTGAGAGATATTTTGCTCTATCTGCTTTTGAAAGCATCAGCAGTATTTCCATGTCATGAGAGAAGAGTGTGTGTAAATTTGCGTACCATAAGCTTAGAAGAGGAGCTACAGATAAACACTTTGTACATAAACTGCAACATGAAATGCTATAAAATATATTGACAGCACTTAGACCTATTTTCTCAGCCTTTTTTCTCCTACTGTAGAAAGTATGCATCAATAAATGTGAAACTGTTCATAATGATCACCTTCATCTTGTGGCAAGGAGTTTTTCATCCCTGCTGAGGGACAAATGGAAATGACGTAACATGAACTACACCCCATAAATGATCTCTTAAGATAATGGACTTTAGTGTTTCATCTCTTCAGCTGTCCCGGCTGTCTGCAGCAGCCACAATGCGCCATTAAGACACTTCGCCTTGTTGTTTTGCTTTGTCGGTCTGTCGGTCTCTGCCTGCAGCTCACTGAGACCTCTGTGCTGTTGAGTCCTGTGTGCAGAGCAGCAGCAGTGGTTCGGTCAGAGAGGAACCTGGTTTGAAGTCGAGGGCTGTGGTCTTGGGCAGAAGCTGGGTGGTCCGGGAGTTAGACAGGCTACGCTGCCGTGTGGGATCCCTCAGAGCACTTTGTGGTTTATCATACTAGACTAGGGCTTCCCACCACTACACCAAAAGACTGTGTGCAGTATTTCATTTACATCCATCATTATTATTGTCTTGTTTTTCTGTCACATCCAAGCACATTTCATTTCTTTTAACTGATATTATTTGTAAAACAAAAGCAAAGCACAGATTTTTGTTTTGGATCTGAATCTTGGCTCTGCCATCTTGTGGTTGTCGAAGTTTCTGGCAGGACTTGAAACTTTAGTGAGTGCAGACAAGGTAAAGCAAATGTAGGATTTAAAGGCATAACGTTCGTGAGGTGATTAAGTGTCATCATGAGTTTTCAACAATATAATCATCAAACATTGTGTGAATTAATCACCAGCCCAATCCACTGATTAGGTTATCAGAACCAGAGTGTAAATATGGAGCAACAGCTGCATATTGCAGCGACGTTGCTCTGTGATCCTCTGGTTGTATATGATGAGCTTTGACAGCAGGCACTGACCTGGGGTCAGCCTCCCTCCGCACCCCCATCTGATTGCATGGTTGTCGTATTGAATCACCTTCCCGCAGCCACACCTGCCGGCCATCTCACCGGCCGCTCAGCTCAGCTCCGCAGATCAGGCTTCTCGGGAAATGGTTTCCATTAGTCTCCAGAGAGACAGTGGTGATTACAAAAGCCAGCGTCTGACACTGTCACATCTGCCTTTCACATCTGTCCAACACTGATTTTATTTGACTTTTTTCATCCTCCCAAGTTCTGTTTCTCTGTTCCACTGTAATGCGATGCTCCTCGTCACAGGAACACATTCTTTGCTTCTTTTGTCAGCTAACAGCTTGACCTCCCCTCTGTGTGTGTGTGTGTGTGTGCTGCAGGAGCTGCAGTTTGAGCATGCTCGCCAGGCGTTCGCACAAAAAGACAAGAACAAAAGTGGAACCATCACCGCCTTGGACTTCAGCGACATCATGGCCACCATCAGACATCACATGCTGACTCCATTTGTAGAGGAGAACCTGGTTTCAGTGAGTATAAGAAAAAGTTCTTCACCTGATGTTCAACACTGTGACCACAATTGATATAGTGGTGATGAAGTGAAGGAGGATTATCAGGTGAATCTGCAGCTCCTCTCGGCTTCACAGAATTTTACAGCATTTTTCAACTCATTGTTAAGTTGTACAAGCCACAAATTCAGGTTTTGGATCTTTCTCTTTGCTTAGTGTTTATTTTGGTCACAGCAGGCAGCTGTTTTCACTGAAAAGGTTCAATTTCAAGTTTGATTTTCCAACTTGCTTTACTGGAAACACTCTCCTCCTAAGTTTACAAGTGGAAACTCCAAAAGTTCATTCATCTGATTGGTTAAAGTTAACCTGTGATGGACAGGTGGTTCGTCCAGTCAACTACCAAGTATTTTTTCAAAGTTTCTATATTTTTTTATCCTTTTCTGCGGGCTAACACAAACTGCATAAAATACAAATCTGACATGTCAGGTTACGCTGCCCCCAAGTGGCAAAAAAATCAGCTACTGCAGGTTTAAAAACTTGAAAATATAAGAATAGGATTCAGTTAGTTTACAGTTAGCTTTGACATCCATGTCAGTAATTTACATTTTCCAGCACAGCCGTCATTTAGCACAACAAGGAGGATTTAAGAGTATAATAAGTCTTCCTACACAGAGGCAGTGACAGACTTTGAATCTGTCTCTAGGCTGCAGGAGGCGGCACCTCCCACATGGTGAGCTTCTCCTACTTCAATGCCTTCAACGCCCTCCTCAACAACATGGAGCTGGTCCGCAAGATTTACAGCACCCTCGCCGGCTCGTACAGAGACACACTCGTTACCAAAGGTGAAGCTTGCTCCTGATATCACTGAAGCATCATGTGTGTTTCACATATGATATGAAATGAAGCTGTGCCATCATGTTTTAACTTTCTTGACAGACTGGTGTGAGTGAACACACAGGGAACATTACTCTAGCACTAAATTACTAAGGTAAATGAACATTTTTAACCTGGTAACTAGATCATCTCCTACATATAGATGTGTGTAACTGATAGCTGTACTTTCAACCATATCTCAATTCTCAATGTTTTTCTCATTGAGATGCAAACTGTAGAACGTTCCTCTCCTCTCTTTCCATGGTTTCCCCCCCTTCTAGAAAAAGACACTTGTCAAATAGTATTTACAAATCATTCTTGTTGTGTGTGTTACCAAACATAACTTAGGGCCGGGTTCGTTAGTGTAAAGCAAACACTCGTGTCAGCTGTCAGTTTTTCATCGCAGCACTCGAAATCAGAGCAGACCTGTAAGGGAAGGTTGAGATGCTCTGACCTGACAGGAAGGTCTTTGTAGGTGAAAGTGAAAAATGGACTCTTGTCCCTCCTTCAGCAACTACCACTAGGTTTCCATTGAGAAAGACCACCTGATGGTAATGGAGCTTCTGCAGCAGGTAACAGTAAAGACTTGAGTATATAGCAGAAACAGTTATGCAGAGGCCTGCTGGGAGTTTGCATTACCCACTTAGTGTGAAGAGATAAAGCACATTCAGAATTTATTTATTGGTTTTAAGTATTTTTTTTCTTGTTTTCTCCTAATGAATCCCTTTGTAGCATCAAGCGTTGCAGATAACACCAAAAACAAACAAGTCATGATATTTGCAAATACTATTTGACCCTCGCCTGCTGTAGAAACCCCCCTGATGTGATCAAACCTTCAGCTTTCTGTTCAAGTTTTACTGTATTGAGGCTTCCGTCCACTGAAGTCTTGTTTGCATTGTTTAATTTTCTCTCTTTGTTCTTGCTTTGCAGAGGAGTTTGTTCACGCTGCAAATAAGTTTGGCCAAATCACTCCAATGGAGATTGACATCCTGTACCAGCTCGTCGGTCTCCACTCTCACTCCGGGTAAGATTCCGATTTGCTCTGCTTTCACTCTCCAATGTCCGTCTGTTCATCTGTAAACACACTGAATGTGTTTTATTTACAGTAACGAGGCTTCATTCAGTGGAAAGTGCTGATGTGGGGCTTCTGCACTGTATCTTGTTTATCTGCAGACCAGAAAGCATCTGAATGACACATCTGAGAGGAATTTAAAAACTTGAATAATAAATGGCTTCAGTGACTTACAGGCCCACATAGACTTTGAATGAGAAAAGGAACAAAAACAAGTTGGAATAAAATCACTTCACATCAAAGTTGACAGTATTATATGGTACTCTATATTGAGTCTATTATATTATGTTATAGTTAAACAATGTTTTTTACAACCTAAAATTAATCCTAATAATATGTTGAATAATTATCACTGAAGGCTTTGTGTTGTTTCCATGCAATTGTATCATTTGTCAGTTTTGTTTGGCATTCCTGGCAGCTTGATGCCTAATTAAACTGACAAATTTAGTATTGTGGTTCATAGCTCAGTTTATATATATATATTTATATAAAAAAAAAGGATACCAGACATATGGGATAAGGATAGTTAAAAAATGAGTGCATAGAAAGTTTGCAAAAATGAACCTGAATCTAAGCTGCAGGAAACTTGACTTTCCTCTCCATGCCATCACTCAGGTATGTTCTGCTGCTGTGTCGTCAAAAAAAAAACTTTCTACAATCTGTGCTTTTTTTTCATTCCACCATGAATGGAATAAATATGTTACAGGTCTGTTTATTGGCTATAAAGATCAAGTTATTGCTCATTCAGTTTAACAACAGTGGCTCCACTGGCTGATTTACAAGACGAACATAAAACATGGACACAGACTTAATGATGCGTCAGGCCAGTGGGGAATATTTGCGTCTCAAACATTCAGAAACAAAACACTTTCATTACCTCGCTGGGCCGAGGGCGCTCGTCCAGCGTTGTTTGTCTGCTCTTTTGTGTAATCTCAAATTAAACTTGCAGTAACTTTAAGTTATATGCCAGTAAAAAAGCTCTGTGGAAAATCTTACACCACCGGCTGCTGCTCGCAGTGGATGCAGGGCTATCTGCTTTTTCCTGGCTTGACTCCCTGCCTTCCCCCGCTGTTGTGTGTTAAGGCGGCTGAACCATGCCGACATCGAGAGGATAGCCCCGCTGGAGGAAGGAGCCATGCCATACCACCACGCAGAGGCCCAGAGACAGGTAGCCTGATCGACTCCTCTAATACACCTTACATCCTCCTGCCTTTTATCAAAGGCTGCTCCTCTTCTCCCTCTGCTTCCTTCTCAGAAGGAAGCAAAAAAAGAGTGAATGTACAGTCACTGAATTAGAGTGCCCATGTTTTTCTTCCCTTGTGAAGTGCATTACTTAAACTCCCAGATAAAAGTACACCAATTATAGTTATAGAAGAGGAATGGATTGTTGCGTTGCTCCTCTCCATGAAAGGCTCTCCCCATTTTATTCAGTATAGCTGCACATACACATCAGCTGCAATCACACATCTGAGAAGCTAATAAGAGGCTTTTATCAGTGTGGGGCTTGAGGAGTTTTAGGAGCCTTTAGCAGAGTCTAATAATGGCAGGAGGGGAGTGGGTGTCAAGGTGGATGTGGGAGAACAAAATAGTTCCTGCCTCCAGCGGATAACATGGCTCTATATCAGGCTGTGGTCAGAGCTTTCAGGCCACTCATGCTCCTGGGATTCATGCTCAGAGGTCTGGAATTTGATTCCTTTGGGAAGCGGGAGGGGTGGGGGTGGGGGTGGGGGGGGTGGGGGTGCTGCAATTCTCAGGCCTGCCCTTTAGTGGAAGTAGGCTAATTGTTTAAACCCTTTCATCAAGACCTCGATCTTGTTAACATGCAACCCTCTGTGGGAGCATCTGGGAAGAGGAAAAGCCTGATCTGCCCTGGTCCCTTCTCATCTGGTCTGGGGAGAAGTTACACACAGCCCCGACCTGCACTCACACACACACACAACACTCACACACACACACATTTTCGCAGAGTCTAACTCGGACTGTGTAATATTCATGTAGATTCTTATCTGTACATGGAAAAGGCTTGTGGGGGCTAATCTGTTCCTCTGCACCACAGTGAAAACAAAGGGCGCTTCGCTTTCAACATCAAACACCAATCCAGAGATCAAGTAGATAAGAGAGAAATTATACTTTGTTGTAAAAATAAGAGAAGACCTTTAGCTTCGAGCCTCCCACATGTAGCATGTGTGGAAAACTCTAGCCGCAGGTTCACACAGTCATTAATCCAGAGCTGGTCTGTCTGTGACATTTAATACAGGCTGATGATGAATCAGACGTTATATGTCATGTCCACATTCCATCGTCCTCCTCCGCCGTTGAGTGCCGCACAGCATTTTTCTTTCCACAATGTATCTGGTTCGCTATAGTTTAATAGCCGGCCGATTTCCCCACACGTCTTTCTCCAGATTCATTTGACCACTGGTGTCTTTTTCTCCCATACAGCACGCTCACGAAACGTCTCGGCCCGTCTGGCTCCAGGCTGCAGAGTCTGCCTACAGGTTTACTCTGGGCTCAATCGCTGGAGGTGAGTGACATGTCTGCTGCGGAGCCCCCGGCCCGCCCGAGGGGTAACCTTAGCCGGCCAGACTGGCGCGCTGAGGCTCCAGGGCCGGCCATTGTGCTGCAGGGAGAGGGGCTGTGATGTGAAGCTCCTGCATTGTGCTGCTGTGCCACCGGTGGCTCCAGGCTGTCGTTGGGAGTCGGAGCTTTGGAATGACACAAATCTTCCGGAACCGCACTCTCTGGAATCTTGGTCTAATTACACTGGAAGGAACTGATACAAGGAACGTCTGAGACAACTGCCCCTCACATAGGGACACACTCTGACCCTGTGTGTGTGTGTGTGTGTGTCTGCGAGTGTGTGTGTTCTCTGCAAACATGCAAAGGCCGATTGAGGCGGGGGTCAAAAAGAGATGTAAATCATGAAACCGCCGTCTGTCTTTGTGTTGATAGATGAGCTGTACTTCACTCGGTCCCAGTGCTGACTGAGCTGTTTGCATGTTTCAGAGAAGAATCACCGCAGCGTTTGAGTTTAGTGCAACTTGCTGCAGCTTCGCCTCCTCAGACAGTTGTCTCACAGCGGCCAGACTTCCTAGTTTTTTATAGTTTATACACAAACACATTTCTGTTTTTTTCCCCAGTGATCATTAAACAACTTCCTTCCAAAAATAACTGCAGAATTGTTATTGTACAACTCAATTGTGAAAGATGCTAAAAGATGAATTAGGATAACAAGTTATGGCTCATATGCACCAAGACTGAGAGGAGCTGGAAGATCATACTTTAGAGTTGAAACAACCAGTTAACCAACAGAAAATTACTAGATAATAATTCAAAATTGAATTCTTTTGACAATAAATTGGCCTTTTCAGTCATTAAAACATCATTTACTTGTGTAAACATCTAAAATGTGAGGATCTGCTGCTTTTCTTGGTCATAGATTATAGTAAATGATTATCTTTAGGTTCTGGTCTCTTAGTCATATAAAATAAGGAATTTAAAGATGCAACCTTTGACTGTGGGAAATTCTAGTTGGGCTTTTATTTTTGCTATTTCCTGACATTTTAGAGACAAAACACTTAACCTGTAATGAAGGTATTGTTAACTGCAGCCATAATCCTCTCAGTATGTGTCTAAGAAAACTCAGACAGGCTAATAAATTTGTGTCTGCCTTATTTGGAAAAACAACAGAACAAACATTTAACCTGCGACAAATGTGTGTGTGTTTTGCAGCCACCGGTGCCACGGCTGTGTACCCCATCGACCTGGTGAAGACGCGCATGCAGAACCAGCGCTCCACCGGCTCCTTTGTAGGAGAACTGATGTACAAGAACAGCTTCGACTGCGCCAAGAAAGTGCTCCGTTACGAGGGCTTCTTTGGATTCTACAGAGGTAATCCTTCACTGAGTTTCCAGCACGCAAACAGGACCTGAAGTCTGTGTTCGGGCCGACATATGGTTCTCGTGCAAAACAAACCCTCTGATGGGAAAACATTAGGATTTGTCAGTGTGCTAATATCAGCAGCATGGTTTGCTAATTGATACCAGAAACCTTTGCCCTCCCTGTTCAGCGTTGAATAAAGCAACACTCAGGGGTCGCGTTTTCATTATCTGAGTACCTGGGAGAGAGCTCCCTGAGGAAAATGGCCAGCAGAGTTCGTGTAGTAGCAGTGTCTGATCTGCCTGTGCGTGGATGGTGATAATGGCGCTGAGGGGCTTGTGATATACAACACTTCTACCCTCGGGCTGTTCATACGAGGGAAGTCAAGACTGCCATCTACTGCTACCTCCACCGCTGCAGCTCTTTGTTGCTCTGATCTGCTTCCCTCTGCCTTCCTCTCTTGCACATGATAAGAGGCTGATTGACTCAGAGACAGACACGCTCGGCTGTTTTCTGGCCGCATACCAGCAGCAGTCACTCAGCAGCTCCTTCAGAAGTTTATCTGGCTCGATGAAGGACGGGCGGTGAAACAGTACGGCGCTTATCGCCACCGTAGCACCCAGCCTCTCTCCCCTCCACCTCCCCCCAACCCCACCCGATCTTGTCCGTGACCACACAGCTCTCTCTGTTCCCCGCCATCGGTGAGATCGGGGCCTCGACAATGCTGATCCCATGCGCACCAGCAGTGTCGTATTTTTTGGACTTTTATTCAAGTTCAATGGGACCTTTGTATTTTGGTGCATCAGATGTATCAGCCACATCTGTAAATATTTATGGGTTTGTTTTACACGCACAAGAACCCTGCAGCTTACATTGTTCTAGCTGTCAGTGAATGTATTCAGTCAGCAAAGATAAAAAATGTGCATTCATTTCCAGCCAGACTTTGTCTCTCTCTCTCTGTCAGGTATTCTAATGGTATCTATGAATAATATTTTGCAGGTCTCCTCCCGCAGCTCATTGGCGTTGCCCCAGAGAAAGCTATCAAACTCACGGCAAGTCATTCCTCTGTGTGGCTCAGAGTGTTCAAAAAGTTGCTCCGAGTGATTCGCTGTGAATGAAAAACATGCATGGAGTGTAGAAGAAACGCAGCCTTCGCAATCAAGATGTGACTGTCTGTAACCACAAGTTAACATTAATGCCCTGCTATCAAGACTGGGATTGTGACTCATCTGCCTTTTTTCTTCTTCTTCTTCTCCTTTTTTTTTTCAGATGAATGATTTTGTCAGAGACAAGTTCACCACACAAGATGATACCATCCCTCTGCCTGCAGAGATTCTCGCTGGCGGATGTGTAAGCACGACGTTAGAGATCTTTTAAATTCAGTCTGTAGATGAACTCAAGGCCAAGTTAAGGAACAGATTAGAGAAAGCAAAGTATTAACATGATTTCAAGTAATTAGTGTGAGCACAGATCGGAATTTTGTTTTGTTTTTTGCTGTTATATTGTTTCAATCGAATGTTCACAAGGCCCTGTTTGGTTTATTATCAAACAGGTAATGAGCTGGTTTACTAAACTATATACTTGCCAGAGTATCCAGCTTGTTAACTTACAGGGTTGATTAATAATTAAGTTAATCAGTAAGTACAGAAAAAATCAAACCACAGTATGAACATACATTTTAAAATGAAAAACTGTTAATAATGCAGTGGATACAAAATCATTTCCAGTTCTTTCTTTTGTTGCTTTCTAATAGTAGGTGGTGTTAATGCACCTTAATGCAGGTTGTCACCTGCTATTAGATCAAAACTTAGTTAATTTTAATTGTTCTTTTTGTAAGCTTTTGTGCAGCTACACTTTAAAACTGCCTCTCCAGCTTTCTACACTTGTGATTTGAGTTTAATTCTTCCCCCCAAAAAAGAGACAAAACAAACAGTAAACAAAGATAATTTTGAGTTACAGCGTTTTTTTTTTAAATTTATCGTTAAACATATCTCAGTAAATTTCCTTGTCATGAATTCAGTAATACCCCAACGATTGTTTAATAACAGTCTGATATTGTGACAGCCCTGGTTTGTATAGAAATGTGCAGGTATCTGCTGGGTTCGATGGCTGTTTGCGAGAGGCAGATCGAATGACTTTATAAAAGGGTGGATGAATTATTTAAATCCTTTATGTAAGTAAGTGTAGCATTAAAGCCTGTTACAAGTAAATGTCCTGCTCTGAGGAGTCACTTAATTTAAAGTACTGAGTACTTAAAGTATCAAAAATAAAAGTACTCCTTATGTAGGAAAAGGCCTCCTATAAGTGCCATACTAATATATATTATATTATTTGATAATTATTTCTAATACATTTATGTGTAAGTAGCATTTTCCTTTTGTAGCCAGTTTAGGTCTTGACTATTTAATGTACTTTTGGCTACTTTCAGTTTAATCTATACAATTTTCATTGTATGTTTTGTATTAAAATCTCTACAAACCGTAAAGCAGCAAGAATCTAAAACTGTAGGTTGGATCAGTGCAGTGGAGTAAAAAGGAAAATTATTCTTCTACTTCCAAACACAACGTGAAAGGAAAATACTTAAGTGCCTCATATCTGTACCTGAGTACACGTACTTAGTGATGTTTTCCCACTGACTATCAACATAAAGAAATACAATGTACATAAAATTTTGTTTGTATGTTCTTGATGGACTTTCAGAAAGTTTTTAGTTCATATTCATACCAGCCAGAGTGACGAATAAACTGAACCCTAATTTTCTGTGCTTTAAAAACGAAACATTTTACCCGCATTTTAGCTTTGTGAATTGTTAATCATAGGGAATTCTGATTGATTGTGGTAATTACTTCAAAATTTTAGTTTAATTTTAATTTCTTTTGCTCTCATTTATAAATTCCAGCAGTAATAACTCATTATTTAGTTTGTGTGAGAAATTAGATTTTTTTAGCTTGTCCTGTTCGCTTATTTTTTAACATCCCACAGTGCAAATGTTCCCCTGCAAAAATGAACTCGAAAAGCGTTACATCTTTTGAGTGCAGCACCGGATTAAAGATGTAATTCCTTCACTCTGCCTCTCCTCTGGCTGTGCTGAAGTGAAACAGGCAGGCCATGCAGCAGAGCCTGCAGGTTGCTCACAGAGGAGCGGGGTCTGCGGGGTCGTGACCCCTGTCAGGGTGTAATTGTAGGAGGAGGCCCTGGAGGGTCCTGGATGAAGCTAGGTCTGGCTCTGCGTGATTGAGTTTGACAACGCAGTCCATACCCGAGGCGTGGTCACCGCCGTCTCCACGCAGGACCAGGAGGATGTTTCCAATACATAATGTTGTCTACTAAGGATACACACCAATGAGAGTTACAGTCATTTCTATAGTTTTGACGAAATCCTCGTGTTATTTTACAAAAGTTAAAAGGCTCGTTAATCTGACAGTTTGCTAGATTATGGCTCCCATCAGAGGAGAGAACTGAAGAAGATAAAAGAGACGAGACGAATGCATCAATCTTCAGAGCAGCGGATATTCCCCCTCCGCTTCGAAAATGACTAAATGTGCCAGAGCTTTTTTTAGACCTTTGCTCGGATGTTTACAGATAAGACCCCTGCCCTGAATGTCACCAGCAGCCATCCTGGGGCCTGATTAGATTTGGGGAGGGTGATAAATGTGCCTGAGTCAGAGGGTGCTGTGCCTTCAGGGCATTGCTTGCCCGGACCGGGTGATTCAGTGCTCTCCCCTGGGAATTGGGGTGAATTGGGGAAGTGTGCGGGGGTGAGGCCAGGCTGGGCCGCTCACCCTGCCTCAGGAGGCGCCTCGGGGGAGGCGAGGGGGCAGAGGGCCGGTGCCAGGGTCAGAGCCTCTCAACCGTGAGCGGGGGCTTCTCCTCACTCTACGTCTGCTCTGTTCTGACCCCCAGTTCTTCTATCAATGCCTGCTTTTTCCTCCTCCTGTCAAGGCCGTTCTCTTGGCAAATCGTAAGGAAAAAGTATCTTTTGTGCTGAAGTTTACTGAGAAAATTGAAAAACTCCCACAAGAAAGAAATGCTTACACATCATTACAGCTTCACCCAGAGTTCACCCCTCAGATGTGTAACCTCGCTCAGTTTTAGAAACCCACAACTGTGCATATAAACCACTCGTCAGCCGTTTCTTTTTCCCTTTGCATCCTGCAGGCCGGAGCTTCCCAGGTGATTTTCACCAACCCTCTGGAGATCGTTAAGATCCGTCTGCAGGTGGCCGGAGAGATCACCACGGGCCCCAGGGTCAGTGCCCTGAACGTTGTGAGAGACCTGGGCTTCTTTGGCCTCTACAAGGTAGGTCAGCACCTCTGCAGCACCATGACGTCTGCAGCATCAACCTCTGTTAACTGTCATACAAGGGCATGTTCCTGAAATACAACACAAACAACACGGGGAGTTTGTTTATTGTTCACTTCAGTACTTCTTGGCGAAAGAAAAGTGGTGTTTTTTGATGTCTTGTTTGATCAAGTTTACTTTTGCATGAGAGAGAAGAACAGCAAATTCTCACATTTTAGGTGAAACCAAGGATTTTAAAAAAAAAAAAAAGAATACATACACAACCAATAATTTGAATAGTAAATAAAATAATAGGACAACAGACTATAAATATAACTAAAAAAATTATTTTGCTTTAGCTGGAAAACCACAACAGCACTTGGTCAGCAGTAAAGGTCCTAAATGCAAAATAATACCTGAACCAAATAATGTTAATGTTAGTATGAAAAGTCAACATACTCTTATTGCAGATTTATAGATTTTTCTTAATTATTTTATTGGACTGTTATTGGTGCATTGATGTTTACTGGTATTGTTGGGAGGTTTAATCTATTACAACGCATCATGTTTTTTTAAGATGATTGTACATAAAATCACAATCTGCAAAAGAACAAATGACTGTAGCTGTCGACCCTGTAAATAAAGTGGAATATAAAGTACAGTATGTCCCTCTAAAATTTAGTGAATTAATAAGGTAAATACTTGGTAACAGACTTGAGTAACTGTAGTTTACTTTCCACGACTGTGTATAATATGATTTGGTATTTTTTTCTTGTAATGATGCACAGATGAAATACAACTGCGCTTGAACAAACATTTGAATGCATGCACAGACATAAATGGAGGTCAGGATCAGAAATGAAGATCAAACAGTCTTTTTGCAGAATGTTTGCAATTTTCTTAAACTGTGTTAAACATGCGAAAGGAGCTGCGGCCAGCAACCAACAGCAAATTAGTGAAGGATTATGCTTTGCTACTGCTGCCTTCCAGATCCTTGTGGGTTTGCTTACAGCTCCAGTCATGTGTTCATACTCCATATTTTAATGAGGAGCAGACAGTGTGCGGCTTGTTAAAAAAAAAAAAAAAAAGTCTGACTTCCTCTTGGCAGAAGAAGCCAGTCACTCCAGGGTCCATGTCAGTGCTCTCTCTGTGTGTGTGTGTGTGTGTGTGTGAGTGTGATGGATTTCTCTCTGGAGGCCCACTGCTGTAGCTCTGCCTGAGGCTCTTTGGCTCCATCATCAACCCTAAAAGCCCCCCTGTTGGTTGAATGAGACATGTCCACTTAATCCCCTAAACAAACCTCCTCAACCGCTGCCTCTTCCTGTGACTGACTGTGGTCATAATGACATATGTACATTGATTTTATATATTTATATATATATATGCATATAAATACATTTCAATGGATGTCTTTTCTTCTGTTTAGGGAGCCAAAGCTTGCTTCCTGCGTGACATCCCCTTCTCTGCCATCTACTTCCCTGTTTATGCCCACA
Source organism: Ctenochaetus hawaiiensis (assembly GCA_029783645.1). NCBI lineage: Eukaryota > Metazoa > Chordata > Actinopteri > Acanthuriformes > Acanthuridae > Ctenochaetus > Ctenochaetus hawaiiensis. The sequence continues at coordinate 11,359,322 of JAPZDY010000005.1, forward strand.
CCAAGGAGAAAATGGCAGATGAGGATGGAAGGCTGGGGCCGCTGCAGCTGCTGGCTGCTGGAGCTGTTGCAGGTAACAAACATCTGGAAAGCTCAGGGCCAGTCGACATCCAAACAGCAACATGTTTCTTTTTAACAGAGGGATGTGTCACAGTTTATTCTCCAATAAAATTCATTTTGGTTTTCTCCCTGTTTCTGCTCTCTCCATCCGCTGAATCGCACAATAGGCTTGCTATATATACAGTGCTTTTGTCATATTGCACTATACAGCCAATCTCAAGCCCTGCGTGACGCTGCACAGGGATGTCAGAGAGACAACATCTGTGCATAGTGAAAACGCTTCATTATGTCTCTTGTGAAATGTTTCCTAAGGTGTACCGGCTGCTTCGCTGGTGACCCCTGCTGATGTCATCAAGACCAGGCTCCAGGTGGCGGCCCGGGCAGGCCAGACGACATACAGCGGAGTCATTGACTGCTTCAGGAAGATCCTCAAGGAGGAAGGTTTCAAGGCATTTTGGAAAGGCACAGGAGGTAAATGCACACACGCACACTTGCACACACACACACACACACACACACACACACACACACACACTCAACAGTCCTTTAAGTGGTTTCATGACTGGAAAATAGGGCTTGCTGTAGTGGCTGTAATTGTCTAGAAGACATGGCAGAAATATTAAATCCCACATTGTAATTTTCAAACTATCTTCCATTAGCTCGTGTCTTCAGATCTTCACCGCAGTTCGGTGTAACCCTGGTGACCTATGAACTGTTGCAGAGATGGTTCTACGTTGACTTTGGAGGACAGTAAGTACTTAAACCACGTTTGCACAAGTATGTACCTCTTGTCAATTTCTGAGAGTGTGTCTTGCACTAATTTGACTCTCTTCTCAGTCGTCCTGCCGGCTCTGAGCCCATCCCCAAACCCACGATCAAGGACCTTCCTTCTGTGACTGCAGACCATGTAGGCGGCTACCAGCTGGCTGCTGCAACATTTGCAGGAGTGGAGAGAAAGTTTGGTCTGCACCTGCCTAAGTTCAAGCCTTCTGGAGAGGTGACAATCAAATCAGCGAAGTCCAAACGGGAGCCACAGGCTTCATAAAGCGTCACTTGATGTGACTGTGAGGGCTGCATGCTCTTCTGATCATTACACGTCCTCCAAAAAGGATCTATTGAACCATGTCTCAGTTACATGCATTTGAGCGATTGTCTTACTTTGAATGCTGCATGGGTATGGCTTTATTGCATTTTCTTTGCATAGCTTGCACAACTTTATTGTACATATTGTACTTCTCTACAGAGGGACATTATGGCATTACGAAGGATTGTAAGTGTGTTTTCTGGTGTGCAACAGCTTTGGTGTGCATGTGTCAGTTCAGTTTAAAAAGACACAAGGATGTACAGATGTTTTCAAACGTGTTCATTTTGAAATCAAGACCAGGGACTTGGGAAATAATTTAAATGTATTTATTGTATTTTATTGAAATAAATCATTCAAACTGTTTCTACTGTGTGAAAAGTACATTCTCAGTTTTGACACCAGGCTTTGAGATTCTTCAAGAAAAACGATCTTGGTTCAGATACATTACAGATCTCTGAGCAGTTACAGCATACATGATCATCTTCTTAGGCATATCTCCAGTCTAACCAGCTGCACTGATCAAGTGAAAACTGGCACTGTATAGAATATAGAAGTAGAAAGACATTTGGACTTTGGACATGTTAGTATTTTACAAACAAGTGACTATTAAGGTTCTCCAGTCTTAAAGGAACAGAGATGACAACATGGGCTACAGCTTACAAGTGTCAATTCCTGTGTGTTCAAAGACATGATTGCTTCACCACAACTTTGGTGGATGTGGAGCTCAACTATGACTGTTTTACATGACTATGAAAGTGAAGTGGAGCACCTTAACTCAAAATTAAGGCTTGTGTTAACATGCCCTAAATAAAGACAGGTAAGTATTTTTTTTTTACAGTCAAGATTAAAATGAAAGTTTAAGGCATCTGGTAGAAGAAAGGACAACTGAATTGTGTTTGTGACCATGGCTTCATGTTAGTGTCTGAGGTTTGATAGCCCTGTCGCTTGTGTTATTATTCCAAGGAAGACTGGTGACGATCCAGCTAACTGAGAAGGCAAAGAAGTCCAAATAAAGGTAGAAGAAAACAAGAGATGTTCATATAAGTTCTTTCAAAAACAAACTACATCTTTTCCTTCCATCAAAATGAGGGCAGGTAGTAACAAGCACATTGCTGGTCCCTTTAACATCTCGGCGGCGGCGAGCACATCAAGCGGCCAGGCGCTGAGCCGCCAGCTCCTCTGCATCATCTCTGTTCTCGTTGATCTCTGCCAGCGTGCGAACGAAACGGGTCCATTCGTCGTTTCGTGGAACCGCAATTTGCTGTCGGGCGACACAACAGAGACATGACTCAGATTTCAAACACAGGAGTCTATATGTATATTTATAGATAATGGCTTCATTACATCCTCAAACCATGAGAAACTGTTTGAATTTAGTCCACAAGACACTCTGATGCTGTGAAATTAATCATAACAATGTAAAATATAGCAGCAAAGAGGCTGAACCATGTCTGCAACAACATGCCAAATGGATTTTAATTAAAAACACAATAATACTGAGTCATTCCTGCTCACCTCTCCAACGTCATACACAAAAACTCGTCCATCAGAGTCTCCCACTGCAATTTCTCTGCCGGAGTGAGCCCATCTGACCCTGTTCAAGGCCGGATTACCCTCTACTGTGATACTGGTGGTGGGAACCTGCAACAATATCAGCATAAAATACCAATTAAAGGGTTGAAACCTCTTTATGAAAAAAAGTAAGATTTCAAACAGAGGTGATGAGATATGCGTGTGCTGTCATTAGGAATCAAATACCTCGGTGTCATTATTAAGGTTCCACAGGTCGAGATGGCCGACTCCGTCCACACAAGCAAACAGAGCAGGGTGAGTGGGAGACCACATGACATCATACACATAATCTGAGTTATCCTCGAACGAGTAGAGCGGCTTGTTGTTCTGCAGAAAAATTTAAAAAATAAAAAGGGGTTGAATATTATCCTCTATGTATCTGCAAAGATATATAAAACCATGTGATGAAACATAATAAATAAAAACTCATTATGATGTTTTCAGTTTTTAAAAGTCTGAGATCCCGCCCCTTTTTTTTCTGTTAAGCTGACCAATTTTTAGCCACACTAGCAGTGAGAGTCCGGAGTGAGAGTATGTTGACATTGAACATTAGTTGTA
>JAPZDY010000005.1:11362694-11374771 GCA_029783645.1 Ctenochaetus hawaiiensis
TATCCTCGAACGAGTAGAGCGGCTTGTTGTTCTGCAGAAAAATTTAAAAAATAAAAGGGGGTTGAATATTATCCTCTATGTATCTGCAAAGATATATAAAACCATGTGATGAAACATAATAAATAAAAAAACTCATTATGATGTTTTCAGTTTTTAAAAGTCTGAAATCCCGCCCCTTTTTTTTCTGTTAAGCTGATCAATTTTTAGCCACACTAGCAGTGAGAGTCCGGAGTGAGAGTATGTTGACATTGAACATTAGTTGTATTTGCACAAATTTTTGAACAGACCTTTGTTTTTCAAATCAGATGGATTTTTTTAACTTCTCATCTTGTGTCACTATCAGATGGTCAGAAACTAATGACGTTCTTACCTGGTAAATGTGGTCTTCCCTGCAACTAGCTATTACTGCTATCACTACTAACTGCACTAGCTACTCTCCGTAGCAGTGAGGGTTATGCAAAGATGCCTAAGTGCAGTGCAGGCAGCAGGTATGACACGGAATCTCTATCAGCTCATAATCAAACAGCAGCAGGTGCTGTGAATCAAGCTGTGTGTTTAATATGTGTATTGTCTTATACATTTCCTATGAATAGCAATTGTCTCAACATTTCTCTTTTACTTCTCTTCCTCCAGTATAAGATGCAATAGTAATAGCATGAAACACTGTCCAAATAATGAGTTTGTTGCAAAATGCTAACAAAAAATAAAACAAAACAGACAAACAAACCAAAACATCGAGCTTAACATCCACCTCCGGCCAGGTTTTGTCTGCTAAGGAATTAAAAATAAATGCACCTCAACTCCTGTCTAGAGTCTCATGCTTTTCAATTTAGATGCAATGAATGAGTTATTAACAGGGTCTGGCATTATGACTGATCTGGTTGTCTAGCTGTTCTGGGTGCTCAATTCAATCAATATTAACAGAAGTATTTGCCTTTAAAAGAAACTTTTAAAGAAACATTTAACCTATAATGTAATTAAGACTCAAAACATAGACAGAGGAAATGTTTTCTCATACACAGATGGGCCTTCTCATCAAAATAAAAATCATTCGGAGGTTTTCTTGGACCCTTTCAGATGCATCCTCAATCTCACTCTAACCTTGGTGCTCCATAGCTTGACAGTCCAGTCGAAAGAGGAGGTAACAAACAGGTGAGAGAAGTCCAGGGGCCCTGGAGCTGTGTGGCAGTTGATGGCTGTGATGGGCCCATGGTGGCCCTCAAACATCTCACTGATGCCCGCTTTGCTGTGAAGCACACAGATGAAGAGGGAGAGTGAAGTGCAAAATGTACTGACAGATTTAATTGTGCGTGACAAATTTAATTTCCCAAAGCAGCAGGTGATGAATAATGTCCTTCAGTTGGGATCATGTTTGAATATCTATATAAATCCGTTCAGTGTATGAAAGGAACAAATCAAAGTGTTACCACTTAGCTCTATGGGTTTTAAAATAATTTGGGCATTACTTTAAGCATTAAAGAAAGCGACAGGCACAGATGGACCTCTGCAGGACGTTTTCACATTAATCGTTTACTTATATCATATTATTACCAGCAGGGTGGCAAAAGTGCCAGCAACCCCTCAACCACATGTTGCAGAGCTGTTAACCAACTGAGGCTCTGATAATTAACATAGAGAGGTAAATACTCAGCGTGAGTGATGCTTATGCATTATTAACTGCGATGAGAGTATCATACCATTGTAAATGAGGTGGAAAATTATTCCCCCAATTACAGAGATGATTCTGCTGTGCAAAACCTTGCAGCTATCCCCTCTCTGCGGTCTCTAGGCATATTGCAGGACATTTAGCATGGGGCTAACATGCTACTTGCTGGCAGATTGGATTTGAGCCACATTTCTTTGCTTCTTTACCACTGTGAGAGAAGCCCTGTTCTCTTAAATGAGAACATTGTGGGATGAACTGCAGTTTTAAATCTCCCCGGGACAACTGACTGTAAACAAACTCTCTCACCCACAGAAACATACAGAGAGGAAGAAAAAAAAAAAGTAGAGGGAAAGAATGATTTGTTTCCCCTGCATGTGTGCCCTGTTTATGTTGAACGACCTTTACAAACACAACTGACAAGCGGAAAAGAAAAACAGGATGACTGGGCATGAGCGAAACCTCAAACAGCGAGAGATCAAGTGTTGGATTTGCGTTGCACTGGGAAGTGAGTGGGCTATATTTATTTGACAGCCGGTCCTAGGTGGGCCTAACAAGCTGCCTCAGTTTCCTGGCGGTGTTCGGGAGGGACGCTGGGGACCGCGGGCTGCTTGTGAACGCACCTTCCATGACGACATGACATGTAGACGGAGCCGTCTTCGCTGCCCACCACGAAATTGTTGACGTCTCCGAGAGGGAAAGACATGGAGGTGACAGCTACGGCTTTGGACTGCTTGAACACCAGCTCCATGCGGTCCTGTGGAGGAGGGGGGAGGCAGCATGGAACAACATCTTTAACAAGCTCCCTGCTCAGGCTTTCTGTTAACACACACTCTGCCAAGCACAACCTATAAAAATCACTTGACAGTTTATTAATGTATAATCTAAATTCAACTAGCACTTTATAAAAAATTGAAGCTTGACATTGAGGTCTTGGCAGCGCAGAAGAAATGACACAGCTGGCAAAGTTAATTTCCCTGAGAGTGAAAAATGAGTTGAAATAAAAAAATAAGGGTAAAGCCGGAGAAAACCAAACTGGAATGCTAAAACGAAGCAGTCCGGCCAAAATGTTTGACATTTAGCATGAATGGGTAGAACAGGAAGTGTGTGGAATGTGAGACTTGAGGAGACACAACATGCAAAAACTGAACTGAACACTTCAAATTTAATTTTTATGGTTAAATCTTTAATCCTGAGCTGTTTATGAAATTCAGAAATATTCCTCTGACCACCCACAGGAGAAAAGCCCTCACACACACACGTGTATAAGCTACCTGTGGCTGAGAAAGCATGTCCAGACTCCAGGAGCACATCTTGCCATCAGTGGAGATGCTAATCAGGTTGTTGGCATTCTGAGTGCCAACCACATTCACACAGTACACTGGGTGCTGCAAAGATAAAGAGTGAGGTATTTTACTCTTATGCTGTATTACAAAAAAAGTACCAGCCCACTGTGTCAGTTGTTCAGTGTACCGTATGTGCTGCTGCTGACAGGGGGGTCCTCTGTACAGGGGTCCTCTTGTTGCTCCTGTTGTCCCACAGTACAATCTGCCCTGAGTATGTCCCCCCCACCACAACATTGGGGTGGAACTTGGAAAATGCAGCTGACATAACAGCAGACTGTCAGAAAAAAAGGAAAAAGTAGAAAAATGCTTAGCTTTTTATTGATAAAAAAGTACATGTTATAAGAAGAGACAGCGCTAGACTAGTAATGCACCACTGTGTCACATCCAATCAAAGAGGCCAAAGTCATGCATGTGACTTGAGCCTGCGTGACCTGGATGTGCACCTGTAAGAACCAGGGCTAATTGTCGGATTAAATGATGCAAACTCTGCACAGTATGGCTCAATTAAATCAAGTTCTAGCTGTTTTTATAAATCTGTTTCAGTAACACATAAATTATTCAAAGTGGCCAACAATCAGAACATGGAAATCATCAAGTTGAACTTTTTGTTTTCCTGCTTCATCTCTCAAAGTTACAGAACTTAAAGATATGCATGTTTCCCCTTTCCCAGCACACATCTTTAATCACTCATGCCTCAGTTCTTACAGTGCAAACAAAACAAACCTTACAGCTGCTGAACAGAACTATTATTTATTTTTAGATAATGACTTGATTCATGAATTTTATTACTTGAGTTTGGTTTTTAGGTGGTCTACGTGCACTCATCACTTCTACAATCACATTCTTCCCTAACTTTTTTTTTTCTTAAGGGGCTTTTCTTTAACGCATTGTGCAGGAAAATCTCATAATGAGCCGACTCGGAGGCACGCAGCAAACTGCGTTCACACTTCTGTTCAGTTTTATTCATCAGAGCAATGCGCCTGCATCTACATCCGCTCTGGAGGCAACAACATGTGGTTCTACTCAACTTGTCTTGGTGAAGGAGCCTCAGGGCGAGCATTATAATAAGGCCGGGCAGAGCGGAGGAGCGGTGCTGCTCTCCCTGCTAGCTTGTCTGAACACAGGGCCCTTGTTTAGATGCACATGATAACCAGTGCTGCCCCACACACTTAATCCTGCTGCAGTGCTCGGATTCCATTCAAATCCTGCACCACAGCTCTTCTCCGGCGCCTCACTAACATGTGTTTGTGGATAGATGTGGTGAAGGTGGATGCCAGTACGGTGAACTCATGGCATGCATGAAGGCAGGAGGGTGAGGGATGTGAGGGAAGAAGAGGAAAAGGAGAGAGGGGCGATTGGCGGTGCTTCTTGCTCGTTGTGGAGGGGGCCACCGGTGAGACATGGGGAGGGGTGGAAGAAAGAAGCAGAGGGGTTTTGAGTACCTGACAGTGGAAGACGTACTCCGGTGTGGTCTTCTTGTACTTCATGTTCCAAACCAAGGCCACGCCGTCTGGCTCGTGAGGAGCGTCCTCATTGTTGTTGTATGAGGCAACCAGGAGTTCAGGATACTGGTGACAGAAAAAAGAAAAAAAAACAGGCCCAAATGAATGTTAGGGGGAGGCAGACATGCCCCGCAGGCCTGGCTCCATGTGGACAAGCCTCGCCTGGCCTGTGCGGTGCTGCTGAATGCCTTAAAGAATGAGTAACCCTTTCCTCAAGATTCATGTCTCGGTTAATCAGCCCTACCTCCACTAAGAACTCTGGTAAATTACGTTTTTATTTCCTTTCATAATTTTAACCAAAAGCTACAGAGGAACAGTGGTAGACTAAAAACAGAGCAGCTCACTGAGAATCTAAAATTCAATCCCGTTGAAGCAGGAATTAAAAACACAGGCAGAGAACGACAACACAAACACTTCTCAGATGTAAACAAACCATTAGCCTCAGCTGCTTCTAATACCTGATCCAAGATTTACAGTTTGTGAATTCATTATTTAAAATCACAAGGGTATGGAGATCGCTCTGAGCCAGAAAACACTGCGAACAAAGACCTGGTGTTCAATCACTGTCAAAAGTCGTTGCAGAATCATGCATTAAATGACCTTAGACACCAGAGGAAACAAATCATTATGGCCTCCGCCTAAGTGACAATTTGGTGGGACATAACTTACTTTTCCTGCGGGATTTGTGGCTGAAAGTAAATGCTGTCAAACTCAAGCTATGTAATCATAAACCATTATGGCTGTGCAAAGTTAAGCTGTTTCAACAGCCAATTAGCAACAATTATGCACCTATAACTTCTATTTTTAGCACAAGAGCACAATAAATTCATTTTTTGATTTGACATTTTGATAACTGCAAATGAAGCATGTTTGCTGCTCAGAAAAATGTGTTCAGTTGTTGGTTTAATTATAACATGTTATTTAAAAAAAGGACCTGGGGGGACCAGTCCAGGCAGGTGACAACGCGATGCTTGGACCAGCGCTCGTCCATGAACTGCCTGTTGAGAGAGACCTTCGCTCCAGCCTGGATTTCACTGGGAAAAACAAAGCACCACAAATCAATAAAAACACTTCTTCAAAAACCAATTACAAGTTGTTGTTTTTTTTTTTTTTGAAAAAACAAAACACTAGTTGTCCAATTATTACCCCTCCTTCTCCTCCAGGTCACGACCACTGTAGTCAAAGAAAAGATCCACGTGCTCTGATAAAGCCCGCTCAATAATGCGAGTGCTGTGGTCGAAGAAGTTCACAAACTCCTCGGAGTGCAAGATCTGGAGTTTTTCCTCCTCTGTCAGCTCATGGGGGGGTGCTATACAGAAAAAACAAAAACATACTGAAATGCAGTGGCGATCCCTGCAGCTCATTGCCTTTATGATATGAACTGTGACACACTTTACAGGAATAGCAACCTTTTTGTACTTGGCTGCAGCTAAAATAAAATCCCTAAAAGACCTGGGGCAGCTTAATTTCAGAAAAGTATTGCAATTATGTATCATCACTTGAAGTGAAGTACCTTCCTCCTCCTCTTTCTGGTCCGGTTTCTCTGTCTGAGTCTCTCCCACTGGTTGAGGTGGAGCAATTTCCTCCTCTTCTTCTTCCTCTGTTGATCAAAACCGACTATTAGGTTGTACACACCACATCTCTGAAGCAACATACATCTGGGCAAGAAATTATAATTTTGCTTATGATACCAATTTCTTCAATACTTCAAATGTAAACAGGGAAATCATATAAAATTATATTCAAATTAAAACTCTCACACATCAATCATGCCTCCATACAGACATTTCATACCTTTTGGTCACTACATCTTCCGCCTCCATTATTTTCCTCTCTAAATAAAAAAAAAAACACTACCAATTGATTACGGGCACTGCAATCTCCGCCTTGCATTTGTTTGGTTTGTCAGCACAATGTCGCCTTTCAAAAAGAACCTGCTTCTCTAAAGAAGAGAAGTTTGTCATTTGTGTTAAAGGGACACAGCGCAGCGGGTGTCTTGTTGTCATAGGGACCCCTGTCTTTCCAAACTGTTAATGAGACTCTAGCCATTCAATAGAGAGTCTAGCTGTCAGTGTTGCTGTTTCCTCTGTGTCCTGTTAGCAGGTTGCCCCCTTCTAGGCCAGGGGGCAGTAGGGCAGAGGGTGTGGAGCAGCTGCCCGGGGCCCGTCCCATTGGTCTGGCCAGATGACGGCATGGTGCAAAAGCAGATGGTGATGCTGGGATTGTCTTGTGCTCTTCAGAGGTGGCATGGGGATGGCACAGAGGTTTTCCGCCTGGCTGCCCCGAGACAAGCTTCTCCCTGAACAGCAAGCCTGTGCAATTACCATCCTAGCAGGAGGTCCCTGCAACTCCTATTCAACCTCAGAGAATGTACAACAAAATACAGGCCAGACCAGCTGGCAAACTGCACACCGGCTCTACCTCAAAGAAGATGAACACGCTTTTTCAATCTCCTAGAGACAGTATATAGCCTATGCTTTCAATGTAAAAATAACAGCAAAAGCAGGACAAAACAGATTCATGAAGAGAGGGGGAAATAGTTGCCTGGTTCCTACAGGCATTTATCTTGGTATGAGCCTTACAGTTAATCTAACATGACGGCACGGCATGCCAGAATTTCCTTCCTACCGAGATAATCTAAATGATAATGTCATCTGTCACTTTGTCCATAAAGTGATTTATCCCCTTTCTCAGATGGAGGTTTGGGGAAGAAGGTTATTGAGTGCACTGATGAGTTTACAGAACTGGGTTGATGACACTAGCCATTTCAATGTACGGCCATACGCTGCAACCAACAGGACAAGGTTAAAATCTTTCCTTTCAAGGGCCTCAATCAGGCTTAAAGGAAAACAGCAATCACTGTCTTTCAGCCAGTCCCGACCGTGCTCGTCAGCCCTTTCCCTGGTGAGGCAGCCAGAGCAATCAACCTGCCAGGCATTAGGAGCGGATAGACAATCTGAAAATAAAGGGTATAATGCACCTGCCAGCCAAAATGGCCATTTGGAGAAAAGCTAGTGATCCTGGTGACCCCGCTGGGGAAGTGTATGGGGGTGGTGACGCCTAGTGAGGGTGGGTGGTGAGGGGTGGGGGGATGCGGGGTTTGCATTTAACAGAATTCACCCGGATCACCAATGTCCCATACACTGACATCTCCTCTCAAAGCAGGCCCAATTATGGCTTTTGTACCACTTAAGAAATAAAAGCTTTTTTGGGGAGGGAAGCTGGACAGGAGGGGTGGGGTGGGGGGTGTAATCACAGGTCCTGGTCAATAGACAACATATTAATGCAAACAAGGTATGAATGCCAGTGATGCACAAGTATAAAACTAAATGACCTTTGCTCTCTGCTGCATGTGTCTTTCACTTTCTATATGTCCACACTGAATGAGGGTCTGACTTCAGCACATGAAACAGGGCTTTTCTCTGCTGTATAAAGGCCAACAATGAATACACAACTACACCAATACAGGATTACCCCCTTCCAACAACACAACCACCAACCCACCCCAAACACACACACAGAAATATTATGGTTGTTTCAGGACCAGTACCTGAAATGCTTCCAATTCTGACTCAAATGCTTGATCGGTACCTTTTTTTTTTTCTTTTAGAAAAAACCACTGCAGCATCATAATTTATCAGATTTTTGACTGCACAGGTACCTAATATTTATCGACAGAAACACAATTTTTGTGTTACCTCAAACACCATTAAAACATCCCTACAGGATTACAAGTATACAGTAGTTAAAAAAAAAAAGATTGTTATATGGAATTTCTATGCAAAGAGTCTGTCTTGGCCGTTACACAAAGTCTGTCATGTCATGTTTCCTAAATGAGTACCTAAAGCATTAGTTTACAAAATGCACTTTAAAAAAATTACGATTGACCACATCCACCTGTTACAACATCGACATTTAAGGTTGAGTGTAAAGGTACAGAAATCTTAAAACTGTTGCAAGTAAGATTAAAATGAAGACATCAGCAGTTAGACTGTTCTGTCAATCTAACAACGCTATTTAACAGTCACCTGTGAAACAGCAGTCTCTTGTTTTTAAATTCTACAACATAGTTGCCCATGTCTGTAATGACACTGATGTCCAAAGATCATAAACAGACCAAATGTAAGCAGAAATCCAAAGCCAGTACTGTCCTTTTTTAAAACAAAGTGTCTGTCCCAGATAAAAATTCATAATCTTGTTGAGGGATTAAGAATAAAATAAAAAAAAATCAAAAAGGTGCAAATATTCAAATTATAAAAGAAGAAAAAAGAGGAGAATATTCCAAGTTCTTTCTGTTTGAATGAATAGCTGCTGTATGACAATGGTATACAATAGATATTTAACAGTACTAATCATCAAGTGCATAAAAGCTGGCCACAATTACAAGTAGCACTTCATACAAGAAGGCCATTAAGGGCTTTTGTGATTAAAAGTTTTGACCTGCCTCTGAATTCAGAGTGATTAAAACAATCACATTCAATTAAGTATTAGATTTACTGAACTGCTCCACACACTCATATTCCTGACAAGCCTTTTAAAATGCTGTAGCAGACCAACCACTCCACACACACCCCACCACCAACCCCCCCAACCTCCAACAATATCTTACTCCATAATTACAGCCTCTTGTTGAGGAGTGCATACTGATGCTGCACATTACCTACTAGTGTAGTCTGGAAATACTGTAGCGGCAGTACAGAAATTCACCAATCTGATGTCTTATATTAAAAAATGTCCTGAAACCACTTAGAGATGGAACGGTGCTCATTTAAATCTAAAGAATGCATCTCTGTTGTCTCAGGCTCACAAACTTGTGATGTGGGCAAATTAATGTCAAAATTGTCATCTGAGAGGGGATTTAAGGTCACACTTGTCTAACAAAGACTGCACAGTCGATTTTGTGTGGCAGAATGACGCAATACTGTCCCCAGTAAAAACAAACAAATAACCTGAAGATGTGTTCTCCTTGAGCGCTCAGGGGGTTTTCTCTGGGTCAACAGGGCAGGTGATGTTAAAATGTTAAATCGTTCGCTCCTTTTCTCTGAGATGTCTTGCAGACACTGTGGGAACCCTCGGTGTGCAGCGGCCAGGACACGGCAGCCGCTCCCTCTAATGCCACCGCCTGCTGACCTTGAGAGTGCTGCGCCGTTACCTCCTTTTGACAACATGATAAATCGCTCAATCAGAGAACAGGCCCGACGCCACCCCACACATCAAAAACTACGCGGAGGGGAGCAAGCTGGGAAGGGGATGCCGTCTCATCGAGTGCCAGAAGTGATGGTGTGAAAATGCACAATGTCACTGAGTGTGTTTTGTTATGTGCCTGTTCGGTGAAGGGAGAAGACAGGGAAGCGAGGGAGTTGATGAAATGATTACATAGTGGCAGAGAGGGGAAGGGGGCCTCGTGTTGAACAGCTGGCAGAAACCATCATTGTTTAACACAGTTTTACAATGCCCAGTAGAGTCCAGAGTAAAGAAGTGACGAGGAACAGAGGGATGCTCTTCATCCTTCACTAGTTCTGCTCATAGTTTTCCACAAAATCGCGCAATTTCATCTCACTCGCGCTGCATGCCACCTCAGGATTTTCTACACATCACCTGATGGGACAACAACCAACAATCAGCACACTGTTTAAAATCCTAACCAGGCTTTCAAGGATGCTTAAAGGGATGTGTTAGCTGATGCAAAGAAATGGAGCAAGCAGCTAAAAAAAAATACAGACTCATCCCAATAGCTGCAGCTGTAGGTTTTGTAAGATCTGTGGCTGATTCTGATAACTTTTTAGACAAAATAATTAAAACACCAAATATAAAACCCAATCAAGATTTCAGTCGAGCACACTACTCGCCATCTGTCATTGCATAAAATCAACCAAGAACAAGGAGCACACCCGCAAACATTGCATATTTTATAGAACATGTGTTCAACATGTGCATGTTGGTAGAATCCAAAATATTCTCTTTGGTCAACCACATGAAAGCTACAGAGAAGCAATTACATACATATTGACATGCTTCAGAGGTACAATGCAGTCGCTTCATATCTGCCTCCTCAATCGCAACTCTCTTTCCTGTCACTGCTTTTCTCATCCTGCTCATTAATTATACTGAAGCCAAGTTAGCTGTAAGGTTCAAAGGAGCAAAGCTTTTCTGAATTTCATCTCTTTTTTGACTTCTTATGTTTCCTGGGCCTCATTTTTTTTAGCTTTACTTTCATCTAGGGCTCAACAATTAATCGAATATCAGTCATGATCACGGTTTTGGCTTCCCACAGTTAAATGAACATGATCGCCTGCGATACTGACGTTTAAATGCAAGCTCTGCTCGTAGAAAACTCTGCTGCATAGCAAATTAAAGCTTCCTAAACTAATGGCCAGCCACCGGGGGAGGGGGTGTTGTAGACGTTTTGGCTTTACTTTTGGGGTCATGCCACTGCATGTGCACCCTGCAGCGGCGGTTCAGAGCAGGAGACTAACAACAGAGAATAGACAGGCAAAAAAATAAAAAAATAATAGTAAATAAAAAGTATCAAACGACTAGAGCAAAGGCAAAAGAGCTACTCCCTCAAAACTGATCATCATCTGTTGTTTGGAAGTATTTCTTATTCAGGGCAAGTGATGTTGAGCAAGAACAAATTATATGCAAATAAGTGCATGAGACTTGTGTCAGCCCAACACAACTAAGTTGTTCAGTCACAAAACAAAACAAAACAAAACATACTGCTGTACAACGACAGGAAGAGAAGAGTAAAGTCTTTTTGGTCTCATGTGATCTCACTGACTCCCTGTCCTCTTCCATCATCATCTCAGATGTCCATCACAGTAACGTTGTAAGGCTCATCACTGTAAGCGAAAGCAGGGCTCTGTTGTTTCAACTTTGGGTCAAAAATTCTGGTACAAGTTTTACAAATGTTTGCATCTTGGATATTTCATGTAAGTATAGTTCTGATGAACAGATTTGTATATTAGCATGAACAAAGTATAACATGTGAGTGAGGCACTGCTGCGTTTACTTAAATATGAAAGCACACAAAAAATTTGGCCCCTAAATTCAACAAATCATTGTGATAAATAGTCCTGATCTCAGTATTGATCAAAATAATTGCGATAATTATTTCTGCCATAATCATGCTGCCCTACATTTCTCTAGAGTTGCAACTAATGATGTTATCCATTATGATGATGTGCTAATACAATAATATGCTGATTATTTTTACAAAAATTGTTTAATATTTCATAATATGTAAAAGGTAGTAAAAATAAAATGCTTACGACAATTTTATCAAAGCCCAAAATGACATCTTTAAATTGCTTTTTTTGTCCAACCAACAGTTCAAAACCCAAAGGCTCTTTATTTACTCTCAAAATGACATAAACAGACAGCAAATTCATAAATTAACAAACCTGGAACCAGGTTCATAAATTTATGTTTGACATTTTTCCTTGAAAACAACTCAAACTGTTCATCAGTTTTGAAGGTAGTTGGCAATTTTGATCAAGTACTTAATTAATTTACTAGTTGTTGCAGCTCTACTTTAATCTGAAGTTAATCACGTCAACTTCATTC
>JAPZDY010000005.1:11381315-11393957 GCA_029783645.1 Ctenochaetus hawaiiensis
ATATTTATTGTAAATATAGGTAGATTTTGAAACTGTTAAAAAAAAAAAAACATATCAGACTGTAAAGGATTTAGAGTACAAAAAAATCTTTCATCTTTTCTGCAGTTTATGTAAATAAAGTGTATTCAGACATGAACTGAATCTTGTCATAAAGTTGCTCACAATTATTTCCATGCACTTATAACAATTAATGTTGGAGAAATCAGCAAAAATGCCACAAAAGTGAGAGTGCAAAAGAGAAAGCTATGTATGAAAAGATCAGCAATACTAGATTCCCTCATTTAGACTTTCTCTGACCAGTGTACACTGGGCTTAGGCCTACATACATTCAACACTTGTCAGCTCTGAATCAACAATTTTTTCATTCAGTTATCCTGATCATCTTGTTTGCTACTCCTCTTCCTGACATCCCCACTGGCCTCAGCATCAGCTCCATCAGATAGCTGAGACATGGCTGGACCAACTTTGGTGTTGTCCTCACCTCCCCCATTGGTATGCAGGGTATGCAGGATCTGGTCACTGGGGCGCTTCCAAGATGTTCGAGTGGCAATCCAGAGGATAAGAGCTCCATACACCACCAGGAGGACTCCAAGAGAGTTCACAAAAATTGCCTCTGGGGGAGAATCCTTGTACGTTATGTTTTTCCTTAGTGATAAAGTACAAAAAAATAAAATAAAATTACAAACACAGTAAGCTTGATATTAACACTAAAAACCTAGCTTAGATGATTTTATAAACTACTTCAAGTCTTTGTTTCTATTTCTAATACTTACAGGCCAAAAATTAGTTTCTCAGTGATACCCATCAGTGCCACAGCTATGACACTGGTAAAGAGAAAAAGACCACTGTAGACATGGATGGGCATGAACGCTGCTCTATAGGATACAGGTGTAAACGGTATCAAGTACATGCCAACTCCAAGAACGAGCTGCTCAGTGAGGGAGAAAAAAAAACATTCACTTATCAGGTTTAAGATTAATCAAACTTGACTTGACTCACAATGACTTTGTTATTTTGAGGGGCCAGAAGGGTATGAGGTCATTGTTTCTGTGTGTGTGTGTGTGTTTTAAGAACAATCTAAATCTAACATGTGTAACACTTAGCCCCCTACTTTATATTTACTGCATTTAAACATTCTATAAATTAATAAAAGTATCAGTTGAAACCAGACAGCTAACTTGGATGCAAAAAATTAAACTCGGTGCTAATGATCAGTAGCAGCATTAGCACCACAAAACCAGAACCCTTGCTTTATTATTCATTACTTTAAGCCATTTAAAATGAATAGTTCTTTTACCTGTAAACAGTACAGTATGACTGCTGCCAGGCCCACCCAGCTGTGCAGACTGTACATGTTGGGGATATTAGCTGCATTGTGGAAGTCAAAAACTGCCATCAGAGATATAACAGCAAAAATAAAGGCCAGTAAATTCAAGCCTGCATGGATAAACTTCATCATAAGTTTGTTGCACTTCCAGGTCCATGGGAGTCTGTAGACGATGATGGCTGCAAAAGAAGGTAAGTCAGTGTCATTCAGCCAATTCTTAGTCACTTATTATTTTTAAGTCCTAACAATATTCAACACTTTTTCTTCTTAAAAAAGAAAAAAAAAAACTTATCTGCCACTACACTTTTTGTGTGAGGCAGCTGATGTTAAGATCATAAAGAAATAACTCTTGCTGACATTATTATCTCATTACTATTGTATAAAGTACTGGGATTGTCGAAAAAAGCATGTGAAGCAACTTTAATGTGCTATCAAAATTCATTGGCTGCATCATCTCATAAGGAGTTAAACTGTATTATCAGAATAAACTCGTAATTTCTTGTCATCGCACATCAATTTTTACGGCTTTAACACTATGAAAATGCTAAAAGTGATTATTTCAGTCCCAGTCAAAGTTTTTTAATAATTACGCACAAATGACTGCCACCTCCCCCCTGAGAAACCTTGTATAACTTCGCCTTGAGCGAAAGTTGGGCAGTTTGGCAGAGTTTTCTCCAAAACAACGCCCAAATACCGTTTGCCCACCATGTTCCTTAAAAAAGAAACAGAAAGACTCCTCTCACCAATCCCCTGCAGGAAGATAAAACCGATGACTATCAAGACCGGATGCCAGTTAAATTCGGCCGATCCTCCATCCCAGGCTAAACCTCCTTTATAGTAGAGGACCCATCTCAGCACGAATATTATGGAGATCAGCCCGACGGCGGCGGCGGCGCCCAGCGCGACCAGGAACTGTGTCAAATGCTGCATCGCCATCGGCGTTGCAGCTGCAAGACGGAGCGACTGGACCGAAGGAGCTGCTGTCACAACTACAGCAGTTCAACGGCGGCGGCTGCATGAGGACGGACCACCGTCACATGACCAAGACCTGTGCAAATGTTTGGAGGAAAAAGTGTTTCGTAACTTTTTTGGTTACAGAAGAGTCTGGCACTAGTTTGAAAAAAAAAGAAAAGATGTTTTCGTTTTTGTGCCGTGTCATCATCTGGCTTGTGTTTACAGAGCAGGGCTCCTTTTTTTGTAAAGTTTTGTACGATTTTTTGAGCCTCAGGTGTGCTGGAGATCAAATAGGTTGGGAAGTCAACTCATATTGATTTAAGTGTCCCTAACAGACCCCCATGCGGTAGAAAACCACTAAGTACTTCTACTCCACTTCTACTCAAGTACTTTGAGATACTTTAGTCAAATACTTGGAATTTGGAGCTGTCTGTAATTTCACTCCTCTACAATTCAGAGGGGAATATTGTACTTTTCATTTCACACTACATTGGACAGGTGTTGTTACTTTTCAAATTTAGATTTAGCATAGAAAACATGTAATCAGTTTATAAAATGATGTTAAGGACATAACAGTTTATAAAACCTTGATACAAACTTGCAATGTTAAATGAATAGAAAGGCTTCACAAGTTTATTTGTGGAATAAAGTAAGACAATAATAATGTGGCTTGTAAGAGCAAGTAGCTGATAATGCCCACTTTTGATCAGATTCATGTAACATGCAAGCATGTTATAACTTTGCAAGCAAGCAACTTTGAATCATCTTAGAGTTTCAATGAGCATCATGGAAACACAAAAGGAGACAGAAATGCAGCGCAACATAAAAAAATATCTGACATTTTTATTTATGGGAATCAGTGTAAAAATGCTATCATATGTCAGGCAGTACATGAGTAGTAGTAGTACAAATAAGAGATGTGATTATCATGTTTAATTTACAGAGAAGATACAATGACAATGATCAAAATTTGAAAAACAGCAATTAGACTTTTACAGAAACACGCTTCATATAAACAACGATATGAACACGATCACTTAAAGAATTGCTTCCCAGTATTCCTTTATTTACTTCTGTGACACTTATTTTATAGCAACCTTGAGCTTGTAAACATGGCAGCAGAAGTTAGTTTTCTTTTGTTCAATATGAACAATTGTGTCTTTGTCAAAAAACAGCTCATGTCGATAAGTCTGGAATAAAAAGATAAGAACATGTAAATTCTGAAAATTACTTTGGCTTAATGCTGGTAAAGACATGTCAGTGACTCACCTCATCCCAAGGTTCAACCAGATCAATGGTCCGTAGCAACTGTCCGCTCTGGTTGTCTTGTAGTCGGATGTGGGCTCTTCCTTCTCCTTCCTCACCATTAGTTACCACAACTGCCAAAAGGTCCAGCTCATCTTCATATTCCACCATACGGAAAGTCTTGGGGGAAAAAAAGGCTCATTGTTGTGAAGTTTTCATCACAGAAGCTTTGCAGAGTTTCAAGCCTCATTGTCAGCTGATTATTATCAGAACCTGAGTAATATAATTATAACTTACCCAAGAGAGAAATACCCCAAAAATTTAACTTCAAACTTTCCGCATAAACTAGAAACAGTTGAACTGCATGTGCCTGTTACAAGAGCTATATAACTTATCTCCTTCTTTCTTAGACCAAAAGCACATCATTCATGCCCTTGTATAATTTCGTTGAACCATAATGTGTGCTTGTAAATCTTGAAAAAACAAAAACAAACAAAAAAAAAAAAAATCAGCACAGTAGGAATTTTCTTCACAAAGAAACTTGATCATTGATTAAAGCATAAACACTGTGGTACCTCTTGATCTGGGTCATCATCCAGCTGATGAATTCTTCTCTTCACTGTGCGGCCTGATGAGGTGACAGTGACTTGTGAGGTAGGCTGAAAATGGAAAGCAGAATCGTTGTGTTACCAAGTAGACTGAGTTATCACATTTTATTCTTACCAATGTCTAAGTGAATATGTGATTCATACATGAGGCAGATTTATAGTCAAGATTTCCTTAGTCGACAATACACAGTGAGCCTGTCAGATAAATAAGCATGACACTTACAGTGTTGTTTTGGCGGGATGCCATCGAGAAATCCTTTACTACCTCTGATGGCAAACCACTGTTCAGTTCACTGAGGATTTTTAAGACACTTGGAGAAAAGAAAAAAAAACTTTTTGAACATTTCCAGAGTAAAATGTATGTGATAATACATTGATGTGAATTTTGCCATATTGTAGGACATGGCAATGTTTCTTTTTGTGACAGTGCCTATGAAAAACCACTTAATAAGGTTTTACACCTTCATCTAACAATAGTCCCAGGATTCCTTTGTTTTAGTATATTTGCCTCTATAGCACAGACATTTTACCACTTTTCCCTTGAGCAGTCTTCATTTTTGCTCTGTAAATGTTGCTTGTAGTACTCACTTTATGATATTAGGTCCAACATGAATGATTCTGCCTGAATCGTCAGGGTGGAAGAAGATGCCATCACTCTCTAGAGAGCAGCAGTTCATGTTTTGTATTCCATTTGTCGCCTAATTTTATAAAACGGAAAACTATCTCATTAAATAGGACATGCATTAGAGGTGTACAGCAGACAGTAAATAGTTTTATGAACACATAGCCATTTTTAAGTCCCCTTTTCTTGAAAATTTTAAAAATAACATTAATCAACAGAGGTAAATATCAAACGTTGTTACTTTTAATCAATAAAGTTTTATTGTGTCATGTGCAATTGGAGTCTGCAAAGCATTTACAACTCATCATTATGGATAAGGCAGCACTTTGAGGAATACTGCAAGAAAACTCTATTTTTAGAGTACAGCTTAACCACTGTAGGCTTCAAAGTCGGTTGTGTAAAACACTGCTTCTGGTGCAGCCTTAGAGCTTCAACAAGCTCTAAACTTCAATGGTAACTCTCTTTTACATTGTTAACTTGTGCAATATTTTTAGTTTCCCTGCTACATCATGTCGGAATAAACAAAATTGTGGTTTCTTGTGCTTTGGAAACTGTGGTGGCCCGAATGTGATTTAATGTTTTCCACACAATCTATTATGTAGCCTCAATTGCTGACAATTGTCCCTGGTAGGAAATAAATGTGTGCAGTGTCTTAAAAAACACAACTAAATCAGGGGTATCAAAATTTAAAAATAAAACAAAAAACAAAAAAACAGACACACAGAGGAACTTGTGTTGCACACGCAGCAAAGATGTGCACAAAAGCAAATTGGCCGTTCTGTGGGGTTTTGAATAGTGATTTCGGGTTTGGTTCCGTCCTGTTTTGTCCAGTAGCTAAATAAAAAGACTGTCACAAACATCTGTGGCTCTTCTTACCCTGATGCTCTCAACAGGCTCTTGCCAACTTGGTGGCTGTTAAGTCTGTTGCACAACAAGATTGGGAATATCTATCTGTTATAACCAAAAACATGCTACATTATGTACTTAAGTGACAAAATAATCATTAAAATGTCATGTTACAGTGCATACTATTAAAGAGTGTTCTTTGAACTTACCATGGTGTTGTCCTTGAGCGAACAGATGTGGTGAGTCCCCTTGTGATTTTTATGTGGTGGGGTGTAGATGTAGTGCCATGGGTAGCCTCCAATTTGGATACTGTTATTTGAACATGACACCTCAAAAAGCACCGGAGGGCAATCTGTGCAATGAGAAAAAAGAAACATCAGTATTTTTATTTTATAATTAAAACATTCTTGCCCACAGTGGCCACAGCTCTACTACAATTTTTTACACACTGACACCACAGATTTGGACTTAAAAACAGACTTGCCTGTGATCTGAATGTTTACTGGGATACCAAATGGGAAATCTCCTACTGTTTTGCCTCCATAAAGTAAACTCTGCTTTCCAAGTGTTAACTTTTCTTTTAAATACTGAAAACAAAGAAAATGTTCATCAGATACACAGAAAAGTAAGCAACAAGGTGAGTCAGTTGGATAATAAAACAATGAATATGTAACATTCACAGGTACAAAATTTCAACAAATGTATTTCTGATGGGATGTTTAAAATTCAGAAGATACAAAATAATTAACTTTCTAATCATTATTGTCATAATTATCATCAAAACTTGTTATTTAGGATAAAAATTGTACACACCCTTTGGATAATGTGCTCAAAGCTGTACAGCTTCACTGTCTTGTTGCTGTAGGACACCACAAGGACACCCTGAGACAGAACAACATCTGTCACACCATTTCCAAATACCTGAAAGAATAAGATTTTCATTATAACGCTAACATACCACTCCAACTGGCACTTTTAAAAGAGTAAGCAATAACAAACAAATCTGCATACCTTTTTGTTGATCTCCAACATGCCCACAATTTGCAAGGGGAACACATGAAAGACCGCCAGGTGCATCACTACACTCTGAGTGATGCCTGCCTGTTTTTAAAAAAAGGTAAGACTCTGTCATCTCTCCTCCAGATCAGAGATCAATAATGATTGATTTTTGTTGATTTAAATATTTTCTTGCTTTTGGACAGCTGATTTGACAAATGAAGCTATTAGAAGGTGTCAGCTTAAGAACTGGAAATTTTAACGGTTATTTTTTACTTTTTTCTGTCAACTGAGCAATAAATGAGTCAACAAGTAGTTGCCAGTTTATTAGACAATGGGATTCTTACATTGCAGCCACTGTCTAGTGATAACTAAAATATTTGACTGAGATGTTTGTTTTCTGTGACTTTAACTGTATGCCTACCAAAGTTCAAGTGCCCAGGTCTTAAGAGCTTTCATCGTTTGCCCCTGTCACTATAAAGCAAGGAACAAATCTTGTGAAAAATAAACAGACTAACCTTACCTGTCGTGCCAAAGATGTTTCTTTGTTTTGAACAGATTTAACATAAAACATCTCTTGAGAAACATCCCAGCCAAGACACCTACCAAATAAAAAACAGAGTAAGTTTGGTAAATTTTTAGAAGAATTAATACTAAAATAAATGTAATAATTTCCTCTCATAGAACAGAGAACTCTGAGTCTTAAAGATACCTGAACTTATGGTTTGAGGAGAGGAAAATTCTCTGCATCTCCTGTCCTGTTTCAGCCGAAAGGCGACAGAGCCAGTTATTTGCTGTCAAAGCCAAGAGGCTCGGCTTCTGATCAGAAGGGGAGGCCAGGGTTTCTTTCTGTAAACAAGACAAATGAAACAACAGTCTGAACTTGGGTTATAAAAAGCTGGTCATACTGGTCAAAAGGAAGTATTTAATTTCCCTTACAAGTGGACTCTGACACAGTAAGGCATCTTCAAATTTCTCCAGCTTAGACCTCTTGGGCAGCTTGTATAGAACTCGAGGCTCTGAATGAACACTGAAATCAGAAATTTAATCATTTATTGTGTACTTATTTGGTGTGAGTGACAAAGCTATTTCTCTGAAGGTATTATTCAAGTATGCATACTTACCAGCTGTAGCAGTTCTGGTAATTTTCAAAGTAGATTTTTCCATTTTCACACATTATTGTGGATTTTGAGGTCTTGGTCCACACTTTAGTGAACTCCCTGGTGTCCTACAATGTAACAATAATAAAACAAAAGTGTATAAGCAACACATTCATTGCAGCCAGTTAGCTACAGTAAATACTTAAACGTATCGTCCTGTCCAGCACCTGGAGGAGGAGAGCTCTAAGGAACTTCGTATTGAGTCTGATAATGGTCCCAGCATCCCTGATGCCTCTGATCCTCCGGTTCAACAGCTCAGTCGCGTTTACGTTCCTTTTTCTCCGATACGGCGCCATCAGCAGGTGACTACTAATTCCTGCAGGAGGACTGTTTGGTAGCATGGCAAGAGGCAATAACCTGAGCTGACCCCAACAACACAGCCAGAGCCAGGTATGGGCAAAATGTTTTCTATAACATTAGAACCAGTCACTGATCTCCATTTTTTCCCGAGACCACCGAACCTTTTCTCTAGCCTTAAAAGTTGGCAATTAACGCGAAAAGTTAACAGCTAGCATAACTGATGTTAGCGCTGTTGATCTAGAGCACCTCGATGTGTCGTTTTATTTATGAAAAAGTCGTAGCTGCCGTAGTTATTTATATAAGACGTAGTGTAAGTTGTATTAGGTAGTTGTCCGGAGGTAAAAAACAAAAAAGTGATCTCAGCAGTTAAAAGTTTTTGAACGTTAACGACGTATTTTGCCTGGTGGCATTACTTAGCTGCCACTGCTAGCTGCCTCCTATCGCTCCATATTTGTAGTTTTCACAGCACTCTTCTTCTACTGTCTTTCCATGACATCTAATTTGGAACGTTAGCGCCTCCCCTCAACCTTTGGTAACTTAATAATAGCTCATAAAAACCACGGTCGACATTTAATTTCTCACTTTTTTATTTTCGTTTAATCATAACACTACGCCTGTTTTGGTAGTTCATGCTGTTTGACTCTAATTGGCTTGTATGATAAAATTTCAAACCAAACACTCCATGATTTTTGACAGCCCTGTTAATGTCTTGTGCATCAGTTCATTCATATTTAAGCAGACTTTTCATGACATTTGGAGCCTGTGGAAACTTCAGGATCCTCACGTTTATTTAAAAAAAACGGTCTGTGGCACTGATTTTGATAGTCATAAATGACACCAGTGGGATTCATACATGAATACATACATGATCTGGAGCATATGTTTCTCACTATCTCTCCTTAAATAACCTAGTATAATGAACAATGACCACATGTGACTGTTGTATGCAATACCGTTCAATTCAGAATACGCTTGACATTTTTGTTTTAGTTGCTTTTCATGATATCTTATTGATTGATTGATTTGATTCCTCCCCACCATGGGGTAGAGCTCGTAGGCTTACCAGACATTAATAGTGAAGCAGTTTAAAATTCAGGCAGAGTTACTGTTTATTTTACCTTCATTTCATAACCTCATTCTATTTCATTTATTGAAAGGTATAAAGATAACAGTTGAGACCTGGGTCAGGATAATCATGAAGCAGTTCTGTAAAGATCCACAAGTTCAGAAAGAAAGCATTTCAAAAGATTAAAATTCATGTAACAGGCAAGATACAGGCTGCTCTGTCTTAATCTTACCAAAACAAAAACCTCCTTGTCTTCAGTATATTTTCTTTGGACAGTCCAAACAAATAAGGGTTCTTAATTTAATTGTAGCAGTATTTCTTAAATAAAAACCTCACGAATTGCACTAAGATCTCAAATCAAGATCAGAAACACAAAATGGTGTTAGTATGATGCTGACTACACAGGAAGCTTTGTCTTTTACATTATGCAATAAAATAAAATACAAATAAATCATATAATTTCTGTGATTTGTTCTTTAATTCATTAGTAATATTTTTTCTTAAAGTACTTTACTATATATTAAGACACAAATTGTTCCCAAAAAATAAAAACTAAACACAGAAAAAACATAAAGAAGTTGATGACAACAATGCTTGGAGAGTACAGCAAAATTTTTGTCAGTAAACAGCTACAGATTATTATTAGCTATAGCTACACCTTTAAAGCTTTGTTAAATATATCCAACTCCTCCTTAATTCCTACAAGGTAAATGCATAAACTGAGGAGCTCCTCTGTAGCCAAACTGGCTAAGGATTTCAGCAGATTGTCCTCAAGATTAAAGAGCTCTGCAGGAAGACCATCAGCTCCACTGGGATCACGGATTCTGACCAATCCCGATGACATCTTTAAGCACAACATGTGGTCAGTGATGTACTGTACTGAGACTTATTTGTCACCAATTTATATGTGCATTTAATGGAGATAGTGGGACTGCAGTGTAGCTATGCCTTTTGTGCAACAGTCGAGATTTTTCTCATTGACTTTAAAACTCAACAGTAGATTTGTCTCATAGTTGTGAATTATTTTCTGTTAAAAAGATGTACCAACAGTTGCCTTTGTAATGCTTTATACATTAGGGATCACGTACATTGGACAGAAGAGGATAAAGAAAATGCACGGCAGAAGGCAGAAGAAAATTCCTGTATACAAATTCCTTTGCAGGAACAAGGCAAGAATGTATTCCTGAAAAATATTTTGCCAACCAAGATTTGATTGGGGTTATATGGCAAATAAACCTTATTTAATGTTATTAAATTTTCTCCTTGCAGGTAAATTTGACACAGAAGCTTGCCAATACTGGGACAGGTTTTATGGGATGCACCAGGATAAGTTCTTTAAAGATCGCCGGTGGCTTTTTTTAGAATTCCCGGAACTTCTTCCCTCAGCTACAAAAAGCCAATCCACAAACAGTTGTCTGGATGATAAGCAGGTGGCATGCACACATCCTACTGGCTCCAGCACTGACATAGAGACCTTCCACCAGCAACACATCAGCCCCACAAGCCATAGCATAAGTAGAGACACTTCTGATCATCAGGATTCGTGTCAAGGAGCAGCGCCAGAAAAAGATGAAGCTGCTGCACAGACAGCTGCTTTCCCTGGCCAGCATGCATCTTTCAGGATCTTGGAGGTTTTCAGAACTGTTGTGTGTTGTGTGTCAAGTTTAAATATAGTATGTTTAATGTGGACTTTCACACAGTTGTGATATAAATGGAAGTTAGCTGGAGGTTGTTATCATAAAAGTGTTAGCTGCACTTACCCATTTGTTGTGCAATATTTTGCTTGGTAGGAATATCAACATAATATATTTTCTCTCCTCACGCAGGTTGGATGTGGAGTGGGTAACAGTGTGTTTCCCATTGTGAATTCCATAAAGTGAGTAAATACTTGGTAGCACTTAGGAGTGTTCAATTTTAATTAATCATCTGTGTGTCGTTGATGTGAGTAATTTTGATTTATATATCATATATCATAAATGTGATTTTGTTAAATAAAATACACTATACGCTATACATAGATTATATTTGATGCAGTTTGGAAAGCTTAAAAACATGTCATAAGGAAAAACTGTAATTGTCTTTTTTTCACTGGCCAACACTTATTTTAACACCAGTGTTAAAATAAACTTTACCACTGGCTACATTTTACCTGAGTATACCTGTAAGTCATGGCAGTGTGACAATGAGCCAGCATGCACAATACCAGAACCCTAATACTGAAGCAGATAAATGAATTTTGTGTACTATTAAATTTATTTTTTAGACTTTTTCTTTTCCTCCTGTGTCATGTCAAAATTTCTCCTGTGGAAAAAGCCTGTTTGCTTTAGCCAAAGAATCCTAGTGCACCATCACACAGTTGCACAGTACTTGTAATGATTTGTAGGTTATTAAAGTGGCTGTTCTGTTTTACAGAGAAACAGATGCATTTTTGTACTGTTGTGACTTCTCCCCATGTGCCATTCAGCTGGTCAAGGTAGGAATCTGTAATATTACATAATAAGACCTTGGAATGTACGCACTCTATCAAGGTTTTAGCACTTCTTCAAAGCCATACTGATGAATTTCACTTCTATTTTAAAACAACATACCCTATACACAGTCCTATTCAGAGTAAGAGTAATGTAATCACAGTAATTACTACTTACATTAAGAGTATTTTCAGTCAAATCAGTTTATAATTAAATCAATTATATCATAGACAGCTAAAATATTTAGACAGACTACATTAACATTTGATGAAATAATGCATCAAATTTATTAAATCTCTGAGACTCCCAGAGAAATGATTTGAATTAGATTTTATAATTCAGCTCATTGTTCCCTCACACAATGTACATACTTAAAGTGCTGCAGAGTTGCTCAAAGCTCTGCTAAGCTGACTCAATCAATTAACTTGTGAAAGAGCTGAAAAGAAAATCTGGTGATTTGTAGATGACATTTTGCACATGTTTGAAGTGATTTAAATTATTTTGGGATCAGAAGATAATATCTCAGTTAGACTCATAATCTCTATCTGAATATGTCTGTATCCTGATATAATGCGATCAGCCTCTTTTCTTAAACAAGTTATTTCTCAGCAGAGGAAGAGCATAAAGCCAAAATGTCAAAAGAGGGAAGGCCATAGATTCATTCAATACTGTTTAAATTACTCACAAGGCCTGTGTGAAATTTGAATTTTAATAAGACACATGCATCAGAAATCACAAGATCATGGGTCATTAGAGCATTAAATAAAAAGACCTCAGAAGGAATATGAACTGTATTTTAGCACAATAAGAAAAAGTCTCACACATGGAAAGTAATTGCACATAATGTGCAAAAAAGCTAATTATACTAATTGCAGTTTGTGATTTGATTACTCATTTTACCATGAAAGTAAAGAAAAGCCAAAATTTGCTTGTATATGGACTGTTGTTTTTTAATCTATATGGGGCCATAATTGAAGAGTTAAAGAGAAACACATGGAGTTAGTAAGTTGAAATAAATATTACAGTTTAAAAAAAGTATGATGTACAGTG
>JAPZDY010000005.1:11394057-11424609 GCA_029783645.1 Ctenochaetus hawaiiensis
TATTCCTTGTATTCTTTGAAGAAAATATGTCCAACTTAATTTTGCTAACATGAATACAAACTACACCAAACAACTTTTAATTTATGTCACTATTTTGTAAGATAAAGTGTATTCTTGAACTTTTAAGACTGTACATCCGCACACTAACCTGATTATAAACAACTGCAAAATTATACTTACAAAAGCTTCCTATTAAAAGCCACTTCCAGAGGAATTGCAGCGGATAAAGTCGCAGTGCCCTTGCATATAAAAAACCCTGAATAAAGACCTGATGCCAAGGGAAATTAGTTGTCTTAACAGGTTTAAAATATGGAAACTGTATATAAACATGATTTAGATGACTGCAAAACACTGAACGGCTGCCCAAATCTGTGTCTGAGCAATTATTCGGATATTTACTTTGTGTGACTATTAAACAATATGATTCTTTATACAGGACCATCCAGACTACGATGACACTGTGTGTCATGCCTTTGTCCATGACATTTGTCAGGAGACAGCCTCCTTTCCCTTCCCTTCTCACAGCCTGGATGTTATTCTGGCAGTATTTGTGCTCTCCTCCATTCATCCTGACAGGTAGGTGAAGATAATAAGGCAGAAGAGAGCCTGACATAATTTTTCACCTAGTATGAACTCCCCTCCTCAACCCTAATGACACACCCAACCCTCCTTCACTCCCCAGGTTTTGTTTAAATGTTGTTAAAATATGAATCTTACTGTGCTGTATCAAGTAGCACAACATGTTTACTGCACAGTTGTTTGCTTGACATTTAAGCATTAAGGGATGGCAGCATTCTTGTTTTAATTTTTTGGCTTCAGTATTACCAGAAAGACTTAAATTTGCACCCTGACACAGTTCATGTAAGACATTTCAGCTTGTAGTACTTTACTTGTTTAGTTGTTTGTTAAATTACACCTTAGTGAATAGATTACCATATAGCCTGTCTTCTGTCCTGTGGGTACTTGGGTCTTCATTCCCATTGTACAATATTATTGCTCCATCAATTGGCATTTCATTCACAGAGTTCAGGGGGTTGTGAACAGATTGTCTACATACCTGAAACATGGAGGGATTTTCCTTTTTCGTGACTACGGGAGATATGACTTTTCACAGCTGAGGTTTAAGAAGGGTAAGTCTCCAGCTAGCGAGGCACTCCTTAAAAAGTCATTTTAATTTCTTTACCTCACATTGTATAATCTGTACAGAGCTCGGTGTGTGCAGTGTTTTTTTTTTGTTTGTTTGTTCGTTTGCTTTTTCACCATCAAATAAAATTCATATTTAAAAACCCTGATAACAAAAAGTTTGGACACTGTTTGAAAAATGTGAAATAGAATGTTATATTTTTAATGTTTTTGACATAAAATGTATTCAAAATAACGTTTAACCTCATCAACTTTATTGTGAAACACTTTGTAATACAGTTGTCATTAAACAGAGTTTGTTTTCAAATGAATGAATTCTGTTAATATTAATTTTTTACACAGCATCCCAACTTTTACAAATTGTGTTTTTGGTTGTTTCACCTTTTAATCTCTCACAATCAGGGCGGTGCTTAGCAGAGAACTTCTACACACGTGGAGATGGAACCTGCGTGTACTTTTTTACTAAAGGTAACTAGAAACTATGAGATCTGCATTTTCCTCATCACTAAGTTTTCTTCTTCATTAAGCTTCCATGATGGATAAGTTTAGTGTATCATGTCCTTAGCAGTTTTAGGAACTTGAGGGGAGTTTACATTTTACATGAATGGGTATTTTGAGGTTATGGAGTAGGCTAATGCAGTATATACAGGCTTGATGATTTTAAGGCCAATAAATTATAAAAATACAATATTTTCAACATGGGATATTAATTCTGAGAGTGGAAAAATGCTCTAAAACAGCATTTAGCCCCTAATTAAAAAAATAAATTAAAAAATACAAACAGTTTATTTAAATAATTAACTAAGTAAATAAAATGGGAAGATCTGGTCTTTTTTTCTAAGAAAGTGAGCTTGTTCTCATAATTTAAGTATTTGAAAAATCCTGGCTACGCCCTGGTTACTGATGTTTTTATAAATATTTTTTACAGAAGAGGTTCATGATTTATTTTCCAAAGCTGGACTGGAGAAAGTTCAGAATCTGGAGGACAGACGACTCCAAGTGAACAGAGGAAAGAAAGTTGTAATGCACCGAGTTTGGATGCAGAGCAAGTACAGGAAATCGTACCCACCCTCATCTTAACGCCCCCACCATGAAAGCTTATTTTGGACTTTCATGACTATTTTTTAGACTCTCTACTTATTCTATTCGATCCTTAAAATATTATTTTTTTATATTTATTTTTTAACAAAGATGTATGTGTACAACCTTAAAACTGTATGCAATAAACTTACAAAACATGTCAAAGCTTTGGTGTTACCTGATTTTACAAACTTTATATCGTTGAAAAAATATCCAAGAGCTGTCAAACAGATTGGAGATGACAGACAAACTAATAGGGGTTTAAGTATAATGTTTCCTTCTGAAAATGTAGTGGAGTAGTATACATATAGGTATGAAGCTGCATACAATGGAAGCAATCAAGTACAAGTACCTTAAATTTGTACTTGAGTAAAATATTCATTACAAGTCAAAATTTTGGGATGGTATGTACAAGTTTTAAGTTAATAGGTCAAGATTAAAAAAAATGTTCATAAAATGTTCAATAGGTCAAAATTCTTTCATAAATATTGTTATATTGTGTCTCAAAAATGTTGCTTTTATAAACTCATAACTGAGTATTAAAGTTTCATAATGATGAGTTAATATCGCAGAATTTTGACTAATGTAGCTAAAGTAGACCTTTTTTTTGCTATAATGGGATTTTTTGACTTTTTGATTTTCTCAGTTACTTAATTTCCTGAATGAAAAATGTCAGATATAACTTTTAAGTTTGAAGCATCACTTTCTTAGATCAAAATCTACAACTTGTACAAGTTAAAAGTACTCTTGATGTCAGGATATGTCTCCTCATGTTGACATTGACGTTAAGAAAAAATGATCACCCTCGCGATAAAAATTTTGCACACGATGCATGACGTTTCATGGGCAACCACTTGAAGACGGAGAGGTGGCTCTGGAGCCAGGACGCAGTGCTGAGGTGTGAAGAGGTTTGTGCCCGAAAAACAGACATTTTTTAGACATTTTCACTGAGAGACATGCACTGTTTCCATGTAAAAACAACTGCGTGATGCCAGTCGGTGAATTTGACACTCGGTGTGAAAGATTAACCGTGTGCGCTGCAGTGCCAACACACGAAAAGTAGCTTGATGAGTGTCCAAAGTAGTGGAAGTTTGGAGGGGACGCCATCTTTGGTCCCAGCTCTCCACGTCCCCAACACGGACTGTGTTTTCAGCAACAAACCACGGCAGTGGTGAAGGCCCAAGTAGGTATCGTGAAACGTTTAAAGACGCATATGTGTTTTCTACCTGCTCGTTAGGTCATTTTGTGCAGAACAAAGGGAAATTGTATTAAATTGACCGAGCAAATCTTGGTCGCGAATCCTGCTTGCTAGCTTACGTTACAGTAACGCGTCAGCTCCAAAGTCAATTGAGCCTGTTTGGCTAGCTAGTAGCATCGAGGACACAGACCGTCTTTCTGTGCTCAGGCCAGTGTTGTAACCTAAAGACAAATACGTGCATAATGGCGATAAAACCTTCACCAGAGCAGAGGTTACCGCTGTGGTCGGTGCACCCGTCTTCAAGCATGCTGCCATTAAAAGAGCAAACACTAACGTTGGTCAAGTTACAGATGGATGTATAAATAGATAACGTAAAATGTAAGGAGAGAAATCAAGCAATTCCTGGTGATGGTTAACCTTATAAAAACGTGAATGGATCGGTAGCAGACATTGCACAAGTTAGGTGTGCATCGCACTGTTAGCAATCCTTTGTGTAAACTGTGGTGTTGCTCTACTAACAGTGTTCACTATATCTCTAACTCTTGTTAATCAGCATATTAACGGTATGGAGGGACCTTAGGTCGGCTTTAAGCATGAAAGATGCTAGAAATCTAACATTGACTGTAGTTATGGTCTATAAAGATAGTTAGCCTTTCGCTACAACGATAGATGCTATTGCAGTGGATGTTGTAAGTAGCCTTGTTTGACCTTTTAGTATTACTTGGAGTAAAGAGCTAACGTTAACCTGGTGTTCACAAAATTTAAGGAGCAATGTTGATATGCATGCTAACATACACTGAAATAATATAATGCTTATTTGGTCATTTGTGGTGACCCACTGTAGTTGTTACTACGTTGATCACGCCTTCTTGCACCCAAAGTAGTTTTCACAGGATAGGATAATGATGGAGGACTTTTGTAGCTTTGGTCACTGAGGTAGATTCTCTGTTTCCTTTGTCTTCTCAGTGTTGCATGCATTAACATCAGTCAGTGGTGAATATGACACTCTCAAATATTGAAAATTTCAGTTCAATTTCTGTTGTGTCCTGTGAAATTTATTTTTATTTATTCATTTTCTAAGCTGCATTTGCCAGTGAGTTAACTAAGAGGCAGGTAGTGTAAGACTGTTTATGATAGAGATTTTTAAAGATTTTTTTAAAGAGTGTCTGCCATAAACAGGTGGTCACTCTGCTGACTGAGCAGCACTGTGTTAAAATGACATCCACAGCAAGAGTTGTAAGGGTTCAACCTCTTGTCCCTGCAGGGGCTTGAATGTAGATAATGGTTATGCACTCAGGCCTTGATGTTTGAAACACGTTGAAAAAAGAGAAACACCACAATCAATTTATATTTATGATGTGAAACTGACACACGTTCTGGGTTAAAACTGAGGTGTGGTTTTGGATCCATCTCAACAAGAGCCTAATTTTTCTGAATAGCAGCTGTAGGATCATTTCAAAAGCCACTGCTTCTCAGAACGATTATGTTTTTTATCGCCAAAGTCATTGAGTTTCAACAGGGTCAGTTGAATACCTGCAGCTACTTCCTCTAGTGAATGTTGCAGCGCATCTATTGAAGTTATGGTCAAACAGTAAACACTGAAGATACCAGTCATTTATTCACTACATTTGCTATACTGCAAGCTTTGTTTAAAGTCAGTGACTCATCAGAGGAAATGTTACAGGCTATTTTGTTATGTCGTAATAAAAGGGTTTTGGAATAGGAAATGAAAAATCTTTATAACCTATGCAAGTGTCTCTAAGGCTAGTGGCTGTAAATGTGATCTAAATTTATATTAAGGAAAAGTGTTTTAACAAATGGTCAAATTCCAGTAAGTGGTTAACTAACAAAAGAGAGTCATGATAAACAATTTAGGTTGGTTAATCAGGGGCAGTGTCTTTTTTAAGCTATTTTTTACTGTCTACTGAAAAGATAGAACTAGACTAAAGTTATATGCATTTGATCATTTATTTCCATTATTTACTGAAGATGGCCCACACTTCCTATTAAACGTGGTTTCAGGAAATTACTTCAATCACATGCAATATTTTTTAGTTTGCCAGCAAATTTCATCACATCTAGCATTACAAAGGTTATTTCTGAGTGACATGAACAGGACAGTCAGTTACATATTGTGTTAGAAAATCCTAATCCCAATCTAGATTTTGTCAAAAATTATCACAGTGGTGTTTATTTAAAGATTTTATAAATGCTTTTCTTGTCTCTGCAGTTGGTCAAATTGTAACTGAATATAGATGTGTGGACCAGTATCTGGTAAAAGTTTAATTGCTTTTGGCTGTTGATTACAGTTGTTAATAGCATAATGGTTATAACATATGCACATACAGTGACATAGGTTAAAGATTTATAGAATATTTTTTTAAATTCTGAAGTATAAATGCATTTTGTAGCTGGCTTTGTAGATAATGGATTGATTGATTGACTGAAGGTAATTTGATTTGACTTCTAGAACCATTTTGTGCCTTTTGTTTCATGCACCTACTTGATCATTTTTCTTGTGCTGATCTGAAAAATACTCACAATCAGTAACATTTAATGAGTTAGCTGTATTTTACCTGTAGCAACACATTTGTGATGGCTTCATGTTGCACACCAAAGTGGGTCTGTATGCTGGCCCTTGAATTGTAATGCATAGCTTAAGAACAGACAATGTTTTTGTACTTTTGGCTATAATGAGTGATCACTAATTTAGCTTTCCCTGCTAAGGCTTGTATTGTACCATGCACAGTTGCTCAGACACTATAACTATAACAAAAATTAGTTTAGTGCTGTAATAGTTGAGATTCAAGATTATTTTGAGATGTGAAACTTTATGCATGTGCGGTTTTATTTATTATTTACATATTTGAACAAGGAAGTGGTCCTTACAAGCAAGTAGTATTTTTTACTTTTTCTACACCTTACTGAGTGCATTTTTCAAAGTCAGCGTTTTTTAAATAACAAACATGTTCTAGCCAGAATGTGGTTGTCAGAAAAGTTTTGGTTGCAAGTACTGTTTTGCTGAATCCCCTCCATCTAAAAGAGACTTTTGCCTCACATTAATTTAAAATTGAGTTTAATTATATAGTATCATAGCATGTCTTCTCCATTCTTTTTCCAGTCAATTCTCATTCACCCACCCACCTGGTATGTAACAGTTATGTTTTGGAGTTAAGACTAACTTTGTACGCTGCTGTCATAGTCAGAGGGTGTTTAAATGTATGTTAAGCGTAAGTATGTTAGTCTATATTTAGCACATGATCATCATTTGACTAATCTTTGTTTGGCCACAAGTAGTCTGTGTTTCTAGCTGCTACGCTTTTGTACTTATTTAAAAGAATTTAGCAGTGTGTCATGTTTCCTTGCACTTGAAGGATTCCTTTGTAGATACAAAATGGATGTCTCATTAAAGCAGAGGTTTTGTGGGCAGACCCCTCTGAGTCTGCAGCAAAACTGAAGCCCAGGGAGCTCATGTAACAGTCCCACAGCAGCGCCGTATTCATCATTGCCCGGTAGTTGAAACATTGCTCTTGGACTCTCAGGATGACTTACAGCATTTTAACCACAGAAATATCTGTTTTTTTCCCCTAGATTTTTACTCTGCACTTTTGGTGATAATTGTTAGGGTAATTTTGTCGAAGAAATAATATTAAGCTGTTATCAGTAGATCTGGTAGTGCTAACAGGAGTAGACATAATAAAAATCTTGCTTATCTCCTCTGTGCCATGCATATATCGAGTGAAACCTGTCTTGGATATGCCACGAGGGAATGAGCATAAATTTGGCCTTGACCTATAAATCTGGTCTAGACTAAAATACTGTCACCATATCACCACCTATCAGGGTTTGAGATTGTTTGTGTAACTTAATAAGTTCTATTTATCATCACTCCGCTCTCAAGTTCTTTTCCACCGTGTCATCTTCTCTTAAGTGGGCATTTTAAAAGCCTCAATTAATCCTATGGCTGTATTGGTCTAAGACATACTGTGGATTGTTGCTAATCTTCTCAGGCACCATGGAGGAGCTGCACAGCCTGGACCCCCGGAGACAGGAGCTCCTGGAGGCACGCTTTATGGGCGGGGTCAGCGGCAACACAGGGGGCAGCACCGGCAGTGCAAGCGGGGGCACCAAAGTGAGTGAATATTTAGCAGTGTCACTGTTTGTACAGTATTGGTCAGAATATTGTTTTTTATGGTCCACAATCAATTACCTTCTCTTTTTCAGGGTTTGACAAATAATGAATGTTCAAATCACAGTTTTGGAAGCCTCGGATCCTTAAGTGACAAGGAGTCAGAGGTACTTAACTGCATTTACATAAAGTATTCAGACTCATCATGGGTTGATTGACTATACAAACAAATAGGTTAACATTCAATATTCCTTTCATATTATTGCTTATTGCTGTAGAGCAGAGCCCAACTAATGGTTGACAAAGACCTCCCAGATCAGACTTTTCCTCAGCTGATATGTAGACCAGTGTGTAAAGGGTTACTGTGTGAATAGTAAAACAACCCGAGGCATAGTATGACTGCATGTACGTATACAGAATGTTTGCTGGCAGTATCTTAACTAATATATGCAATGAGTACTTACTCTTAAGATAGCCTTATTTAAATTATTATGACTATTATAAATATTACTAAATTATGATTAGAATGATCAATTTCTCCAAGTCTACTGCATCAGGACAGTGTAGGATGCCAACTACCATGCTGTGTTCTGGTGTTTAATAAGGCTTTCAACTGGATTTACATGTTCATATTTTATGTTCTTCCTATATGCTATAGCAGCACACCCAAACCTCTGCAGCCCCTTGTGTTTTGCAGTAGCAGCATTATTTTTCTGATAGCCCTCTAGGCTGCAGTATTTGCAACATTATTATCCAATATCCAATAATTTGACCATTTGAATTCACCTTGACTATTCCTAATTTATTTTCTTTTTTTAGAGTCTATTTTAAATAAAGCACTAGCGAAGTAGGTCTTAAACCATCTTGTAAACAGAAACTGCATGTTCCACCCAAGATGCTGCTTTTTCTAAATGATGTTTACCTTAAACTCATTCTCTCACTTAACAGGGGTCAGATGTGAAAAAAGGCAGTTCCCCTGCTTATTCGGTAGGTACATGATGACGTCTTAAATTTAGTCATATCATGAAAGCAACCCTGTGTGTATTTTCCATG
This sequence comes from Ctenochaetus hawaiiensis, assembly GCA_029783645.1. NCBI lineage: Eukaryota > Metazoa > Chordata > Actinopteri > Acanthuriformes > Acanthuridae > Ctenochaetus > Ctenochaetus hawaiiensis. Next base: position 11,402,661 of record JAPZDY010000005.1, read on the forward strand.
GCAAATGTTAACATAGATCAAGACTGCAATTTGCAGTGATCTCTCAAGATTAAGTGATGATGTCGAATAAAGTGTCATTCTTTTAGTAAGAGATAAAACTCAACAAGAGATTTATGTAAACTATAATTATTTGCGTTTTTGTGTGTGCATAATTTTTATTTTTCTAAATTTAGTACTTATAGAGTAAGTAGAAATTACCCAAGTAAGATCTGTTTGTTGCTGGAAAAACAAGATGAAACTGCAACAACAGCAGTGAGACCGTCAAAGTCAAATCTATTGAAACCAGCTGCTGTATTCGAAACCAGCTATTTTAGTAGCAGTACGGACTGATATGTTCAAAATATAGTCTGTACTACAGCTGGATATCACTGTTGGTTCCCTGAATCGATATAATTCTGTTAACAAGATCCCAAATGATTTGATTAATTTCAGTTTAATTTGATTTATATTGATTCTATTAGGTGTATTTCAGTACCAGACCCAGTTTTACTTGGGTATGAAAGAGATACTAAAAGAAGTAATGCTTTAAATTGTACAATGAACACTTTAAGCTGGTGTATCATTAAAAGTATTAATGTTTAAATTCAGAATTGATTAATTTTTTGGGTTAAGTTGCATAAAACTGCCTATGTTGTAATTAATGTGCTATTGTTATGATTTTATCATCTTATTTTTTAAGATGTTGAAGTGAAAGAAGAAGAAGATAAGAGAGGATTATATTGTAGACGCTTCTATGAAAACAGGATTAAGTTTCTAATACACACTGCATAGGTTTGCAGTGTGATTTAGGGACTTTCGAATACACCCTGTTATTTTAATGAACAAAATCTGTTCTGGGTATCTTGAGCCGTATTTTTGCATTAGAGTTACTTATTTGATTTACTGTTTGTGAAAAAAAGGTAGTGCCAGTTGCAGCTTCAGATTATGGTTAAGTTGGTTAAAAATATACTTTTTTAAATAGTTAGTAAGTCATTAGTAAGTCAAAGTTTTCTTTTAGACCCCAGAGAAGAAACAGTCGGAAACAACCAGAGGAAGAAAAAGGAAACCTGAGATCCAATCAGAGAGCAGCCAAGGTGAGAGTGTAAAACGGGTTAGATTTAGGCTCTTGCTTGCAGTATTTCTAATAACATTTTATATTTTTTCTTGTAATATATAATTTATTTTAATGAAACTCTTTTCCATATTTTTTATTCACAGGGAAATCACTTGTGCGAGGACCCAAAATAAGTGATTATTTTGATGTGAGTATTCAGTTTGAAAGGCAACGTTCAGCGAATAATTTCTGCTGTATTAATCTTTTAACATCTCAGACATAACCCATTTCCTGTCTCTAAAAATAATAGAACTGCATAAGGAAAGGATCCAGTGATGGGCATGTTGTTTTCAAATTTTAGTCAGTGATGCCACTTCTCCTCTCTTAACCTTTTCAGTTCCAGGGAGGAAATGGGTCCAGTCCAGTGAGGGGTCTCCCACCAGCGATTCGTTCGCCCCAGAACTCACATTCCCACTCCGCTCAGGGCACAGCCGTAAGTTGCACCAAAATTCATACTCACATCTCCTTTGCCGCTCAGTTTGGTGTTGCCACGTCATAAAAGAAGTGTTCTTTCTTCTGTTGCAGGTTAGACAAAATAGCTCATCTCCTACTAGTCTGTCTTTCGGGGACCACATGACACATCCAAAGCAACTAGCAGTCAAATTTGTTCAGGTGAGGAGGAGGAGTGACTGGATAATCCAGACACTATCACTTTTTGAGGTTGCTGCTCAGGTTTTTACACTTAAGCTTATTTTGTCTTTTTCTACCATAGACTGACCTTACAGTGTTGAAGTTGGCTGCCCTTGAAAGCACTAAAAATCTAGACCTTGAGAAGAAGGAGGGGAGAATAGACGATTTGCTTCGGGTAAGGAGAAGAACTTCTGATTACTACCTTTTAAAGGAAAGCTTACCTGGGGTTTAATGTTACTTAAGTGCAAAAAAACAATCTACAAGGTTGGAATATGCTTGATAATAAAACAGACTTTTACTTGCATTGTCTGTCAACCATATAAACAGCATCTTTTAAGATTTTAATCAACTGGTGAATTGGGGGAATAACGTAATTTATTCAGCTGCTGACTAAAGTTCTTTTCCTGCTTCAAAGGCAAACTGTGATCTCAGGAGACAGATAGATGAACAACAAAAATTACTTGAAAAGTACAAGGAACGCTTGAATAAATGCATCACCATGAGCAAGAAGTTGCTCATAGAAAAGGTAAATATATGGTTTAATATGACAGTTAATAAATACTTAACATTTCTGTGTGTCTGTAAACTTGCATGCAAACCCATGTCTTTGTACTGTTCTCCAGAGCAACCAGGAGAAGCAGGCCTGTCGGGAGAAAAGCATGCAGGACAGACTTCGTTTAGGCCATTTCACTACAGTGAGACATGGAGCCTCATTCACTGAGCAGTGGACCGATGGCTACGCCTTCCAAAACCTTGTGAAGTAAGAGGTTTTCAGTGAGACTTAAATTGAGTTAAAATTTAAGTGAGTTAAATTAATTGATTTGATAAGATCTTTCAGTAGAATGCAGGTAGCTAACAAAATGCTCTATTTTTCCATGTGTAGACAGCAAGAGTGGATAAACCAACAGAGAGAGGACATTGAGAGGCAGAGAAAACTTTTAGCCAAGAGGAAACCTCCATCCTCCAGCAACTCCCAAGCACCGACCACCAACTCTGAGCCAAAGCAACGCAAAACCAAGGCAGTGAATGGAGCAGAAAGTGATCCCTTTGTAAAACCCAGCCTACCTCAGCTGTAAGTTCAGCCACGTGTGTTTTATATAGTTATTTATTTATTTATTAGGTGATTGCAGTCAGCTGTTTCATGGCTGAATTCACAGTAGGTTACTAAATGAATGTACTCAGTTAACCCGAAGATGTTTTTGACTAAGCAAAAACTCTTTTTCATCTCTCTCTCATCTTATAAAGGCTGACATTAGCAGAGTACCATGAACAGGAAGAGATCTTCAAACTGAGACTTGGACATCTCAAGAAGGTTTGCCAAAAGCTGATTTTGAGCAACAATCTATTAAAACATTTACTCATGTGTCTAGTGGGGGCTTGGTCTTCTTATGCAGCGCAGGCTCAGGCTCTTAAGTGCTGACACACTTCATAAGTCACTTATTTTATTCGGGACCCAGTATGTAACAAGGATAAAGGGCATTTTTACACCATTTACATGTTACAACATAATTTGAGGCGTAAATAATTAAATGTAGCAAATCTGTCTTTTATAGTAAGATTATTGAACTTATTTAGCCTGATTCTCCTGTTTCCTGAGCGGATTCACTGTCGTTCTATGTGAATTACTCTAATGATGAGTTGAGGCTGTAGTTTGTAGATGAATTTATTGTTTCCCTGTGAATAGGCATCACAGGCAGCCCTTGACAGATTCTGTACCAAGTCAGCCGTTAATATTTAATACAGAACTAGTCAGCTGTGTACAAGTGGGTTTTGATGAGCTCCTCTCCTTGGAGTCAGAGCTCTGAAGTTCCTTGTGTGTGTGTTTGTGTTTGTGTGCTTGAATCATTTATAGGAAGAAGCTGAGATCCAGGCGGAGCTGGAGCGTCTGGAGAGAGTGCGCAACCTACACATTCGGGAGCTGAAGAGAATAAATAATGAAGACAGCTCACAGTAAGTCTGAATCCATTTCTTTGACAGGTACTGCATTGGCATTGGTACACGATGTACATGCAAGGCCAGTATCATCATCCACAGTGCTGGTATTAGGTAACTGACCACTAGATCAGGCTTTCCTTGTCTTTTTCAACGATGCAAGGGCACAGAAAAGCTAGTGTTAAAGACTTTGTCATTGATGTATGGGTGTATATCTGTAATTTTGATTGTTTTCTGTTTTTTCTTTTTCTATCCAAAGATTCAAAGATCATCCAACGTTAAATGAACGATATCTGCTCCTACACCTTTTAGGAAGAGGGGGCTTTAGTGAAGTTTACAAGGTAATCACAAAATGTAGATACTCTGTTTTCACAAAAAATTAAACTCTCAGCAAGCATTGCTTTTCAAGTATTAACTGTTGTTTGTGTGTTTTTTAGGCTTTCGACTTGATTGAGCAGCGATATGCCGCTGTGAAAATCCACCAGCTTAATAAGAACTGGAGGGAAGAGAAAAAGGAGAACTATCACAAGTATGTTGGCCCATGTGGATAAATGCTACCTCATCTGCAGTAAAATAAAAGCCTGATTTATGCTCCAATCCTCAACATTTGTGATGAGTGTAGTTTTACTCTCTCAAATGTTGTTTGAAATTATGAATTTTTCAAAGAAAAAAAAAGTGTGGCTGATGCTTACTTATGATTTCACACACCTGGGTAACTAATTTTGCTTAGTCATATTTTTTATGCATTTTTATTGGATACTGTTACTAACGTCACCATGGAGATTATAGTTTCCACATCAACTCTGAATTGTTTTCAGTGTGTAAGCAGCAGCTGGGGAGCTGAGCGTAAAGGTCCCAGCCAAACAGCCGTCACTAAACTGACTGACAGAAATTTACTGAACCAGAAGTAGTTCCACTTTTTTGGTTCCACTGCAAGAAATCAATTCTTTGTATTTATTGATCCATTGACTTGATTTCCCACTGAGGCAAGTGAATCTGCCTATAGTGGAACAGGAGCTCTCAGACAAATTAGGATCTTGGACAATCAATGAAGATGTGGTTATTAGGTTCAAAGCACGTACACAGCAAGCTATTTGTGTAATTTTAAACAGATTATACTTAATGCAACAAAAATAGACTTGGAGTGTTAAAAATAATCAGGGAGTCACTGGTCACCAAGGAAACAACTGAAAACCTTTCTTTGAAGCATAGATTAGAAAAATCATTATAACTTTCATTTCTGTTGATTACCCTGTTTCAAGTATTAAAACATACGATCAGATGTCCTTTGCTGTTGTTTATCTCCTTAATCTCATGGCCAGGCTTCAAATGCAGCATCTGCACCTTCATGCTTTTGTTGCCAATAGAGGCTTAATTACCCTTCTCTTCACAGACATGCTTGTCGAGAGTACAGAATACACAAGGAGCTGGACCACCCCCGAATCGTGAAACTTTATGACTACTTCTCACTGGATACAGACACGTAAGTGCATGAAAAACATCTTGTTTATGTACTTTTAGCACTTTTTTAGTTGGTTTTGGTTAGATGTGGGTGTCAGTTCTGAGGCGTTTTGTTCTTTTATTTTTCCAATAGGTTTTGCACTGTCATGGAGTACTGCGAAGGCAACGACTTGGATTTCTACTTGAAACAACATAAGCTAATGTCTGAAAAGGAGGCACGGTCCATAGTCATGCAGATTGTGAACGCACTAAAATACCTGAATGAAATCAAACCCCCCATCATCCATTACGACCTCAAGCCAGGTGAACCAGTTACTCTAGTTGATTAACAACTCATTAAATGTCACTTTTTTTCAATATTATTTGTGCTTACTGGGGTGGTTTGTTTTCTTCTGTATTGTTGACTTATTTTATTTTGATTTTAAGGGAATATTTTGTTGGTGGATGGCACCGCCTGCGGGGAAATCAAAATCACTGACTTTGGTTTGTCCAAAATCATGGATGATGACAACTATGGTGTGGACGGGATGGACCTGACATCGCAGGGTGCAGGGACCTATTGGTGAGAGAAAATGCATAATACATTGCATACAGTTTAAGGACATGGATAATGGTAGAACAAGTGACGAGATCATATACTTAATCAAAGTAGTTGCATTGTTTTATTTAAAAAAATTACCCATTCACGTAAAATTGTGTAAGTATCAGAAGTTCTGGTTGTGCAAAACATCCCCTCATTATATTATTTACATGTAGCATAGCAGTACTTAAATGTTGTTTTTTTTTGTGCCAGAGGCCAAATTAAACTATTGTATGTGCTGTCTGGTAGTTCATAATTTTCATACAGCAATTTTAGCCGTAAAACATAATAAGAAGAATTGGTTAATTGAATGCTGTGAAGTAAAAAGAACAACCGAAGTACAAAGTAACATGAAATAGAACAGGTTAAGGAAAGTATAAGTATCTCAGAAAGTACCTAATTACAGTAATTGAGTAAATCCATGTGGAAGTGTGTAACAAGCAACTGGTACAGATACTAAACAACTTTTACTTTCTGACCAGGTACCTGCCTCCTGAATGTTTTGTGGTTGGTAAAGAACCACCAAAGATCTCCAATAAGGTGGACGTGTGGTCAGTGGGCATTATATTTTTTCAGTGTCTGTATGGAAGGAAGGTAAGGAGGGCAACGCATTCTCTACCCTATAATGTTTTTGTAAATTATTGCATTCATTTATGGATTAACCACTGCTCCTCTTTTTTTCAGCCTTTTGGCCACAATCAGTCACAACAGGACATCCTACAGGAGAACACCATACTAAAAGCTACAGATGTTCAGTTTCCAGTCAAGCCTGTTGCTAGTAATGAAGCAAAGGTAGGTGAACTTGAATCAGAATACAGACATTTTTAAACTTGTGTCATCAAAAAAACCTAAACACTGAGACTAAAATTAAACTTTTAATGCTATTCATCTGCCCTGCAGGCCTTCATAAGGCGTTGTCTGGCATACAGGAAGGAGGACCGCATAGACGTTCACCAAATGGGAAGCGACCCTTATTTGCTCCCTCACATGCGGAGGTCAAACTCCTCTGGAAATCTGCAGATGAGTGCTGCTAGCTCGGGACTTGCCTCCTCCAGTATCATCTCGTACTGACAGCTTCTTACTGTGACACAAAAAATAATGCAAACTGACCAAGTTGCTCCCCAGCTGCACAGTTTTGGACTCGTGCGAGAAGGAACGGCCAGCAATAGGACGAGCAGGACACTGGTGGGAAGATCTCACCTGGCTTCTGACCTGTGCTAGGCTTCTTCTTGTTTACCAGGGCTTGATCAATGGAGGGACAGTGAAGGGATGTTTTTAAAAGGATCCTATGAGGTCCGACAAAAGCACTGAAACTGACAACATACCTTGAAGAAAATGTGACTGGACAGTCTGCTCATATGTTGCAGATGGATAAAGCCTTAAAGGGCTGAAGGGAGACTTGGCAGCCCGCTGTTTTGACTAAATAACATGGTCCTGCCAGGGTGCAAATGATTTAGCTGCTAGAAGTTAAATTTACTGTGAGGAGAGGACAGTCATTATTATTATTATTATAGAACTACAAAGATTTCACTGTTCATTTGGCTAAATGTCTTTCACAAATGTTAGGCTTTAATTTGAGTTACTTAGCCATGAGAATGTAATGTGTAGCATACAAGTGTCATCTAGTGACATGTAGGTTGAGGGCAGCATACTTCAGTTTAATGCACAAAGTAACCAAATGTAGAAAAATGACAATGTATAAAATCCTATGCAGGAATATTAATTAACAGATAAATTGGAAACTGTATATGCTGTACAGGTGAATTTTCAAATTTTGAACTGCAGCAGTAACATGTACAATTTTAAAATTTCCCCGTTTAAAACTAGTCTCCTGGGGTGTTTCATTTTGCTGCTTTGTTGCTCTTACTTTTTCAAGGGCTGTATGTTCCACTTCGGGTACAAATTGTACAGTTCTGCTAAGAGTGAATAATAAATGCAAGGAAATGTTCTTCTCTCCCAGTGAATGGCACTGAAGAATATATCAGCCTGTTCATTTTGAAGTTAATGTCCATACTTAGCATTATACTGGCACACAGTGGCTTTGTTTGGTACTGCATTGTGTCAGGGTCTACCAAGGATGGATATTCACAACTCTTTAGAGGTGAGCATAAAAATACAAGAGAACAGAAGCTGAATTGTGAAAAAAAAACATTAGTTTAGTCAATGTAACAACATCTCACTATACAAATTAATTGTACAAAACCAAAACCATTTAACATTTTCACTGCACTGCAGAAGGCAAATCTGATTTTCTCAAGTAGAATCCCTGGAGAATAAGTTACCGCCCCATCTTCCCTTAAGACATTCAGCTGTTTACAGAGTCTCTATAAGATCTGAGGATTTTTTTTCCTGAAATTCTTTTGCGTTACCTCACAATGAGCTTTCTTTTCACTCTAATCCATCGAGAGAGGTTAATGCTGTAGTATTAAGTATTATGTAATAAATTGTTGCTGGTTACCACAGCATGTGGTCGCACCCTTAGCAGTGACTTACTCAGGTAAAAGTATCTGATTGCAGCTGCAGAGATAACAAGCAGAGCAGTGAGCCTGTAGCTCTGTCACAGGGTGCTGCAGAGGCTGATTGAGACAGACTTGCTGTGATAATGACCAAGGCCAAAAGAAGGCTTAGCCTTGACTGTTGCTAGGATTGTGCTCTGGTTGATAAGATTATGGCAGTAACACATAAACACAGTTTATAATGAATGTTACACTAACTACATGCAAGGGCAACTGTGCTGGGTGAATGCTATACATAGTCAAACTGTATAACGAAGAACACTTCTGTCATATCAGATAAAAAGAGATCAAATTCTGTGTAGCTTGACAATGTTTATTTGGCTAACATCAACAGGAGCAGTGAACAGTAGTCACAATCGGCACATCCATATCATCATAAACTTGACCACAAAGACAGCCATAAACTAAGCAATAACCATATCCACAGGCACAGAGCAGCTGCAGCTGTGCTCACATGCAGTGAGTCTTCACTGTTACAACTTGGCTTTTGGAAAGGGGAAGTGAACAATAACTGAATGCAGTGAAGCGTTGCATCATCTCTCCCTTCTGCAGTATCTGCAGAATGTTGCCTTAAACTAAGGGGTGTAATGTAGGAGTCTTAAAACTGGACTAGAACAACGAACTGACTATTCCTGAGGGGAACAGGGGAAACGCAAAAGAAGTTCAGTCAAAAAAATTCCACTATGACCCTTCAGGGGTTCTGAAGTAGGATGAACAGAAACAAAAGATGCGAAGACTAGTGCATTAAAAAGTAACCTGTATCCCATGTATATTACAGTTTTTTGACTCAATTAAGAAATCCCTCGTAGTTTGTCTTTACTTTGAGTTGTGAATTTTTTAAAGAGTTTCTCTGTGTGAATTTGAACTTTGCTCTAGGATTTGAATGGTGTTTGCAATTTTCCTATTTTTGCCATCAACAAACTTCTCTTATGATGAAGGACTTGCAGCATGTAAGATGACCCGCAATATAGTTCCAGTATTCTTGAGATGAATATAACAATCCAAACATTATGTGGTTTGTCAAATGGGTGGGACAGCTAACAGACTAGCTAAGTTATGTAAAGGCTTAAAGCTGACTGTCATAAATGCTGCTCTCTGCTAAGATGAGTCTGCAGTCATTGTGATATTTATTGACTCACAGGTCAGCACTGATGATGGGATGTGGCATTTAGTCAGTGAACTGTTCATTTGGATGGTGCAGGAGGGAAATGTGGTATTTTGTGAAACAGCAGGAGCTGGAAGAGTAACACCAGGAACCACACCTGGCGGGATGAGAGGTGGAAAACCTGTAGAGCACAAGATAAAAACTGTCTTTAAGTCATTACCTAAAGTAACCCATTTATTTATTTATTCTTACTTTTGCTAATTGTTCTTTGTTTTAATGTGGTGGCTAACCACCCACTTTTAGTCCAAATTACCATTTTTTAACCTTAAATTGCAACAACTTCCGTGAGCTACATTATTGCATTATTCCATTACTCCTGCAGAAGAGGACACCACATGACTTATTCCTTAAGATAACTTAGAAATAACTCAAGTTTTAGAGAACAAAGCCATACCTGCATGTTGTAATCCATCAGATCCAGGTATCAAGACCTGGCCCACATTTGGCATGGTGCTATTTAGATTTAGTGGATTAGAAAAGGGTGAAAGTCCTCCAGGTAAGGGCATTAAACCTGTAGGATAAATATATGTATTAAACACTGCTAGGTTAGCAGGTTGATGCCATGCAAGTACGGGAAGCTACAACCTTTCAAAATAATGTCCACTAACCTGGTGGTGGGATGCTGTGTGAGAAGGGGCTGATCAGTGGGACAATAGGACCTTCTGAAACAGTTTATTACAAGCTGTTACTGTCATATTACATAGAAACAATAATGACAAGAAGTATTCAAATGTGTCTTTGCTTGAACTGTCATTTTTTTTAGTTTTTAACTTTTAAATGGGAGTTTTCAACATTGTTATTTTCTTTATCTACCAAATTTTACAGCCAAATCAACCTCACATCAAATCAAACAGGATGTTTTGAACAGTCAGGGATGATGATGTACCTGTTTGAAGATTGCTTATGATAGTTGTTGGGTTTGAGCTGACTGACAAGCCAGCAAGGGACTGCTCTAATCCAGTCGATGGAGAAGACTCAGCAACTGGGACAGTTGGAACAACTGCAGAGAGATGGACCTAAAAATCAAAATGACCTTATCTCAATAAAAGTCTGGAGCTCAGTTGACATCAAAACAATTTTTTTTTTGTTGTCTGGATGCCTAATGTTTTTGTTAAACCTGCTAAATATACCTCTGTGAATCCATCTATAGGTGGAGGAGCTGGTTCGCTGGGAGTCTGTGCAGAGAAACTGCTCTTCTTGCCCTCTGCAAATGGCAGCGTAGGTATCCTGTGCAGGTAGCCATAACCAATGCCACATCCGAGACTGAAGAGATAGAAATACCTTTGAAACAAACATTTCACCTTGTCCTTAAAGACAGTGTGAAATAAAAGTCATGATATTGGTCATGCAGGATTTGCAGCTGGAACATTACAGTTTAATTACAGTGTATTTAAAGCAACATCATAACACAAATCATGGCTTTTAACTGGCAAAGGAATTTAAATCCAAGTAAATGATGACCATCATACCTGCCCTCACCACCCCAGTCACACTTTGGAGTGATGATCACCTCGCGACAGTTGTCTGTGTCTGTGTTGTGAACATACAGCTTCAGCTCCTTCCCTTCATAGGTTTCAATGATGGAGAACAGATCCTCACTCTGTTGAGAGAGCAGAGACATATGGCCGGTGATTTTTTTTTAACTAGATCTGTATCACTGTAATGTGGGTAGTATAAGCAAATGGACAATGGTTAACTTCCTTTAACGTTGCTTGCATTCAGAACTTCCCGCAAATATGTCAGCAAAAGTTGACCAGGTGGCCAGGTGACATGTTTCCTGTTATCCAGCTGACTTATCCAAAATTAGAACTGTCATTCAAACTACAGACTGTACTTTTTTAAATATCTGTATTTCCACTTCCCCCTGCAGAAGTGTTTACTGGTCAAGTGCAGTGAATGCATCCTGGTTGATTTTTGGTTTTAGACCTCTAGCAAAAGGAAATACCACAGCCCATTTCTCTGGTAACGTTATAACAATTTCAAAATATTTGAGTCTTTTTACTGCAGCGAGAGTCCAGTTTTATAAATAGACTGTCTTTTTAACAGTGAATTACTTTCAATCTGCAAAGCAAGTACCTCATTCATGACAGCGTCGGCTCCTATGATGTAGTCAGCGTAAGGCCTCAAACCAGCCAGGGCTGCTGGAGAGTTTGGTTCCACTTCCTGCACTCAAACAACAAATACAGACATATTAGCCAGTAGCATTGACTTCTAAAAACCTTTACATTTCACATTTCTGCGCTGTTACTTTTACTAACCAATTGATGTCACAGTACATGCGAAACACATTGAAAGTCTGTGCTGCTCAGGATACAGGATTGATCAACTCAGTTGAAACATCATTCCAAGCTCATCAATGACTAATTATACAAAAATCACATAAACAAAAAAGTCACACAACTAAATCATATGCATGCAAGAACCTTCAGGATATTTCCCTGTCAGTCCAGCTCACTAACCAAGACGTGCCAAACATTTTCATTGGCTCCTTCGAAGGTGCAGAAGCGGATGCTGACCCCCAGAAGGCCCTGGCCGCCCCACATGCTACTGGGTGTGACCGTCGTCTCCCTCACTGCAAGCGTCTTGCTGTTGTATAGGAGCATCTTGGTGGGCCTCTCCACGTTCATCTTTAGCAGCTCTTTCAGGGTGTCATTGTCCTTGTTCTGTCAGAGATCATTTAAAATCGCCTGTAACCACACTCATTGCAGTATTTACAGTATTTAGAGCTCTCTAAATCAAACTCAATCAAAACTAATTCGGCAATTATGTTCATCTTACCAGTCTAGTATCACAAACAGAAATGATGAAATCAAAGAATGGCTCCAGTCCAGCACGATGACCAGGGGAATTCTCCTGCACCTGTAAAATAAGGTATCATAAAGACAGGACATTAAACAATAGAATATTTTAAAAAAAAGCTTCCTGATCAAGTGAATCTTGATTTCGGCAACATTGCAGAAATTAACAGACTTTGATGTGCAGAATATACATCCATAGATCCGTTCTGCCTCGTGTTGAAGGTTCATGCTACTGCTGGTGAGCTGCTATGGTGTGGGAAACATGATGTTGGCACAGATTAGACGCCGTTTAGGCACTGTTTAAAACACTGCAGCCTACCTGAGTATTGCTGCTGACCATGTACATCCTTTCATTAGGCAAGTACACAATTAGTAAAGTAGTCTCACACACTTTACTACCCTCGCTAGTTGGCACAAGAAATTTTATTGATTTTCATATTTGAATTAAAAGATAATTTATAGTGTTCACGATGAAAGGAGCAAAGTACCAGACATCTGAGATTTACAAAGCAAGCTGGTTAGTGAAGAATCCGCTTGGCAGTTTCAAACAGCCCTTCTACTAAAATTGTTGGAAATTGTTTAACCTTATAGATTAAGCTGTACCTAATTTTGACACTTTTTTTGACCCTCCCTTTTAGACTATTGACTAGTCTTTAGTTTAAAAGGCACAGTTGCATGTGATGAATAAGTGGTATAAGCGATAAATAGTTACAGCTGTGGGTAATGGCAGTGCCAGTTATTATGGCGCTGTTGGAAAAGCTTGCCATCACTTTTTAACATTGTATCTTTAATAGATCCACCAGGTGGCAGAGCAGAAAAAGTATCTTTGGGATTGGAAATTAGGCTCTTGAACATGTGTCCTGTTACACAGTGATTAAGACTCGCCAAAACATAGTAAAGTAAACACACAACTTCCAATCTCCAATGACAATGCCCAATGAAATGGATGTGTCTTTGTTTTTCTTTCTATGTGCATTCACACAGTTTCATTTCTAAATGGACAGAGTTTTATGCATCTGGCCCCAGATGCAGGAGTTTCAAGTGAGTGTGCAGTAGATAAGTATGCAGCATCTGTGTGGATTTATTATATCAGCTTGAAAATGAAGCAGATAAAATGTCAAGGAAGATCCTTGGAGAAAAAGTAAACAGTGGTTATTTTGAGTTATTTCCAATAGTTTGAGGAGCAGAGGGTTGACTATCCTAATTGTCTTGTCCTTAAAAGTCCCCTAAACAACTGAGCTTAACAATCTCTCTTATCAATGTCTCTCTGGCAGCTGCATTTCTGACATGGCAAAAATTCCAGAAATGCCACTTGTCATTATGACTACAAATATTAACCAGTAGTACATCTGTTATAAAAGTTAAATGTCCTAAGTTACACCAAGTTATTGGCACCATGCAAGAGGGATAATATTGTTAAAAGAAAATTGCTTGATAATTCTGTCATTTTATATATTTTAATTTGGGACAGACACAGATATTGTTGTTACACACAGCTCAGCTTGCTCATCAGCGCCCAAAATAAGTTTTGTATCAAACTGCAGGCACACCCTCATGTGTGGAACGCTGTAGCAACCACACCGGTTTTTCTGGCAACAGCCACGTTCTCACATCCTGGAAGAGGCGCGTCCCGCGAGCACGAACGACAGCGAGTGCCTGTTTACTAATTGACCTCGTCAGGTGAATTCATACACCTTAAAAACGCCTGAAAAATAAAATACTGAATGAAACAACTAAATACAGTGTACGTAAACGAGTGTGGGGCGCAAGGCTAACACGTTAAAACAACACTACAAACACGAACATTTACTCGGATAAGTTGTTGGTTCAGTGTTGTTGTAAGCTAACCTTTTTTGAGTTAACAGACATCAAACCTTTGCTGTCAGAGACGAGCTATGAGCGTTTTGGGTGTCAAATTATCCTATCCGATGCCCAATCGAATAAATGCCACCGAATCATTTTACAAATATCAATATTCATCAGTAAAATAAAATAAAAACTAAAACGCTTGCTAGCTCTACAGCTAAAAAGAGTGCTTTCTCACAGACAGTCTTCTTTATGCGTTTTGTTGCTTTTCTCCGGCACATGAAAATTGCTCTTACTCTGAGGACGTGGTATCCTTCATTTCCTCCACCTGGTATTTCGACGCTCTGAGACGCCCCCATGTCTCCCTGAACGCGTGTCTGTCAGGGTGGACTAGCTGCGTTAGTTAGCAGGTGACGCTCCGCCACACTATGTCCGTGACAGCGCCGTGTTTACCTGCGGTTCCTGGATCCCGACACTTCCGCTGTGGTGTAACGTTAGGTTAACCCTCTGTGGTAGCCGTTTGATGACAGCACAAAGTCTACAAACAAGGGTCTCACGTTTTAAATCAAATTAATTATTATCCACTTTTATAAATCAGCGTGGGAGTGGAGGGCAAAGCTGGATTGTCAACTGCCTCAGGGGCTCCAAATGCCCCAGGTTCACTGCATGTCTGGCTGCAAATGCTTTTACATATTTGTATGAAAATTCCTACATATGCAGTACAAATTACGATGACAAAATATTTCTACCTGTAGTCTTGTAACACAATCTAGTGAAGAATCTTAATTACTTTAGATTATGTCAAATTATTTATTCCAACCTAATATAATCTTTTATGTATAAAACAAAATATAACTCACCCATTAATTTTAAAAAAAGCCGCGTGTTAACTGCATGCACATATTCATAAAGAAATATCTGTTTAATCAACTGGCTGGTTTGTGTTACCTGTGTTACCTGAGGTGGTGGAGGTGGCACACACAGTGTACCAGGAGCAGTTCAAACTGCCCCACAAGGTTTGTCTTCATAGGAAAATTATGAAGTCATAAGCAATAATGTTTCACTTACTTCATCAGGTCAGAAGCTGGGATCTGAATGTTTTTGCTTAATCAAGTCAGGTCTCAAAGGAATCTGGTCAAGTGCTTTTTGTGTGTATGCAGTAAATCTGATTTAAGTTTAGGTCTCAGAGGCAAATCTCTGCTGGAAAATGAAGTGCAGTTCTGTGTGAATAAGATCTATTATATGATTTTGAGGTTCTGGTACCTTACTTAAGTATTTCCTCTCATCAGCTCAGCATTTTAAGGACAAGATATTTGTCCCTGATTGATGCTGCTGTTCCCAATTGATGCTGCTGATTAGCATTACTTTGCAGATATCATTTTATTAAAAACATGATAAACTCCTGAAATATGATGTCTTACATCAGTGAGCCTGTTTGATTTAGCAGCAGCTGAAACATTAAAATGTTGCATCAATGATGCAACACTGGACACAACACTCCATGTGGTGTTCTTGAAAACAAGCAATCTACTTTTCTTTGAAAATCTGCATGGAAGTGGTGTTGATTTGAGATATGTAGAATAAAAAATAAAGACACCTCTTACATTTTCTGAATGATGAGTAATGAGCCTCCTAGCTTGTACCTCTCTGTCACCATCCATAACCATTAACAGAGAGGAGCGATATCAGCGATAACCTCAGCTTTATTTTTTTGTTTTTTCATTCAGATCCAAGCTGCTTTTGTTGTGATCGTATAATAAAGTCAGAGCATAAAGGAGAGCCGGAGAAGATATGAGAGAAAAAATTGTATCTGTGATCAAACAGTGATAATAAAGGAAATCATCAGTGCTATAAAGAACATGGGCTCAAGCAGTACATTCATGCACATTTTGCTGGATATTTCTGTAGTGCAGCATCTTTTATCAGATGATTTAAAATAAACTTTCCCAGCATTGTAATTCTTCTCATCAATCATCAGTTATCCTGTCGGTCAACATGCCCACGAGAGCTCACCTTGATTTCATCTCACTTTAATTTGAGTATTTCAAGATAGAAGACTGGACATATTCTGACAAGTAGATTTTATTCTTGACATGGTGACCTGAACCAACATTGTGATTTATACATTAATATCCTCTCTTTCCTGTGCAAAGAAAGGTAATTTATATAATATTATCTTAAAATGTGTCTGACATTCACTAAATTGACAAATGCAACATATCTAAGTGTTTTTACTACAGGACTAATTGATTCATCAAGGAGTTCAGTCATAAAACATATGCATAAGACATGCAGAACATGAATATCATGTCAGTTTACAGTGTGACTGGTTGTTGCATCAACACTACAACTTCAATTATTCACCACAAAATTGCACCAACATTTCTGGATACACTGATGCAACATATTTATATTTTAGCTCCACAAAACAACACTAGAATACATAACCTGTCATTTTGTAGAGCTCAGTGCCAGAGAGTTTCACCTTTTCCCACTAAAATGGGTTAAGACTTTAAAGAAAACCCAAATATTGTTGTCAGATTATCTAGTTTTGGTGAGAAATATAATCAACAATGACAAAAATATGTGACCAGATGCGCCCTTGTTTAAATTCTGCTACTTCCTCGTGGCATCTCTGTTGTTAAATAAAGGCAAATTCATGTGTTGGGTCAAAACCAATTAGAGGAAGTCAAATTTTGCATGTCCCTAAAAGATTGTAATCATCTATCACATTTATGACTCGTCATCTTAAGGTTGAGTAATTCTGTACCAGTAGCAAAGGAAAAACAGTTAACATTTTTTTATCATTTGAGATTATTTTAATTTACTTTTGCTGTTCTATAAGTCAGTATAGAAAGATTCATGTAAATCAATGTTGCTCAGATATTAAAGTGGTGTTCATTGATTCATTTCTTATTTATACATTCACATAGTTTTATGGTTTAATAATATCATAACTACAGCTGTATTTCATTGTACAACCTTGTGTTGTAATATGAAGATTAAGTTTAGAGGAAACAGTGATATGATCTTGAATCTTGTGTATAAGAATTTATTTTCTGCTTCATAATAGTTCTCCTTTATTATAGAAAGTAAAGTTTAATTAAAGCTGCAAGCAGCATTGGACGGGCCCTCGCACCCTGCCACACATCATCACCACACTCACTGCTTTAAAGTTGAATTGAAGCAGTGAATCAAATTGATTGATGTGCAGAATCAAAGTCCCCTCTATTCAACAATTACCTGCCATTGATTCAAAATGTAAACATATAAAAGTAAAAAACAATGTTCCCTTATGTATTTCCTAGCATGGACACCGTTATCTTTCACCCCTGCAACCTGTGACGTCACTGGGTTACTTGGTAGCACAAGAGTTACAGAATTAGCAGTTATGGTCCATGACAGAAAGTCAAACATAGAGCTACAATGACATCATTATGTGACTCTTCTGAAGAAAACTGCAGAAGCCGTCCAAATATGCCAACTTATTAAATGAACACTCTTGTGGTCTGTCAATGAGAATCAATTAGAAAAAGAAATCATGTGGATACAGTAGGACTGTAATTGGATTAAAAGAACCTGTATTAATAGCATAATAAAAAGCAGAGACAATGATCAAACTGTCTTGCATACTTGTCTTAATAAACTGAAAAACAGTCAGCTGTGTTTAAATGTCTGACTTGAAACACAAGGAGCAATCCCAACAATCCCATCAACTGGATTGCTCGCTCTCTCTTACGTTCTCTCAGTCTTTCTCTCTCTCACTGTGTGCTGTTTATGTATTTACTTTTACAGGTTTTGTCTCTTGCTATGCCTCTTATTGCGCTGTGTTTAGGGCCCATGCTCGGGCCCTAAATATAGACAGAGCTGAGGGGATTAATATATTTACTGATTAGTTGTGTGACTGAAAGAGTCAATAAATGTGATACTGAATTAATCATTTAGGTCAGTTTTTAAGCAAAAAATCTCAACATTTGCAGTTCCAATTGGAGTATTAAATGCTTTTGCCATTGTCTTATTAAAATGAACACAAAATCTTTTTGGGTGTTGAGTTGCTGTTCAAAATTAAAAAATGCACTTTGAAAACATCACCATCAAGCAAATGAGCATTTCCCACCATTTTCTAATGTTTTCTGAACCATGAGGATAATCAAATAATTGAGAAAATTAGCTGCAGATTAATTAAAAATGATCACTATTTGCAACCCTAAAATCAACGCCATACAAATTTAAAACTTGAATCATTCCTTTACCTTCGCAGTAACAGATCTACTATTTACTACCAGTGAGAAATATATTTCATATGGTGACACTTGCTCCTTCAAGAGGCAGATAAATACACTCTGTATTTCAGCAGAAGCTTGCTGACGCCTTAAAACTCTGCAATCACTGCCCTGGATAGCTCCGTCAGATTTATACTTCTTCAGTCTTCCAAGGAATTTACAACTAACGCTGCAAGGTATTGTACTTTTGTTCAGGCAGTTACACCTCAGTTGCTTTAGCAAATCTAAGTAGGTGAGGAAGATGTGAACAAAAAAGTGGCCAGAAATGAAAATGTTCATAATTTGACGAACTATCTATGGATCCTTGCTGTGTCATACTCACACGTTGTATTTCTACACTGTAAGCAAAGCCACAGCTACAAACATCATAAGCTGTTATTGTCAGGGTTAGTTGCTTAATGTCGTGTGTCTGTGGGAGGTCATTTCTCGCCAGATGAACCGGTTGTCTGATAAATGCACGCTCTCTGCTGACATATTGTACTCTGCTGAGCTGGAATGCAGAGATAAAATGCTAAGTGAATTAGAGAGGCCCGTGTTAAGATGACAGAGCAGCAGAGCCAAACACTGGCACAAGCAGTTACAGCATCATTATTGTTGTTGTTTATCATTTTAATTTCTACAACATCAGACGCATGTTTCCTATCCTGTCCCATAGTTCCTATTCAGGGATGGAAAAATTGCTTGATGCTAGTCATCACGCAGAAAACAGCAGACCATACTTGAGAGTCTATTGAGCACTAGATTACTGTCATGTGCGAGAGGTTGTTTTGTTCATTTAGCATGTGTGATAGCAATCACCACACAGAGGTTTGGTTAGCTGCAGTGTAATTGCTCCTGGGCTCATGCTTGTTCCTTTAGAAAATGTCCAACAGAGACATTTACTAGCCTCTCAACTTTAACAAGCACCACATTAGGTTTACACTCCCCCAACCACGGAGACAGGCAAGTTACAGTCTCTGGCCTATTAATCTCCTGCTTAAAATTTACTTTCTGCCAAGATTAATCAAGCTGTGGACATGCAGTCAATAAGAGGAGGCTATTTAGATAAGTGTAACCCATTATAATTACTTTAGAAAAGCCTTAAGGTGTTGCAATTGATTCTTTTATCCCAGTTTTCATGACAAGCATGCTTGCTATTTGGCTTGAATTCGAGGACAAAATGGACAGATCATTGGAGGGACATGAACACCTTTCACAGCACGAGAGCACTTCATTATTTACCTTAACATTGAGCAACTACAAAAAAAAAAAGATCCCTTTGTTAAGAGAATAAGGCTGGAGCAGTAATTGTTTTCAGGTTAAATTGTGAGCCTATCTACATTTGTTGAGCATGGGGGGAAGGGCTGGCAAGCAGCCCGCAGTCAATATCATCATCATCATTTCATTAGACATGCCTTACACAATGGGAACGTCAGTATCTATCAGGAAGCTAATGTGGCAGTGATTCCCGGGGGCGGGAGATATATTTGGCACATGAGGCAACCACTGACAAGATTCATGGATATATATGAGAGAAGAAGTAACACAGCTGAGAAAGGATAGACTGGTGAGTGACCCTATAAGAAAACTTGTCTCACCTTAAAAAAACATGTCTGTGAAAAACAAATGCAACTAACACACGAGAGGAAAAGTGCAATGCAGTGAGCCCAACAAATTTGATGGCCTTTGTTTCAGTATTCTAATGAGTGTCGAACCCTTTTGTGTATGTGTGTAAGTGAGTGTGTGTGCCAGGAGTGAAATGGAGGGTGAACAGTGCAGAAACAAACATTAAGTGTGCCACAGTCTGGTGTTCAAAGCCAGCTCACCCACCCTCCAGAGACAGAGGCTACTGCAAAAACAGCACCTTATTTTACCAGCCTGATCTCCTCTTAATCAAATTATAATAATGCTTGTAAGAGGAATTGATGGGGATGATTGTAGATTCAAGTGATGAACCCTTTGACATGCTGCTAAATATTGATTTATGGCTGCAAACCTCTTCTTCCCATACTTTATTTGACATTATATCAAACATAAATACTTCTCTGAAACATTTTTCATTAAACTGAATAGACTGACTGATATTTATATGAACTGATTTGTATTTATCGATCGTGTTTCTTACTTTGGGTAGCTATTCATTCCTGTCTTGTGAGTTACTGAACTGTGACAAACTATAGGAGTTAATTTGCATTCAATCATTACAAGACTCTGCAACACCTGCTTCCAAATTAGCCATGTTATTAAGCTTTGGCACGTTTAACCTTCAATGATACAGCCGTCCTCAGATTAAAAAACATCATTAAAAATAACCTCCTCTGCCAAAAACCCTTCTCCCTATAAATGTGGCAAAAAGTCAAGGGTTATTATTTCTATTACCCCATTATATGAGCAGTTATTCCTTTAATCCTCTGTTCCCTTTAACTTTACAAAGCAGCCAGTGACACCGGGTCTGTAATGATCGCTGCACTGAAGCATGAAACAAAGAAGCAGCGTCTGCCTGGTGGAGGATGGGGAGGAGAGCCAGTGAGACAGCCAGTCCCTCCACGGCTGTGTCGAAATAAAAGGCAGCCAGGCAGAGCCTTGAAATAGGCGCCTGAGAAAAAAAAGCGTTAAGAGAGCACAGTCTAATGCGTTTTATGATAAATATCTTAAAAGTGTGAGTAATGAGAGGAGGGAAGGAATTGGCAGAGGGTGTTTTGTGAAATCTCAGCTGTGAGATGATCAGCCAATAAAAAGTCCCTCCTGGGTGATTAATTCAACCAATGGCTGGTGACAGCCAGGTGGATTGAAAAGATGAAGGAAAGAAAAGCAAAAAAGAAAACCTGTACATTTACCCAAATTAGTCTCTTATTGAGCAATTTTATATATTCCACCTGATGTAATTATTTCTCAATATGCATTGTACTTATTTTATAATGTTTGTCTAAGATGGTAGTACAAAGACAGTTTTCTCATTAACTATTTAACAACTTGATGCACTTATTGTCTTTGGAAGTGCCTGATAAATATAGACACAGCCAGACACTGAGTGATTTTCAACCCCTAATGATCTGTTTGGAGTCCCAGTACAAAAAGATTATTTGAAAAGAGTCATTTACAGAAAACAACAATTGGATTTCAGGAATCTCTGTTGTAAGACATGTACAGTGTAACACTATGCAGAGTGTCATTCTTTTTTTCAGTAAATAACTTTTTGGCAAACAAATTTAGATTTTCTCATGTGTCACCCTTTTAATGTGTAAAACATAAAATAGTTCCCATTTTGGATTAATAACAATTGTATTTTTTGTCAAATGTTCAATCTCAGTTTGTGGCAAAGTTCTATCTGCTGGGTTTAAATAAGGTTGAAAGAAGAGCAAAAAATATTTGAAGGACAAAATTCAATTAAACATGACTTGAGGTAAGTCTTGCTGCACACAAATATCTTTTTACAAGTGGAAAAAAACTGCTCACAGATGCTCTACAGCTCATGTCTTTATTAGTGCTGTGGATACAACAATAATACTCTGCAAATTATGGCATGAAGTTAAAGTGCCTACATTGAATTTAGCAAGGGATATTTCATCCCACTAATTCAGGAATGTACAATTGTTCAATAAATCTAATTACATTAGCAAACACTGGGCATTTAACTGTTCAAGCAAAATTCTTAATGAGAAAAAATCTCCTTTTCTCACATTGATTTTCTCACTGTAACAATGTG
>JAPZDY010000005.1:11424709-11436903 GCA_029783645.1 Ctenochaetus hawaiiensis
CACTGTAACAATGTGCCTATCGTGAGCATGTTAAGACAAACAAAATTTTGCATATTATAGTTTTACTCCACTTAACACGACAGTTAAACAGACAATCATATGTCCATAGAATAAAAGCTGCCCCATGATCATGGTTTAGCATTGTGCTTTTTATCACTAACAAAGCGCCGGCAGTAGCAGCTGCACTGCCAGTCATGCCTTTCATATATAGCCAAGTGTCTTGACAACATTCAGTCAGTGAATCACAAAGACATTGCACAGTTACACAACATAGATTGCACTAAAGTTTCGGGCAATTAAGTTTTCTTATATAAACATCTGAATCCATCCTTAAGGGAAAATAAGGGTTGTGTATATGTACATAAATGTAACTTAACCCTTCTTTGGTTCACAAATACACTAAAAGACTTCAATGTTATTCAAAACATTGTGATATTATACAGCAGAGTTTCCAAATAGGAAGGAGAATACATTACAAACGGAACAGAACAGCAGATAACCTATTCACAATTATTATCTCTGGATATAAATAAAATGATTCATCTATTTTACGTATGGTTGATTTACATATAGTTTTTTTTTCTCACTGTAAAACTAGGACACATTTGGCACAAAGGCAATGTAACAATACTATACACAACCTACACAAAAATCTCTAAAAACACAGCAATCAAGTACAGTTCTTGTTACAGTGACTGTGTTATATATTTCCACCTATGTAATATCAAAGGGAAGTAACAGCTAGGGTACAATGTGGCGGTGCATCTGGCTTTATAATTACATAGACGACATGGAGCACCAACAGTCAGTACATCATTTAAGTTTCCTATATTGTGCTCTGTTACTTGTGAAAAAATATTTTGATCTCAAGTTATTTTTAATACTGATCCTCATATAAGTACATCAGCAAAATGAATTTTTTTTAGCTGCTGCAGAAAGAATCCTTCATGCTCAGATATTCTTGCTATTTCAAATTTACATTGCCAGTAACCAGTGTTAATCTCTTTTAGGCTTACTTTCACTTAACATGTGTTTTAGCAAGAATACCAGTGTGCTTTTGGGATTCTCTCACGTTTTGACTTGTGTACTTTTTTACTCAGATAACCTTGTGTGCAAATGTTTTATATATATATATATATATGTCATCGCTGCTTAAGACAGAAGAGACAGAGAAGAAACACACATGGCATATTATTTGTTGTGCATTGCCGGAGAAAATCTGTAAGCAAAAATTTCCACGTCTTTATGAGACCAAAGGGGACATGATGCCAAGCTCAAGGCTCTCCAGAGTTGGAAAGGACCAGAGGAAAAAAGGTTCAGGTGTGGTTTTTACAAGTCATTTCCCAGTCGCTCAATCTCCTGGATCAGGAAGTCGATGTCTGACCTGGTAGCAGCGGCGTTGGAGATGACCATGCGGAAGAAGTTGACCTTGTCACCTTGTGGCTGGTAGCCCACCATTGTAGTCCCAGACTCCATCATCATTGCCTTGATCTTTGGAGCCACCTGTTGTAGAAAACATGGAGTGATATGAGCCTATGCACACACAATTGTCAATGATTTTACAGTATGAATCCATAAATCTAGGCCGACACTGTACGTATAAGTCTAAGAGAGCAGTGGAACTCAAACTGTAGCTCAAGAAAACAGGATGGATGGGTTATTACCTTGTGCAACCTCTCTCGCCTCTCCTCACCATCAGACAAGCCGCGGAGGCTTGGTGGAAAGTACCAGAAACACACATTTGTGTGCTGCGGCTGAGAAGGAAAATGGGAACAACATTTGTAATGAGCACTGAAAAAAGCCGGCCTCTCTAATTTTTTTTTTTTTAAATTTGTACAAACAGTGCAAAATGGTCCAATCAATCCTGAGACTGAACTAAGATATTACATATACACATTACTGTAGTCATTTAGCACAAAAGACAAACAGGTGCTCTATATAGCAGATGAGCCAAGAGGAATAATATAACAGACAATACAATAGACAATAAAATAGACAATATAATAGACAATAAAATAGACAATATATTAGACAGTTTTTCTTTGTTGCTGCAGTTAGTTGTCCTCAGTGTACAGTGAATTTTGATTTATATTAATCTGATAGCTACGTATAGTGAATATTTGTGCACTCATTTGATCTCACCTCTCCACTGAACACCATCTCAAAGCCCTCTCTGTTTTTTATTTTATTGTAGAGGTATGCTGACAGATCCAGGCACTTGTCAATATGCTGTTCAAATCCCACTGTTCCCTGTGCGGCAGATTGAAAAAGGAAAAGTTGTTACCGTTGCACTCTTGATACAGTATTGATAGAGGCTTTGGAAGAAAACAACTAATAAAATGCACACCTTTGCCTTCCACATAAGCCAGAACTTGAAGATATCGACATGACGTCCACACTGAATAGCCTTGTCACCTGTGTCATATGTGATGTCATACTGTTTATCTTGCTGGAAAAGGTAACCAGCACACATGGAGTTGCAGCCTTGTAATAATCCCTGCAATGGACACAATTGTGATAAAAGAAATAGTAAGGATGCCAAACAACAGCAAACAAAGCAGTTTGTGTTTGCAGGAGTGGTATTGTGTGCAGCAGACAAGAGAAAAACAGCCTCACCCTCTCTCTGACCAGGATGGCAGAGCACTGCAGAGGCACTCCCATCATTTTATGAGGGTTCCAGGTGACTGAGTTGGCCCTGCACAGATATTGAAACAGTAAACACGGCTCTGTGTCTGTCTGTGTGTGTTTTTGTGTGTGTATCAGGTTTAGGAACAGAAGTGGTAATCTAAGCAGACACAGATCCTTTCAGTTTTATTGAAATAACTGTGCACCAGAGTATGGGCACTAGAGGTGTAGTCTGATCACGTACAAACTGAATACAGATACAAGATCAAACACCATTTTGGTGACCAGATTTCAAAGGGGCACTTTTATTAGTACTTATTAGTACTGTACTCCCATTAGGACAGGAAGAGTTGGGGTACCCTTGTGGCTTTAAGGTGTAGACCATAACAACAAAGCCCCAGTTACCATCCCTTGGCATTTTTGTTGAATGCCATCCCCCATCCATCTCTTGTTTCCTGTCATATCTTATCCAATCAGTGGCAAAATTGTTAAATAAAAATAAATAATAGATAAATTAAGATTATATTAAGATAAAAGCAAGATTTGTGAAAATCAGAGCAGCAGAGTCAAAGATATCCCAGCTTTTATTCTCAAGTGCTGGTTAAGCCCCCAGACATCAGATTCTACATTTTCTACATGAACCTTTTTACCTTTTACTGTTAATAAGATCCTCTCTACCTGGTAAATACACATGTCTGCCTCAAACTGAATGCCCTCAGTTAAACACAGATATTTTGTTCCTTGATGTTTTGTAGTCTTCACTAAAAGCCCCTGCCCCAAAATAACCCTGATGACATCAATAGGTTTGAAATAACCTTGATAATGTCATCGTGCTTTAAAGGTGCTATATGTAAGATTTTGGTGCTAATCACAGTTCAGTCCCTCAGTTTATCTCTCATGTCTTGTGTGAATGTGGCTGAAAATGTGGCCCAATCCATTTAATATCATTTGACACAATCTTATCTGATGAGTCTCAACAAAAACGTGTAGGAATGTACAGCTCCTTTTTTTGTCTAGCAGTTAGAATTCCTGGTATTTGGGAGATCTTAACTTGTACCTTCAGCTCTTGGATAGGGAACAGCTACATGTCTTTGAGCCAGCATTCATTACTCATTAACTCAACTAATTTTACCCATCAGGTTCAGTTTATTTGATAGTTTACAGTGAAATCCACTTAGCCTGAGAAAATAGTTTGATAGTGTGTAATGTGGCTTTGGATGGGACTTCTTAAAGGTGCTACATGTAAAATGCAGCATCAATATCAGCACAATTCCTATATAGAGGTCAAATTAGTGGGGTTCCCCTCTAAAAAACTGTTTTCTTGAACTGAATCAGTGTCATCTACATGTTATGTATTGCAATCTTTTACCTCTCCACTCCATTCAGCTTGTGCCTGTGTTTCCTGGACATTAGCAAACCTCCTCCCCATGCACCCTGCACAGGACACAACACATTTACATCAGTAAGGAAGCTAATGTCTGTCACAGTGGTTTGACAGAGGTCATTTTCTGGATTGAACATAATCATTATTCTCTTACGTCAACATGAAGCCACATGTTGTACTTTTCACAGATGTCTGCAATTTCATTGATGGGATCAAAGGCTCCATAGACGGTGGTGCCAGCGGTGGCATTCACATACATCGGGACATAACCCTGCAAACCAAAACCATCAGGGGAATAAAGACATTTGGTTAGGATTGATTCAGCTTTTAAGTTCATCCTTTCCCTGTGATTGTTGACATAAAAAAGACAGACTGCAACACAGTTATCAAATAGTGCACTCTTCACATCTGCATCTACTGCTTCCTGGTTCTTCTAGTCTGCATCTCCTTTTACCTTTGATGAATTACTTTCAAGAGAGGTACTTAAGACAAGCACCAAATGTGAGCAAACAGAATCAGTAACCTTCCTTAAAAAAACCCTCCAACACTGAAGTATTTACTTTATTTCAAGTAAACTCCACAGCTTACAGACAATAGTGTCTCACTCTATGCAGCTGCTAATAGAGGTATGCAAATAAGAAGATGTGTGAGTCATTGTTGCTAACATTTACCTTTTGCTTGGCCTCTATTACTTTGGCCTCTAAATCAGCAGGAATGACTCTCCCTCTGGAAAAGAAGAAGACAAACAAATGTCATCTGGATGTTTAATCTTTTACTAAACCATTTAATGTGGCTTAAGTAAGAAGCCGAACCTCTCATCTGTGTTCAAAAGGATCAGGTTCTCTGTCCCGAAGCCCAGAGCTGCACTGGCTTTCTTGATGGAATAGTGGCTCTGCAACAGCAGATGTCAATGAGTCACAATTCAGGTTGGATTTACACTTAAGTAAGTCATATTAATTGTCAAACTTTGACCTTACCGGTGCCCAAATGGTAAGATAACTATAATCATGTAATAAAGAGACAGACTAACATGCTCTGAGGTGAAGAGGACCAGTCTGGGTGCAGCTGCCATGCCTTTGGTTTTGACTTCAGGGAAGAACTTGTATCTGGCAATCATCACACTGTACATGTTGGAGATTGCACCTCCTGCAAAAACCAACAGTGGTAACGAGTAAACACTGTAGTTAAGTACACATTTGAGGTACTTTACTCGAGAACTCTATTGGTATTCAGTGATAAATTTGTACTTTGTACTTTTTATTTCATCGCAATTTTTTTGACAGCTAAATACTAGTTACTTTGCAAATTAAGGTTATTAATGCAAAACTTAATCAACACACTAAAGATGATTCAGAGTAATAGATACCCAGAATTGTGGCATTCTGCATAATAAGTACTTAATTGCATTTTGATGCTACAAGTGGTAGCATCAAAATGCACTTTTGAATGAATGGCTTTAACTTGTTAAAGTGTATTTCTACACTGCTGTACTGATACTTCTAAGTTAAAGATCATAGTGTTTCCTTCATCACTGGAAACCAGATGAGAAACTTTAGGAGTGAAAACTAAAGATTCTGGTACACAGCTTAAAAAAAAAAAGAAAATCTAGCGGTGTTTGATCAAATATGGCATTATAAGGATAGTTTGACATGTTTGCAAAAGGGCTAAGAGTTTAATTATTGATTTGGCTTTTACCTGGAGAAAATATTCCATCACCTTCCCCATCAGGCCAGCCAACAATCTCCCTCATCTTTTTCAGCGTCAGCTGCTCCATTAGCACAAAGACAGGGGCGATCTCATAGGTAAACCTTGAGGAGAGCAGAAAAACATTTAATATGTTATTAGAGTAGAGTATCCCTTCTTTGTTACTAATAAGACATACAGTATACTCTCAACTTTGTGTTTGTATTTGTTTGCTGTTTGTTATTTGAACGATTCCATCTCACTGCTAGACTTCAGGAGGGACTGATGGGATCAATATAAAATACAATGCTATTAAACAAAATGCATTTGTATATTCTAATTGCACAGCATGGTTACTGAACACACTGCCCTCTCAATAAAAATGGAACAGTTACAGCATTATGTACACAGTCACACCTCAGTGACAACATCATCTGAAAGAAATGGGCTTTCGCTGCAGTGAAATTACACAGACTTTTCGCTCATTGATACAGCAATACTCCAAATATGAATAATGTACTTTTAATGGGGTTAGCATTATTAAAAAACATTAGAGAAATAATGAAATTGGTTGGCTGGTAGACTCACAAAACAAAGTTGTTTCAGGTGCCTGTTATTTTCTCATTGCAGAATTGTTATTCATATTTTATCCTCTCCAGTGTAGATTTTTACCACATCATCAAAGTACATTAAAAACCCCTTTGCCTCAGAGAAAAGCACAGTCGATTTGGAATTGCAGCACAAGCAGGCTCATCTATCTTCTCCTGACCAATAGTCTTCTAATTACATAAGTATCTGTCTATTCATGCAAAGAAAGTAAATGAATCACTGGAACATTACAGAATGTTGCATTGTGCCCCACAGCATCTTCAGCATACAGTAATGTGGAGGGGACAAAGTAAACAAGTCAGATGCCACTTCGCAGATGTCGCACATTAATTTCACTGCATTCAATCATGCAGACAAGGCTCACTCGTTCTGATTATGTAAGACCTGGATGTGATTGTCAGTCTATTAGTGTCAGTCAATATCTGCCAGGGGTAATTAGGGTTGATGGAATAATTAATAAAGGTAAATTACAAGTATGTAAGCAACCTCCACCCTCTGGTTCAAGTCATCCTCGCTGATGTCACCAATAACGCACAAGCCTGTACTTCTTTGAGACAGAAGACAAACAGATGGCTGAACCAGGCCATGCGAACATGTCAGTATAAGATGCATACTAAAGCCTTGTTTTACATAAACGTTTAAACTCATGAGAAAAGTGACACTTCTGTTACACCCTCAAAATCATAATTCAGCCCTCAGGGGATGTGTGCTGATAAAGAAGACAACACATCACAACAAAAAACTGGGTACAACTTTCTAATAGTGTAACCTTCACGAAGAGTTTAGAGGTTGTAACTAGTTAATGTTAGTAAATAATTTCCTTGTGCTTTTTGGATCAATCAAGTCATCAATATGGACATAGAATGGACACATTCCCTTTCTCTGGTATTTATGCTTTATATATGGTAATAAATCCATTATAAATGTTAGTAATCTATTAATAAATGCTTAATAAGTTGTTAATAAATTAGTTTTGGTCCAGATCTTTTGTATGTTTTATTTAGATGGTAAGTAGTCTCACAGTCCTATTAGAGAACAGTTCTAATTACCTTATTATTCTTATTTATGGCTTATAACTAATCTATTAAGCAATAGTAAAGGATGTATTTAGCATTTCATAACACCTGTCTAAAGAGGGCATTTTTTGAGAGTGGTGCTGAAATTGCTTGTGTTTTACATTTGTACTCAAGCATTATGAAAAGCTTTTTACCATTGTTGTGATTTCATTGTGATACTTCACATTGTTTTCTTAAACAAATGCATAGAAAAAAATTCCTTACAGCTGCAAGTGACTCCACCACTGATTGAGTTTTTTTTTGTTTGTTTTTGTGTTTGTTTTTCTTTTTCAAATCAGTGTTTCACTTTTACTTAATGGTTTGCAATATGGGAAACATGGTGGAACAGATAGAGGTTTATTATCACAAGCTGAGCAGCTAGTTGATAAAGTACATTTGTATAACTAAACACAATCACATAAAATAACCCTGCAAACACATCTCTGACACAGAGCCATTAAACAAACACATTTTTTAAAATTTTTTTGCAATGGTAAAACTCATTGCTTGGTCCCAGTGAGGCTGTTCATGTTGTGGACAGATGAACTGGGGGACATGACGTTTCCCCTCCTGGCACTTTTACATTGTTATGTCACAGGAACTAGCATTAGATGAAACAAAGACAGCATGTAAACTGTGAATGCAAATCAATACGCAATTTAGTTTGCCTGCAGGGCTAAATTATGTGACCACAGCCTGAACACGGGCCAACAATGACAGTACTGTGGGGAGAGGCTGTACAAATGTCTTCTTTTGTGCATTTTATTTTCTTGCTTGATTGACAGTCTATTAGAGCATGCAGGGTAATCTTCAGCCAAAGGCAGTAGTTACTGTATGTTACTACCAGTATTCCTCTAACTGAGAGCCTCACTTCTACAAGAACCATTTTAAAAAAGCAATAAAGGCTTTTTTAAAAATAAAATTAAATGAATCTATTCGCCTCCAAACTGGATATAGTTCTCAATGCTAAGGGTTATTTAAAAACCGAACTGATCAATGTGTCACATTACTCACATGTTAGTGTTGGCTGTAGAGGTAAGCCACTCTCCTGCCAGCCCAACAATGTCTAATCCAGTGGACAGCTGGTTAAAGAACCTGGGGTGACCTGCAATTGATGAAGAGACAACAAAGCAACATAATCCCCAGAAAACAATTAATCATTTGAGAGTCTGAGAGAGAAAATGGCTTATCTGTAATCATTACACTGGCATGTAAGCTAATGAGAGTTATTGATTGCAGCAGGCCATGCTGCGCCTTCAGGCCTCTTTGCTCTCACCTGTTCTCACTCCATATTTCAGAGTGTCCCTGCAGTCCACCAGGATCTGCTCCAGAGACTCGGGCTGGTCAGAGAGCTCCAGGTTGAAGCCCTCCATGCCCTCCAGCAGCTGGTGAGGGTGGTGGAAGTCCAGCACCTTGGTGGATCTGTCAAAAGTCTTCCGGATGTAGTTGGTGAGGATTTCCACAACCTCCAGCAAGAACTGCATGGTCTGCTCCTCTCCATTTTTGGCAGGCAGCAGATCTTCAAAATAAAACTCCTCAATTTAAATGCTCTCATGGTGAGAATTATTTTTATAGGTCATTAACTGTTGGATTCACTCAACAAGTTCATTTTTTATTTGGTAAATTCTGCATCAGTTGGGTTTTAAAATGTGGTCTTACACTTTTTTGATCCACTTTTTTCCCTTCCCGCACAAAATATTTTTAATCAATCATGGAGACCAACTGATAAACAAGGTTGTGATTCCCAAATTCAAGTTGAATTTAAGTGAAGTTAAGCTCAACATGATAGAGATAGCAAACTCTTGGTTTCTTATTTTCCCTACAAAAATTATATTTAGTCAAATTAGTTTCACCTTGCGTTTTTCCGCTGGTCATCAACACCCCAGCTGCTCCATGCCCCACGGTTTGAGAACCACTGGGTTAGAAGTTAAAAGCAGCATCGAGGAAATAATTCCCACCAACAAATTAAATACAGCTAGTATTAATAACTTTTTATTGTAATCAACGCTAGGAAACTATTTTGGCATCGCCTGTATTATCGGTAAATCTTCTTGGCTAATTTTATTTATTATAGTAGTATTACTTATAGGTTTATTTAATAAAATCTCAGGTAAACTAACCGGACAAGTGTTCAGTACGAATGAATTCCTTGTGCTTTGAGCTGGAGCCTACCTCTGGCGTACAGATTGGAGAAGTCGGTCTCCGTGCGGCTGAAACGCGCCTCTCCGCCGCTGTTATCGCAGGACAGCAGGTTCTTGGCTGCGCGCTCCTTGAAGGAACTCACAATCCTGCTCCTCTCCTCCAGACTGTTGTTCTTCTGCAAAAATCCTAAACGTTTACAGGAAGAAGAGGAGTCTGCTGGGTGATTACACTTTCCGTACATGTTGAAAACTGCAGCCTTTTCTTCAATCTACCAGGCCTACTAATAATTCTCCTCTCCCATTTCTGTCTTTTATCTCCACTCTCTTTCTTTCCCCTAGGATCTAAAGCTTTCTATCTCTCTTTTTTTATATGAGAAAATGGTCCCATCCTGCACAGGGAGTCCTATTTATGGGCGGAGGTGGCCTGTGGGAGGTTGAGCTCAGTGACATCAGCATCAAACTCCAGCCAGGCAAAAACAAATCGCTGTCATGTAGCGGCTGTAAATTCTTACTAAAGCTCTTCCGACAGTGTGCACTTCACTGGGGAGCAACTGGCAGAAAAAGCAAAGAGACACATTTGAAAATAAATGTGAATTTCACAGTAAAGCCCGCTGAGGAGAATAGCCTATAACCCACTAGTAAATTTGACAGAAATCTTTAAGAAAATGTACAATTCGCAGGTTTTGAAATGTTAAACCTACTGTGTTACCTCCTATATTTATCC
This sequence comes from Ctenochaetus hawaiiensis, assembly GCA_029783645.1. Classification (NCBI taxonomy): domain Eukaryota; kingdom Metazoa; phylum Chordata; class Actinopteri; order Acanthuriformes; family Acanthuridae; genus Ctenochaetus; species Ctenochaetus hawaiiensis. Next base: position 11,434,931 of record JAPZDY010000005.1, read on the forward strand.
ACCTAGAGGACAGTTTTGTTTTTGTTTTTTCCCCATCATTGTGTTTTGCAGCTTTATGCTTCTGGCTAATTAAATGGCCTTAATAAAACCAGCAGAACGTGTCGGTCAAAAATACCAGAAAATTGCACTGCGCACTGATGCGTGACATTCGCCATTATGGTATCTAGTTGTCAGTCCGTCTTTGGTTAGTGTGGCGTGAGACTGAAATAGACTTTCAAAGTGCAAATCGGACAAATCCATTCTGCATAATTCCCCCTTTAATTTCATCATCTCCACTTCAGGGATACATAAATGGTTTAAGTGGCCGATGCCCCTTGCATTTTTTTAAAATTTTGGCTAAATTAACAAAATCAGCCTTGATTTTAATTTAATAATCTAAATAATATTGGTTAATCTAAATGGTTAATCCTTGTTTCGATTGTATCCATGCATGGTTTTTCCATTGAGCCTCAAGTGAAATGATGCAGGCCACAGCCTTCGGTCATGCTTGCGGGCAATTAAAAACCAAACATATTTGATCACTGCCTGACATTTTTATAATTCGGTTAAAAAATAGAGAAAAAAACAAACAAAAAGAAAAAATCAACGACAACAACAACAACAAAAAAAAACCAACTACTTACCGCATATCTTCATTCCCAATTTTCTTGTGCATCCATGAGCAACTCCACACCAAGCATCATAGCCTGAAATGATTTTAACAAACTAATTAAGAGGCCTCACAGAAACCTAAAAACAAAAACCTTTTTGAGTGTACACTGTTGTCTCGAGTAATTTAATGGAAATAAATGGAGAGATGTATGAGGTCGTGAGATGTCGCAAGCTGAAACAAAAATAGCTGCACTGGGTATCTTGGGATTATTTAAAGATTAAACTGCATTCCCTGGGCCCCTGGGTTGGGATTTGCCTACTTCCACTATATGTCACCGTTCATGACCTAGGCAAGGACTTAAAATTAATTAGGCGTTCAGATCCACGCCGGCCTAAAGATCTAATTGAGTGAAAAGATGCTGGTTAAAATGCGAGCATCAGTAGACATGAACCGGCTGGCCAGTGACAGATAGAGAATTACTGCGTTATCAAGGGCTTCCAGCCAGAGAGGGGATGGGGCACCTTGGATGGGAAGCATACGAAATCCTCAAAAGCAGCAATTTGGGGGGAGGAGGGGTGGAAGGGTGGGGTGAGGGGCAGTCCCATTCCCACATCCCAATTTAACCCTTGCTTTGGATCATTAGATAAATCATTGCCCTGCTCAGCTCATTGGACGCTCTTTGACTCAGTCCTCACAATGATTTTTCTCCAAGCCAGAGGAGATGAGACGGGCAACAAAGAGACAACCACAAAAAAAAAGAGGGAGAAAGGAGAAAAGAAACAAGAGCAGATCTGCTGACATGAACCATTTATATCAGACTTTGCAGAGGTGCAGCTTAAAGGCTAGCAATAGGCAATGTATGCATGGGCCTTGTAATAAAATATTACCACTGCTTTTGCATTTGCAAAGACGTGCCAATATTAAAAGCGAATATTGGTGGGAAGAAATGGTTCAAGCGTGCATTGTATAGAAATGTTATTGCATGGGAGTTTGTTTTCAAAAAGATAAAAATCAGCAGCATTTCCATGTTTATTTTGTGAGGAGCACATCTACGCCCGGAGCCTGATTTTAGACCTCTATTCACCGGATGAATAAGGCTTATTTTTGCTACCAGCTGACAATGAAAGGACGATGGTGGCTGTATGGTTTCTACAGTGCCCCATTCTTGAAGGCTACAAAGCTTGCATAGTGTGCCATTAGGGGCAATTTAGTATGGCTGAATTAAAAGCCACTTCAGGGGCAATTTCCATGCTTTTCCATGCAGTCATTTTATTCAACCAGAGCAAACAGAACCAAACAGAAAATAGTACATGACGGAATAAACAAAACACAAATATAATAATAATAATAATAATAATAATAATAATAATAATAATAATAC
>JAPZDY010000005.1:11437003-11470399 GCA_029783645.1 Ctenochaetus hawaiiensis
ATAATAATAATAATGATAATAATAATAATAATAATAATAATAATAATAATAATAATAATAATAATAATAATAATAATTCATGTGTAATTTTTACCTAACCCTTAATATTAAGACATTTGAAATATTTGCAGCCTCTCTGATATGATGTTCCGATGCTGCAGCCTCGGGCTTGTTTTCCAGGCTAATTGCCTTCAGTGTAATGTTAGCAGAGGACATCAGTTTGTGACAGCAGCATTCGTCTGTCACGCAGATGCCGGGAGGTCCGTATGGTGAATGAAATGCAGCGGTGATTTGTGGCGAAGGAAGCCTTTTCAAATGGCAGCGGATTTTTTTTTTCTCCCCCTCTCTCCCCTCTCCCTCGATGAAAATGATTAATGGCGTTGGCCACAAAGTAAATAGCACACGTGAAATAGCATTTTATCTGTGATGGACCTACTTGAGCCCGGTGGTCGTAAATTTGTCGAGTTGGGATCCGGTTCGCCGCCAGAGGAGGAGGGTGCAGACGCCGCCATGCCAAAGTCTTCACCTTAAAAAGCCTGGTCACTTTTTTTTTTCTTTAATGCCCCCAAAATGTCTCTTTGCACTATGAAAGATGAAAAGTGGAGCTCACTTGCAGGGGTGGAAGAAACAACTCACAGAGTGCATAGAGTGGGCTACTATTTTAAATATGTGCCTCTTGCTCTTTAATATTAAAAGAGATGCTCAAGTTGGCGACACAGACCTGTAGACGACAAGGACACAGTCTGTCTTACAAGTTGAGATTCAATTAGTCGGTACAAGATTCAAAAAGAAAGAGAAAACAATCTCGGATGACAAGTTCTGAAATAATAGAGGAAAACATCATCTACTGCACCTGCTTTAACCATTTTATAACCACTGACAGGAGCTCATTATTTCAGCATCATATCTTCATCCTGCTCAGAATGGATGATGGTTAACATCCGCCATGGAGCATGATGTTTGTCATCCTCATCATCAAATAGTACATCCCTAATTGTTCTAGACAAGGCTATGAAAAACACAGCTGTCACATCATCAAAATGCCCCACACATTTAACAGGCTATCTGGAGGTAAGGCCAAGTGCAAAAAGAAGGAATGCACGAAAATGCAAATAAAAGCCTACAAAGAGGGGATTTGTTTTTACTTTATCAAAATCATACGCGGCCATCAGTAGCATTGCTTTTTGCTTCAGAAATTTACATGACAAATATCACTTCAAGGTGAACATTGTGTTGTTGACTGTGATGCAGGATAAAGTCGCCCACAGAAAAGGACGACGTGCATCCTTCTTGCAAAAACACCAACCGTTTTTTTTTTTTTTCCTGCGGAATACAGTCTTGTTCAGCAAAAAAAAAAAAAACGGTTCTACACATGCAATTCATATTCCGACTACAGGTCAATTATGTCACTTAAACTTCGTATTCTGGAGAGAGTAAACCTTATAAAACACCTGTTAGAGCATCCCCAATAGCAATAACAAAAGAGTTCGTTCAGTTTAGCTATTAGACCCCCAAGACTGAATGAAGCCACTCACCGTGTTTATGTGGGTCCAGGTGAACAGGTGCAGTCCAAAGAAAAGAAAAAGTGAATTTACCACCAAATTAAGTGCTGGAGGAGAGACTGCTGCGCTCTTTGGTACACTCCAGGAGGAAGAAGAGGAGAGAAAAAAAAACAGACCTGAGCTTCAGATCTCCGCTAGATCCCATACAAGGTGACCTTGCTTTTGTTGAAGTGGGTTTGATTTGCTGATATTTAAAGCGAGCCTTGTCTGTTTATTGTCATTGCGCACGAATGAGTCACGGCGAGAAGGCTTCTACCTCCACCGGTGCTGCATATTTGTGGGGCAGAGCCGTCTGCAGGCTGTCTGCAGGCTGGACACTGAATGGCGCCGCTTTCGGCCCCTGAAGTGTGACTTTTTTGGGAGTGTTGATTGTCTCCGGATCTATATAGCTCTGGTTTGAATCCCGGTCACGAACATGGACTTGAAGTTTGATGCTATGAGCAACACATTACGTGAGGAGGCATCAGGATCGACGAAGGGAGGGGGGAGAGACCGCTGGTTTTGTTCTTGTGGGGAAAAAAACAAGAGGACAACAGTACAAAAAAAAAAAAAAGAAAAAAAGCGCCACAATCACCAGCCTGAATGTTCTTTTAATTGCTTTCATTTATTTATTTATTTCCTCCCCAAATCAATGGCTGATCTTGTCATCTGAATTGTGAGCTGAGATCGATAAAAACATTTGCAGATGATGTTAAGGCTGCTCGTCATCAAATCTAATTAATGCGACTGGCGTAAAGATCTCACTTTCACACTTTTTGTGCAGACAGGACGGGGTTTGAATGGTGAAGATGTAACCTACGACATCATCCGTGGCGCACTGGAAGGACGAAAACCCCGAAATCCACAAGGTGGCAGTGAGAAACCAAGAATGACTCCTGCATGAGCAGAGCATAAATGGGCCATGCCAGAAATACCTCATGAGGCTAATTATGAACCCAGTTATTAATCTGGATCACGTCTCCATCACACATGAACACAGGGACGTGAGTGGACACACACAGTAAGACAGGCAGTCAATCGGAAGCAATCACCCATAAATCTCTGGGAGATTTGTCATATTTTTTATTATGAATGTGATTAAAGGTCATTCAGTCATGTTGTGACACTGTTGATATAAAATGCAAATCTGTGTACAGTAGGGTCAGTGTTTGAGTCTGAAGTGTGTTCAGCACTGGACAGCTCCACACTCTGCTCATGCTGCTGCTGTCCAGTCTGACTCCTCTGCAGACTCTCAGGACTGGATCAGGGGCAAGCTTAACCTTCAGGCCCCCATGTGACTTCCTGGTTTCTCCCTCTTGAGGTCACCAGAATCGCTGAGCGATGCCCAAATTTTGAAAATTCCACTAAATCTCTATTAATTTAGATATAAACACCATGTAAGCATTATATTGGAATGATAAAATAATTACTAAATATAGGGTTTCTCCACAAGATGGACCTGCCTTGATAAATATGTTCACATCTTTTTAGTTTAATCTTAAAACAATGCTCATTTGTGCATATTCACTTTTAGGTGGTAACCAGCTGCTAAAATTAATTGTCCTGCATACTGACTTTCAAGAATTCTATTTATCTTATGAGTTTATGGCTTCTCAACATAAATTTCCCTTCCCTATCCCTACACTGCAGTTCAGCACAGAAACACTGGCACTGGAAAAATAAAAGGAAATCTTTTACTAAAAATATTCAAGTTTGCAAGATACACAAGCTGAAGACTAATATTAGCATCAATTGAACTTAAAAAATGCATATTCAAACAAAATGAGAACTCTGGATCTTTCATTTCACTTTATATTGTGCTGATCAAATTTCAAATTCAATCACAACAGACTATTTGTCAGTCAGTCAACCTTGGGTTCTTTTTTTTTCTCTGTTGCAAAGGAGGGATGTAAAAACATACAACAAAAGATGGAAAAAGCAAAAGTAAAAGGGGGTGGGGTTGTTTTCACCAGTAGCTGTACAAAACTGTCCACAAGATGGGGCATAATCCAAATGTAGAGAGTGGGAAAGAGACAGGGAGAGGAGGGGGGTGTCAGGGAGACAGACTGTTCCTTTATTTGCGTTTTAGACAGCGATTTTTTTTCCCGCTATAGTCTGTGAGCATATTCTCACTTCAACACATCTCATTGTCTCTGCCAGTGACTGGAAAATGCATGTTAAAGAAACAGGGAATCTCATGGAGAGAACGAACACTGCCTGGTTCAGCTCCTGCAGTGGTCATTGAATTCCCCTCAGCTGTCACACGTTGTATAAATGTGCTTATAAACTTCTCATCTCTTCAACCCCTCAATTCAAGAAATACCTTTGCACAAATGCTGTCGACATTTGACTCTTAACCCAGAGCTGAGAATTGAGGATTAAAGATAAAATGGGCTAATGCTGACTGTTAGAGAAGCCATGTTTGATCTTGGTAAAACAGGTGAGGCTCTGATAACATGATTGCCATCATCTGGGATTGTTCCAGGGCCGTAGCCAGAGTTTCAGAAAAGCTGGGGCCATGAGACCAAGCTGCAGTTTTTTGCTTGCACTCACTGCATTTTCAGCCCTGGAGTTTGCCGCTTGATTTTTATATTAATAATGTAATTTAATATGAACAGTTATAAGGGCTTGTATAGAATATCTTTACCCTGCGGTACTTTTTCCACTTAGACTTGTTCTTCCACGGGAAAGAATGAGTTCATACATATCTATAAAATAACATACTGATCGCCTTCCTAGTGTTTTTACTAATGATCCCTCATCATTCCACATTAAGCACATTGAACTGCCCTAAACACAAATCATGTGCTTTGTTAATTATTCAAACATCCTTCTTCAACTAATTTCAGAGAGAAATAGTCTTTGTTTCTCACATTTGTTAAGTGCAAACTGAAAAATTAAACAGAATTTACATCAACAAAAGCAGATGACCTCAGCAGAAAATTGAATAGAAAACTCACTTATTTAGCATATTTTATTAAAATAATCATATAAAAATAAAGGTGTATTGAAAATAAACCAATACATACGGATGATGCCAGGACAGGACGAAGGATATGAGCAGGAATAGCTGGATTATAGGCAAACGCTTGCATCTAGAATAACAATTGAACAGCAGTGATCCAGAACAGCTGCTTCCTGTGGACATAACATGACAGAGTCACATGACAATGATGAGAGAAAGTATAACATTTTGCTACTAGGAGGTGCAGAAAATAAGCTAAATGTGAACCATAACAAACTGACCAGCTGTTTGTGAAAAGTCGTTTAACGAGGCACATTAACAGAGTGCACATAATTTTATTAAAGCCAAGGGAGTATTAGGAGATGGTGTTTGAGACTCACCTCTTATGTAAAATGAATAGTAACCTCAGTGTATCTTGCTCTACTTCAGCTACCTGCATTGTAGATGATGAAGATTCACCTTCTAGTTACTGGTTGATTAGCTGAAACCCACTCAAGGGGCAACAGCTGACTTTGATTTAAATGTCTTTCTGATCATTTTTGACAGGGAAATGTACATCAGGACTGAGTTTGTGATAGACAAAATCTGTATTGCTCCCCTCACCCACCAAACTTCAGCTGATACTGAGAGTGTGTAATGGTCCTGGACAGGTTAACATTGGATTTATGGAAAGACTGGTGCGTTGGTATTCAGATATTAAAGGGGATACCCTGTTTGTTTAACAGTAAAGCCAAGGGGACCTGATCAAGCTTGCTCATATGATGACGCGGACGTGTATAGACAAGAGAATGGTTTGTTCTCGCCATCAAATGTGTCACAAAAACACATATTTCTAAAAATGTGTTATTTATCCTTTAATTGTAGAATTTAAACTCCCAAAGTTTGCTAACACCTCTAACACACTGGGTAAGATTTAAACTCAAGAAAGGTCAATGACAGACTGTGAACAGGACCTGATCCTGAATGCTCGGGTATAAAACCACATGCACAAAGTGTAGCTGGTTGAAGAATTTGCACAGCCTTATATCATTGTTTGTACAGTGAAGAAATATGTAAATGCTTATCTGCATCTAAACATACTCATGTATTTAAGAAAGAGATGGAAATCAGTTACAAGGAAAAATAAAATGTTTTTAATTACGTTTTAATCACTGTGCATTGATGTATAAAACACTGAGCCCAGTGTGAAACTGACTGCTGACCTCTTCCACATAGATCTCCATTCAAGAGTCACCAATTTTAATTAAAACTAGCATGAAATTTGCTTTTTATCAAAACACTTTAATATGTGTAGATATTACAATTCAAAGTTGAAATCTAATTTTACAATTTTTCATGGTTTAAATACCCAATACCTCCTTTTTCCTTAAAAAACTAATTAAAATATGCAAAAGCACAAATGTTTAATTTTCTCATAAAAATGTAAATGACTTAAATTGGCTGGTTACGATCAGAGGAATTATTTAACAATGGAAAAATAAATCTCTAAATGTCTCCATGAAATTACAAAGCAATGACATCTCTGTCTAAAGTAACACATCTACATCAATGAACTAAAGAAAAACATGGATTTGGACTTTTCAGTCTATTGCACACTTATGTTTTTGAGCTTCCCAAATGGGAAGAGATGCAATATGGGGTCATACTGGTTCCCCTCCAGAACAAGGTTTATTGTGTTTGACTGAATGAGTCTGTTGTGCTGTCTCTACCTCTCAGTGTAGTTTAACAGGTCCCCTGACAGTCATGAAAAAACCCTTTGTCACCTTCTCACAGTTACGGACACTTAAAGCTCCTGTGCAAGGAGCTGAGCTTGAATCTTTTAGATAAAGGCCTGGTTCACTTTAAAGAGTATCTGCAGTTACAGGTGCCAGAATGCAGCCACCTATTTATTCCTACTGAGGGAAGTCCAAGGAAGAGCTGGATAATATTAATCACTTTGCAGTCAAACTGTTTCCTTAAGTTCAGTTCAAAAATTCATAGTCTCAGACCATGTGGTTTGTTTTTTTCTATCTCAGTCAAGTATTCATGTAATTGTTCAAATACCCTGTATGTGTACTGTTCATAACAACGTGTTTGGTGTCTTTAGTTCTGTATTAACTAGTTTCATAATTTTACTACAAAATGTTTAATTTGCCTGAGCTCTCTCAAATGACACAAAGAAGCATTTTATGATCTCACTTTTCTGACATCTTTAGTATGTTTCTTCATGAACATCTAAAACATCATATATGGGCTTCATGTTGTGACAACAAATGCACAATATGTTGTATCATGTATGCATCATTGTTGCCACTAGAGGTCTCTCTATCAAAACAGCAAACACATAAGACGCAGTTTGATGATGTCATGAAGCTTTTTGTAGGTTTTGTGTATAACTGCTAAAAATAAAATAGTAACTACGTAGAGTCGAGTAAAAAGTAAAATATTTCACTTTGAATTTTAGTGAGCTCTAAGTTTTCAATAGAAAAAAATTGTCAGCTAAAATTTTCAAAAATAGAACTTAAATGGATACAATGTAAATACTGCCACTAGAGGTCTCTCTACCTAAACACCAAAAACAAGAGACGTAGTTTGATGATGTGGAGTAGCAGTGTGGGATCATGGGATTTGTTTATTTTATTGTTAAACAACCACTTTTGTGCAGATGAAAATTTATCTGACTGACAGAAATATTCACAGAAGAGGTAAAATTTAAAAGTTTTATTTACAAAACATTTAGTCTCCTTTACTGACTTCCTTCCTCACTCTCTGACTGGTATTAACCTTAAAGTTAGTGACAAAATGAAATACAATGTAAATTGTGCCTTGAATAGAACTACAGATTCCTCGAGTTTTAGCACCTTTGGAAATATTTGAGATGATTTAATTACATAACTCAACAAAATATATAACAAAGATAAAGTTGATTTTCAAAATATTAAGATGAAAATTTTACATATTGTAAGTTTAAGATATACAATTGAAAAACTTAAGCTGTTACACAACGTTTTCAGTGCCTTTAAAAGCACAAAAACATTAACAAGAGTACAGAGATCCTTCTCAGACTGCTCCAGCCCACAGATAATTTTTTTAAATGTTTAGGCACACTTGTGACACAAAATGTAACACCAGCTACTTATTTTCAGGCAGTACAGAACTATCCTCCATAGAGTGCAGCAGAGCTGTTGACATCAGGGATTTGATTCATGCCTGTCAGTCATTTTATTTTGAAGAGCCTCTGCAGAGCCACAGTGAAGCAGGATCATGTCTGATGAAAGAGTCGGTCCCATCACTGACTGAACGTGATCCTCAAAGCTCACATGACTGCAGTGAATCATTTCATTTTCATCAATATGACTCCCTTACATGGTAGTTAACATTTTAAAAAATGTAATACTTTTCTAAGCCAAAAATATGAAAATAAACTTCTTGACCTCTTATTTCATCAGCCACTAGATGAATACTTGATAAATTGTTTCTAATACAGTGTAGTTGTACAAGGAGAATATAAGTCTGTTTTAAAAGTATTTATTAGTGTCAACACTTGTAACTTCTCCTATGAGCTATCTGCTAAGGGAACCAGTGACTGATAACAAAGTACAAAGCTGCAATCACACATAATGACACATGATTACATACAAACAAATCTGACTGTGTTAAGAAGTTTTTGTCAGATATGTATAAAAATAATTCACAGACAGGTTTGAAACTATTTGATTGATGTGTTTAAATTATAATAAGTGTGAGGGTCCATTCTTGTTTTCTGAAACAGAGAAGAAATGTAGAGTCTGACCAACACTTTTAACTCAAGCTCTACCCATTAGTGTACAGGGCTCTACCTGCATCCCATGGTTTTTATCTCTGCACAGTGTTTTAAAATTGGTCATAGAAATAGAGAGAATAGAAAGTAAATAAATACTTTGTAAATAATTTCAGTAAATCAACTAAATTCAAAGTACACATATCAACAAAAAATATGGAATAACAAATTCACATGATGTTGTTTAAAGTTTGGATTCACCTGCTGTATCACTGTTTTTCTTCTCTTTTCAATTTCCATTTCAAATTATTTAATGTCCCCACACTGTTGTTTGACTGGGGAGAATACTGTTTTTCCCCAACATACTCTTTAAATTTGATTTTGTTTTTTAGTCCAGAAAAGAGTAAGTGAACTGAGGTCAATGCTGAACCACAGCAGTGTTTGCAAGTTGGCTCTAAATAATTTGTAAACCTGTTGTTGTTTGGAAGCTCTGCAGTTTACTCAGTGGTTATATTAAATATGAACTGTCAGGCCACAGCATGTTCAGCTGATACCCTGGGATTCAGCTTTAAACGTGCCAGCCTCAGACTACACCTTTTAATTCCAATTTGTTATGGACATTATTGAGCACTTGAAACCATTAGAAACCTTTAATATTGATTCTGCTCAGATTTTGGCTTCCAATTTCTTTTACCAAGGAACAGTGATTTTTATATTCATGCTTAGTAGTTGTTGTTCAGAAGTATCTTTGTCTATTTCTGCTCTTGGAATTGTCAGTCCAGATGTACCACTGTACTATGTTTTGTACTTTATGTACAAAACATTGTTTTTTTGTGTACACAAAATAACATGCCATTTCTACAACCTGAATGCATGAAAAACAATTCAAAAAATTGATTATTTTCCTCAGCCTGTGCTGGACTGGTCAAAATCAAGCTTTTGTTGCTGGTGATTCCAACAGTTTGAACAGCAGTTTTCAATCATGATGTATAATATACAATATTATCAAATACTCAACATCTGCTTACTAAAAATCACTAGTATAAAGTGGACTCAGTTTGGTTCAATATAGTACTTTGATACCCAGTATTATGACCCAACATTAGTTTTATTTTTTTAAGTTGAGCAAATCACCCACACTGATTATTTTGTACCTAGTGTTAGACACAACAAGCTCAGGTTACAACCTACAACTTTCATAAATGTATTGTTAGCTGTGCATTTAGAGTATTTGCATTGTATTTACAATCTCTCGGTTTAAAAAAAATAGAGTAGATCAGTTCACAACCATACCACCTTGGATAAACAAGCCATTAGCAATTTGAGAAAGTAGTGGCTTGGTAAGTTATTACACTGGAACAATAGTGACGAAAAGTGGTCAAATTGGTCATAGGTCTTAATAATTTGGTGTGTTACATCAGTTTTAGATGCTATGAAGCAAGTACAGTTTAAATGAATAGACATGAATAAATACTTAAAAATGTAAATTTGCTTACAATTAAATTAAAGTGTGGTTTAAATCATTAACTGACTGCTTATATCCTGTCTATATAAGCTGTTAAAAGGGCGTTGAAAGAGTGTAACCCTGAAGGGAATGACACACAGAGGGAGATAATTACAAATGAGCATTTACTCTGCTTATAATACTTGTGCTGATAAAATTAAAGATGCTTTTCTTTCTATCAGACAGTTGAGATTAAATATTTTTAAATCCTACATGGACAGGCATTTGTCAAAATGAATATCTGAAGTTCTTAAACCTTCCATTCATTTTTAAAAAATAAACCTAAGCCACGACATATAATATCCTTTCTATGAACAATTAAGCATTATGGCCTCCTGCAGTGTTAAAGAAAAGTGACTCTAACATGGAAAATGAAGCCAAATCAGAGCCGAACAATACTTCTGCGTAGAGCCAGTCTGGTGCAATATATCCATCCATAGGCATCATTTTATAATAGGATCATAAAATGTGGATAAAGACTTTACAGTTCAAATAGTCACATCTCCTCATTTACTATAGCTTTTTCCTCTTCCTATGATGAATGTATGTTAATATCATCCAGATTGTCCGTTCTTTGGATTTGGTAAAAGTGGATACGACTCTCACAGTCCCACTCACACGAAACAGATATACAACTAGAAACTACCAGAATGTGTTTATGGCCTAATATGTATTTATAAAATTGTACAGTGCAGTGCGGTATTAAATGCAAATCTGGTTCACATACAGTTTCTGATGAACATGACAGACAACTGCAGCAGACAATTCCAATATTTTGTATTTTAAAAGGTCCAGTTGGTACTTTTTGATTAAACAAATTAAAAGTGTGTTCATAGCATATTGTTTATAACCAAAATATTTAACTAATACATGAAAACTCAATAAGTGGATGACTAATAGATCTGATTAGGTGGTATTAGGCAAATGTTATCTTCTGTTAAATGGTTGTCTAGTGTTTGTCCTTGTATTTATAATTTATTTGACAGTTTATATAACAGGGACAACATTGTAAGATGTCATAAGGAAAAGCCGCAACAACTAAAGGATATGTGTCATCTGGCTGAGACTAATTTTTAGCTTCAGTCTTTCATTAGCCCTCAGATAAAAGTCATTTTGGGAATGAGCATGTTTGTTTCCTTTATTCTGAATTTTAGTGGGTGACCTCTGTTTTACATTTGGAATTTAAATTGTAGCTTTAATTGAGTAAATGTAATGAGTTGTATCAGGATAACAAACTGGATTTCAGATGCGCAAAACTCTCTGGCTGTTATTGCAGTGCACATCTACCACCATATAACAAGAACATACAGCAAACAGTAGTTGCACCAATAGATAAAGATTGAGCGATAGGTGTAATGTCAAAACAGTTACACGAATTCACTCAAACATGTTGAATCACTTGAAACAAAATGTAGGTCAACATATAAAATGTAAAAGAATGAAAAAATGTTTCTCTCTCATTTAAAATTTAATTTGTTTCCCTTTAAGCTTGGACCTTTACACTTATAAGTCACATTTCTCAGAATAACATTTGTATATGCTTATGAACAATGAGGCCACTTACAAAAGGGGGCGCTGTTGAGGCAGAAAACGGACAGTTCTCTTCATACTGACATTTTCAGTGATCCCTCATAGACAGGAGCAGACTGTCACTGCTGTGGTATTGCTACCCTCTGTATAATTAAGCTACTAAACTGGACATTTGGATCATTGTATCATCATTTAGATCTATTATATACTGAAGAGTTCATCACTTCTCTGTGTTGGTTAGTTATCTGGAAGAAGCTGCTTTAAGGTTTTTCCTATAAGGTCACTTTAAATTCACCATGGGATAATATGGGTGGAAGAGGTCAACACGAAATACTGGTTGACAAGTAACAGCATGACCTGCACTTTGAGGAAAGTGCTGCTGTGGTGGAGCAGTGATCGATACAAAACATGTTGAGAAGGTGTTAGTGAGTGTGCACTCGAGTCGACAATTATAGTTATTTCCCTGCAGAAAAAGTTTAATCAAAGGACTGGACTTTTGTCCTCTGTCCACTAAGATCCTGAATAACTCTGTCAGACAGGTAAGACATTAAACTTGCTGCACATCCTGAGTATAACATGAATCCAGTGATGCTCCAGCTAAAAGGCAAAGTGTGTCTCTGTTAATGCGTCCCATCTTAGCCTGCCATGTCACTGCAAAGCCCTAAGACGAAAGTGTAAAACACAGAAACCGTGGCAAAAAACCAATAGACCGCATCTGTTAGAGTAAATTAACAAATTTGAGCGTTCCGACAGTTGATTGGAAAAACCAACGTCAACTGTGAAGAAAATGTGAAGATGTGAGTGAATCTCTCAACAGCTTGATATTAAATTTTTTCAAATTTTATTTTTAAGGTTGTTTGTATTTTTTATCCATGAAAATGGGTGTTTTTATTAGTTAACATTCACACTTCATAATTTACTTGATACCTGTTCTCTGAAAAGGTAGAATTTGGAGTTTAAATTATGTGTCACATTATTAACACCTGTATGCACATTTGAAGCGCTCCAAGTCTAAATGCTTTATACATCAGTTTTCACTCAGTTGGCGGCCAAATTTTAGGACTCTCAAAACTATTTTTCCCTGTTTGACATTGTGTTGTGAACGTTTAGACCGAGTATGTACTATTACAATTATTTGTATGAATATTTCTTATTATACAAATTGATTCAACCTCTGTTACCTCTAAATTACTTAAACAATGCTTTGTTTATGTAAATAGTTTAACAAAGAAAGCAGCAGTAAAGTAGATGTGCAAGAAATTGAACTTAAAAAATTTTTAAAAAGTCACTTTTTTTATCTTCACAGCATGGCCAAGGTTATATTAAACATTGCCCTGGTTTGGCTGAATAACTCATTTGTGACCATAATCAACAGCTTGAAGCTAAAAATTAGCACACTTTTTCCTACAACTCCTCAAATCATCTCAATTTCAAATTTTATTAAACAAAACAGTTGGAAATTCATAATTTAATTTTGCTGTTGTAAAACTTTAACAATTTACAAGGCACACTCATCCAGGTGAAACTGTACTTTCACAAAAAAAATGATTGTCGCATCACCCATATAATTGAGGAATATTAAATGAATTATTCTGAGCTGAGGAAAATGTTATAATCTTTATTCTCACACAGTATTTGGGTCATATCAACAATAGCAGATCTTTTCAAGAGCATGCTTAAAAACACCCCATAAGGAGCAAAAAACGGACACTTTCATTCAACAAAAGCTATTAAATATAATTTACAGGGGAGTGAAATCTTCCACCGAAGACAATGATAAAAAACACAAGTTGAAAACTTGTCCTCTTCATATGATATAGACAGTGAATTCAAACTCATGAGCTGTAACTTTCCCATGGTCCCAAATTAACTTATGAAACTTTATATATACAAAAATGTGCTACACAGACCAGCAATGTTAGAAACTATTGTCAGGGTGTATGAAGTCAACCAATAAAATGAACAAATGTTGCCTTGAAAAAATGCAGCTCACTGTGTACTTTAACTAATGTAGGACTGACTGTATTGCACTAATGATTTCTACTGTTTAAAACGACTACAAGGTGTGTTACAACATATTCCTCGTGTCCTCCCTTTTGACATGGTCGAGTGTCTTATCGTGGCACTTGCTTTTTTTGTTCTGGTGAGTTTTGACATGTTTTGCCAAGTGGTCACTCCTCATGAACCTCTTGCAGCAGTCCGGGCAAACAAAGCGCTTCTCCCCCGTGTGAGTCCTCAGGTGTCTCTGCAGCTCATCCGACCTGGTGAAACTCTTGCCACAGAACAGCCAGTTGCACACAAACGGCCGCTCTCCAGAGTGCCACCTCAGGTGCGCTTTGAGGTGAGAAGTTTTCCCGTAAACTTTCCCGCATCCCGGTATGTGACAAATGTGTTGTTTCTTCTTGCCAGGCTCGTCGCTGGACGTGGAGGACTGGCAGTTCGGACACCTGCACCTCCTGCACCGCCGCGCAGTTGCAAGAGGAGACTTTGTGTGCAGCAGAGCCGCGATTTGCGTCTGATATTGCGCAAAGTCCGTATGTCCCAGAACCAAGCCCCTCTGCAGCTGGAAGCGATGGGGACCAAGGGAGGAAGAGTGACTGACGTGGTTCCCCTGCTGGAGGCTCCACCACGGAATATCCTCTCCTGGGTTTGGGGACAACTGTCTCTGCTGCTGGTGCACAAGGCCGGAGGGTCCCGTGACAAAACTTGGCATTGCGGGCGGAATGGGAGTTGGGGCTGCGTAACTGACAGCCGGGACGTAGGTGGGAGGGCAGGTGGACTGCAGAGACTGCATGGAGCAAGGTAACATCTTCACAGGGGAGAAGTCATAGGGGTACGAGGGGTCCGCCGGAGGGGTGAGGGGCAGTTCGTGGTGCGAGCTGAAGGAGCTCTGGATGTGCGCAGACAGCTGGGGCTTGGAGGATAGTCCGAAAGACGAGTTGCTGGCCAGGCTGCTCTGAGGGGTTCCCTCGTTAGTCCACGGGTGAAATAAACGCGAAGGGGAGCCCAGAGTGGGGTCGTAGGGGACCTGGAGAAAGTCTGTTGGGTTGGATCCGTGGTGATGTCCGATCCGGTTACAAGTGGCAGCCAGGAGAGCCAGCGGAGAGTGCTTACAGTTCTCTGGAGAAGAGTTTGGAGTGCGATCCTGGATAACCGAGACACACATTTTTCATATTACAATCATTATCTAACGCACTGAGGTAAAAACGCAAACAACGTGCAGTGTTTCAATAAACAGCAAAAAATATGTCACGGTTTGTGCGAATAGCTTGAATTTCATCCGCTTTAAATCGATCCCGAGTCGTGATGTGACATAAAAGTTGACGTTATGTTGCAGCACAAGTCATTAACACGCAAAACAATTAGCGGCAGTAATTAAATTATATGACACTGAACTATCAAGTTAGCTCCATTTCTATCTATTTCAAATATAAAAGACTCGTAACCCAAGCGTAAATCAACTCGAGGACGAGTGAGTTTACAAGTTATTAAAGTCGTCAAAGTAAACAGAAAACTTGCGCACAAACCTGGAGAAAAGCCTGGAGTGTTTCATTCCGCAGTACAGCCACTGCTGCCATGGTAAACGTCCTCCTCCCTCTCGATTAAAACAAATAAAAATAAAAGCACCAATTTAGATAAATAAGTGCATTCGCAGTAAAAAATATTGTGTCGAGCAGGTCTCCACTCTTCAGTGCCTCCTCTCTCCGAGATATCCTTGGTCTATCTGAAGAGTGAGGGATCACTTCTTAGAATTTGATAAGGACTTTGGTGGGCCGCCAGCCAGTCAGAAATAAGATTTATTACTTTGAAGTTTGCCGCTGCCCAATCATCAAAGAATAGCGGCTCTTTGAGAGGGGAAAGCAAATCCTTTGAATCCACAAAGCTCCTATGGTGTGTTTGTTGGTCTGGATAAAGGAGCTGATTATTAGGGGGGATGGGAAGGGAGGAGATAAAGGCGGGACAATTAATGAAGTAATCACTATGTGGGAAATGTATATACACAAATAATTGGATTTTCTTGATCAAAGACCCCCATGCCGCCTGGAGACCCCGGTATTGGATGCTGTAGTCATCTGATCCTCTTTTTGTAATTAAGGATTTGTAGCAGAACCCTATGTGACAATGTGACATTGTTATCTCTGGAGATCTCCAAGAGCGTCGCCTGACTGTTTGATGGGGGAAAGAGACCAAATCAAGTGACTCAACACAAAGTTCTCATCTCTGAAGAATCTGCGTCTCTTTTACATTTCTAATTTGAATTAAAATTTCTTTGTTGTTGCTTTGAACTACAACACTGCATTAAACACTTAATTATGCCCTCTCTGAATTATTTAAATACTTATTTCTCCTTTGCTCATTTTGTTCATTTATATTATCAGAACCTAACTCTTAATTTAGATTTTTTTTCACCCCTCTGTGGTGAGCATCAAAATGTAACTTTAGAGCCTTTGGTTGAATTCCCTGCAGTTTATTCAAATTAAATGTTAAACAAACAAGCTAACAAACATGACACGAAAGGGAAACCTCTGTTTTAGATCAGGTGAGAAAAGCAGCACTTCAAATGCTGATGTCTCAATCATGTTTCCTTATAAACTTGACATGTCAATTTGTCAGAGGAGGAGACTAATGTTTAGAAGCAGCACAGCATCTCATGCGAGGAAGTCTCAAAACTGAACAGTTATTTTAAATACAAGGAACTTCACATGAAAGCTAAACTGACATACAATATCATATTTGTCCTTCATTGTTTCAGAATATTTAATGAAGGAAAACTTTGCGGTTTTCATTAGATATTATCCAAAGTTTTGTTGCAGAGCAGTTGAAATGGAAGTTGTAGTTTTCTATATCAACTCTCTGATCTTTATCTGGCTTCCCTGCAGAAACAATCACTGTCCTCTCAACTAGTTTGGAGCGGCAGATTTTGAATTAGATCTGTTCCTTTGAAGGGATTAATGTTCCCAGTCCTCTCCCACGGCTTTACACACAGTCATGAGGGAAAGGGGGAGTCCTGCTGGGCTGCACTGGAGCCATGTTAAACGACAAAACTGGCTACAGGACTGGTGTACTCACACTGTTGACTGATAAAAAACTAGTGGAGATTACTCTTGTTTACATCAAGTTATGGCAGCAGTGGGTGATGAGGTTTATAGAGCTTATGAAAATATACAGAAGACAGGAAGGTGACTGCTTTAAATTCTGAGTCACGTCCTATTAAATCACTGTTTACACGCGAATGTGTATGTGTGTGTGAACTTTTGCAGTGACTTTTGACACCTAGACGTGTCTGCTGGAAGATATATTTTGCAAAGGTCCCATTACATTTGTTTGCATTTTTCAGAAATAGAAAATATTTGTACCACTTTGTTTATAAGGCACCTTTTATAAATGTTTATAAGTTATAACTAACCTCCTTTTGATAATAAGACAGCTTGCATTATCCTTTGATGTTTTAATTCATCAGTGAGACAGACTTCATTAATGACTCATTAAAATACTGCACACTTTATGGCTTGTTAGAAGGAGAGAAACCTGTGAGTATTTATTAATGTTATACTAAATTATTATAAAACAGAAAAGATTAACCCCATCCAAAGGTATTTTTCACATTTGATAAACCAAAACTTGTTGTTCTTATGGTTGGGACATGGACGAACAGAGAAATAAAGTTAGTGAAGCTAAGATGAATAAATATGATTTGGGAACAAGACCAACAGAGCTTGTTAATGCTCTCATGCTAAACTTTATTTCACTTAAGGATGAATTTGTTAGTTCATTAGGTGCATCCAGTGTTATTTTCAGTGACTGGGTGGGAGAGTGAGAACTTTTCTGGTTTCTGAATGGCGGGCATGCCAGAAAAAGTTTCAGAACCATCATATTAATGCATTCCAAATGATCTTTTAAGCATTTATAAATTATTTATCAATCAGTAATAAAGCCTATGTGTGAATGGTACTTTATCAGTGTACATGTATTCACTTTGTGCATGGTGCACTTTATACATTTTGAAATAAAGGGTTTGACAAAACAGGACTCAAAACAGGTGAAAAGAGAATTATAAAATGACTGGCTGCTGCAAACCCTGTGAACCAGCTGTTACCAACTAATTTACTGACCAGCTCAGGCATGGTAAACATTTCTACAGTCTACTTCAAAAGTTTGTATTTGTGCAGGAACATGCTGACAGCTAGTTTTTACTTCCAGGTTTACATGTCAGATAAATGTCAAATATTGTAATCTGCTCTCTTATGTTAAACCAGACAACTGTTAAAGTAAAGGGAAAGTCCACCCTAAAACAGAAATAAGACATTTTAGGATCCTGAGCAGCAGAAATGACTCCTGAACATTAAAATAGCACACATTAATTCTGATTTAGGGTGGATTTTCACATAAATCTTCTTTACATGTGAGCTGTCATGCTATGCAAAGAGCAAATTTCTGCCACATATGACAACTGCATGAATTTTTTTAACCATCAGTATATTATTGATATCTCTCTTTGAGATGCTCGTTTCAGCCCTAAATGCAAGTTCTTACATTTTAATGCATCTCAATGGGACTCCAGCTGAGGGATGGATTTGGCTGAGCAGGACTTTGATATAGTTTGTAAGAAATTCATGACTGCGTGCTTGACACAATGTCCAGTCCCTGAGGTAATTTACTTGCTCCAAACCTTTCCCGTCTCATGGCCATGCCTCAAGTTTTACAGGGTCACCTCGGCAGCAGTTGGCCAAAAGAAATTTTTCCTGCAGCATTTGATGGGAAAATTAACTTGGAGGAACCCCCACTGCTGTAGTTTTCTGCCTGTGCACTCAAAGGTTTGAACATGGAAGCAGTCTGAGCCATCCATGTATTTCATACAGAGCTTAAAAGCAGACTGCAGGAGAGTCGATCAACAGTAAAACTGCTATGAGGTTGAGACATGTATGAAGCTGCATTTAGGCATCAGCAGACTAGCTAAAAAGATGGAATGTTGCAGTCATAGGAAACAAAACTCACACAGATGTTTAATCTGAAAGGCAGGGAAATGGTGCAGGTATTTTTCACTGTGAATAAAATTAGCTGCAATACCCATTTTTGATCAGAAATCTGAATTTTCTGAGTTGAAACAGAAAACTTTCCAATAGTTAAGGGACAAACAGGTGCTCTGCCTCCCAAAACGAGCTGACTAGTATTACAATAGCAGTTCTTTTAACTTTAATATGTGAGTTATAGCAGATTTGCGAATCTTTTTGTTATGACTCCAACAAAAAACAGCAACACAAAATATATTTTGTTGTGTGTGTATGTGTGTTGTTTCACAGTTCAAATCAAACAAATAAGGATATACATGCATATAAGGGTTACAAATCACAAAAAATATTTTCCACCAATGGCAATCACCACAATGCCACTGTGGTGGGTAAATAATATTTTTTGTTAAACACAATTTTAAAAGTTTGGAAAAAAATGTGAAAAAGTTCAGGTGAACAGAAGAAAAATACACCAGTAGTCAGGGGCAGGTAGTTTAAGTACATTTATTTGACTCATATAAAATATTAATTAGCTATAAATAAATAAAAATGTACAATAGACATCATGTGTGTTTGTGAGTTTGTTTTGGTTCACGTCCAGTTCAGAGTTGAAGAAGGCAATCTGCAGAGGAGAGAGAAGAACTGCAGTCACAATCACCATAATGCAGTATACTCCAAGTACTTTTCACCATCACTCTCAGTTGTTAATTAAGATAGTTTCATTTAGGATGAATTTTTGCCCCTTGTATAGGCCTAAAATGGATCTTAGAAAGCAGAGCTTTGTGTGCTCTTGACGTCTTGAGCGAACTGACAGAAAGAACGGTGGATTTGACAGAGTCAGGGGGCAACGCCACAACATGAACCCCTTTTTAACTTTCCATATTCTCTGGACAGTTGGAGAGAAAACAGGTTCCACATCTGTCTCATACGAGAGATATCAGAGATGGGGTTGAGGGATGGGGGAGTGAGGGGGGAGGAGAAGAGGGTGCATGTGTGAGAGTGAGAGTAGGTCTGAGAGAGTGGGGGAGAGAAAGAGAGAGAGAGATGGGGGAGAGGGAGAGACGCTCGAGGCTACTGGGTACTTGAGCCGCTATAATGGTGTCTCGTATGAGAAAACATCTGTGAATTTCCTCAGTGATCTACAACAAAGTATAACTCAGAGCAGTCACTCAGCCGACCTTTGAAGTTGCTGTCTGACAGAAAGCTGCCATTGTTCGCAGCCCCCAACACACAGAAACTCCAACTTTGGTCTCACTAATTTTCCCTGCAATGCGATACAACTCTTTTTTTCTCTCCCTCTCTCTTCCGAGCCTATGAAGCTGGGTTAGTCTGCATATTCAAGGGCAAAGAGCAAAGCTTTGGCAATGTGTAGGGTTGGCCTGGGGTCACGTAGGGTGGGACAGGTCATTTTACCTTCTCTCAGCCCACCCTGGATGCATTAATCCAGACCAAGAGAGGGAAACTGGCCCCCTCTCTAATGATACACAAGGTTACAGCCCGCAGTACTCTCCCAGGAAAAATTACAATAAAAGGATCTCATCTTCAATCATCATTTATACTGTGATGCCATGAACAATAGCAGGTGGTTTTTTATTATACCTGTAGGTTTCAAAATGCTCTTTCAATTAAGCAGCTACTTTTGAGGTGTTATTACGCCAGAACACTTAGACAAGGCAATGAAAGCCGCTACATGCTCCTTGCAACTTTAGGTACACAATGATGTAATTGTGGGAAACTTGAATTATTGGCGTCTACAGATGCTTCAGCCATGGACAAAAGTTGTTTTTAGCTTCTTTCAAGCATGACATGGGTTTGCAAATATTGACCAAAATTCTTTTTTGGTACTTTAACCAACAATTTGTTCAGGTTTGTAACTTTCTCTTAACGTTACAGCAAGATTGCATGTTATACTGAACTAACTAAGCCATACAAATATGTTAATTTAAGAAAATGTTAAACAAAAATGTTCAGAGGAGAAAAGTAACTTTTGGAGAAGTAATAAAAACACAAGTGAGTGAAATAAACTGCATGTCAATATTGCAGACTATTACATTTGTTAAAAAGAGACCCTATTTCTGCACAAGCACTGTGTTGCATGTCAAAGTATCAATAAAAATTAAAGTCGAAAATAAAAGGAAAACATAGAAGTCTGCAGAAAGAAGAGAAAAAACCTGTACCATAGCAGTGGGGGTCTCCATGGCAGCTACACAAATATCTAGGAGCTGTTGGACAGATTTTTAACATTTATCCCCAACTTTATTTTATCCTGACCTCAATCAAAAGGCTGTTTGGTTGAGCACCAGGTGATTCGTCCCTGCTCCTCCTGGCAGTGGCAAAAAGACAAGCTTTTCGTTATGCATCCCAAACTGAAACAAGGCCGTGGTAATTCTCACACTGTTACCCGTCCAGCGTTTATTCAATGGCAGCTGGTCCCACCATCTGGGAAAGCAGCACTGGGGCAAAACAAAACAGGTTACACCTTTGGCCATGCCAAGTCTGCAAGTGCCCCAGTCCGTCTACAAACTGAGAGAGGCTAATCACAATTTCACGCTCTGATTTGTCAAATCCCACT
Organism: Ctenochaetus hawaiiensis; assembly: GCA_029783645.1. NCBI lineage: Eukaryota > Metazoa > Chordata > Actinopteri > Acanthuriformes > Acanthuridae > Ctenochaetus > Ctenochaetus hawaiiensis. The sequence continues at coordinate 11,457,865 of JAPZDY010000005.1, forward strand.
CCGGCACCGGAGGCACTGAGAAAACTTTTAAGTCAATAAATTTCATGGCGACCAGGATAACAGCTTTACCATACTGTTTCTATTGTTCCATGTAAGCCTTTTCTAGCTCCACTCCTCTTTACATAAGGAAGCAACTGAATGGCTACATCTCTCATATGCTAATGACAAGGAAGCTGTAATTTTGACCAAAGCATTTGGTCGTCACCAAGATCAGCAGTTGGGGACAAACTCTTATCTCCTCATGCATGCATTCTCTATTCATGCAAATGTTAACAACAAAACACTGCATAGAGCACCCTCAACAAACTGCAGGTGTGAGGAAGCTGAAACAAAAGCCACTGTAACCCTAATGGCATCCCTTGTCATTAAGAGACCTTTGATGTATGTACTCAACAGACTCTTTTATCTCCTTCTTCCTCTTTGCCTCTTACTCTCTCTCCCTGTCTCTACCCGGCTCAACCAGTTTCTTTATTAATGCCGTCTTTAGGGAATGTGCTTTTGCTCAGAGCCCTCAACACACATGTGACATCTGGGTGATACTCATGTTGTGTTAATTCCTTCAGCCGCTAAAGTTGAGCCAGCAAAGAACATCACCGTGCTATGTTTTTTGCTATAGGTGTCCTTTTTGTCTTCCATCCTTGAAGTTGGTGGGAACAAAAACTATCCTAAAAACAAAAAAAATCTTGACTTATGAAACTGTGGTATGCAATAATAATATGGTCTAATATATTCCACTGTGGTGGAAAACTGGCACATCTGGATATCAAAAGCACGTAAACTGCATTAAAACAGTATTTGAAAAGGCTGCACATGAAATACAGGTATTCAAACTCTCCCTTTGAACTCAAAGGATATAGAAACAGGACAATGTTGGCCTAATCGTGTTCTCTCTTTGAAGTGAGACATCACTATTAGGTGAAAAGGTAAGCATGCTTCTTTAGAAAATAAAAGCTTTTCATCATTTGTTAAGGCTGCAGCTCTAGTGATTTTCATATAGGTGGTTTAAAACTTTGGATAAAGGTGTTTGAGGCTGCCTTGGATGTTGCTTAAATGAAAGTGCTGCACATGAAGCAAATAGCTAAAATGGCAAGAATAACAGCAGCAGTAACGTTAGCCACATTAAAGCAGTCCTCTCTCTTGCGCCAGATGTTGTCAGATTTAATGAGGAAAAACAAGAGGGAGCTGGATTTACGAAGACGTATTAAAGAGAACACAGGTGTCAGGCCTCGAACGCTGACGTGACACTCTGTCTGTCCCTCAGCTTCCTGCCTGCAGACCCTTGAAGAGGACCAGGAGTCAGAGCAAACACGGAAGCTTCAGTTCATCAGGTCACAACATCTTTCACAAGAGTGACGACAGTATTTCATAACATTTGCTTTTTGCAACACATAATCAGCTAACCAAGGCAATTACTTACACACCTCCGCTCACCTCCTCTCATATGCTAAAGCAGGCAATCAGCCAGGGAGTTAATTTGGCAGAGAAAAACAGGGGAAGAAACACCCACTCTGGAACCATTTGTCACCACAGTCCAACCTTGTTATTCAAACTAGTGAGCCTATTTGAAATTCCTCTCCGTGGTAAAAACAGGGCCAAAATAATCAAGGGAGCATGATCACACTTAATTGATTCAGTGTACTTTTAAGATGCACTACAGGGTGCTGGGGTGACCTATTTCAGGCTGCTCTTCAGAGGAGCCAACTATCCCAGCAAGGGAGTAATGCACAACGAGGATTTTAATTATTGCAGGATCTGTGGCTACAACCGGAGGTGAATTGCTTCTGAACTAACTGTGACACCACATTATAACACTGCCAGTGGTCTGGGGTATTGCTCTTTGAATTTTTTGCAGAGTTAAATATGACAATAAATTTAGGGGACTTAGGCTTTTACTATTGATGCAGCTTAATTACATGAGCTAATTTGATCCTGGAAACAATTAATTTGTACTTTATCTTTATTTTTTTGAGAAACAGTTTTAAACAGATAATTGAGACCATATTTATAAAAAACTACAGGATTTACTGACATTAAAAAAATGACAAATGTTATTCTGAATTTTGATTAAATAAGGGCTGCTTTTGTGTGTTAGACATTTTTATATTTTTATATATGAAGAAGGGTTTTGTATTGTCTAAAGTGCTGTACTTAAACCCACAATGGGGAACATATCAACATTAAAGTCCTAAGCATTATCAACAGTGTTCAAACTCAGATAAATCTGTTATTTTATCTAAAGGAGCATTTAATTTTGTCGATAACTTTCATGGTAACACCACTCACATAAAAAGGAAGTAAGTCTGCAAACGTGACTAAACATAACGTAAATAAAAGTTAAACACCTGCAAATATCACCTGCAAATATTTCTGCCAGCCAATCAGTTTGATTTTTATCTGCAATGGTGGCTATTGTTCAAAGAAATAAACAAATCCCCATGATTCCACACTACTACTTGACATCAGCTAACTACGTATTGTGTTTTTATGGTTTTGATAGAGAGACTTCTAGTGGCAGGAATTACATATCGTGCATTTTCGTTCTATTTTTGAATACCTTTCTTGACTATCTCAATTTTTTGCTACTGAAAACTTATAACACACCAAAATTCAAAATGAAGATGATTACTAGTAGTTACTATTTTCATTGCAAGCTAAGCTGTTATACACAAAACTTATAATAAGCTTGTGAAGTAAACGGCACTGTTGTAGATTAAAGTGCACAACACGATAAAATCAGTTTCACCTCAATTACTCTAAAGTTAGCAGCTGCTTGCACATTCAGACATCAGTAATAATAATTCCTTAATGGTAGATAATAATGTAACAGTAATAGGGAGCATTTTCTGCACAAAAATGTGTAGTTTAAGTACATTTTACTGCTAGTAGTCTTGTACTTTTACTCCAGTATTGGAGTATTTCACATTGTTGAATGGATCCTGTTTAGGTAAATACGTTTCCATTACTGTGTGGAAGTTATGCTAATACCACAGTCATGTAAGGTGAAAAAAACCGGTAGACATTAAAAATGTATCATGTTAAATCTCACTTTCAGCTTGAAGTAAATATGTCACATTTTGGCAAGGGGCATGCATCGAAAAACACCTTGTATTTTACCTGCTTAAACAGGAGAAATGTCATATAAGCTGTGATTTTTGGTGATGAGTCAGTCCTCAGTGTCTCAACCTGAATCTGACCCTCACGGTACTGAGCGGTGGGATCTGATGAACACTTTGGGCCTCTTTAAACCCACCAGTATTCCTGTGAACCTGAACCTAAGTGAAGCAAGTCTCGCTATCTAGGCAGAGCTCTAATGTTTTCCCCGCTGAGTATAAGGAGGATGAGATCCTCAGTCCTACCACCCTACTCTTCCTATTAAGATCAAAATCTCCTCTCAGGCCCTCGGGTGTCAACAAAGGGAGATGCAGTAAATGATATGCAAATTGAAAAGAAAAAAAAAAAAGCTCCACAAATCAACTCGCCAGCCCTGCATTTCCGACACTTCACATCTTAAAAGAAAATTCCTGTATTTAGGGTGAAATTCAAAGTGAGGTCTAGCTCTGCCTCTGTGAGGCTATGTGTGGTGATTCCAGCACTCAGACAGCACAAAGCCTCACTAACTACAGGCAGCTCGCTGTGGGAGAACTCGCAGTGAGAGTTTGGGCTTTCAGAGGGATTTGTCTGTGGATCTGACTTAGACAATAGACACACTGCTCGAGAATAGGTAGACGCTTCCAAGTCAGGTTAACACCACCGAGTTTAGAAACACGCAGCCTGCAGACTAAGGAGCTCCTGAGAGTTCATAGGGAGCATTACTGAAAAACTGATTATTTTAATTTGAAGTGAAACTAACTGTTAATACTGTCATTTATAAACACCACACATCTGCTGGTCAATGCTTTAAAAATCCAAGGATTCAATTGCTTTTCTTTAGCTTGTATAATTATAGTGTGCTTATAGTGATTGTTCTGGTAGATGATGAAACCCAAAATAAAAAAAAAAAACAAAAAAAACAAAATTCATTTTGAAGACACTTCTTCTTTCTTTTGTCCAAGGCATTTGACATTAACTGAAGTACTGAATAAACTGAATAACCAATGAACAAATTAAATAGTACATTAATAATAATAATAAGAAGAAGAATTGTTTATTTCAAACCTGGAAAAGAGCTTAAACATCTGACACAACAACAGTAAAACTACAAATGAATGCTCAGCATTCAAATGTTTTATTTTGACTTTGTAAATTGTTTTTTTTAATAATAAAACTTTCCCTGCCAGTGCACCACATGATGACAATGTATTTTTTGTGTTACATGTAATGTTAATGACTTATTTACTGATGCGACATCTGTATCATTTCACAGCAGTTTGTAGGATAACTGATTTCTGTTACTCATCCTTTTGTAGAGACCGTAATGATATCACAGTACAAACCTCTGCCATATTGAGAATAAAGGTCAGTTCAAACACAACAAGAATCCTTGAACCATAATAAAGTATTGTGGCTAATAGAGCTCAGCTGAAATGGAGAAACTTTGGTGTCTCACTTTACTATAAAAATAGCATAATACTTATATGAAACTGCTGTTATAACATCCCTGATGAGTAAGTTGTTCTTGTGAACGCTCTCCCACCACTTTTGATTAACAGCTGAAGGCATCGCCTGTTCAGGTCGCTTATTCTGCACTGCTGCTGCTTGCTCCAGATAGAGCAGCACATCCAACACTGAGGATGCTCTTTGGAGTGTCTGTCTACATGTCTGGTGCGTCTGTCTTACCGGTTGACATGGTTGTAAGGCTCAGCCCTGACTGACGAGAGGCCCACTAGAAAGGGTGTGAGGGGGGGGCAGTCGCGTACTCCTCCTCAGGGATTGACTCGACAGTTGACAGTAATTTGTAGTACTCGTCTTCTCCATCTAGCACTTTGACTTGACTGTGATGGGAAGACGAGAAAGTGGTGAGAAGTTACTGGGATACCTAAAAAACTTGATTTGAAAAATTGGACATTGAGAATAAGAACAATATTTGCAGACAAGGCAATGAGGCGTTCATACGTTTTCTTAAGCGGACTGATTTGAACCAGGACGTCATTTATAGTACAAATACAAGTCAGACCTTCAACAATTAAAATTAGCATGCTGACAAAGCCTTTATATGTAACCCCCTCTCTAATGACGCAGAGCAACTGCTCGTAAAAAGCCTGTTATTTTCGGCTCCCCATTTACATTATAAGAAAACAACTCCATTTCTGGATTCTCCTATTCCACAAAGGGCCTGCTCTGTTTAGAGTTGCTGTAAGTAGGAAAGCAGTTATTTACCCAAGTTTTCTCGGCTTCCTCTTGCTCCCCTGGTAATCCAGAGTTCTCTGAGGAAAGGGCCAAGAGCACACAGTCAAAAGATGAGCAGAGAGTCATTAATTTTTAATTCAAAGTGATTTTGTGTTGAATGCGAGCAGATGCTGATAATATCAGAAGTCACAGCATAATTTTTTCTGATCAAAGGGCTCAAGTGAGTCTGATGAAGCATGCATCTTGCTCAGCTTTGATAAACCACATCAATTATTCACCGTGAAGGCAGACATCCTGACATGAAAGCAACAGATAAAGAGCATAAGCACATGTTCAAGACAAGAGGCAGAGAAGCGTGGGGGTGGGGCTCCAGGGTCTGGCACAGGTAGGTTTAATTGTATTATCATGTGGAACCAAAGTCAGACAAAGGCCTTTATCGGCACTTTGAACTCACATTTAGCTGGTTGTAGTACAGGCTGTCTTCAGGGCTGTTGAGCAGCTTGGGCTGCTGGCCCCGCCGGCGAGGAGTTCTCTGCTGCAGCTTCATCACTGGACCTGCAACAGAGGAAAAACGAGGGCAGTGATCCAACCAAGAAAAACAACAACAAGCACCAACATGATACCGATGGTGATGACAGCGGCAGCAAACAGAGTCTGCCCTCGACTTTGTAAATCTGCACCCTCGTGTGACAAAGTGGCAGAAACATTTTAAATCTACTTTGGTTAAGAGTTTAAGGTTATGTAATTTCATCGATGAGCTGACTCAATATCAGCTTAAAGTTGCAAAAATCCACAGGCGTATATCACATTTGATTAAAAATCCTCTCACAGGTGAGCAGCAGACTACAGTTCAATTTACTGTATAGCCACAACATAAGAGGTGGGTAGAGGTGAGACAGTGTTGGATACAGTTTCATCTTCCTGTTACCAAAACCTGCAAAAAGAGAGAGAAGTGATTCTTGAACTTGTTCAGAACAGATCTCGCCACTCATTCACACTAGAAACTTAACTAAAATAATGTGGTTCCAGTTACAATATACAGTAAACATGAGAGCTGTGACTATTTTGGCAAACCTTCACCAAGTTTAAGTATGTTTCTAGGACAGAAAACAACCACCTGCTGAGATGAATAGATAAAAATATGCTGCAGTCATATGCTAATGGTCCTGAAGGAAACTTAAAAAATGTGCAGCAACATTAAAAGTGCTAATTTTCACAATATATATGTAATTTAAGGTCTAGAGATCAGTATGTGTTGAGTATTTTTTTGTCAGAGCCAAATAAAGTTTTTAATAGGTCAGGCAATTTAATTAAGTTTGAAGTTTGAGTTTGAGAAATTATCTGGACAACAAAAGCAAAAGACGAATCATAAAGGATATTGTTGGTTTGTAACTAATTATTTCCCAATAAACAAGTTCAGACATAACAGGCTCTTAATGAACTGCAACTTAAATTAGCCAAGAAGTTAACAATAAGGGAAGTTCAACCACCGCATACCACATGCTGGTCGAACATAGACACAATGTAACAGTCCCAAATAAAATAAGGGTTTATAATAGCAATAGTTTAAGTTATGGGAAATAAACTTTAAAGAGATTAAGGAGAGGATAGATACCACTCTTATAACTGTGAATTTAAAAATAAACTTGCAGCACACAAGCAGTTAGTTTAGCTTAGCATAGAATCCTGGACATTAGACATTAGCATTTATCAAACTCAGAAATTAACATATGTTTTGGTTGTTTAACCCCCCATAAAACCACAACTAGCAGCTTTTTTCTACCTGCGCACAGTCTTAATGCTAAGCTAAGCTAATTGTCTGCTGCTACAAGACAGTGGTATCAATCTTCTCATTTAACTCTCAGCAAGGCAGCAAACAAGTTTATTTCTCAAAATGTCGAACCAGTTTCAGTAAAACGATCGATTCCACAGAATAACAACATAAAGTTTTTCACATGCCCTTGGTGTGCAGAAAGCTGATGGCTTTGTTTTGAATTGAATCAGTTATTTAGTATCTGTGTCTGAGATTTTAGCTGCCGCATCAATAAAATGGAAGAGTGTGGGATTTGATTTGTGGCAATTTAAATTATCCTTAAAAATGAAATGGCAATCATTAGCTGGTCTACAAAAAGTAAATCTCCACTTAGCACACTTGAACAAGAACCTGTTGAAAATCCTTCACTGACTCAGCTGATCTGCAGGAGTCTAGAGGTAGATGCTTACCCTCCTACTATATGCTGAAAACAAAGACACTAATGTGAGCTGCAGCTAATCTGTGAAACAGAGTGAGAGGTAATTCACACATTCAGATTCCCATCCAGTGAATGACTTCTCTGATGCTGCTTCCCTTCCAGCAGATGACCAAATCTTCGGCAGCATAAGTTGCTTGCCCTGATAGTTTAAAACAGTGCACTAAGGAATTAACTGTTCATTGCACTAAAGAAAGTGAGACATAATCAACAACTTACTAAAGTTAACGAGTTATTATTCAAACATAAGACAATTATAAAGACTGATTACCCTCTTTTAAGACAGTACAACCAAGGTTTCAAAATTTATAGGCTACAAAAGTGTGTTTTAAAGCCAAGACACCTTTACAAGGAAGCATCTATATTTAATGTCAGATAACGTTTCATCTTCTTTGCCTGCGTTTCGGATGAGACAGGACATTTCTTCATCATCTCTTGCTACCTCGGCTTCTCTACCTTGACTAAAGCTGCATTTGCTTTTTCCATCTTAACACTACTTTGTACTCACTTTGAACAGACCTCATCACATCTCAATCCTATACATCAAAGAGCGAGCTCCCCCCCTCAAACCCCACCATCTTTCCTCGGCTTTCTTGATGTTATTCAAACCAGCGCAGGTTTACTAAAGTCACACTTTGTAAATGCCCAGAAAGTTCCTGTCAGTTCTGAGATATTAGCCAACTTTTACCGTGAATCTTATCTATCCATGCCTCAGAGGTGTTAACCGTCCACTATGTGGATCTCTGTCACCCCTGAGTATTAGAGGATATTTGGATAAGATGGCTGAGGAAAATAGCTGTGAAAAAAAACAGCTGTATGTATGTCTTCTAATCAAATAGCTTGGTTTGACACTTAGGTTTAAATAATGTAATGAAATATACAACTTTGCTGCTTGAGCTACTGTGTATTGACATGTTGTAGAGAAAAGAAAATAAAGCAGCACAGATAAAATGTTTTGCACCTTGGTTAAACAATGGTTTGTATATAGGACATTGTTCTGCTAATGATGCACAATTGGATTTGATTAGCAAATGTTTTATTCCCCTGAAATTGCATCAAAGCACTCAATCACAAATAATGAATTCAAACGTCCTTGAATAAGTTTCAAAATTGTATCCTATTGTAAAATGGAGTGCATCGTGTGTTTGTGTTTTTATCTTACAAAAATAGCAACTCCTCAACTAACTCTAAACTGCAGTCATTGTAAGCATGTCTGAGCCCCAGCTTGATTCAGACCTTTGGCTGTAGCTAAAAAAGAAAAAAGATGTTATAATGCAGAACAATTAACTTAAAAGACAGCAGTTTTCAAACTGCAAGTGCCGCAATCCCAGTCCTAACAAATCACATCTTAATAACTGTAGTAAATGAAAGCTTAGCAGGCATAAGTAATTTTCACTGGTTATAATAACAACTGTCAACAGTAAATTTACTCAGCTCCAGTTAATTACCATTAATTTAGAAAAAAAAATCTTGACTTGAGATTGTTTTTTTTTCCATACACTTTAGTTACAATGGCTTTGTGGAAAAAGAAACATAATTTTGTATGTTGTTTTTTGTCTTTCTGTCAGAATATATCAACATTTGAATTAAATTCTATATAGTCATTAATGATTCCTGAAAGATTAACTGTAATCACTTTAATGATCCTCTGAATTCTCATCTAGGTCAAAATTTGAACCTGTTCCCTACACTGATTGTGATATTTCAGATATTTTCTAAACTAGCAACATTACAATCAGCCTCGCTCTGTGTTCAATGATAATAAGCAAATTATAACATGCTAACATGCCTAACTGAGATTATAAGCATGGTAAACAGTGTACCTACTAAACTTTAGAAAGTTAGCACTGTCATTGAAGGCATGTTAGCATTTAGCGCAAAGCTAAAATTTGCCCAATGACAGTGTTAGAAAGCTGCTAAAATGATTGTAGACTCTGAGTCTTTTTTTTATCTCTTATTGACTGGTGACATAAAGAAAAATAAACTAAATAACTTTGAATGGTCGTCACTTAACACCATTCAAGGTGATAAATATATCCATTTGCATTGATGTACATGCAGGATATATTTGTGATTACAGTTGGTGCAAATGTATTTTCTTAAACGCTATGCAGACCACAAATTTAGGCATGTAAGCGTTTGAAATCACAACTGCAAAATTTGACTGAGATCTCAATTAGATGTTTTTCTAAAAATGCCCAGTCGCTGTATCTACCGCTGCAGATCTGCAGCCCAAAACACAACACATGGGGGTTCAGCATCACCATTTACCCATTCTGACCCGCAGCGATTAGAGCGAGTAGCACATCAGAGGATGGGTCAGGCCTCCCATCTCTGTGCCTCTGTTTGGGAAATCACTGCCATTTGATCCAGGCCAGCCCCAGAGGAATGCTGCTCCTGCAGATATATAACAGGCAAGGAGGCTGCCAAACTGGCTTCTGGCATGGGAGAGTGCGGCTTGGACATGGGCAGGCAGAGCTGGGAAGAGGTCAGACAGTGGCTCACACCGGGGGTTTGCTAAATGATCGTGGGTAATGTCTGCTGTTTGGGGTGGGGAGGAATAATGGTCGACTGGGAATACAGAGGCAGCGTGGTTCATACAATATTGATTTCTCTGTATCAAAAGAAAGCCAAGCAGAGTTTGCTCTTCTTGGTGAGAGACTTACATATTGTACATGTTTGCTTCTTGAGATAAAAAGGGCTGGAATTCTTTTTGAGATAGGTGTTTCTTTCATTTTCAAAGAGCAGCAGATGACTCGTATTACATCTCTAAATACCACTTTGAAATCCCTTGGAAATCAGAATGCTTCTCAGAAACAACATAAAAGGGCTGCTAAAAGGGATTTTTAGTGGAATAAATTAGAGATGTATCGATTTACTTCCAAAATCACGTGCTACAATCACCTGACTTCTCCCAGACCACAGAGAACCACTTGGGCTTTGTTTATTCAGATGGAGGGAGTAGAGGCACCAAAAGGCATGGATTATAAGGAAAAATCATCAGCAGGGGCCTTTGATGTCTAAATGAGGCATGTGCAACCCAGACCCCTCTCTTTACCTCACAACTGCACACACACATGCACTGGTACGTAAACCCAGACACATGCATACAAACTTGCACACATATACACATGCATACATGCACACTAACACAGACATTATTCTTTAGTTGCAAACAACGGCTCTAAACAAATATCTGAAGCTGAAGAGGATTTCCAGAACTTCTCAGCGCTCCTGAGATTTATTACCGCTCTCGTCATTTTGGACATCATTCTTACATAGCAACTCATGTGCTTTAAATTATAAAACAAACTGGTGAAGTCCTGCAGATAATGCAGAAAAAGAGCAGTTCCTGCATCTGTTTTCACTAATGCAGGCAAAGGATGTTGTTACTTACAACCAATTTTTCACACTGAAATCAATCATTTCCTCTGACAGCAGATTTGGAACTTTGACTCCAGAAGAAATGTTTGCATGCGTGGATGGGAAAAAATCTCTGAACTCTGTGGAAGTCAATCATTTGTCAGAGACATAATACATGTAATTTATAACTGTGACCTTGCAGGATGAGCAAAAAGTAAGAAGTGAGGAGGGAGACACGGATGACAAGGAAACCGGGTCGTAAATAGATTAAATATGCAAATTAATGGCATTAAGCTTTTCTCTTGTTTTATTTGATAAAATATAATGTATTTTACAATTGTATAGAAAAATGTGTTTTGTCAACAACAGTTAAAAACTAATAAGAAAAAAACTTGATGTCAAACTGCATCAAAAAAGTCTATCCACATGTGAAATTACAGAGAACTTGGAGCGTCATTTCCACCTTGCTTTTACATCTGAGGAGATTATTCTGTTGGAATTGTGATGATGAGTAGTTTGGAAGTACATCCTGTTAACTACTCCCACTGACATTAAGAGGATTACGTAGGTAGCGTCAGACAGAGGCAACTCCTTCCGTTAAGTTGAGTCTTTCCTATCCCTTCCAAATCTCTGCTGCCGCTACGTCGAGCCTGTAATTTGCCTAAAACTGAAGGCATCCGGTTGAGACGCTGCGATATGTGGAGACAGACAGATCAATCAAAAGGCTGAGAGACAGCAAGAGGGTGGGAGCGTATTTGTCTAGAGAACACGGAGAGGGTGGATCATTTGTCTGGCAGATGCATGTTGATATGGTGATGCCGCCGCTGCTGCTTTGCTGGTGGGTTTGTGGAGCAGCACCTGGTGGCTGCAAACCTTGTGGGAGGACATGTGGGAAGATGTTTAAGAGCTGAGGGAGGGAGCGAAAAGAGAGGAAAGTGAGATGTACTGGTGAGTGTGGGTTTGACCTCAGTGTGGGTAAAACAGCATCTACATTTCCACTGAGCATTCCCAGCTGCAGCTATCAAGTGCAGAAAGAGCTTAAGGCGACAAGCAAAATCAATTCTTATTGACTCAACCATGTTATGCGCTGAGGGGATATAACTATAACCATTAAGTCAACATGAACTTCAACTATTCTTTGCACCCTTTTCATTTTGCTCTTTCTTCATCCCTTCAAACGACCAGGTTAACTATCTTCCAAGGCACAGAGGTAATTGGTGTCTGTGTTGTGGCTCCACTTTATCACTGTCTCTCTCTTGACATATATGTTTACCACAACTATAATCTTCAAAAAGCCTGTTAACATAAGTAGCTCAGCTTTCATAAACCATAAAGTCAGCTCTGACTGATCCTCAGCACCATCCTGTTTACCACGCTGAGGAGCATAAGCAGCACTCTGATCATATCTGCTGCTTGCTCGCAAAGGCTTTCTCTCTGCACACGCCTCTGTGACTCATTTCCAAACATGTTGTATTAATATTCAGGCTCAGGAGACAGGTGACGAGAGGGGACATCGTTTTGAGTGTGCAGCTTACACACGACTGCACCGTGCATGTGTAACTTTTTCACTGACAAAACATGGGGAATCAAAGGTTTGTGCTGCAGACATCTAAAGAGCGCCTGGAGTACAAAGTGCT